>CM031957.1:13791328-14326328 GCA_018749465.1 Paracanthobrama guichenoti
AACATCAGATATATTCTAACTGGCTGTGTTGTGTTTAGATACATGCATATAATACAATATCAATGAAATAAAAGGCCACTTAAGTGTGTACTTAAAGAGAGTACACTTTCATGACTGTTTCTGAAAGGTGCCCTAGAATGAGTTGGAACAATATTTTAAATTGTTCTCTGATATCTACATAGAGGGTATGTGGCTTATTTAAGGGCAAAAACTGTCCAGATACGGTTTTACAGGTCCATTTACAACCCTAGAAATTGTCCCTAGAATGAAATGGTCTGTTTTTGCCTTATTTGGAAGGGTCATGAATAATAATGCTGAGCTCTGCTCTGATTGGCTCATTTCAGCAGCTCACACAAGTGCAGTTATTCAGCAAACACAATCGCAAACAGCACAAACGACAGAACACAGACCGACTGAATGACACTTTAAGCAGAAAATCTCAAATGCAGCTTACTTGTTTATTGCTGTTTTCAGATCATCCGGTGCCAGATGGTTGCCAGATTGCACATTTTAAGTAAAATGCCAGATAGAATACATGTTTTCCATTCTAGGGCACCTTTAACACTTGAGTAAACAAAAGTGCACTTTGTAATAATGTCAAATTAAGTTTTAAATTACATTACATTACATTTTGTCATGCTTTAAAGTAGTACATGTGTTGACTAACATACTAAAGCACATGTAAAGTACTTGATTATAATTTTAACTGTATTACAGATATTATATTTAACTGGTCAGTCTGTTTATGTGTCTCAGAAAAAAACAAATGTGTGTGTGAGTTTTAGGCTTAAACCATACAGCTTTAGTTTCAGCTACAGATTTTTTTTTTTTTTTTTTTTTTTTTGCAGTCTCTGGATGGATTTGTGTTCGTGGTCAGTCAAGAAGGCAGATTTCTGTACATCTCAGAGACTGTGTCCATCTACCTTGGCCTTTCACAGGTGAGACAAAAACGCTTACACATTGTAGCATACTTTATGCTTGGGCTGTTAATTTAATGTGTTAATTTAGTACAACAAATTATTTCAAAAACACTGCAAATTCATCAGTCAACACCATTGCTGTGTATTTTCTCCTTAAAACTGCATTGTACCAAAGACGTCTCAAAAACGTCTCGTTCCCTATTATGACAAACATGTAACCAATCTCATCACTGTGCGGGCCAGGGGTTTTCCACAGTGAGCACAAGAAACCTTTAAGAAAGGAAAGGAAAAATTGGGTACATATAGCAGTATAGTGGGTGAATTATGTATATGATCTATATTACGATGTTATGATGAACTATATGTCTTTCTCCACTGACTTTCTATGATGTTCAAATCATTTCTAAAGATGCTGAGATGTAGAAGGCAGCTGTCTGACTCTGAGATGGTGAACGGGAACATGCTTTGTGTAACATAAGCGACACATGATTAGCTGTTTGATAACGTAGTCAAGCAAAAGGCTAATCATATCAATTACCGTTATGCGTTCAATGTTTTAGAGAGCGATACATAAAACGCCTCATCATTCTGATGCATTGACTTGTAGACGAGCCTGTATAATTCGCTCTTCCACTTCTTCTGAATCATTTTCTGGTTCAAACATATATGGCTGAATATAAACCAGTATTTACACTTTCCATTGTGTAGAGTTTACTAAAGTAAAGCTGACCAAGTGGGATCAGGTATTCGGGGCTGGTGTGATTCAGTGGAGGCGGGGACTAATTTGCATATTCAAGGGACCAAGTATATTAAATGAAGGGTGAAGAGTTACATTCAAGCTATTTTAAGGCATGAAGAAATTATTTTCACAGGAAAGAATGTTTAAATGTCATTTTGATTTATAAAAAGATGAGTTTTAAGGGATAAAATTATTGACCGCAGTTAGTATTGTTTTTGGGGTTTTTGTAAAAAAAAAAAAAAATTGATGAAGCACTTTTACTGTGAAAGATCAATATGTGTCTAACTTGGACAAATATTGAAATATGCAATTATTGTGATTTGATTTAATTAATTGACATCTTGTAACTAATTCGATTTGAAATCTGAAATTGATTGACAGTCCTAGTGTAAGCTATAAAACACCCGCGATATACTTTCATCTGTGTTCATCTGTGATTGTGTTTTTTGCATATTGTGAATTTCCCTGTGTCCCTGTGCTCATTTCTCCAGCTCTCTTCCTCTCTTGAGCCTCTCGCCTCTCCAGGTGCTTTCTCTCTGTTGATTGCCTGTGGCCTCTTGTACAGGGAATGTTAAGTCCTGCCATTTCACCCAGATGCATAAATAATAACAGTAATTACTCGCACAGCAATCAAAGCGTCGCTCCAGCGAGCCGAGGTCTGTCTCGGGAACAAATCGATAGACATCTTAAAAGCCACATTGATTGTGTGGCAAAAAAGAATACACACACACAAACACACTCTCGGAAGGGTCTAAGGGGGGGATGGGAGGACAGATAGTGAGTTTAGGAGGGTAAAATAGATGTGAATGAGTTTGATTGGTTGAGGAAAACAAGTAGAATTGTGAGTGGTCAACCCTTTTATGGGCGTCTTGCTGTTTCATTATTGACAAGTTCTGATCCCTGAATACCTGCACGAGCAGGAGGTATATTCAGCAAAAGTTTTGTCCGGCTGTCCAGAAACAAATGATTCTTTCTAATTTGACAGGCCAAAGCAGTATAATAAATAAAATTAAAATAAAATAATATAATAAAAAAATATAATAAAATAAAATCTCTGTAGGCACAACAGACTCACTGCTTACAAGGAACTACCTTCTAAAGGTGCATCACATTAGCAAACATTTGGTGAAATTTCACAGGCAAAAAATGGTCCATTGTCTATATGTATGTAGTTATGTATGAAGCACAGCTCACACAGAAGACACATTTTGTTTCTAGCCCTTCAAGTAATTAGCATAAACGTGAGTGCAAATATGGACTAAGAGATTGAGTTAGAAACTTCAAATTTGCTATGGTGACAGTTCAGACTGTCCTCTATCTGTGTGCCAAATTTCATAACTTTCCTGCTGTTCTATGGGCTGCCATAGACTTCCAGAGTGGAAGAAGAATAATATAATAAGAACGGCAACCATTACAATAGGTGCTATGCACCTTCGGTGCTTGGCCCCTAATAATATTTATTTAAATATAAAATCAATTTTACTAACTTTTTGGTATACAAAATTTAAAAAACATTTAAGCCTAAGATCAAAAGGTGTTTAGAGTCATAAGAAACATCAATTCAGTTAGGTGTGCTTTTACGGGTTTTAAAAAAGGTTGCTAACAAGTGGCTAAATGGGACTACAGAGATTGAATGTTGCATTAAAGTAAGCATTAAACGTCATCAGCCAAACAGGTAAAATCTACTAATCCGCTTTCACAGTGCTGTTTGTTTATAATCGCGCTCTTACAAACTACCATGACTTTTAAGGGAAACAATTTTTTTGTAATAAAGAGTTGTCGGAAGCTTAGTGGTGGTGATGAAGTTGAGCAACTGTTTTGTAGTTTGTTCATAGTCTAAGGTTTATTTCTGGCAATTGTATTTAGGGCTCAAAATTCATAAAAGTTGTGTTCATTTGCGAAAAATTATCTTGACTGACAAAATGCGTCAATATCATAAAGTTTTGTTGATCACAGAGTTTATTTTTTGTGATAATCCAAAGGCCAATAGAAAAATCCTATTGAATTTTTGTCTAGGGAACCAGTGTGATGCCAACATCCAGGTTGGCCTGTAAAAACGTCATCACTGCAGTACTCTATTGTTTTCTGGTAGAGTTTACATGACCACAGTCCTTCTCTCCGGCTTCTGTCTGGGTCTCTGAGGTCAAAACAGGAGGAAATACATTAACTGTAAGCACATGACCCCACTTGTTACCTTGTGTCAGAGGTCATGACACGCCATCGTAGATAGAGCCATGCATTCTAGTTAATGCTTGTGACCTCTCAAAAGACAGTAGGGTTCCTTAGGCGGATTACGCAGGGTCGGGAACCTTGAAAGCAGGATGATACGCCTGCTTCTAGACTGCTTGCCCTACAGAAGCCAAAGCTTCAGGCCTAGATTGGAGGTCTAGGAGCTTAGCCTCTCATCTCCTCTCTACGGCCAAAGCCACACCATCTGGGAAATGTGGAGGGGCGTATGGGGTTGGAAATTGATCCTAGGCTGATTAGTATGCAGACCCATCACCTTGCGTCCTCCCCATCTCTTCCTCCTCCTCGTCCTCTTCTCTTGCTCCTCTCCCATCAGTCAGAAGCAGACTGAGAGAGTGTTGTGGACAACTGCCCGGACGCCTCATACATATTAAATCCTAGCTATTATTTATATCATGTCTTTCTCTTGCTCTCTCCCATTCTCTCTCTCTCCTTCCCTCTCTTCTTAACCCTCTTCTTAACACTTACCAACAACCTTTTCTCACTTCTTCTATTTCTCATTCGTCTTTCAAGATCTCTCTGGTTCTTTGAAGAGCTTTTCTACTGATATCTGATTTTCAAACGCATTGTTCTTTTGGGTTCTTGTTATGGTTGTTACAATGTTAATTTTATACAGGTAATTATGAAATGATAATATATAAGGATATATGCTATATTGCCAAAAGTATTGGGACACCCCTCCAAATCATTGAATTCTGATTTTCCAATCACTTCCATGGCCACATGTGTATAAAATCAAACACTTAAGCATGCAGACGCTTCTACAAACATTTGTGAAAGAATGGGCCGCTCTCAGGAGCTCAGTGAATTCAAGGGTTGTACCATGATAGGTTGTCACCTGTGCAATAAGTCCATTTGTGAAATTTCCTCACTACTAAATATTCCACGGTTAACTGTTAGTAGTATTATAACATAGTGGAAGCAATTGGGAACAACAGCAACTGAGCGTAAAGTGCGCAGAAGTTGCCAACTTTCTGCAGATTCGATAGTGACAGACCTCCAAACTTTGTGTGGCCTTCAGATCAGCTCAAGAACAGTGTGCAGAGAGCTTCATGGAATGGGTTTCCATGGCCGAGCAGCTGCATCCAAGCCTTACATCACCAAGTGCAACGCAAAGCGTCGAATGCAGAGCAGTGGAGACGTGTTCTCTGGAGTGATGAATCACACTTCTCTGTCTGTCAATCTGATGGACAAGTCAGTGTTTGGCGGTTGCCAGGAGAACAGTACTTGCCTGACTGCATTATGCCAAGTGAAAATTTTGGTGGAGGGGGGATTATGATGTGGGGTTGTTTTTCAGGGGTTGGGCTTGGCCCCTTAGTTCCAGTGAAAGGAACTCTTAATGCTTCAACATACCAAGACATTTTGGACAATTTCATTCTCCCAATTTTGTGGGAATGGTCTGAGGATGGCTCCTTCCTGTTCCAACATGACTGCGCACCAGTGCATAAAGCAAGGTCCATAAAGACATGGATAAGCGAGTTTGGTGTGGAGGAACTTGGCTGGCCTGCACAGAGCCCTGACCTCAACCCGATAGAACACCTTTGGGATGAATTAGAGTGGAGACTGCGAGCCAGGCCTTCTCGTCCAACATCAGTGCTTGACCTCACAAATGCGCTTCTAGAAGAATGGTCAAAAATTCCCATAAACGCACTCCTAAACCTTGTGGAAAGCCTTTCCAGAAGAGTTCATGCTGTTGTAGCTGCAAAGGGTGGGCCAACTCCATATTAAACCCTACGGATTAAGAAAGGGATGTCATTAAAGTTCATGTGCATGAAACTTTTGGCAATATAGTGTGTATAACTTTTTCCCCGCAAGCATGTTTAAAAAAAAGTTGGCAGCCAGCACCAGCATTTTTGATAATTTTCACGAAAGTTTCATGGGCTACAGAATTTTTGTTGTATGAATATCTGAATAAGTAATATATCAAAAGAAAGAACAGAGCCTAACAAAATAAACCCTGTTTTATTCTAGCTTCATGCATTTTTTGTTTTATCAATACTTGACTGTGGGTATGTTCCATAAATGTTCCATAATTTTTTTTTTTTTTTTTCTGTGCCCCCCAATGCCTGCTAGAATGTATAATTTTACCACTATTTTAATATTTTTGGGCTATTTTTGATTGGCCATTGAGCTAGTTTTGTTGTGCTAGTGCCTGTGATGGCAAAGCTGAAGTCTTGTGACGTTTTTCTGTGCTGCACCATGAGCACTACTGTGTCAAGATAAACACATTTAAGCTTCAAAGTCACATGCATTCTATTCCATTTCACTGCGTCTAGCTGATTTTGAATGCAAGAACGTGTCCAGTGAACGGCCCCTGACACGCTACTACAGGTCACCACACTTACTGAGCAACACCACAGAATAAGTAAGGAGCCATTCACACAGTCACACAGGACGTGTTGTGTTCAAAAACAGCAAAATGGAGAGCAACAAAATGGAAAAGAATGCAGATGTCTCAAGATGTACTTTTTAAAGTTTCACTGTTTTGACTTGACATAGCCTCTTAAAAACAAAATGGAAAAAAGTCATAACTGAAACAATTTTCATAGTATTTAATTTTCTCCATAAGGAAATACATTTTTAAAACAAAAGTTATAAAGTCTCAAGATGTACTTTTTAAAAGAGAGTAAGCAACTAAGCACCTAACACTGTCTATATATATTAACCTGCAGGTTAAATTAAAGAGTATTTCAGAACCAATTATGACTACATTAATTTTTACATTGTCCTCCAGTGCATTCTTTTAATTGACATTTACCAAAAGCTCCCTCATGCACCTTTGGTGTCTACTTGCTTCCAAACATCTGAGATCCCATCAACGCCACTCCAACAAGCTAAACAACCCTCTCCAAGGCATTGTGGATCAGATTAAGTTCTCCAAGCCAGACCACCTGTCTGCTGGATTTACCTCCACCTTTAACTCTCAATTAGCCGACACAGGCTTAAAACCGCAGACTCTTCTCAATTCATCCCTCAACTGATCCCCAATTACACAGCTCGGCTTTTCATCCACCGTCTCCTTTCTGCTCTTCCCTCTGTTTGCATGCAACCTGCCTTGCACACACACATTAGTGTCCTTGACGGCCAGTGGAAAATCCTTTAAAATCCCTTTGTAAATGGATCTAATCCCATAATAAATGGCTGTGTCCCACAGACAAGGGTGTGCGGGAGAAACCAGCCTTTTATCAAGATACTGTAGAATGAAATCTGACCCACACAGATTACTTTTTTTATAGATCCAGGAGTCACAGAAATGCAAATTACACCATTTTTTCACCCTTACTACTTAAGTAAGGTGTTAAGGGAATATTTAAAAAGAAAACGGTTATCATGTACTCATCTTGTCGATCAAAACTTGTATGCCTTTTTATTTTGTGCAAAACAAAAGGATATGTTTTGTAGAATGTCCAGGCTGCTCTTTTTTCATACAAAGAAAGGTCATATTTCCCCCTTAAAAGTAACATAAAAGTCCATATGATCATTCCTGTAGTCTTTTAAAGTCATACAAATAAAAATGTATGTACAAAACATGAAAATGAAAATTACATTTTAAAGATTTTTTTTTTTCCTTCTGTCAGATCTCCTTCATGCTTCATTGGACAGAGTTTCTCAATTAGGGGGCCACAGCAAACTTCCAAGGGTGCCTCAAGATAACTTAATGATAAAAAAAACTGCTGAATTTTACAAAATGTATAAGAAACTCAAAACAGGTGAGCTTCATAAAACACGCCAACCATGTGTAGTCCATTTTCCTCTTTCTGTGGAACACAAAAACATGTCCAACCTGCTCTTTACCATGCAAACAAAAAGGGGAAAGGGGACCACGGTGGTACAAAAGTTGGAAATGGACA
Organism: Paracanthobrama guichenoti; assembly: GCA_018749465.1. Classification (NCBI taxonomy): domain Eukaryota; kingdom Metazoa; phylum Chordata; class Actinopteri; order Cypriniformes; family Gobionidae; genus Paracanthobrama; species Paracanthobrama guichenoti. The sequence goes on from CM031957.1 coordinate 13,799,086, forward strand.
AAGAGGCATTGAAGTTAAAGCAAATAAAAATCAAGATATTACTTAATTTTTTTAACAGGATTCCTACTTTCTTGAAAAACCTGGATATATTTTAAAAGTCTGATTTCTAGACCTGGAGAAGTCATGTGAATTAATACAATCTTAAAAATCCATGGGCATTTTTATATTGAATATACAGTTTTCGAGTTGAGCCAAACTCTTACATTTTACATGTAGAAACTGACTAAAGTATTTTTCCATCCTTAGTTGGAAGACAACTGAAAGAGTCATGTAAATTCATTGGTTAAAAAGAGTGAAGCTTAAAATGAAAAATTCTTCTGTAAATGAAATTGACAGGAACTAGGAATGTTGGGCCCCTGAATATTGTAGTGAACAATGGGGGGCCTTGGAGTCAAAAAGATCTTGACCATCTTGGTCCCTTTTCCACTTTTGTTTGTATGGTATAGAGCAGCTTGGAAATGCTTTTTTTGTGTTCCACGGGAGGAGGAAAATGGATTTGAATGACATGAGGGTGTGTAAATGATGACAGAACTTTTTACGTTTGTCTGAACTATTCCTTTAAGAATGATTTGTACGTTTTTCTTTGGTTCATTTTTATAACATTGTTAAGTCTATGGTGACTAAGTTTTATGAAGCTCGCCTGTTTTGAGTTTCTTATACATTTTGTAAACTGCAGCAGGTATCATTTTCAGTCTAGGTCATGTTACACTATAATTAATGTTTCATGTGTAGCATTGCTTTTATCTCTCTCTGATGTTTGCTTCCCCCGTGTAAGGCTTTAGGAATATGTGTGTGCTTGTGTACACTTGCGCATTACAAATGTAGGAATAGCTAAAGACGATCTTGTTTTTTTTTTTTTTTTTTTTTTTCTCAAGGTCTCTCATTGGTTGTTAGCCAATATGTCCTGATCTGTGTCATGTTTCTTAAATGAATGTTACTCTGTATTGATCTGTGTGCATGTGTATGTATGTGTGTATCTGCCTGCTCAGGTTGAATTGACTGGCAGTAGTGTGTTCGATTACATCCACCCTGCGGATCATGTGGAGATGGCAGAGCGTCTTGGCATTAGGCCGCACCTCCGGGCTGAGGCAGGCTGTCAAACGTCCCATGAGAGTGCTTCAAGCTCCGCCTCCACATCCTCACTTGCTGGCACTCCAGAACCAGGTAACACGCCTTCTGAGGTCTAGCTTTATTTAACTTATATTTTTCCTCAAGACTCTTAAAAATATACTGTAACTTTTAGAACTCATAATCACATAATAAATTGAGCAGCAGTAACCTTTTTTCATCTATAAGATGCATGCATTTTAGCACATGAACACCCACATACACTATTCAGTGTAGGCAGACCAAAACCCATCAGATCTTGTGCTGATCCTGGGTAGAAGACCAGCTGCTCTGCAGAAAAGTGTGTTTTCTCATTTTTCAGAGGGTATTTGCATAGAAGGCTTAAAGCCTAGCAGCAAAAAAACACTAGTTTAATTCTAAGTCAGAGAGAGGGTGGAAAATGGTCATGAAAAACAAAAATAATACCGCTTTGGGTGCAAAAAACCTTGACAAATATTTTATCACAGGACCACAGGAAATTTTTTTGATTATAGTTGTTTCCTGCATATTTCTCAACATTTGTTGTTCTGAGATGCACCAACCTGAACTCATGAAAAAAAAACACTTGAGCAAAATAGTTATTCTGTCATTAATTACTCACCTTCATGTCATTCCAAACCCATAAGACTTTCATTAATCTTCGGATGTGATTTGAGAGCTTTCAGCTACGCAACTACCACTTTGATGCTTTGAAGTTCATAAAGAAGAGACTCGATCGCTTTATATGATGAACAGATCGAATACTTTTATTCACATATAAACATTCAACTCACATCAGATGTGGTAAACGGAAGCTCAAGCACATTTGCTTGACGTGCGAGATCCAATGAGGTTCATTCTCGTGTTACGCAGCACGTTTGAGCAACAGCAAGAACCAATGAGGTTCATTCTCATGTTACGCAGCACGTTTGAGCAACAGCAAGAACCAATGAGGTTCATTCTCGTGTTACGCAGCACGTTTGAGCAACAGCAAGAACCAATGAGGTTCATTCTCGTGTTACGCAGCACGTTTGAGCAACAGCAAGAACCAATGAGGTTCATTCTCATGTGTTACGCAGCACGTTTGAGCTTCAGCAAGAACCAATGAGGTTCATTCTCGTGTTACGCAGCACGTTTGAGCAACAGCAAGAACCAATGAGGTTCATTCTCGTGTTACGCAGCACGTTTGAGCAACAGCAGTAACCAATGAGGTTCATTCTCATGTGTTACGCAGCACGTTTGAGCTTCAGCAAGAACCAATGAGGTTCATTCTCGTGTGTTAAACAGCACGTTTGAGCTTCCACAAGAACCAATGAGGTTCATTCTCGTGTGTTACGCAGCACGTTTGAGCTTCAGCAAGAACCAATGAGGTTCATTCTCATGTTACGCAGCACGTTTGAGCTTCAGCAAGAACCAATGAGGTTCATTCTTGTGTGTTACGCAGCACGTTTGAGCTTCAGCAAGAACCAATGAGGTTCATTCTCATGTTATGCAGCACGTTTGAGCTTCAGCAAGAACCAATGAGGTTCTTTCTCATGTTGCGCAGTACGTTTGAGATTTCGCAAGAACCAATGTTTCTCGTGTTACGCAACACATTTTAGCTTCAGCAAGAACCAAAGAGGTTTGTTCTCGCACATATGTTCGCTGATCAGTGTGTGTATATATATATACGACTAAACAACTCAATTCATATGGATATTAGTTTTACAATCTTTTTATGAATTTTTTGAACTGTCAAAGTGGTAGTTATGTAGCTGTCACTGGAGGGACAGAAATCTCTCAGATTTCAAAATATTTTAATTTGTGTTCTGAAGATAAACGAAAGTCTTAAGGGTTTGAAACGACATGATGGTGAGTAATTAATGACAGAATTTTCATTTTTGGGTGAACTTTCCCTTTAACCCTCACTGGAGCATAAGAATATTGTACAACAATGTACAAATAAGATTGTAAAAATTCATTAGAATTCGCCAAAACATAAAATTGTTAGAATTTGCCATGAGAGTGTGCTGGCTGTCCAGCTGCTACTTTCTGTTGTTATATCAGATCTGTGGACAATGAAATATTGTTCAAAAGGTGGATATCTTTGTGTTGTGTGTTTTCCCCTGTAGCACCATCCAGCCCCTGTTCTCCAGTCAATGAGTTGTCAGAACGTGGCTTCTTCATTCGGATGAAATCCACCCTCACCAAGCGTGGCCTCCACATTAAATCCTCGGGCTATAAAGTGAGTCCTTCATACGGAACGTTACATGTGTGAGGACTGTAAATTGTACAAATGTAATGCTTTTCTTTTTCCAGTATGAATGTTCGGTGCAAAAATTCAGTGCGAATTAAGAGTCTTAATTTGAATAAACGACTTTTGTTAATGCGTCTGTTCAGAATGGCGCGAACATTTGCATCCCATCAAAGCGATAGGATATTTTATGAACGCACTGTGAAACTGGAAAAACTGGATGCTTTTGGTCACATGCCCAGAGCTCCTACTGTTATATAAAACTATGTCTGTGTTCGAAATCACCCCATACCCTCATTCTCTATTCCCTACAGTAGTTCACTAATATAGTCCACTTGAAGGAGTGAATGAAAACAACTACGTGGAAAGGGCTGCCACATTTGCATAGTTTGTGTTTGCTGTTTAATAATCATTAGAAAACTGGCAGCTCCACTAGTAAGATGAAAAGATTATCTTAAACTATGTCATGGAAATTATGTATAATCCTTAATTAAACAATTGAATAATCAATTAAAAAGGAATTTATACCTGTATTATATTACACTATATCCACATTGGACCAGCTGCGGATGCCATCTTCTGGTCAGACGCAGGAATTCATTAGGTGCACAACTCTCACACTGCATTATGGGTATTCTGTAGCTCGTTATTGCGGTGCGTTATGGGATTGAATGAGTGCACTCGATAACGTCCACAAATGGCTGATATAGGGGGCAATTTCAGGCACAGCCTATGACTTGGTTGGCACTCATGAACATTGAATATTTTGCTAAGCAAAAGTAAATCGCAGATGAAGAATCTGCAATTGCTCTCTTGTCTCAGTACTCTTGTACCGCATTTTCCATGAATAAAGTCGCAAATTGGCATTGTTGAAGTCATAGCGGTGTTTGTCACATTTTATTATTACATCCATGTAAAATACTGGTAAATAAAACAAAGCATTTACAAACATTATAACATTTTAGTTCCCTTCACCCCACAAATAATACTTTATATTTAACGGTATATAGAACAAGAATTAAAAAAAAGTATAAAATAAAAACTAGTGTAATTTATTATAAACAACTATTTACAACTATTTAAAGTCAAGCTAAATGACCACACAAACTGTTAAAAATTAATGTGAGAGATTAAAACTGAAACCCTTAAGTTCCAGCACATTTTAGATAATACAAAAACACTATGTATATTCTGTAAAATATGCTATTTAGTGTGGTTTGATAAACAGCATAGTGAATACAACAATCTGAACAGCTGTTTGAAAACTTTTAAATATGTCTGACTAGAACATTAGCATTTCATCATTTTATGAGTGATTGAATGATTTCATAAACTGAACTGCTCATTTAATTCCGGTGAATTCAGGTGATTCATGTGACAGGTCGGATTCGGTGTCGGCCAGCCCTGGTGCCAGGCTCCTCCCGCTCCTTGCATCGGCCAATGGGATTGGTTGCTCTAGCTCACACTCTTCCGCCCTCCACGCTTAATGAGGTGCGCATGGAAAGTAACATGTTTGTCTTCCGTGTCAACATGGACCTGCAGATCACCTACTGTGAGAACAGGTAACCTCCCAGCATGCCTTTCAGTCTCTGTTACATTGTCTCTAGCTACCTTTGCCATAGTGTCATGCCTAAAATGATTGCAGACAATAATGTGTACCATATGTTATTACATTAACACTATGGGCCCTACTTTAACAATCTGAGCGCATGGTCTGAAGCACATGGTGCAGGTGCACTTTTGCTAGTTTAACAACAGAAAAAACGGTCGCCAAGCGCATGGTCCAAAACCTGGTTGAACCTTGTCTCTTAATGAGCCATGGGTGTGTTTTGGGCATAACGTGCAATAAACCAATCAGAGACTCATCTCCCACTCCCTTTAAAAGCCAGTTGTGCTTGGACCATGGAGGATTCGCTATTTACACGGCAGAATTTGCGAGGGGAAAGACTGAACTCTTCTCCAGAGAGGAATCCTTTTATTTTTAATATTTAAAAATGTCTGTGTGTTGCTGCACATTTCTGTGTGTGTGATAAGCACAGTATACGTGTGTTGTGCACCCGCCTATAGGAGCATATTACTAACACACCCTTTAAATAACACAACAAATACTGCATTATTACAGTTTTTTTTAGTTGCCTCAAAATAGCAGCACGCCAACAATGCGCCTGAACACACCTTGTTTTCGCCCATGGGTGTGAACTAATCTGCTATTTAAACAACGTGCTGCTGGACGTGAAAATGATAACTGCGTCGGGATGAAACTAGCAAAAAACACTTGCGTCGCGCCTGACGTCGCATTGCGCTGGGTGTATGATAGGGCCCTATGACCCAAGCCTTGAATTACACTACATGGCCGATAGTATTTTTGAAAAGTCAAATTTACGTGCACTCAAAATAAATAATTTTTCACTGACATTTTAATAAAGTAAACCTTTAATAAATTTACCATAATTAACGGCAGTGTGTTGTAGAGCATGTCACTCTTCAAGGGATAGTTCACCCAAAAATTCTGTCATCATTTACTCACCCTCATGTTGTTCCTGAGTTTCTTTCTTCTGTTGAACACAATAGATGATATTTTAATTTATACTATGGAAGTCAATAGCTACCGTCAACTCTCTGGTTACCAACATTCCTTAAAATAACTTCAACAGAACAAATCAATTCTTTGGAACAACGTGGGGTTGAGTAAATGATGATAGAATTTTAATTACTATTAACTATCCCTTTAAGGCCAATACACATTGCACCGACAGACAGCAGCAGACACTTTGTGGGGTTTTGTTGAATCAGTGTGTTACATCTGTCTGTCTGTTGGCATCTGTCGTAGCTTGTTTTTGCTGATTCTACATGTTGAATCGTTGCTTGTCGAGTCGTGGAATTTCTGAGAATTGACGTACTGTATTCTGGTGATTATCTGCGTTGGTCGGTGTCTGACGGTTCAGTGTAAATTGGCCTTTATATATGTCCTTGTGTGGGTTTTGTAGGATTTCGGAGTATATGGACCTGAGCCCAGCTGAGGTGGTTGGCCAAACCTGCTACCACTTTATCCATGCAGAAGACCTGGACACCATCAGGCAGAGTCATGAAGACTGTAAGCCTGCCAGGATTTGTGGTCTTTTTTTCACCTCCCCATCCCTCAAATATTTATATTAGCAATCCTGGGTTTGATCTTGAGTAACTAAAATAGCTTATTGCACAGCTCTCTCAAAGTTATTTATTTTTTTATTATTTTATTTTATATTTATGTGTAAGTATGCATGCAATCACGCTTGGGTTTTAACGTGTCATAATGACCAACAAACTGTTATCCTTTACCTATAATGTAGGACGATAAGGAAACATGAAGATCTTTTGTGAAGCATAAAAGAAATGGAAAGGGAAAAAGAAAATGTTAGTTTGAACAGGTCATCATTTAAAGAACATTTGTATCTGTTTTGTCAGTTTAAGAACCTGAAGCTGGTGTTTACATTTTGACAACAGCGCCCCCTAGCCAAATAAACAAATTGTGTAACTCTCCACATCCAGGTTTTAAAAATGTATCATGTGGATTTTGAATTTTCAAACCTGACTCCTTCACTAAAGACCCTTTCACACCAAGATCGATAACTATAAAGATAACAGTAAAGATACAGTTCCAAAAATCGTTCTAAATGTATAAGAACAGCAAAGTCCACACCACAACTCTAACAATAATGGCACCAAGAAACTATACTGTTTTTTTTCCAGCTGATAAACGATAAAAACATTGACAGCCAATCAGAATCAATCCTGTTTTAAAGAGCTTGAGCATTTAAAGTGGTAGACGACAAAACTGCAGTACATTTGTAAACAGAACGATGTCATCCGCTGGTGGGAACGCTAATATAATTATTATTCTTTGTGTGAACAGGCCTTAACTCTTTTTTTTTTTTTTTTTTTTCTCTTTTTCTCTTCTTAGTGCTGCGGAAAGGGCAGGTTGTGACAGGGTATTATCGGTGGTTGCAGAGGAGAGGAGGCTATCTGTGGATTCAGTCCTGTGCCACCGTGTCCATTAACCACAAAGCGCCCCATGAGCGTAACGTCATCTGGGTCAACTATGTGCTCAGGTCAGCTTCCTAATGACCTTATGTGTTTGTGTTTTTGAGTGTTGTGCTACAGTATGAAAAATATGGTAATGTGATGAGAGTTTCCACAGTGGCCCTTGTAAACGCTCTTCTTCTCCATCTGTCTACAGTAATCTTCATCACACAAGTGCACACACATTCAAAGAAGTCAGACAAAAACAAGAAAAAAATTGGCTGAATTTCAGTGATAATTGGACTGGTGATATATAATTACACCAAATGGATGTCAAAATTTTCTGGCTGAATGGTGTTTTAGTTAATTAGCTTTGTAATTACGATAGCTAATTAACTTCTGTAGCACCCTGTTGGATCCATGTTCATAAGGGGTGTGTGTGTGTGTGTGTGTGTGTGTTTGAAAGCGGTATCACAAGTGGGTACCTCTCTTACCATGCTGTTCTCTGTGAGGAGGAAACTCTATAGCTATGTTCCTAACGGTCATGAAACCTGTGACTGATTTGGAATTTTTTCATGACAAATTTATTTAAACTTATATTAAAATAATTAAGACATCTAAAGTAAATGTAATGAATATATAAGCTAATATTTTTTTCACTGAGCTGTTGTTCTTGAATTCCCTCGTCAATATTACGGTCATATTTCTAGAGCACAATTAAAGGGGGGGTAACACACATAGTTTCAGCCAATCTCATGTTAATCTTGAGTACCTACAGAGTAGGATTGCATCCTTCATATCTCAAAAATGTCTTTACTTTTATTAGATTTATAAAAGACAGATAAGTTGTACAGACTCTTTCCCGAAAAAAGCAGAGCTCCAGGAGGCGTGCTGTGCATGAAGCTAAAGAGTCACGAGTGCACACGCGCACACACACACACACACACACACACACACACACACACACACACACACACACACACACACACACACACACACACACACACACACACACACATACACACACACACAAAAGCACAAGCACATGTACAACACTTCATCGCATCATAAACTCTATTCATTCCGGTTAAATCACAAAATAAAATGTTCGCAAACGTGTCCCTGCTCTTGATACAGAATCACTGATGAATACCTTTGGTTTTAGTGAGAAAAAAAAAACTACGATGGTGGATTAGAACCCAGAACCGAACCTCAGACATGCTCGCCAAACAAACGCTCCACCACTGGACCACAAATCTATGTGGAGAATCTTGTGACTGACAATATTGTATTATGCTATAGTTAGGAGATGAAAGTTAAGGATGAAACTATCATGTTAAACATGACTTCTCAGGACTTCCCCCACTCACCCACTTTTTAAAACAAAGTTATGCCACTGCACGCAATATGGATAACTTTCTATTCACTATACGTTCGTGTTGCTTGCATTGTATGCACTTACGTACCGATTGCCAACAAAACACAGACATTTGATGCATTTTACTCACTGCCTGTAATGATCTGCAAATTCAACGGGCCTTGCTTATAAAACATTCATTACTGAAAATGCCAGGAACACACTTGAAAAAACAAACTGCATCCACTGTTCCCTTAATGCTGGGTTCTGGGAAGCTGATAATGGTTATCTTTCCCCCACAACCAAAAACACACTTCTTTGTTGACATTGTTAAAAAATCCTTCTCGACTTGCGTTACCCGAATGATGGGCGTGCTCTCTCCTGCTCTGGTTGGTGTGTACGCACGCTTTTCCGGGAGAACTGTCCATACAAGGATTTTCCTCCCTTTATGACTTCATACAGGGCCATGCTTGTAAAAAAAGCGTTTCGAAACTTGTGAGAAACTGGAATGAGTATTTTTGGCACAGAATACATCCAACTAATCATGTCATGTCAACAGTGTCAAAAACTCAAAATGCATGAAATGGCATTAAACCCCAAACCCCGTATGCTGGACCATACATAAACTACAACAAGATGAGGATAAAATTATAACATATAAACACACTATGTAACAGGTTGATACATGAGAAGCTGTCTTAGATTGTGCCATACAAGTCATTTTAAAGTTGCTATTAAACAAATATAGTCAGATCTTTTTCTGGAGAAAGAAGTTATCGAAAAAATTTAGCCCGTGGGGTTTGTGCTGATTAAATATTTGGAGAAGTCTGACGTACGTCACTACCAGAAGATTAGATTATGACATTTGGATTAAAAATTACAAGGTCAGAAAAAAATGTAATGTATGTATGCATGGATGAATCATTCACAGTAATATCAATAACAAGCATTTAGGGTGAATTTTCATTTCATGCCAACATTAATGCTGCCTATCTGTTGGAAAAGCCTTTGTGTTGGGAGTGTGTCTATGATGCTTTAATGTGCAGCCTAGGTAGGCAGCTCACCTAAATTTGGAACAGGCACCTCATATAATCCAACCTCCTGTTGTGTGATTCAGCCATACTAAATGATTGGAGAACACTGTTAACCTGTGGCACAGGGTTTAGCATTTAGACTGTCAAATGTGTAAAGCTCCCTAAGGTAAACTGCTTGCACTCTTTTATCTGTATTTTCAGTCGACCAGAGCTGGCAGACATGCCTCTGGACTTATTACAACTCCCAGAAAGCCTGAGGGCAGAGCGGCTTCAAGCGAACTCCTCCCCACGCAACAACTCTCCAAAGGCACAAGGTACGCTCTTAGCCCCACACACAATTATCCATCCATACACTGGTAATAAGTAATTCAACAGCCCGAATCAGCAGACTTATCTTTTCTCCAGGCTCCACGGCGACACAGCCATTGAAAGGCAGGTCCGAGACAGACCACAAAGGGAAGGAACCCTTTTCGCACACTGCTGCTAGCCAATCAGAGAGCACTAGGAAGAGATTGCACCAGTCTGACCCTGAAAGTGGTCCTCCCGAGACGAAGAAGCGGATTGAGGTGTTCCGTCAGAGAGAAGACAGCCCTTGTACCTCCTCGGACCAAGCCAGCGACAGCGAGGTGGAAGAGGACGATGAAAGAGAGAGCGAGTGGGACCACAATCCCAACAGCAAGCGGGTGAAGAGTGAAGAGGGGGAACTGAAACAAGGCAATGGGGCCAATGGAACAGGTAAGATCCACAACGGCCGTGCTGTGATTCAGCATCTTAAGAGCGTGGTGACCAGTTCTGGGTCGAATATTAAGACTGAACAAGAAGTCATAGGAACAACTCTAGGTGCAGGTTCTGGGAGGCGCTGGAGCCAACCTCATCCCAGCAGTGTAGGAACCAATGGCAGCAGTCCACCTTCCCAACCTCCAAACTCCACCCCAACTGAAGCTCCACTCAAGGGTCTGTTCAACCCACCATCCCCAACTTTGTCTCCACCCATTTCAGTCTCGTCTCTGCCCAGAGATGAACGCTCCATCCACGGAGGGCGCGCTCCGGACTTCGAGCTACTGCAGAGACTGACTGCGAGTGGGGCTGCAGGACGTGTACTCTTTCACCCCCTGGCTCTTGGCCCACAGGGGCCTCAGAGTCTCTATGCTCCCAGCACCATTCGCTACGCCCCACCTGAGATGCCTACAGCTCACGCTGATGGGCACCGCTCAGACCATGTGGCCAAAACTCCCACTTTCTTTCCCCACCTGCAAAGGATCACGTCTCTGCCTCCTTTTAGTGGCTTTTCTCCAGCCGAACCCACCTTTCCTCCAACCCTGCCCTTCTGTATGAACGGACTGAGAGGGGCGGCAGGGACAGATGAGGATTGAGGGAGAAAGACAGAAAAAAAAAAGTAAAGGAGAGGCGGAAGAGATTGTAAAGGACAGGGCACAACGTTGAGAGAGGAACTTCAGAAGAACTTGAGGTTTGTCAAATAGTCTTCCCAGAATCCTCTGTGGACTTTCCTGTTAATTTGTTAGTGTGTCTTCCTCTCTCTGGACAAGCAGTCAAAGCCATACTGAACATATGAAGGACATCATGCAACTTACACAGAGGGGCCATCCTGAGTCCTGAACCATTGGGAATATACAGGCTCTTTGATGAGGGACACTGTGTGGGTCCTTCTTGGCCCTGGGAGATAGGCCCGTCTGTTTTTTTTTTTTTTTTTTTTTTCAAGTCCCAATGAATTTAAGAAACCACACAGGAATATGCAAGTATGGACAAAAGCAGCATGGCGACAATTGCCAAATAAGACATTCCGAAGGAAATGATACATACAGAAAGCACAGTCCACAGGTCCTTGACTGACAGAGGGATCATACTGAAAATAAAGATTAGAACTTTTGAACAGTGTAGAATTTTCATTTTTGTAAAAAATTGTCTTTAAACATCTAAAAAGAATCACTTGAAAAATGATTAATTCAAGGTCATAGCCATATATAGACTACACAGAGTTGAGAGACTTCATACGTGTAAAAGCCCCAAAGATCCCCCTTTTGAGGGTGGTGGGGGGTATGGTTAAGTGTGTCTATTTGTCATGTATCATGTCCAAGCACTTATAGTATATTGTTGCATACATGTAGCACTTCATCCATGGCTACACATTCTAGTTCTAAAACCACAGGAATTACGTTTACAGCAGTTGTGGCAGAAATGTGGTGAAGATTCTGGAAACCCAAGTGTGGAGAACATTGTCTGTTATAGAAAGGTGTGATGTTTTATTCTAAAAATAAAATGTTCATTGGAAGAATATCACAAACCCTGTTAAACCCAAGTCATATTTCACTCAATAATACAAAGGGGAAAAAAGGACATTATAATTTGCTTGCCTTACGGGATTTTGTGACGACATTTTGATCTGAATTAAGCACATTCTTCACAGAAGTACAAAAAAAGTATTCTTTTTTTTAATTATTATTACAGTAATGATAATCTAAAGAAAATTGGCAAAGAGAATAATGGGAATTATCCCATTATCTTAAAAAAATTTTTTGGGGAAACTACCCAATTGTCATTAAAATAATGCCACAAGGAACAGGTTCCTAAAAATAACCTTTGTAATAAAAGCTTCATAAAATATGCTAATTTTCTTCAAGCGAAAATATAATTACAATTTTTTTGTCTTTTGATTTTGAGATTAAATGTGACCTGGACATTGTAGGAGTCACCCCTCTATGTAAAGATGAGGAACAGGAGCTCTGTTTCAAAATCTAGTGAGGTGCTTCTGACGTCAGGCTGTTCTATAGACAATAAAACTGAGATACCTCATTTTGACCAGATTCTAAGATAGCATCTCATTTCATTGTGGATCCCAGAATACATTGCAGCAATATTTGTGTATACAGTATATGATTCTTTGTGCTCATTAAAGTACTGTTAGCAACATGAAATGATTGAAATCAAAGTATTTCCTTTAGTGTACTTTCTGTCTGTGTAGACCACAGATGGCGAGGCAGCTCACTAGATTATGAAACAGAGTCAGGGTGACAAACAATAAGGTCTATGTACTTTACAGACATAATTATTATATCCTAATTGTATTTAAAACCCTGAAATTAAACAGACCTATTATGATAGCTAAAGATCCTGAGCTACTTTCTCAGATATAGGTACCTTTCACAAGGACTGATAGAAGACATACATTTTGATTCCTTTCAGATTGCAGTCACTGAAATAGTTTAATGAAGAAAAATATGGACATTGTAAGTGGACCACAAAAACAAAATCAAGTTCTGGTGACTGATGAAACCACGCCGATGTGGTTAAAGCTGTAACTAATCACAAGAGGACAGATACACGCTTCACCGTGTGAACATTTTCTTGGTTTTTCAATTTTATGTGTATGCGGGTTTCTCTGCCCATGCAGTATTACCAGATATGATGGTTTTCAGTAGCACTAAATGATATGAGATGGTTTTTATTTGTATTTGTGATTGAGTATGAATGTGTAAATAGCTGAGAGAGAGAGAATCAGTCTTGAAACATCAGCACACGAGTTGGTGTTCCCTTAACCTTTGCCATCACTGTGACTCTAACTTCTTTATGATGAGATGTTTGTGAAAATACAACGCCATGAGCATTGAATGAAAATGATACACTGTAAAAATGATTATTATGATAATCCAAACCACAATAATAAACTCTATTCCAATAATGGAGCATTTCTTTGTGCCATGTCATTCTGTTCTTTGCATATTCAAACTTGACCCGTCAAGATGCATCAGGTTTGATGTCAATGACACCAAATGCCAGTGGTTCATGAATAAAGAAATTAAAAGGGGTTTGGGATGAGGGTGAATAAATTATGACAGTCAAATTCTGTCATTATTGATGTTGTTCCAAACCCATGACACTTTTTCATTACACAAAAGGATCATTTTTGACAAATTTGTTGTGGGTTGCTTATAGTTTAGAAAATATGGATACATTTCCGTAATATGGTCACTCTTTTTACAATGAATGGGGGTGAATGGCCAATGAGGGGTGTGTGTGTGTAATACTCACTCAGAGGACTGAAGGGCTGAGAGAGACTGGGGGACTAAGACATCCAAGCACCACAAAGGTCATGAAGTGTCCCATACACTAGACCAGTTTTGTGAACTGGATAAAACTATTCATTAAAAAGATATTACAAAAAAAAAAAATCTTTTGTTCACAACTCGTACGTCACTATTTTTGCGTCAAGGAGGTGGATTTTAATAGTTTTAGAGAACAACCACAACTCAGATTTCACTCTGATTCTTGCACAAAGCTATCTAACTTCAGAAGACTTCTGGGAATATAGTACTTTAGTCATGGACCACGTTCATGGTACTTTTACATTCTTTTTGAAGCTTTGAAAGTCCTTATTCACTTTAAAAACAGTTCCACCAGCACACTGTTCAAAATGTATGCTTTGGTGTTTAAAAAAAAAAGAAAGAATGTACTGGTTTGGAACGACATAAAATGATGGCAGAATTCTTTTTTAAGAGAGCTATTCCTTCCCTTTAAGGGTGTGTTCACACTTGGCAGGTTTGATTTGATTAATACAAGCTCTGGTGTGATTTCTCTGTTTGTGCGGTTCATTTGAACACTGCCATCTGAACACTGGTGCGCACCAAACAAGCGGACAGAGACTGCTAAAAAGATGGGTCTCAGTCTGCTCAACTCAGACTTCTACCAAAAGCATTGTTCGGCAACTGTGGTCTTAAGTTCCATTGATCTCTGTTGGTAACAATGGAACTTGCGATGCTTTTGGGAAACACACCCCAGAGAGGGATTTGAACCGGCATTTCCACCATGGGAAACTAACAAGGTGCGCTAACAAGAATGCCTAAGATTGCAGCATCACTAGCACACCTCTTGAGGCCAGGAGAGTGAGGTTTACTCGCACAGCTCTTACTAGCTGGCCTCTGTTACAGTCACCCCCCTAAACAACTTCACTCCCATCTGGGTCATGGCACCAATAGTGATGGCCGCTTTTAAACACTGCTTTGTGAAGCTTCGAAACCTTTACAAATCTTTTGTTTCGAATCAGTGGTTCGGATCGCGTATCAAACTGCCACAGACACGTGATTGCAGTAAACAATGCTTTGTGTCAAAACTGTTTCGAAATGTTTTGAAATTTCAGTGGTTCACCATGGTTCAACCCCTCCTATCGAACCATTGAACAAGTGTCTCAAGTGATCTCTGATCAGTTTTATACATTTGTTTACGTTTTAATGACACATTTGTATAATTAAAAGGAATAATAGTAGTTAATAGTCTCTTATTAGCCTATATAGGCTATAAGTTATCCATAGATCAAACAAAAAAGCCCTGAAAATTGATACAAGAACACATATTATACAGACACTTAATATTTAATGGCATTAGATGATTAGTTAATTGCATTTGATAGATTATACTTTCAATAAAACATTTGCTATGGGTTTGTAAAAGCTGTTTTTATGCTTTATGCATATTTGGCCTGCATTTTTCTAGCATTTACATTGTTCTGACCAACAGGGGTCACCAGCATGTGGTGTTTCGAACGCTTCAAAACAGTGAATCACTTTGTGAAGCAATTGGTTCAATTGATTCAAAGCTATAAAAAGCTTTGTTTCTCCCATCACTTCCAATGTAACCCTCCGGTTTTATTTGCGCGTTCTGAGCGTGATTTGAACCAGCATTGGAGGCGGGTGTGCTAACAAGGACGCTAAAGACTGCAGCGTCTGTCATTAGTGCGCCTCTTGAGGCCAGGGGAGTGAAGTTTACTGACCTATCATTACACTCATGCCCCTAAACAACCTCACTCCCATCCGGGTCACGGCACCAATGTGTAGTGATGTATAGTGAACACTGCTTCATGAAGCTTCAAAACCTTTACAAATCTTTTGTTTCGAATCAGTGGTTCAGAGCATGTATCAAACTACCAAATACACATGATTTCAGTAAACAAGGCTTTGTTACATCATAACTGTTACGTGGATTTTTATTGCATTTACACTGTTTTGACCAGTAGGCCAGCATGTGACCAGCATATGATGTTTCAAACACTTTGAAACAGTGAATCACTTTGTGAAGCAATTGGTTCAATTGATTCAAAGCGTTGAAAAGCTTTGTTTCTACAATCACTACCAATGTAACCATTCTGGTTCTACTCACACCGCTCAGAGAGGGATTTGAAATGGAGTTTCCGGCATGGGAGGCGGGCACGCTAACCAAGATCCTAAAGACCACAGCCTCGAGCGTCAGTCGCTAACGAGCCTCTTGAGGCTGGGGACTGAGGTTTACCTGCACAGATCTTACTAGCTGGCCTCCATTGCACTCACCCCCTAAACCTCACTCCCATCCGGGACTTGGCACCAATGTAACCCCTCTGAGCGGGATTCGAACGATTGGTGTTTCCGGCATGAGAGGCGTGTAAACAAGGACGCTAAAGAGCCTCTAGCTAGTGCGCCTATTGAGGCCAGGGGAGTGAGGTTTACACGCACAGCTCTTTAGTACTTAGCCTCCGTTACATAAAGACATCTAAATGAACCAATAACAGGACATGATGTCACAAGATGCAACCCTAAAAAGGACAGAATGCAGCAGATCTTAGTTTGTGTGCAACAAATGAATTCTTGGTGTTGTTTTGACTCCTTTACGCATTTTATAAGCTCTTCATGAGTTCTCTGGTAAAAATACAATCATGTGTATGCACATACGAGTGCATTTAGAACAGGATGTTCTGTAAGTTCCATCGCAAAATATACGCCATAAAATCTTTAGGTTTGGTGTTAAAATGACAGTGTGAACGATAATGCCGAGTTCACACTGCAGGATTTTAGCCCGGATTTTCACTCGCCGACAGGTTTTGCAGAATCTCCGATAAATGCCTGTGAAAATCACGCAGTGTGAATTATCAAAGACGCGTTCTGAGAGGATCACAGACGAGTCGCCAACGACCGTGAGATATTTTGCATGCCAAATATATGGACCTGTCTGCGATTCAAAGTCCTGCTGTGTGTTCTGACTGAAAATTACATTGGCAATGACCTACAGTCAATGAGAGAGCAAGATACAGGGCAGTTCAGAGGAAGTTCAGAGTTATTGACCAGAATATCAGTATTTTAATAGATATATTTACAATTATATCAAACAGAAACAAAACATTTGCTTGACCAGCCGCAACAGAAGCACATTGCAAAATTATTAACTCTCTTTGCAGAACACACAGTCTCCCCAACCATTTCCTCCATATCTTTTTTTCTCCTTTTTTCTGCAAATCAGAGCACAGACAATTTGGATCGCAAAAATTCTTGCAGTCTATAATTTTTTATAACAATTCCATTCAATATCAGCATACCGGCATAAGTAAAACAAGCCTGAATTATTTCCTTTTTTGGTCCGGAACAAAAGAACCAGGAGAACCGAAAGTGTGAACACACCCTAAGAATAGCAAAAAAAAAGTACACCAGTTGCATGCCTGGAAACTTTAAAATATCTGAAGTCTCTGTCTTGAATGGCGTGAAGGGGGTTGCTTTTGGATTTGAAAAGTGAACATTCAAAAGGGATTAACAATCGGCTATTATCTTGTGTAAATTTTGTAATCCACACCGGTCCATGTTAACAAGTTCAAAAGAAGAGGAAAAGAAAGGAAAGATGAAAGAACATGGATCGGATTGATGTGATAAGCTGCTTTAACAACAGCTCCCTCTGGGAGCACATGTAAGCTACCCAACTCTGTCAACTCTTCCGCTCCACTCACAATAAAGCCTTTTGATTGGCGTTCATCATAATCCGTGTACAGATTCATAACTCTGGCTCTGTGTCTTTGAAGCAGAGTCGGTGAGCGGCCCGCTGTCAGAGTAATAGGCCGGAGGGTCGAGACAAAGGCAGACGTTGTGATTGAAACGTGGAGCGTGCTGGTGTTAGCGATGGTGTTGTGTTGTTTCAAGAAACCCCAGGGAGGGGCTCTGACATTGAAGACGGGTTAAAACCTGTTTTACATTCAAGTGGCAGGCCTCAGTTCATTAGTGTGAGGATCATTCCCTCTTGACGACTAAAGGAATTGCATACTAAAGAAGCTGAGTTGTTGGGAAGAAAAGGCGAATGGCCGGACCGTGTGCGTGTGCATACGATAACTCGACTGTGACCCAAAGTTTCTCCTCTAAAATATCCTCCACGGCCATCTCTTAAGAGCAGACTGACATATAAACAGAAATTAGTTCTCTTTTATGGCTCATTTTGGCAATAAATAGGGAGAACATTGCGGTTTTCAGTGATCTTGTGTTGCAAATTGACATATTACGATAATAGCAAATGAAGTTCGGTTTAACATACCGGTTCCACATGATGGAAATGCAGCTCTGTGTGATTATGAACTCAGCTCATGTAACGCAGGTGTGTGAAGTCTGGCTTGTGGGGATGTGTTTGGGCGCTGTGCCCTTTAGCAGTGTGGCGGCCCCTGTAGACGCCCTGAATTTGAAGCAGAGCTGCGTGCGCTGAGGGAGAGACAGACAGACCGCGGGCCTACTGCACTGAGACACGCCCGGAATCAGTAACTAACGAACTGCACCAAAACACCAGAGAATGAGGAGGAGTTGGAGAATAGGCAAGAAAAGCATGAAGAACGTCTGACATATTTTCACTTCGTTCTTCAGCTCTCAATGTTGGGGAGTAAACAACTAAGTGCAGTGACACAAGTGTAGCTACATTTATTATAGTGTTATAGTAGCTCAGTGGTTTTCTGAACAGCTTTTTGATTGAAGTCGGCATAAAACTGAAGTTTTGATAGTCTTTTCTTCTCTACTGTGACTATATGTGTATATGCGAGTGAAACTGCTTTTTTAACAGGATGAATATAGGATGGGACTTGATTTTATCCATGGGGTACTGATGGGATGGTTGTGGTTTGCTATTGGTCGATCTCATGTGAGTGACAGGTTGTCCCACCCTAGCACCAGAAAACACGTCAGCAGAGAAGAGATGTCACTGCAAGAGGGAGGGAAAGTTTTTATTTTTTTTGATTAAAGATTCATTTTAAAAGATTGATTAAAAAATATTTACATGGTTACAAGTTACCAATTCCGATACCACTTGAGTAAAACCTAAAGGCCCGTTCACACCAAGGACGATAACTATAAAGATAACTATAAAGATAACGATAAAGATATGGTTCTAAAAATCGTTCTCAATGTTAAAGAATAGCAGAGTTCACACCACAGCTATAACGATAATGGCACAGAGAAACAATATAATTGGAATCGCTTCCAGAAAGATTTTATCCAGCTGATGAACGATATAAAAACATTGACAGCCAGTCAGAATCCATCCTGCTTTAGGAGCTCCAACATTTAAAGCGGCAGACAAGCACACGCTTGGAATAAACAGAATGATATTGTTCACTGGTGTGGACGCTAATAGCCTATAGTTATCGTTCTTGGTGTGAACGGGCCTTAAGAGAAATGCCAGTGAGAAACAAGAAACTGTTGATAATTGCGAGGAAAGCAATGTTGTTTATTTTCTAAAAACAATTTAGAACTGAACACCTTAAAATAAATAAAGTTTGACACGTCTACAAACACTCAAGTCTCGGTCAAGCTCAAGTGCTTAAAAAGGGCATAAGTAAACCAACATCCTTCAAAAAGCTCTCTTTAAAGGCACAATATGTAATTTTTGCCGCTAGAGGTCACAAGGCGTGGCTTGATGACATGTTGATTTCGTGGAATCATGGGAGTTGTTGTCTTCACCTCAGCTGGTGAAAAAGGATCTGACAGGACTCGGGCGGAAATCATATTCATAGATGAGCTAATGTATTAAAGATTGATTAACGTTACTGTAGTATGAAGCAGGGCGGGCGAGGCTGAAAGCTGTTGGAGCGGAACGAGGCCGCTGGAGCGATTGCTAATGAGAGACAAGCGCAACACACGGCTCGAGAGCAGTGGAGCTTTTATTATGCCTCAGACGAACACTTCCGCTTCTTCCAGTCATGTGTATGTGGGGTAACGCAGCGCTGTTTTATCATATTAGACATATGTGTGCTGAAAGTTGCTATAATGCTACTCTGTGCGTTCGTTCAGCGGCCACTATGAGACACTTGCTAGCTAAATTAATATTAGGCATGGTAAACCAGAAATCGAGGGTAACGCAGATGTGATGTCATTGATAGGCGATGCAAGGTCCGTATCCTGGTTAAAATTGCTTATTTCTCTGGATTTAAACATTCTTGGAAATATTTGGGATAATGCAAGTATACACACACAAAATACAAAATATATAACATTGTTCTAGTGGGTTTTGGATATTTTAATCCAAAAATCTTACATATTGTGCCTTTAATATAATGGATAAATAAAATAATGTTAAGTAAAATGAACTAGTCAAAGTCTACAATGCTGTAGATGGCGATATCACTTCTTTTGTAGCAGAAATAAACTGCTGCAGAAAAAGCTAGGTGCAATGCAAAATGTAAGGAGTAATTGCATTACTCACCACAAATGTATTGGAGCAAAGAGTACATACACCTATTCAAAAATGTAGTCAAGTAAAGAGTAAAAATGTAAGGAGTTGATAATATCGTGGATAATATTGATAATATTGTGGATACTCAGTAAAACTAGCCAAAAAGATAATATGTTTCAAACTAAATTTCAGTAAATGTAACTAGTTAGTCTAGGTATATTTACCGAAATTTAGTTTGAAACATATTGTTATACATTTGAAATGGCTTTCTGCTAGTAATTGTCACTTAACTACAGTAACTATTTCTTTAAAGTAGTTTGTGGGACTGTAGTGTAAACTACTTTAACTAGTGTGTTGATTGGAAAACTACATCTTCGGCAACACTGTCAGCTTGTTAACCTCTAAAGGCCACCAACATGACATTTCCACCTTGTGCAGCGCTGAATTCATGCCACCTTAAGCATCAAACCTGTCCTTCTCAGAAATTGCGGGAGACAAATGTGCTTGCATAGTCCCCATTTATGTACATATTCATAGACTCATTATGTCCTGTAAATAGCACTGAAGGTCATGCATAAACAAATAGTCTGTAACCAGTGATAAACACTCCCAATCAACATACAATGAATGCCATTGGTTTTTAAAGTGTACATTTATAGAATGTTCTGCATTTCACATTGACATAAATATACATTTAAAAAGTCACATGGTGAAAAACAAAATGCATGAACATCATCAGCCAATCAGGCTTCAGGTTCAGGTCACACCAAAGACATCTGCCTCTTCATGTCTTTCTAAAGACTCGAAATCAAAATAAAAAACCTGACAAAATTCTAAATGTGTTCTGGAAATTACAAAACACGACCAGCAACAATTCTTAAATGCATTTATATGCTGACAGATAAGTGCCATAATTTCTCTGAGGACTCGTACAAGGTCTTTGATAACAACAACAGCCACTGTGACAAGAAACCAACAACGACACACACACACACACACAAAAAATCTTTTGGATGACAATAATTAAAATATATAATCAAATAAATAAGCAGCCCTTTTTGAAGATGTACAAACAGAAGTGGAACGACTAATGAAAGAAGCAGCGCACATGTTCCAGAGTCCCCGGCCGGCGCTATTAGCAAACCTCGCACGCATACAGATCAACACGTCTGTCTGTTTACCGTAAATCCCTCCCTCCAGAGACGCCACCTGCCCTTGATATCTGACACAACCTGCACTCACGTTTTGTTTGGAACTTTTTACTATTTAACAACTTTTTGTCATTACAATTTTACGGTTGTAGTTAATTAACCCCTAATAGTGGTACAGAAAGTGTTATCTGAATGACATTAGAAGAACCTTATTTTCGGTTCAACACAAGTTAGTGAAGTGATGGAAGTTGCCAAGCGCTGCACTACAATAAACATTAGGCTAAAACACATTCATTGTATAATATATATACACACACACTCACCTAAAGGATTATTAGGAACACCATACTAATACTGTGTTTGACCCCCTTTCGCCTTCAGAACTGCCTTAATTCTACGTGGCATTGATTCAACAAGGTGCTGAACGCATTCTTTAGAAATGTTGGCCCATATTGATAGGATAGCATCTTGCAGTTGATGGAGATTTGTGGGATGCACATCCAGGGCACGAAGCTCCCATTCCACCACATCCCAAAGATGCTCTATTGGGTTGAGATCTGGTGACTGTGGAGGCCATTTTAGTACAGTGAACTCATTGTCATGTTCAAGAAACCAATTTGAAATGATTCGAGCTTTGTGACATGGTGCATTATCCTGCTGGAAGTAGCCATCAGAGAATGGGTACATGGTGGTCATAAAGGGACGGACATGGTCAGAAATAATGCTCAGGTAGGCCGTGGCATTTAAACGATGCCCAATTGGCACTAAGGGGCCTAATGTGTGCCAAGAAAACATCCCCCACACCATTACACCACCACCACTAGCCTGCACAGTGGTAACAAGGCATGGTGGATCCATGTTCTCATTCTGTTTACGCCAAATTCTGACTCTACCATCTGAATGTCTCAACAAAAATCAAGACTCATCAGACCAGGCAACATTTTTCCAGTCTTCAACTGTCCAATTTTGGTGAGCTCGTGCAAATTGTAGCCTCTTTTTCCTATTTGTAGTGGAGATGAGTGGTACCCGGTGGGGTCTTCTGCTGTTGTAGCCCATCCGCCTCAAGGTTGTGCGCGTTGTGGCTTCACAAATGCTTTGCTGCATACCTCGGTTGTATCGAGTGGTTATTTCAGTCAAAGTTGCTCTTCTATCAGCTTGAATCAGTTGGCCCATTCTCCTCTGACCTCTAGCATCAACAAGGCATTTTCTCCCACAGGACTGCCGCATACTTGATGTTTTTCCCTTTTCACAGCATTCTTTGTAAACCCTAGAAATGGTTGTGTGTGAAAATCCCAGAAACTGAGCAGACTGTGAAATACTCAGACTGGCACCAACAACCATGCCACGCTCAAAATTGCTTAAATCACCTTTCTTTCCCATTCTGACATTCAGTTTGGAGTTCAGGAGATTGTCTTGACCAGGACCACACCCCTAAATACATTGAAGCAGCTGCCATGTGATTGGTTGATTAGATAATTGCATTAATGAGAAATTGAACAGGTGTTCCTAATAATCCTTTAGTGTATATTAAGTGTATATTATTTTTTAAGTACAGTCAACTTGGCTTGTTGAGTCATTTCAAGTCATTTCAACTTAAATTACATTAAACTGAACTTGCTTAACATATTTTGATGAGATACAGTAATGTAAAAACATATGCTGTCATGACTTATTGATCATGTCATTTTTACAGTGTACTGTTTTAAAAGAATAACCACAAAACATTATACTATTTATTAAATAATTGACTAACATTATCGGTGCAATTTTATATGGAATATTTTATCTCCCGTCAAAACCATGTGGAAATGTTTGGTCATGACAGGAGGTAGAATTGTATGTAACAAATTCATTAAGCAATTCTTTCACTCTAGTGTCATGTTTAGAAAATGAACGATTAAATTTTATGTATTTGCATTTTGAAAGTGTGTATTTTAGTGTTTATATTAGTGAAGTGCCTTGCCCACTAGTGACGTTATTGTTAACTAAAACTATTAATAGTAATTGAACCAAATATTGGTAACAGTTTACAATAAGGTCTCATTTGTTAACATTAAGCATTACCTAACATGAACTAGCAATAAGCAATACTTGTGTGTTTGTATATATATAATATAAAATAATTTGCAGTAATAACCTTTGTTATTACTTAATAAAAATATTCACATTCATGTTGGTTCACAGTACATTAATGTTAGAAAGATACACATTACTGTTAAAGAGATAAAATTTTTGTTTGTATTAGTAAATGTTGAGATTTAGGGTATGTTTATGTGACAACGGCGCCTATAAAAAATTTAAAAGTTTTCCTTTTTCCGAGTACAGATGACAACGTTGTCAAAACGGTCCTCGTTCACATGGATCTGCAAAAACGACTAAAAACACTGCATTATACTGCATGGCCAGTAGTTGGCGATGTCACTTTGTAAAGAAATGCTATGCGCCTATAGACTGAACACATAATACAAATGCTTATGACAATGGCGATAATGGTATCGTTTTCTAAAACTTGCAACTTTGAATGCTGTTTTCAAAAGTTTGTGTTTTCAGGCCCCCAAAACGTTGTCGTGCAAAAGAACGGTCAAAACGCATGAAAAGTTTTCCTTTTTTAGTTGAAAACGATTAGCCAAAATGAATAAATGCGGTAAAAGTAATGTTATTACTGTAATGAAAAATCACTGCAACTGAAATAAAATAAGTTAAGCTAAATAGAAATATTTAAAAACAAACAAAAACATATAAAAATGACAAAACCACATAATGGAATTACTAAAACTTAAACAAATATATATTAAAAAACTATATTATTCAAAATATTAATAAATACTATAAAAATGTATGTATAGTAAAATAACACTGCCCCATAGACTTCTATTCTAAATCCAATACTGTGTAAGTGCAATTTACTGTACTTTTTATTTAACTTGTTTTGAATCTGAATCATTCCTTTAGCACCACTGATTGTTTATTCAAAATAACAGACAGGAAAAATGAGCAAGTGACAACAATTTAATCTGTGATATGACATTTTGGATAACACTCTTGAATTACTCCTCGAAAGATAAGAGGTGTAAATTTGCTTTTAACATTGAAAAAACTGGATTTAGACATTTAGAGTTGACTGATTCTATAAGTGTGCAATGTGCGCTGATTAAATGTACAGTAAACATACACACACTCCAGTAGAGTGAATCACTGTATGAGCACGTGTGGTCCGCATACACATGCCTGACACCACATCTCGCCTCATCCGATTATATACGCACCAAAGACAGGATGCTTTAAATAAAAAAAAGATCTATACTTTGGATTCATGCATAATAAAAGAAAAGTTGCTTTCATCTCTATTGAGAGAAAGCCATGAGCTGGAAGATGAAGTCTAGAAGTTCTTATCAAATCTACCAGGAGTGATTTTATTGAATAAGACTAGAGCAGGAAATCTGAAGGGAATTGTGAGAGACGCAAGGTAATCATTTTAAAATAAATCCCAAAGAATGAGGTCAAAACAATGGAAAAATGCGGCATGATGTAGAAAACATGAAAAAAAAAAAAACCCCAGCTCTAATATTGTAACACTTTACAATAAGGTTCAGCTTGTTAACATTATTTAATGCAACCACTGAACAATATTTTCACAGAATTTATTAACCTTGATTATGTTAATGTTCTACATACATGTTCTACATATTCTACAATAGATTTATTGTTATACATTATAAAACAAAAAATATATATATATATATATTTTTGTATAAATAATGTATCATCACAAAGAATAGTACATTTATAAATGAATGCTGTATAGTTATTATCAGTTACTTAATTGCATTAGAAACTCAAACCTTATTGTAAAATCTGTTACCAAAAGAAAAATCCGAACTCTTACTTCTAAATCATGTCACTATATAAAATAGTGAACATGCTCAACAGTTGAACAACCAAGATGCTTAACTAGTTGTCCAGTAAGTGCTTGATTTTAATGTTTCAGCACTCATATCCAACAACCAACAAACAAATATGAATTTATGTCACTGGCCCTTTGTAAGCGGTGGGACAGCTCATGTTTAGCAGTATAAGAAACACAAAAATTCACTCAACCCAATAAATCAAGCACTAGAGTACTGCACAAATGTTGGTAGAAGCCACAACTCCACACCGACCTGAAACCAGGTTTGCCTTTTCTCTTAAAGCAGTTTATGAATACAGAACTCTGGCTCCGGGTCAGTGTAAAAGGCCATTTCAACTCGGAGTCTCGTCTCACTTGTCTTGGCCTTTTTCTTCAGCGCCACGTCTCTCGCGCCGGGCTCTGCACTCTGTGCACTCCCCGCCTTCATCTCCCCCGTGCTCTTCCTCATCCTCGTCGTGAATGATCTCCACCTCCAGGCGGCCGATGTAGAGCGATACCGCGCACAGCCAGAAGAGGGCAGCGCTGGACACCACAGCTGTGTGGAGCAACACAGCCGGCAGAGAGAGGAGCATGATCCTCCTCAGAGTCAGAAGACTGCCCACGTATGACGCTCCACCGAACGACACGCACACTCCGCCCAGGATGAAGAACGCTGGGGGAGAAAAGGAATAAACCTCACAACACAGGAAAAGAATTTAGGTCCCGATGTTAAATCAAGATTTGCTTTTCAAAAACTTGCACACAAACAAAAGACAGAGCTGAGAGGAAAAAGACTGAGAGCATGCATAAAAAAGCGGGGACTGAGAAGATGATGTAGTACCATATCCAGCCTCTCGGCCCACATCACTCTGTACAAACGCAATAACGCCAATCCCTGTTGCCAGGAGACCATTCCGGAACCAGGACAAAAATCCTGCAAAAAATAAAAGAATAAAGTTGCTTAAGTTACCCGTTTATCCACCTAGATGTCTAAAAATCCAAAACTAGGGGTGGTCGATGTGACCAAAATCTTATATCAAGTTAGGAGTAATTTTATTTCACTATAATGATATATCTCACAATAAGGTTATGATATCAACCATTAAGATTTCATAATTATCATCACCATTTTCAATATCATTTAAGCTTACACAGTTTAAGTAAACAGTGATAAAGAAAGAGCAAAGAAAACAAACTACAATAGAAAAGGCACAAATGAAATGGACCTACCTGAAATACTTCAAGCACTAGAAATACTACATAAAATGAATAAAGCAATCAAATGTATAAAAAAACCAATGCATAATCTTTTCGGTGTAAATTAAATATACATTTATTCTTATTAAAATTACAAAAGTGATTCAGTCAAAAAAAAAAATTTTTTGTTTGATTAGCATTAATAACGACAGCAGGTAAATTTGGATGATGTAAAATTGGATGCTGTCACTTTAAGATCAACGGCACGGATCCAATATACTTACAATATTTTTCTTTCTCAACTGCTAACATTCAATTAAAACATACAAGACTCTTTACTTGCAAATACATGGTCACTTTGACACATAAATACGTGTATTTAACCGCTCAAGCCCAGTTAGGTAGCAAAAAGCACTTCGTTCAGTTCTCATACGCTCAGACAGCCCTGAGAAACGGTCTCTCAGAGCATGCATTTACTAAAATGAGTTAACCGCAAAGTTTAAAAATGGATGCAAATGATGCGTTTTCGTGGCAGCGGCGCACAGCAACGTCACGTGCGCGCATAACCGCGATAGAGATGATAGTCCAAAATCTCTACCAGTTGACAAATTTCTACTGGTTAATCATGTCTACCGGTATATCACCCACCCCTATCCAAAACATTCATTCAGCACTTTTGTATAGCGTGAAACAGTCAGGTTCTGGAAGGCTAATTGTTGTCAGATCGCGTGGGTGTTTGAATCGAGATTGCAATCATTTAACGATTAATCATGCAGCTCTACTGCATTATTCCAACTTATTTTTATTTATTTATTTAACTGCAACATTCCTGGTGAAAAACTACATCACACATGATTCTGCAGAGAAATCTCCACTAATTAGAGAATAGAGTGCCACAGTCAGGTTTCGAAAGTCAAAATTTTCTCCATTGGGAAATTTATTTTTTAACAATAACTAATAAACGTTTAAAGACAGCCCTACTGTGAGCTACAAGGTTGTTAATCTGTGGTATTTTCAGCTGTTGAAGCCGCAAGCTTACTTATTTTACAAAACACTGTTTAACAGCAGAATTTGTCGTGAAAAACTACGCTACCCTTGATGCTGTGCAGAAAATTCCACCAATCAGTGAGTCGCGACAAGAGCTCTTTAGCTCCGCCCACTCCCATGCCCTAATCGAGTCCGTCTCTTAATGCTCTTAAAATACTTAAAAGTCCATGTGAACCAGAAGTTTCAACGGACTTCAGTGTTGTGACAAACGGAATATTGAAAAGAGGGCAGGGTTTCGTTTTAGCGCACATCCTCTCCATGTCTTGCAGGGTTGGAAGGGAGTGCTTAAGGATCCAAGCCATCAAACTGACGTCAACAGAGAGGCAATGCCATTCCTAAGCCGAAGCACATTTTCAGATTTCGATTAAAGATTACTACGACAAACTATTTTTTTTCTTTGTATCAACTTGCACGGGTTAATTGTTCACCACAAGACTAGTAATGTGCGCTAACAAAGTAAATAGGGTCACTTTTGATTTCACGACGACTTTAAATCTTTGCATATATATGCATATTTTATGCACGCATATGCATTTTTTATTTGATTATGCTGTTCACAGTGCTTCAAATAAAAGTCTGTAATGCGATGACCTTGTAGGGAAAGTTTCCCTAGGGGAAACATAAATGGGGAAAGCGCTGTCAGAACCAAGGTCTCTGAAAAAGTGGTCACGTACTGTTGCACTTTATTACAACAACAATTTTGTTTGGTAAAGGAATAGTTCACACAAACAGTGTTCTTGCATTATTTACAAACCTTTATGAATGTCTTCCATTCAACGCAAAATCAAAACGATGTGCCGTCGCTCAAAAAAATACCATAAAAGCATAATAATAGTCTATATAGTCTCTATAATAGACTTGGAATAAATTGCACAAGGGCTTTGTGTGAGGAAAAGACCAAATGCGTTGTGTTATTCACTGATACGATTTTGCTCCAGCGAGATGTTGATCACTGAATCAGGAAGTTGAACATCATGACTGATTGATTTTCTGAAACGGATCAAGCAATGAATTAAAAAGATCTGACTTGTTCACAAATAGGACACAAGAAGACCTCGAGAGGAACGTGTCCTTCACAAAATGTTGCCAGGTGACTTCAGAAGATTAATTTTGTATTTGTCAATAGGCCTGGACAGATTATATCTCACCTGTTTCATGAGACTTCCGCAGCATCTAGAAAATAAAGTATTATGAGAGTTTATTAGCAGATCATTTGGTTATCTCAATAAAAATTAGACATAAAACAATATGGTACTACCATTATTATGATTATTACTGACATGTAACAATATAACATGGTTAAATAACACGATTTTGTACCATCCTTTTGATTAGCATATGAATAAAATTGAGCATGAATGTAGTAACATCATGGTATACTACTAAGCGTACCGCCAGTAACTTTCCTAATTAGTTTAATATATCAAATGAAACCGTTTTAAACAACGTCTAAAGTAATACATTACATGTAAAGTGAGGGCATCAGAAAGAGCGAGTGGGTGTTTGTGTTTACCAGCGCATCGGCTTTATCTAGTTCGGTGAAGTACTGTTGCTCCACTGCTCGTGTTCTGTTCAGCGGGGTTTTCTCCGCCGCCCGTCGCGCGGTCCCCCGGTGAAGCGCCCGCGCTGGAGACCACACATACTGCAGCACCGACCGCCGCGCGACCTGAGAGAACGGACACGCAAGCCGAGACAACCGCCTGCACGTTAACCAAATTATGGAAGCCATCGTTTACGATGGAGGAAAAACCCAAAACACGACCTCTACCCGACCTCTGAACTTTGACACTGCCGGTGAGTGTGTGTAAAGACGCAGCCTCGCGCTCGCAGGAGTGCGTGTGGATTTCAGTGGCGCCATCTATCATTACTTCCACATGTGATTAATGTTTATATGAGCTCGTATTTAATGTCCCTGATACGTTTAGTTACATCTCTTTGTTACCCAGTACTATATTTTAAAATATATAATTTAGGTTTAAGGGGTTTTAAGGGTACAATCGCAGGAAGATGCTGTCGACATTGTGTCCACAAGGTGGCGCCAAAACACAACAAACCATGAAAACTGTGTGTACAATTAGAAATTGACATAGTGACTTTATGTCATAATTACTTTTTTTTACCTCATAATTATTAGCCTTTTTATATCATAATTATGATGTGTGGCGGAAATGGGCTTCCATAATATTTGGACCAAAAAAGTCTAGTGAAGTTGTCCAAAGGTAACTTTGATCGATTTGTGTAATATATACATGCATGCATGCAGTGATGGGAGATTAATAATAAATTATAATCCATTATTAAATACAAATTACATGATGAAAACTGTACTGTTAGTAATGTAATTACATTACACATTTTAGACTGCTTTTAGATTACTTTTATCACATACATTTAAATAGGATAAAAAAAAAAAGAAAAAGAAAACATCAACAAAATGACATGTAGTCTATTAAACATTATAGCCCACCAGACTGGGGTTTGTGAAGGAATTTAAGGGGATCCGTAAGCTGATGAAACGGTATTAATTAATTAAATCATAAAAATATAAAATCTTTAAAAAAATAAAAACAATCAAATAATGCACACAATTTAATTTTTTATACTGTGTAGCCTCTAACCTGTGTAATTACACAAAACTGGAAGACTTTCTAAGGATACATAAGCAATAGGCAGTTTTAGAAAGGACAATTTAAAAGATAAAAAAATAAGATAATACTGTAAATATTAAGTAATCATGTAATCAATAAAAATGTAACTGTATTCTGATTATGAGTATTTAAAAATGTAATATATTATAATTACAAATATACAATTTTTGGAATATATACAGTACTGTGCAAAAGTCTTAGGTTCGATAGTATTTTTACACACAAAAAGTGGGTTTAAGCCAGTTATTTATATATTTTGCTGTAGTGTGTCAGTAGGAAATATCAGTTTACATTTACAAATTAATTGCCATTCATTTTAATAATCCATTGAGACTTTTGTATGCATAAAGAGTCTGACAATAGTCTCTATGCTCCACATGGAGATCTGATCTCATCTTCATTGAGTCTGTCTGTGATTACATGAAGAAACTGAGATGGACTAAATCCAGAAGAACTGTGGCAACGTCTCCAGGACACTTGAAGAAACCTTCCTGCAGAACTACATGAATAGATGAGGTGACAAAAGCAAAGGGTGCTCACCCCAAATATCGATTTGATTAAGTTAATAGAAGTTAATTCATAAATAAAAGCTATTTATGTTATTATTTTTGACAGCATTCTCACTTTAAAGCATTCTAACAAATGCCTAAACTTTTCACAGTGCTGTAGTTCTGCAGGAAGGTTTCCTCAAGTGTCTGGGAGACGTTGCCTCAGTTCTTCTGGATTTAGTCT
Organism: Paracanthobrama guichenoti; assembly: GCA_018749465.1. NCBI lineage: Eukaryota > Metazoa > Chordata > Actinopteri > Cypriniformes > Gobionidae > Paracanthobrama > Paracanthobrama guichenoti. Next base: position 13,829,908 of record CM031957.1, read on the forward strand.
GTCTCAGTTTTTCTGTTTCTTCATGTAATCACAGACAGACTCGATGATGGTGAGATCAGATCATACCGGCTGCTGTCAGACTTCTTGTGCACAAAAAAATAAAATTCTCACTGGATTATTACAATTAATTGCAAAATGAATGTTTAGAAATGTCAACTGATATTTCCTACTGACACACTACAGTAAAAGATATAAATAACTGGCTTAAAAACATTTTTCTTGTGAAAATACCAACGTGCCTAAGACTTTTGCACAGTACTATATATATATATATATATATATATATATATATATATATATATATATATATATATATATATATATATATACACTCACCTAAAGGATTATTAGGAACACCATACTAATATTGTGTTTGACCCCCTTTCGCCTTCAGAACTGCCTTAATTCTACGTGGCATTGATTCAACAAGGTGCTGAACGCATTCTTTAGAAATGTTGGCCCATATTGATAGGATAGCATCTTGCAGTTGATGGAGATTTGTGGGATGCACATCCAGGGCACGAAGCTCCTGTTCCACCACATCCCAAAGATGCTCTATTGGGTTGAGATCTGGTGACTGTGGGGGCCATTTTAGTACAGTGAACTCATTGTCATGTTCAAGAAACCAATTTGAAATGATTCGAGCTTTGTGACATGGTGCATTATCCTGCTGGAAGTAGCCATCAGAGAATGGGTACATGGTGGTCATAAAGGGATGGACATGGTCAGAAACAATGTTCAGGTAGGCTGTAGCATTTAAACAATGCCCAATTGGCACTAAGGGGCCTAAAGTGTGCCAAGAAAACATCCCCTACACCATTACACCACCACCACCAGCCTGCACAGTGGTAACAAGGCATGATGGATCCATGTTCATTCTGTTTACGCCAAATTCTGACTTCAACTGTCCAATTTTGTGAGCTTGTGCAAATTGTAGCCTCTTTTTCTTATTTGTAGTGGAGATGAGTGGTACCCGGTGGGGTCTTCTGCTGTTGTAGCCCATCCGCCTCAAGGTTGTGCGTGTTGTGGCTTCACAAATGCTTTGCTGCATACCTCGGTTGTAACGAGTGGTTACTTCAGTCAAAGTTGCTCTTCTATCAGCTTGAATCAGTCGGCCCATTCTCCTCTGACCTCTAGCATCAACAAGGCATTTTCGTCCACAGGACTGCTGCATACTGGATGTTTTTCCCTTTTCACACCATTCTTTGTAAACCCTAGAAATGGTTGTGTGTGAAAATCCCAGTAACTGAGCAGATTGTGAAATACTCAGACCGGCCCGCCTGGCACCAACAACCATGCCATGCTCAAAATTGCTTAAATCACCTTTCTTTCCCATTCTGACATTCATTTTGGAGTTCAGGAGATTGTCTTGACCAGGACCACACCCCTAAATGCATTGAAGCAGCTGCCATGTGATTGGTTGATTAGATAATTGCATTAATGAGAAATTGAACAGGTGTTCCTAATAATCCTTTAGGTGAGTGTATATATATATATATATATATATATATATATATATATATATATATTCAATTATCTCTTTTTCATTTAATGATTTCTGTTATATGATGCATATTTGGATGCTTACAGTAAGTCACACTTATGAAATATACGATCAACATTTTTATATATCAACATTTATATATATATATATATATATATATATATATATATATATATATATATATATATATATATAAAGATAATATGCACACTTTTATAACAAACCATTTCACAAAAATACGTTTATTCGGTTTCATATTAGCCATTGGAAAATTCCAGGTTGTATATTTTGCAACATGGTAGCTGGTTTGCTGCTGGTGGTTATTAGCTAGTTAAACACTCACTATGTTGCAAATACCTGTTTGACCGCCTTAAGATGGTATGAGCTGGTAGAAACTGCTTAAGTTGTTTATTTTTTTAAAATTCAAAATAATTTTTAATCAAGGCCACTGTATTGTACTGTATTGAGAGCAAGTATAACATAAGAACAGTGCTGGTGTTGTTTATAGCATATGTACGTTGGTGTTTGAGTGGCCCCTTCCGGCCTCCTCTCTCCCACAGCAGAGGCCTTTTGTCTTGATGTTATCCTCTGGGATTGTGGGTCGCCACGCCTCAACAACCTGATGGTCATATAGCGTGAGGAGCACAGAGAGGAAGGAGGGGGTCAGAGGAAAGACGGGATGGTGTGTGTATTTGTATGAACGTGTGTGAAGAATGCCTTAAGGAAAGGGTCGCCTTTGATATAAACAGTAACTACGCTCGGGTTGTCACGCTATGATGCTGAAGGCTGCAGACGTTTTTTTGTCAAGGCATGTTTTATTATGGCTGCCAATTTAATATGTTCATTAAGTGTGCATGTGCACATGGAGCAACATTTAAACAATGATCTACGGTCTACTAAAACTCAACTGCAAAGTAGATTAAAGACGTTCAATGCTTTGTTCTTTAATAATGTATACCTCTTCATTAGAGGGATTATCTCACCATATATAAAGTAAGTATATATATATATATATATATATATATATATATATATATATATATATATATATATATATATATATATATATATATATATCATACATACATACAGTCAAACCAAAATGTACTCAGACACCTTCAACATTTTCTCACATGATCACAGTTTATTAGCTATAGTTTAGAAAATGGTAAAATATGACAAGAACTCAGAGTTAAACTGTCAGAACAAATTCATCTTGATAATGTCAGATAACTTTGATAGAAAGGTATGTAATGGATTGCAATCAACCAATCAGCTGTTATATTTAAGTACACAAATACATAATACAAATTTAGGTCAACCAATTAGCAAGCAATGCTTCATTTTGTTCAGTCTGCGGTGTAACAGGTCACATTAGCAATTAAAGAAAAGCAAAACATGATCAGGTCAGAGTGTCTGAATAAATTTGGTCCCAGATTTTTATCAATTTTACTGGTAGTCCACTGTAGGAAGAATTTTTAGGTATAATATGTCACAATTTACTTTATTTTGCTATCCTCACTTACATAAATGATCTATAGTATTCTGCACCCTCTAGTAAAAATGATATCTGGTGTCTGAGTAATATTTACAGTTATTGTTGTACAGTTATTAAACGGGTCGTTCACCCAAAAATGTTCCAAACCTGTAAAAATGTCTTTGTTCTGCTGGACACAAGTGAAGGTATTTTGAAGAATTTTTGTAACCAAACAGTTCTGAGACACTATTGACCCAAATGCATTTTTATTTTAATTTTTTTAAATTTTTGGAACAACTGAGGGTTGAATGTTCATTTTTGGGTGAACTATCCCTTTAAATCCTTGATAATAACAATGTAATTCACATTGCACTCACAGTGACCATATCATATATATATATAATATTTAATTCACAATATTACTGCATAATTGCAGCCTTTTTTAGCACTTGTTTCAAAAACACTGAAATATCTTATCAGCCCCAAACTTCTGAATGGTAGTGTATGTGCCATAACTGTTTGAATTAATATGTGAATAAACGCTATATTTCAATCTGCTGTATTACTTACGCCATTATCCATTAAAAAGTGTATTTTTGGTATTTTTATTATAATAATAAATTCTATTATTTATAATATGTATATATTTAATTGTATTTAACTCAAAGTCATCAAAACCAAACATATCTTATATGAGGTCATAAAAACTATAAAATAATCATAATAAGAAGAATAAGAAGAATCTGGAATAGTTTTAGATGTTCAGTTATTCTCATATCCTCATTGTGTCCCTGTGTTTTCTTATTTATTTATTTATTGTTTAAGTTACTGTTCTCTCTCCAGACGTGTTAACCCAGCTCGCTCTGGTTTAGTTCGAGGTCAGTCTGAGAGCACAATATTGACAAACTGCTCTAGTAATCTGAGATAGATCCAAGAGCAAAGGGCGCATTCATAAACACTCACACACGGTGCAGATGACTGCACTGAATGAACGGGAGGCTTACACTCAATCAGAGCCTGGACCGGATAAGGAAAAACACTTCCTGTTTGTTGACACATTCCAGGACTAATATCTCTCCTGCAGCTGAGGAATGCAATATGACACTGATCTAGGACCAGTTCCCCTTTAAAAACACAGCTACTTATCAACTGAAATCAATTGTTTCTCAGCGTTATCAAGTCAGTGTACTAGTTAAAAGTTCAAGTAGTAGTAATATTAGTAGGTATTCTAAGACTGATGTATTGATTTATTGATTTCTTGCATTTACATACAGACACAAATAAATTCTCATTCTCAGTTAACAGTCCCATTTATGTGTACCAGTGACATACTACTGATTAGAATCATGTTTTTTTAAATACTTTTCAGTGTGTAATGCAAAAACTTTTCAGAATATCAGCCACTTTCAATTTCCCACACATTACCATTATAATTTAGAAATAGAAAATAAACTAAAATGAAATACATTTGTATATCTAAATGTTGTAAAAAATTATGCATTTTAGACTTTTATTAATCCATAAGACCATAATAGATTTTTGACTCATAATTAAAACTTTCTGTGTTATTTTAGTATCATTTAAATACAGAATTAGAATTGTTTTAATTTTGTTGTGCTTTTGTACACATTTCCATCTAATTTTATTTTGATTTCAGTTTTATTTTTTATTTTATTTCAGTTATTTGCTAAGGCAACATTAAATTTTTTCATCTAATATTATTTATATTTTATTTTATGCTTTATTTCAATTAAAGTAAATGATTTTTAATAGTTTTAGTCACTCACACACTCACACACACACACACACACACACACACACACACACACACACACACACACACACACACACACACACACACACACAGTGAATACTTATGTACATGTGATCTTTTTAGTTTTTTATTTGTAATAAATTTGCAAAGATTTCAAACAAACTTCTTTAATGTTGTCATTATGGGGTATTGTTTGTAGAATTTTAAGGAAAATAATGAATTTAATCCATTTTGGAATAAGGCTGTAACATAACAAAATGTGGGAAAAGTGAAGTGCTGAATACTTTCGGATGCACTGTATAAAAAGTTAGTTATCAATATTGCTTTAATATATGATTTTATTAAACATCATCACTATATATATATATATATATATATATATATATATATATATATATATATATATATATATATATATATATATATATATAGAGAGAGAGAGAGAGAGAGCGATTTTTAAAAGAAATTAAAAAAATATGTTGTGCCATCTCACCCAGTGTCTATGAAATTTCCTAAAAATAATGACCCAAATATAATGCAAACGTATCTTCCCAAAGCAATTTTAAAGAGAAAAAGAACACAAACAGGTCACAAATACAAAATCTGACATTTTAATTAAATACTGCCGAACTCAGAAAGGTTAAGTGAAAATCTTTTTGTTCTCAGTTGATTTAAGTTTCATACTGTTACACGGCACTAAGGATTTTCTTTCTGTAGCTTTTCATTCACAAATCACACATATATGATAAAGTGCTTTACTGTTTCGCTTCTCTGGCCACCTCTGGCACTCAAACAGAACAATACTACACTCTCTCTGTCAGAGATGCTGGGGAAACTGCTGCTCTGTGCTCCTTTCTTTTCTCAGATTGCGACTATATTCAGAATAGCACACTACTGTACTGTTTCTGTAGTATGTATACTGTGCATAGTATGCAAATGTTTACATGGAATAAATGGATGACGTACAGCATTTGCCAAAATGTGCAGTATACAACCAAAGCACACTGCATGGACCAGTGCACCCACAATGCATTGTGCTTGACTTGACCTTCTGTTTCCAAAGTGACAGGAGGTAATATCAGGTGCATTTTAATATATTTACAAATCTCAACATATATATTTACCTATATTTAATATGCATTTTACTTGAGAGATTTTTACACAAACCGTATTAAAAATGCAAAACATGTTGACGGTAATGGGCTAATTCATTAATTTAACATACTACTGTTACAAAAAATTGCATTCTGTTGCCTTTGCACACTGTTTTTATAAATAGTAAGCAGTATACACCGTGCAGTGTGCTAGAGTTCCATTCTGAACATAGCCTCTTTCAAGCATCTGATGAACTTGCAATGCCCTCTGGGAAATGTAGGCACAAGTGTAGAGCATGTGTGGACACCTGATAGAATGAGGCTGTTGTATTTTCCAGGGCTGTGTTTGAAATCGCCCCCTATACCCTCATTCTCTATTCCCTACAGTAGTCCACTAATATAGTCCACTTGAAGGAGTGAATGAAAACGAGTGGGCTCCCACTTTGCATAGTTTGTGCTTGCTGTTTAATAATCATTTGAAACATTGCAAACTGGCAGCTCCAGTAGTAATGAAAAGATTGAACTTAAACACTGTCATGGAAACTAGCATGCATAAACCTTAATTAAACAATTTAATAATCAAATAAAAAGGAAATGGATGGATGAATGATTCATGATGGGTATGCTTAGCCGTTGAGAACACATCGGTTGGACACTCGTGTACTCATTGTACACCACTACAAATAGCTGTCCCTTCAAATAGTGCCCTATTTAAGGGTATAGGGGGCGATTTCGTACACAGCTCAGGTCACCTATCCACCTTACACCTTTTATCACACCTATAGCGGCAAATGAATCAGAAGTCTCCACACATTCACAGAAAACAGCTTGCATGCGAGAAACTGGAAAAATAACAACGCTGTAAATGGGTCAACTAGATTCAAACCAGCGTGTTTATGATTATGATACTAAATTATAATCAAATGATAACAAGTAACCATTTAGCAATATCAAGCAGCGTAACGAGCAGTTTTCGCACAGCTAAAATAACTGGAAGCGGATGAGACCGCATCCGCCCGACGCATTCAAGTTACTTCGGCCGCGCCCACTCTTACGTAAAGAATAAGGTGGATAAGCGCAGTTGCCATCATTTGTGGAGAGCCTCATATTGATCTCTTGTGTTGTACAGCGCCTCTCTGAGGCTGGAAGGAGATTGTCAGCTCTCAGTAAGTGCATCTTCTAGAGTAGAGAAAGACACTTTAAAGCCAAGCTAGCATGCAGCAGTATTAGCCTAATGCTCACATATTTTTTAAAAAAGGTTGCAAGCACCCTGTTTTACCTTTTGCGGAACATACATTCTGCAGATTGCAAACCGAGTTGGTTGTAATTGTCTATAAACTATAACCTGAAAACATCACTTGCACTACTTTAGCACACGGCTAGCTGCGCATAGAGTCCAATTTATTCAGGTTTTACATGTGCTGGTATGCCCTTTAAAGTTAAGTCTTTGTCATTATTTTCTAGGCAAACATACCATCTTTCTAAGCAAATGAGGCTGTACAATGTGCCAGATTCATGCGTACATGTACGTAGCACTATTGCCATCTATTAAAAAAAGCAGGTGAACTGAATTTTATTTAAAATAAAAGATTTCAAAGGCAGTATCTCATCAAATTATGATGAAGAGCATTATCCAGGTATATAGCAGGCATATATCCAGAGATAGAGCAGTCCGGAACATTTTTAGCTTTTTAAAGAGCCGATTCAGATGAATGGATTGCAGTGGTGAAGCGATGCTACAAAATATTTTGGCTGAAATTGAAGATTTATGATTTATTTAAGATTTATTTGAATTGCATATGAAATAGCAATCTATTTTAATTTAAATCAACCATTTAAAACAAACTAATAAACTTAAATGTATGCATATTAAGAAGCAGGTAAGATTTATAAGATAAGGTAAGACTCAAAACAAAACAAAAATCATAGCATGGTTTATTATTATTATATTTATTTTATTATATTATTATTTGTTTTTATTTAAATAATCATTCTCAGAATTGCTGATTCTAAGCCATTTGAATAAATCATCTGTTCATTGTGAAAATTAATTTTATTCAGTTGGATAAAATATGGCTAGAATAAGCAATATTCAGTTAGTTTAAATTGAAATCAATTGGATTTATTGATGATAAATATATAAACCTGGTTATTGTGTGTTTAAAACCCATTCATTTTATTAGTACTATTACAGAAATCTTTCAGAATTACAGAAATACAGAAATGTAAGTACTATTACAGAAAGTTTCTTACCGGTTTCCTTTATGTGTGACTGACAAATATGCATCATGTTAAGTTTATTTTAAAAATGTAATCCAAATAGATGGAAATTTTATATGCAATCAAATTTTTCCAATTGTCACAGTTTGGAATGTACAATATATCGGTTCCATATCGGGTATCAGCCGATATTAGATATTTTTTAAATCTTTCGATATTGGATGTTTATTTGTGCAGCTCACTGCACATTCTGTACTTTTACATTTAATTATCTTTGTTGCAAAACTTCTTTAAAACACTAATAATTTAATAACACTGTTAAATGTAATTATTTTAAAATGTAATATAATTATTTTACAATTATTACAAGTATTTTATTTTAAATGTATTACAAAATATTATCCAATTTGAATATTGTCAATTTATCAGTTATCACCTACAGTATAAAATTAATTGTAGCTTAGCATTATCAGCCAGAATTTTAATATCAGTACACCCCAAAGTACAATACAGTCCCAGAAAAGCATTAGAAATTAATGTTGGGGTTGTTTACACAGGACACGTTCTGGATGCGTTTATCAAAGTTGAATTACATGTTACATGAGATGCGATGCAACAGCAAAAACAATTAAAAAAATAGCGCAGTGAACGGCCCTAAAGTCTTCTGAAAACTGCAGAATTCAAATTTGCTTTTCCCACAAATTTTATGTTGCTACCAGATTCGCATAATTGTTGCAGCAAAGCCGGGCGTGAAAATTGACACCTTCAAAGGGCGCTGTTCATTCTGAGTGAATTCACCCTGAATGTTTTCTAGGGCTCAGTCGTAAGGGATTCTGTCCACTGAAGCACTCATGTATAATTTGATTGTTGGTTATTTGTCAGTTTTCATGATCTAGCTTAGTGTTGGCGTAAGTCAGATGTCACGCTGGTTACACATTTACAGGGCTGAACAGGATATGACAAAGGCCACTGGAAAATCTCACTTACACACAGGGGTGTAGTGCGATGAAAAGCAAGGGTTGAGTTTAGAGACTGTAATTCTTATTTAATACAGTAATTACTCAAAATACTAAAGTAACTAAAGTCCATTTGTGATGTTTCTGTTTTTGACTTTCCATGCGATGAGGGAAAACAATCGGCCATTCCTGCCAGCCCTCCAGTGCCGTGACCATCAAGTCCCATGTTCATCCAATCAAATAAAACTTGTTGGATGTTCGAGGCCATAGAAAGAGCCGTGATTGTTGGGCTTCTTGCGTCTCCTCTTGAAGACGTCCAATCGCGCTGAAGCACGGGCCGCCACACACATGAACAGGATGCACTTGAATGTTCACTCGACTGGCTGAGATTCAGGTCTTGTTGCTCTGTGTGACGGGCACTTTAACTCCTTTCTGTCCTGTAGCTGTGAAGGACAGAAAGAGAGAGATAGAGAGAAAGAGAATATAATTAATGATGGACAGAAGGCAAATTTAAGTAACAGAGAACTAAAGCAAGACCCTTGTGGTATGCTGAAAATCCTTTACCTAATCTGGTTTTACCGGGTCAAAAATGACCCAACCTTTTAAGTTGCTTGTAAATCTCTCATAATGCTATACTATGACCAAATATTGGATTCAATCTTTTTAATCAACTTGTTTTCTTTCAATTCTTTTTGGAACTGATAGATTGTAGTCCAACAGAATTAATCCAATATTTGACATAGCATAATGAGAGATTTATAAGCATTTTTTCCAGGAACACCACAAGTGTACCATGGTGGACTTTTTTAAGGAGAGCTGTCACACCCTGTGTGAGCAAAGTCAGTACGTTTTAAATCAATGCGATAATATTAACTAGCATTTTAGGTGAAGAAAATCCTCTCTGAGTCAAAATGAAGTCTGAAAAACAGCTTTCAAAATGTATTCATCATAAAGTAAATATCAACACTAAAATAGACACCAAGCAGAAAACTACTGTGTCGTAGAAGGCTATTTTCATTGTTGATAGTTTTGTCATATCAAGAGACAGTATAGGTTGTTCACGTGTGTGTAAATATACAGTATATAGTGTTTATATATAGTAATAAGCTATTGTTATGGCTCTGAATGTGGCTCATCCACTCAGATTGATGTGTTTTGAATCTTTTGTTTTTAACTGGCCTCTCCTAACGTGAAGCAGCTGATTTTGCACAGACTTGTCATTCATTTGTTATTAATAATCTTATCTTTTAGTTTTGCGTCCATCAAGTTACACATAAAAAAATCATGGAAAATAATCATTAAGGTGTACCTTTCAAATGTATTAAATTCACAACATTATAAAAAGTATGTAGTTGTACATATAAAGAAAAGAAAAATTTTTGAACAACTTTTAACTCCAAAATGTGTATTTCTTTATATAATATTATACAATAACATATATTAAATGTACCTCTCAGAAGTTTGGGGTCAGTACGATTTTTTATAAGCCTCTTATGCTCACAAAGGCTGCATTTATTTGATCACAAAAACAGTAAAACAAGTAATATCGTGAAATTTAAAATAATGGTGTGAATATATTTTCAAATGTAATTTATTCCTGTGATGTCAAAGCTGAATTTTCAGCATCCTTACTCCAGTCTTCAGTGGCACATGATCCTTCAGAAATCATTCTAATATGATGCTGATTTGCTGTTGAAAACGGCTTTCTTGCTGAATAAAAGTATTCATTGCTTTCCCTGACCTCATTTGGTTATGATCGACGTGTGAAAATCAGTTCCCACCAACCAAACCCACACTGAACTCTAAACCTACTGAAAACATGTAGTGAGAAAACAGCCTAAGCCACATGTTTCTTTTGAGATGTGTGAAACTTACCCAGTTTGTACTTCTCCTTAGCTTCGGCCCGCTCTTTTGCATCAAAGTACCAGACAGTGATGGCGTAGCTGTGGGAAAAGAAAGATCATTTCAGTCACAATTGAGAGGGGTTAGACAGTCTGACTAGCGTGTATTGATCTGATAAACTCGAGATTGTTTAGGGCTGTGATATGGAGTTTGAGATGTGCAGAGTCATGTGGATTACTGTGGTCAAAGCACAGAAAGAGTTAAGTCAACACTAGTAGAGCGGCTAGTTTGTTTATTCCTGGCTCTGTCCTAACGGCACGAGTGCACAAACTGAAACGACGGCCGCTTATACTCAGGAAGCACGTACTTCCTGTGCCCCACCTCGGCCCCCAGCTGCGATGGTGGTTGATACACACCTACCCTCATCCTAAATGTAAAATGTAATGTAGAATGTAAAATGTAAACGACAATTGTTTTACTACACCAAAAATACAGTGTTTAATTTGTTTCATCAAACTCATTTGAAGACAAACCCACTTCCTGAGGAAGACCAACTGCAGGTGTGGTGTTTATAGAGCAGGATCAAATTAAACTGTAGTGTTTGTAGTGGTGGGAGAACAATGGCAGTGGATAACTGGGGGACGGGGTCAGATGAGTGCACTATCATGCACGTGTGTTGGGATAGATCACAATAGATGAGATGCTACAAGAACTTTAGGACTGTGGTTGGGTTAGGGTTAGGGTGATGTTTTAGAACTGGAGTGTGATTAATTGTGAAAAGATCTCGATTCAAACTCCCACACGATCTTAGTCATAAATGACAGCGATTTGGCTTTATATCTATTAAACCTTTGACAAGTACAATCACAGTGAGCATTCAGATATGCGTTGGAATTGTCGCTGACCCAGACAGAGCAGTTGCCATGTATAGGGCATTTGTCACAAGTCTTTTCAACCACACTATGTAAGTATCATTATTTTGGATATAAACACTGATGTTTACGGTAGTGATCAAAATAGAGTAAATCACCTTTTGAAAGTAACTTTGTGCTTCAAATAAAGATCTTTAAAGTATCTAAAGGTGCTCCAGTCAGGATTTTTGGACCCAATCAACGGTCACTGGAAGCATTATTAGCCGATACTGATCACCGAAATAAATAACAGGCCAACTATTCTTAGCTACAATGCATGATTCTGTAGCCCCGCCCACCGACTCATGCCTGACATGATAAATAACATAGGCCTACCTGGAGCTAAACCGGATCGAACTTCCAAGCAATAAACATGCTGCATAAGCTTCATTCAGATTCCAGTATTATGATGAACTTTATTTTTAATGAAGATCCAGCTCACGTGGGAAAGACATTGCACGTTTGTTCCTTCATTTCACCACGGATTTGTTTGTAAACAAGAGACTGGATTTGCAGACAGGATGAGATTACATGAATGAATGAAGCAACACACTAATGTGAGTAAAAATGTTTTAGTATTGCATTGTTACATATCATTTAATATCAATTGATTGTGCATACATGTCTAACTGAACATAACTTAGCACACTGTCACAGGCTGGAGAATCCTTTATTTGAGGTGTTGTTGGTTCATTGTGCTGCGATTCGGGATCAGACTCGGACATGTATGGGCCAGGGATTATGTGTTTTCCAGACGGACTACCAAAACGCATCACTGGCCTGCTGATGGGCTATCTTAAATAGTGAAGTAACATTCCTTTCTTGATGTGCGTTGTTCACTCTCTTGACTTGATATTTGACAGAAAAATACAATCGCAGAAGTTTTGATCATGCTGATTTGTCTGAGGCTTGTACGTGCGTGTGTGTGTGTCCGATCAATTGGAGCACCCTTAAGTTTTTAATCAATTACATTAATACACCAGTAGGTGGCGAGTGACTGTTAAAAAAAGTTTGTCATTGAATCATTTATTCAACAAATTTGTTTAAAAATACTGATCCATCCAGTAATGAAACAAGTAGTCTTTATGAGTAAGTCATTGAATCAGTCATTCAAGAGATTCGTTATAAATGCTGATTCATCCAGCAATGAAACATTGAATCATTCATTCATTTTTATTATTTTTTTACATTTGCAGCAATTAATATTTTGTCAGAACATGTTATTTTGTTTAGTTGTCTATTCATAAATGTGTGAGAATCATGATCTCTGTTTTAAACAAACCCAAAAAATTGATTCTCATTTTATCCAGAATCGTGCACTAAACGAATCTTGTTTTGCTGTATAAAGGTCACTTTATCTCACACAGTCATGAGGGCCTGCTGGGGTTCTCTTTATGATATCACTTCCTTCTTTGTTTTCTCCCTACATGTTTCTGTATGTTGGTCGCACCACATGACTTTGATTGACAGATTGCTTTTATAAGCAATAAATTATTATTAAATGATAATAATTTAAAAAAATTAAATAGCAATAAGAAAAGATTATCCCAAGGTTTTCTTATAAAGAATTTCATTATTTTATTTTACATTATTTTATCATAATTATAATTTTTGTTTATTGAATTTTTATTATAATACAAATACTACAAGACATTAAAAAAGGAACACAAATAGCTCATATTTATATATAAAACAGGACTACAGCATAATAAAACAGATGAGGAAAAAAAGACAATAACATATTTCAAAAAGATGAAGAGGACCAAAAATAAAGGTTCAATGTCCAGAAAGGTATACAATTACAATATTCCTTGTAAAATAATAGGGCGAAGAGGAGTTTCCAAATAGTCCAGATATGGGGTCCAGACTTTATAAAACTGTCCTGTTTTTTGATGCCATACATGGGTAAGACGCTCCAGGGGAATCAACTCAAAAATAATCTTATGCCAACTTTTAAAAGATGGAGATTTATCACTGATCCAATTAAGTAAAATATTTTTTCTGGCAGCAAATTATAGAATATTAAATAATTTCTTATTAGCAGATGAAGCAAAGCGAACACCAGTGCGACTGGGTCAAAATCCAACTGAATATTAAACATCTTTTCCATTTCCCCTAGCACCAAAATCCAATACCTTCGCAGTCTGTTACATGACCACAGACAATGTGTTAAAGTACCAATTTCAGTTTTACATTTTAAACACATAGGCGATAGAGAGGCGTTAAAAAAATGTCTGCAGTTAGGGGAAATATGTCTATGGAGTCTATTTGTGTCATAAGACCAAATGTCATTCCATGTTTTATCATCAATGTCAGTAGCTAACTCCTTTTCCCATTTAGTTTTAATACTCTGTGTATCAGCAGAATAAATTGAACACAAAGAACCATAAACCCTACCCAAAGACATTTTTTCCGATGATAAAAATAATAACTTTTCAATAGAAGATATTTCACTATTCCTAACAAGTGTGATGTAATGTCTTAATTGGAAGAAACAAAAAAATCTTGTTTTAACAACTGATACTTCTGTGTTAACTCTATAAAAATGTCCCCAAGCCTAATAAGTCTCAAGTTACATCTAACCAAGTAGGAGGAAGAATCATTACTAACCCACTTTGCAATATATCTATGAGATGTGAGATCTTAACTGATAAATCTTAATATTTGGAAAATCCAACCCCCTCATACAACTTGGCAGATAAAGTACTGAATTTTTTTTTATCTGTCTCTGTGTGTGTGTGTGCGCATGTTTTTGTGACATATCAGGACACAAATGTGTATAATGACATGGGTATGACATAGGTATTACAATGAGAGGGTAACTGGGAAAATGTCCCCATTTTTCAAAAGGCTTGTGAGTCATACAGAATGAGATTTTTTTGGGAGGAAGTACAAATGTTTCCTGTGATGGGTAGGGGTAGTGTAGGGGGATAGAAAATGTGGTTTGTATGGTATAAAAACCATTACGCCTATGGAATGTCCCCACAATTCACAAAAACAAACATGAGTGTGTGTGTGTGTGTGTGTGTGTGTGTGTGTGTGTGTGTGTGTGTGTGTGTGTGTGTGTGTGTGTGTGTGTTTTAACTGTAAACAGTGTTTACTTACCGGGTGGCAAAAGCTGGTTTCACCTCATGTGGATTCCGGCGATCTGACCAGAAAATTAGCAGACGGTCAAAGAGAGGCTCGATGTTGGCAACAACATTACGACCCTCGGGGTAGATCTGCAATAAACCTCCATGAGCCTTGGAAAACAGACAAAAAACAAACTTTAGAAATGGGTAAGACTCTCCTCCTGACTGAATCAAGTAACAGTAAGAGTAAACACAGCATACCTTCACATCCCAGTCCTTGTTCAGATAGTAGATGCAGGTTATGCAGCGTCCGTCGCCATTAGGATTGTCCACATGTCGCACATATCCCGTTCCGTTGCCAGGGTAACATGCCACCATAGCCTGGTTGTACAGAAGAGAGGGAGTTTAAGGAAACATAAGATTTAGTGGTGATAAACTGTTAAATGAGGACATTTTGTGGTATTGTTCACTAAGGCCCAGGTATTAAAATCCACTGTTAATGCTCCAATCACAAGCTGACAACACTAAATCAGTGCGTTTTGAAAAAGTATTGTGATCTGATGACTCAAATACACATTCAGTAGAGATATGGCCACATTGTAGTGTAAACGCTAATGTGCTAAACACCAAAGAACCGCCTACTCACATTACACATAATAATTGTAACAAAACAAGGGATTTAATCCATCTAGGTAAAAGGAACGCAAATAACTGATAAAAACCTTAATATGAATTGTGACTTTGACTTATTTCAGGATTTGAAAGAGACAGTTTTGACTATGACAAGCTAGCAAGTAACAAGGATTTTAAACTAAGTAAAAAGGAACATCAGTAACATTTATTTTTAACATTTTAACTAATGTTGATTTCCGTAGGTTTCCTACAAAAGACATTTTGACTAGCTGTCATTCACCATAGCGCCTTAGCACACGTGCATACCCTTGGATGGATGGATCTTATTTGTATCTGAGGATCTCTAAAATTTGATATTTTTAATTCCTTATCCAGTAATCACAATAACAACTGTTATTGACTGCTCTCTTCTGCACTACAGCTTTTAAACTTATTACATATTATTTTAGTCGTCTGGACCTTTAAGAGATTTACAGCTCGCTATGGTGTTGGAATGATGAAGCTCTTCTGTGGCACCTGCCAAAGGTCATGCACACACATGCTTATAAATAGCATGCACTGTATGGTACATCTACACAGAGCAACTCACTGCCTGACCGCCCACAGGCCGCCATTATAACTGCTGTTTATGTGGGTTTATGACCAAAATTCGGGGTGATGTATGTCATGCCAACCAAGGTAAGGTGAAATAAGATCCATAAGCTTCTTTCATTACAGACACTTGACTGTAATCACTATAAACTATTAGGATCAATGATGTAATACTCCTTTTTGTCCATATATATTACTTAAAAATAAATAAATCAATCAATCAATCAATCATAAAAAAGCAGACAAATGTAAATACACTTTCAAAAACAAAAATGGGTAACACTTTATTTTACAGTGTCCATGTAACCTGTTACATGTAATTACTAGTACCTATAAATTATGCATAATTACATGCAACTAAACCTAATCCTAAGTAAGTACAGTACAGGTAGTTAATTATTATTACTCAGTATAATTACACTGATACCTTAAAATAAAGTGTAAAGGCCTGTTCACACCAAGGATGATAACTATAAAGATAATGATACAGATATGGTTCTAAAAAGCGTTCTCAGTATTAAAGAATAGTAGAATCCACACCACAGCTATAAAGATATAGAAGAAAGAAATCATTGGATTTTATCCAGCTGATGAACAATAAAAACATTGTCAGCCAATCAGAATCCATCCTGCTGTAACAAGCTTGAGCATTTAAAGCAGCAGACATGCACGCACTTAGAATAAACAGAACGATACTGGCTGCTGTTGTGGACGCTAATATAGTTATCTTTATATTTATCATCCTTGGTGTGAACGGGCCTTAACCCAAAAATTAAAATCTGTTTTCCAGTACGTGGAGCTGTGCTGAAACGCTGCATGTTGCCTGAGGTCATGCTTGTGATGACATGTACCAAGATTTGTCTCAATACGCTAAAGTGTTGCAGAGATATAGCCTTGCATCAGTTTTGGTGAGTGGATCTGAGCCAATTTTGGTGAAAATCAGATGAACAGATGAAAAGTTTTGGAAACTTAGTAGGTTTTTTGAAAACTTTGAATAACATATTACTTATTCAGAATGCCAGAAATCTCGTCTCGAGCCAAAGAATCAGAGGGAAATAGATTTGTGTTTCTAGTCCTTACGGTTGAAAAGTTATTTGTATGAACTTTAATGCAACTTAAGTGCAGACTGTGCTGTATTTGCTTGCCAAATTTCATAATTTTCCTGCAAGTGGTTCTATGGGCCGCCATAGACTCATGCAGCATTAGCAGCTGTAGAAGAAGCAACAAATACAAAAGGTTCACACAAGCTTGGTGTTTGTGAAAAAAAACTGTAGGTAATTCGGCCAGGGATGTTTATGCGGATGGTGGGAGAAAAACGTCTCGGTTACGTATGGTAACCCTCGTTCCCTGAAGGAGGAGCGGAGGCGTCGTCGGGCGTCACCGGCTAATTGGGATCACTTCAGGAGCCCCTATCAAAGATTTAGATCCATCCTGCTGAAGCGAAATGCAGCGCACCTTTGTTTTTCACTGAGAGCGAACTATGACTCGGCCTGCAGTGATGGTACAGCAATTGTGGCGGCGGGGCGTGCGTCTCCGCTCCTCCTTCAGGGAACGCGAGGGTTACCATGCGTGTAGGCGTTCCCTTTCATACGTCATCGGGCGTCACCGGCAGTGGGATCCCTTTGGAACACGCCACAGTTGCTACCACTTCCAGCGCCCTGGGAAAGCCCCTCAGACCCGGCTGTTCGGGTGGGAAATTCACGCCAGGGAGAGTCAGCTGCTGTTGTTCGCAAGACCCACTCAGCCAACTATTGGATAGCGCTGGGAAAGTGCACCGGGGCCGCTGCGGAAGCCACATCATGCCCTCTTACCATGTGGAGAATACACGTATGGACTGGCCGTGGGCAGTGCTACATCACGGAAGTCCCAGGGGTGGCTCGGCCAATTTTAGGCGGGGTCCACACCACACTGAGACGGCGGCAGAGAGGGAAAGACACGAGCTCGCCGAAGGGAGACTTACCATGGAGAATACACATATGGGACCGCCGTGGGGTCACAACATATGGAACCCAGCCTAACACAAGTTCCACCAATGCATACGAGCGTTAAGCCTGGCGTCACGCGCCGCCCGTCCGACTGCGAGGGTTGCGGAGGACTCGACAGGGTTCGCCATACTGGGAACTTCGACTGGAGCATATAAGCGCACGTATCCGTTCCATGGGGAAGGGAGTGGCGCAGCAAGCCGACACTTTAGAACGGGCACGCCGGTGTTATGACTATGGGAAGTGAGCACACAGGAAGATACCGGCTACACGTAGGGCTATAGAACCTAGCGAACGTGTTGGGTGTCGCCCAAGCGAGGCGCCACGAGCCAGCGCCCAGGAAGAAGCTACACCACTGGTGGAGTGGGCTCTTAACCAGAGCGGGCAGGGCACGTCTTGGGTTCATACGCCAAGACGATGGCATCCACTATCAGTGGGCCATCCTCTGCTTGAGACAGCCTTTCCCTTCTGCTGTCCTCCATAACAGACGAAGAGCTGCTCTGAGGTCCTGAAGCTTTGCGTTCTGTCCACGTAAGTCGCAAAGCGCGGATGGGACAGAGAAAAGCTAGGGCTGGGTCTGCCTCCTCCAAAGGCAGCGCTTGCAGGCTCACCACCTGGTCCCGGAAGGGAGTGGTGGGAACCTTGGGCACATATCCAGGCCGGGGTCTCAGGATTATGTGAGAGTTACCAGGCCCGAATTCCAGGCACGATTCGTCGACCGAAAAATGCCTGCAGATCCCCTACCCTCTTGATGGAGGCCAATGCAGTCAGGAGTACTGTCTTCAGAGACAGAATTTTTAACTCAGCTGACTGCAAAGGCTCAAAGGAGGCCTCTGCAGTGCGGTCAGCACCAGAGACAGGACCCAAGAGGGTATAGAGGGAGGGCGAGGCAGATTCAGTCTCCTCGCCCCCTCAGGAACCTGACGATCAGATCGTACTTCCCCTAAGGACTTTAGTCATGATTGGCGGCGATGGCGGCCACATAAACTTTGAGGGTGGAGGGAGACAGCCTTCGCTCCAACCCGTCTTTGTAGGAAGGAAAGCACAGAACTGACCGAACACCTTGGGGCTCTTTCTCGGCGAGAAGAGCACCATTAAACGAACAGGTTCCACTTCAGCAGCGTAGAGGTGCCCTGTAGAGGGCGCTCTAGCGGAGTAATGGTGTCTACCACAGCTTGTGGCAGACCGCCTAGAACTGTCCAGGGACCAGACATGGAGTTTCCAGAGGTCCGGACGCGGGTGCCAGAGGGTGCCCGCCTCTGAGTCAAGGTCCTTCCTCAGAGGAATGGGCCAAGGAGGTGCTGTCGCGAGGAGCACTAGTTCAAAACCAAGTCCTGTTATGCGACCAACAGGACCTGCCTCCTCCCTGACCTTGCACAGTGTTTGTGCAAGAAGGCTCACTGGGGGAAACGCATATTTGCGTAGGCCCGGGGCCAGCTGTGTGCCAAGCGCATCGAACCGAGGGTCCCCTCAGTCAGGGAATAGAACAGCTGGCAGTGGGTGGAGTCGGGCGGCAAACAGATCTACCTGCGCGGCCCGAAGCGACTCCAGATCAGCTGGACCACCTGGGGATGGAGTCTCCACTCTCCCGGGAGCACTGGCTGGCGTGGAGAGCTCGTGTCGACCGCGATTGAGCAGGCCCGAATATGAATACGGCGACCTCAGATGCTTCTGACTCCATAGGAGGAGATGGCGGGCGAGTTGTGAAATGCGACGGGGCGTAGACCACCCTGTTTGTTGATGTGCAACGGCCGCGCAGTGCTGTCCGTGCGGACCAGAACGTGCTTGCCTCTGAGCAGCGTTTTGAAGCGGCTGAGTGCAAGACGAACTGCTAACAACTCCAGGCAATTGATATGCCATTGCAGTTTTCCACAGACCCGACACTGCAAGCCCGTTATACGTGGCACCCCAGCCGGTGGATGAGGCATCCGTGGAGACAACAGCATGCCTGGACACTTGTTCTAGAAACGCCTGCCCGTAGAAATGAAGGGTCGACCACGGGCTGAAGGTTTGGCGGCATCTCGGCGTCACTTGGACACGGAGAGTTCCGCTGCGCCACGCCCATCTCGGGACCGGTCGTGTCTCATGCCATATGCCCCAGGAGCCTCTGAAAATGTTTCAGTGGTACCGCTATCCTGCGTTCAAACGAGTTCACGCAGTTCAACACTGACTGGACGCGCGCCTTCGGTGGAGCGCCCGTCCGGGCGACCGAAGTCTATCTCCATCCCGAGAAAAGAGATCCTCTGCGAGGCAGAGTGCTCTTCTCCCAGTTGACCTGAAGCCCCAACCGCAAAGGTGACGGAGCACCAAGTCCCTGTGTTCGCACAACTGCTCTCGCGACCGGGCAAGGATCAGCCAGTCGTCGAGGTAGTTGAGAATGCGAACACCACGCCTCTTGGGAGCAAGCCTCCCGCGACGACTCGTGACAGGGCCAGCCCGGAAGGGTAGGACCTTGTACTGATATGCTCGTCCGTCGAATGCACTTAGGAACGGTCTGTGTCGAGGGAGAATCGAGACATGAAAGTACACGTCCTTCAGGTCGATCGCTGCAAACCAATCTTGGGGACGGACGCACCTGAAGATGCATTTCTGCGTTAACATCCTGAACAGCAGCCTGGGGACTGGTACAGAAGTTGCTTGGACGCTTTCAATGCACAATGATCAAAGCCGTTCTTCAGATATCGGCTGGAGGGACCAGCTCTATCGCATCCTTCGCCAGTAGGACCGCGATCTCCGCCTGAAGCACAGGGCATTCTCCTTGGAAGTGGATGCCCTGAACTTGGGGGACGCCGGGCGAACCGAATCGCATAGCCAAGTCTTGGTACGGATGAGTCAGCAAGATGGAGCGCTAGGCAGGCTCCCAAGAACGTGCAAAAGCGGGACCACGGTGTTCGCAGCGGGCAGCGGAGCGGCATGCAGGGACCCAACACGGACGACATGGGAGCGGCCCAAGGTGGGGTCTGAGTGTGCTGTGCAACACTTAATCAGAGTGTGGGGAGGCCACTTGTGTGCGTCCCAGACACAGCCGGCACCTGCTGGCGATGAGGCGCCTGAGGGTGACGAGGCATGGAAGCGTCGAACACCGCCGAGCACACTCTCCTGGCACCCAGGGGTATTGGAACTGCTCTTTAGAATTTTGGTACCACTGGTTGTAAGTGGCGGAACAGAATTTACCAATGAATCTCTCCGGCCCTCCTCCGGGAAGAGCAGCTCTTAACCAAACCGGGTGCCCATGGCGCACGAGCAGACTGAGGGGCCGCCGATGGTGTTTCTGGACATCGCCTGGCCGAGGGCCAGCGCTGTGACTTTAAATATAAAAGCCACTGTGCGCAGCTCAACCTCAGCTCAGAACTACCCTTATGCACGAAGAGTGCTGGGCGGAGGCAGCCTGCCAGTGGCACTGCCACCCCACCTGATGAGGGTAGTGAGAGGAAAACTTTATACAGGCTATGGCCCCTTTGGCGTTCCATTTTCTGGTGCCAAGCGGTTCCACACTGCTAAAGCCTTCCAATGCACATCCGGGAAAAAGGCAAGGGGGCGGGCAAGGCGATTTATGCGTTGCGCTATGCCCCAGCCACCGGGAAGCATGACTGTCATGAATCTGATTCAGCATAAGACATCCACTATTATAGTGGGAATCTCAGCCCAATCTTCATTTTCAACACATAACAGTCCTCTCTCCGATGCAGCGATTGACATCTGTCCTCTGCTAGAGCCCCAAATGTGGCGCTAGGTCCCTTTATTTTTGTTATTTTATTTAAAAAATTTTTTTTTTTTTTTTTTGGACCAGCAATCCCATTTGTAAGCTACCAGCAGGCATGCAAGATAGTGAGCGTGGCGTGAGGCGCACACGCAGCGCTGAACACTAAAACACTTATGAAAAGGGTAAAATGAACAACTTACGTGGTCATGCTCTCATGAGAGAACATGAACCACCCACGAACACAGTCTTGCGCTAGAGGAGTGGGGGCCACGGAGAGATGTGCTCGGCAGGGAAGCCCCACTGTAATCCTCAGATCACCCAGGCTTATCAGCCAGTAGCCCCTTTTCTGGTGCACCAGAAAAGACACTAGATCGGGGTATAAGCGAAGGGAACCCGTTTGAGGTTTCATAGTCTCGACGCGCATCTAGGCGCCGAGTGGCGCCAGCGCTGGGTTGCCGTGACAACCCGCGCTGTCAGCGGCAGCTCGGCGGCACACGCGCGCTGAACACTCAAACCCTCACGGGAAAGGCGAGGCGAACATGCCGTGATCCCGTTCTCCTGAGAGTACATGGACCACCCACGAACGCAATCTCAACATAGTTATGCGAGAGGGGCTCGTGGCGTCAATAAGGACAGGAAACAATCAAGCACCAGAAACGCACGGGTGGAATGACGTCTTGAAAAAGACGCAGTGTCACACCGCGCTGCTCTTTTAGAAGAAAATGTGCTCTTTTAAATGTGCTGAAGCACCAGGGAACGACCAGCGGCAAAACACAGGAGAGTAGTGCAGCCTGTGTATGCACTCACCATTGGGAACGCCCTCACCAACCAACAGACCAAACAGTGCTGTGAAAACAGCAGTTTATCACTGTATCAGGGAGCTCGTGTCGCCGCTGATCGTGCCATCCCACTCAGCACTCAAAGAAGCTTCTTCTGTCGTTCTCTCTTTCTCTCTGCTGAAGCAGGAACAGTCTTCTTCATCAACACCGTGTTCGGCCCGGTGAATGACAAAGGTGCGCTGCATTTCGCTTCCGTTTAGACATACGCCAATTCTCATTGGCCTGTTTCTAAATCTCAATTGATAGGGGCTCCCTGAAGTGATCCCAATTAAGTCATTGTCCGACCACGCAACGACGTGACCGACTGAAAGGGAACACTGAGTTTCTTAAAATCACACTAGCCCCAGCAAATGTTGAAATTACCTTATGACACCATGAGAAACAATTACCATCCGAATAGGGATTTTGGCAATCACAAGAATGCATTACACTTTAAAATAAATTGAAATAGAAAACAGTTATTTTAAATTGTAAAAATATTTCACAATATTAGTTTTTCTGCATTTTTGATCAAACACAGCCTTATTGAAAATAAGGTGAGAATAATAAAAATTAAAAACAAAAACAAAAAAATCTTACCAACCAATAGTAGTGTACACTCACCTAAAGTATTATTAGGAATACCTGTTCAATTTCTCATTAATGCAATTATCTAATCAACCAATCACATGGCAGTTGCTTCAATGTATTTAGGGGTGTGGTCCTGGTCAAGACAATCTCCTGAACTCCAAACTGAATGTCAGAATGGGAAAGAAAGGTGATTTAAGCAATTTTGAGCATGGCATGGTTGTTGGTGCCAGACGGGCCGGCCTGAGTATTTCACAATCTGCTCAGTTACTGGGATTTTCACGCACAACCATTTCTAGAGTTTACAAAAAATGGCGTGAAAAGGGAAAAACATCCAGTATGCGGAAGTCCTGTGGGCAAAAATGCCTTGTTGATGCTAGAGGTCAGAGGAGAATGGGCCGACTGATTCAAGCTGATAGAAGAGCAACTTTGACTGAAATAACCACTCGTTACAACCGAGATATGCAGCAAAGCATTTGTGAAGCCACAACACGCACAACCTTGAGGTGGATGGGCTACAACAGCAGAAGACCCCACCGGGTACCACTCATCTCTACTACAAATAGGAAAAAGAGGCTACAATTTGTACGAGCTCACCAAAATTGGACAGTTGAAGACTGGAAAAATGTTGCCTGGTCTGATGAGTCTCGATTTCTGTTGAGACATTCAGATGGTAGAGTCAGAATTTGGCGTAAACAGAATGAGAACATGGATCAACCATGCCTTGTTACCACTGTGCAGGCTAGTGGTGGTGGTGTAATGGTGTGGGGGATGTTTTCTTGGCACACTTTAGGCCCCTTAGTGCCAACTGGGCATCGTTTAAATGCCACGGCCTACCTGAGCATTGTTTCTGACCATGTCCATCCCTTTATGACCACCATGTACCCATTCTCTGATGGCTACTTCCAGCAGGATAATGCACCATGTCACAAAGCTCAAATAATTTCAAATTGGTTTCTTGAACATGACAATGAGTTCACTGTACTAAAATGGCCCCCACAGTCACTAGATCTCAACCCAATAGAGCATCTTTGGGATGTGGTGGAACGGGAGCTTCGTGCCCTGGATGTGCATCCCACAAATCTCCATCAACTGCATGATGCTATCCTATCAATATGGGCCAACATTTCTAAAGAACGCTTTCAGCACCTTGTTGAATCAATGCCACGTAGAATTAAGGCAGTTCTGAAGGGGAAAGGGTGTCAAACACAGTATTAGTATGGTGTTCCTAATAATCCTTTAGGTGAGTGTATATAAATACGATTCTAATTAGATTATATTCAAATATTTTTGAAAGAGTTTAGTTTAGTTCACATGCTCTGTAGTGCTCATATGGGCAATGGCAGTTCGAATTTGGCTTGTACCATTTCCTGATCCCCACCCCCAATCACTTCCCATCCTCTTTTGACTGTCATGCCTGATAAAAAGGCCAACAAACCAACAGCATTTGGCTTGCCTTCTGTAGAGCTCAGTTTTGGCACAATTGCTGCTCTGGATGATACGAGACATTCCTGGGCCTGGATGATGATGGGGGTGATGGTAACGGGTTGGTTTCAGCAGGCATGAGTCATCAGGGTGCACTGTTAGCTGCCAGCTCTATGATATGGTCAGCACTTTATCAAACCCCAGAGAGAAAACTCCCCCTAACCCTTATCGCTGCATCACAGTATAGCAGTAAACACAACGTGTGTCACATGGGTTAAACAGGAGCACGTGGGCGAATAGCAGAACAGTTTCACAGCCAGCATGCACTCTGGCAATAGGTTTGTTTGACGATCCACAAAAGTGATTGTGCACTTTTTTTTAAGAGATGATAGTTCTGTCAGTGTTTACTCACCCTCATGTCATTCCAAACCTGTATGACTTTCTTTCTTCTGCGGAACACAATATAAAATAGTTTGAAGAATGTTGGTAACCAAAGTTGGTGACCATTGTATGCAGAATAGACAAATTAACAGTTTTTGGGCAAAACTAACAATGCAACTAGCCTTTTAAAAAAATAATAATAATAATTTTAATGTTAAAGTATTTTAGGTGAGTACATTAAATTATTCAATTGGCAATGGATTTTTACTTGCACCGATAAAGATTCCATTGGCCCTACTTTAAAAAATCCAAGTACATTAGGTTTTTAGCATATTTCACCCCGGTTTCCCAGACAAGGCTTAAGCCTTGTCCCAGACTAAAATACACGTTCATAAAAGCGCTAATCCTGGTTTAGTCTAAGCCCTGTCTTTAAAACCAGGCCTATGTGTTCCAGAGATTGATGACTTTGAAATATTTTCAAGAAAGTGCAACATTTGGCCTAAAACAGCACAGAAGTAAAAATAAAAAATAAAAAATCATACTATGCCATGTTGATTAGCAGATCTCTTTAGGCATGACATATTCATCAAGTTACACATGGTTTGCAAATCTGATGACCACAGATAGCAGCCTAGAGCTGCTTTGACTGGATTTTTACTTGGCTTTTCTCATAACAGAGTAGAGGACATGACCTCCACTGGCAGACTGAAGGGTTCACAGGAAGCCAACTATGACAACCAAATTGAACAGATACTGTGCAGAGCAGAGAAAGTCAAATTATCCAATTAGGAAGAACAAAAATGAAAGTGCCCAAAGACATGCACAGCTAAATGCGCCAAAACACTACAGCACTGTCATCAATGCCACAGTGCATTTTGCACGCAGCTTTACAGCTTTACAGCTAACACTCAATTAAATGGTCTGTCTCTCAAGTTATTTAGCATTAATGAAGTCTGATTCATTCTAGTCAAATGGTTGATTCAGATGATTCATAAATGGTAAATAAATCGGTTCCCAATTACTTAAGTTTTAGCTTTTAGTTTTTCCAATGAGAGACTGAGGGTCAAGTTTAAAGGCAAGACAATCTTTAACAAAAAATGTAAAATAAACTGATGCCAAGATGTCGTATTTTATGGCCATTTGATGTTCTTTGGTTGTTTTATGAGCAACAGTTCCTCTAAAACAGTATCGTTTTGATCATGTAAGATCCTTTCATGCCTTGATAATCAGGTAGATATTGAGCACAGAATGTGCTGAGATAAAAGAGTGTAAACCTGATGATGAGAGCACAGAGGATAAGTAGGACATGGGGGAATTACACAGCTTCCAGCTGTATACTTTGATACTATAGAGGCTGAGGTGGGTCAGAGCAGGCATCATTTGGTCTGTCTTTTATGCAGCATTACACAGAAGTTTGAGCAGGCACAGAGCAACCTTAACATGTAAAGCAGCCTTCAGCATTTTCTGCAATTCTTATTTTTATGCCATACTTTAATCGTTCTATAACTCATATCTCATTTATCAATAACACATAAGAGTGTGATGAGTTGCACATTGTAGATCACAAGACTCTAGCATATACTGAAAAGTTTTTTATGAATAATTTACAAATTCATTCTGCTTGTCATGAATAGGGCCCGATGTTTATAAATCAAATTCTCCTTCTCAATGCAATCTCATTCTCAGTCTGTACATGCACAGATATAAAAAGTAGTGTTCTTAATTGTATTGAATGTGGACTTCAAGTTCCAGTGTACTTTAAATCATAAAAGTAGATTTTTTAAATAACTGTACTTACAGATAATATATTATCACTTAAGTGTTGGTATAGATGTTGTGTGTATATATATATATATATATATATATATATATATATATATATATATATATATATATATATGTGTGTGTGTGTGTGTGTGTGTACACTCACCTAAAGGATTATTAGGAACACCATACTAATACTGTGTTTGACCCCCTTTCGCCTTCAAAACTGTCTTAATTATACGTGGCATTGATTCAACAAGGTGCTGAAAGCATTCTTTAGAAATGTTGGCCCATATTGATAGGATAGCATCTTGCACTTGATGGAGATTTGTGGGATGCACATCCAGGGCACGAAGCTCCCGTTCCACCACATCCCAAAGATGCTCTATTGGGTTGAGATCTGGTGAATGTGGGGGCCATTTTAGTACAGTGAACTCATTGTCATGTTCAAGAAACCAATTTGAAATGATTTGAGCTTTGTGACATGGTGCATTATCCTGCTGGAAGTAGCCATCAGAGAATGGGTACATGGTGGTCATAAATACATGGTAGGCCGTGGCATTTAAACGATGCCCAATTGGCACTAAGGGGCCTAAAGTGTGCCAAGAAAACATCCCCCACACCATTACACCACCACCACCAGCCTGCACAGTGGTGACAAGGCATGATGGATCCATGTTCTCATTCTGTTTACACCAAATTCTGACTCTACCATCTGAATGTCTCAACAGAAATCGAGACTCATCAGACCAGGCAACATTTTTCCAGTCTTCAACTGTCCAATTTTGGTGAGCTTGTGCAAATTGTATCCTCTTTTTCCTAATTGTAGTGGAGATGAGTGGTACCTGGTGGAGTCTTCTGCTGTTGTAGCCCATCCACCTCAAGGTTGTGCGTGTTGTGGCTTCACAAATGCTTTGCTGCATATCTCGGTTGTAACGAGTGGTTATTTCAGTCAAAGTTGCTTTTCTATCAGCTTGAATCAGTAGGCCCATTCTCCTCTGACCTCTAGCATCAACAAGGCATTTTCGCCCACAGGACTGCCGCATACTGGATGTTTTTCCCTTTTCACACCATTCTTTGTAAACCCTAGAAATGGTTGTGCGTGAAAATCCAGGTAACTGAGCAGATTGTGAAATACTCAGACCGGCCCGTCTGGCACCAACAACCATGCCACGCTCAAAATTGCTTAAATCACCTTTCTTTCCCATTCTGACATTCAGTTTGGAGTTCAGGAGATTGTCTTGACCAGGACCACACCCCTAAATGCATTGAAGCAACTGCCATGTGATTGGTTGATTAGATAATTGCATTAATGAGAAATTGTACAGGTGTTCCTAATAATCCTTTAGGTGAGTGTATATATATATATATATATATATATATATATATATATATATATATATATATATAAAATATGGTAAAATCATCATCATCGTTACTGTCTTTACAGTATGTACAATCGCTGAGCTTTAGGATTAAAGTAGAATTAATAAAGTTCAGTAGAGCTGAAGTACAGTTATGGTAATGGTCATTTAGCTTCCAAAAAATGTGCTTTAAACAGTGGACTAATCACAACAGACTGGGCGTCTGACCAATCAGAGCATCTGTCGGAAAGGTGGGATTTAGAGAGACTGATTCATCCGTCAAGTCGTTTGAGAATCATTGAAAAATGTGGTGATGTGCAATGTATGTTATGAGAAAATGAAAGTGTTTTTTGAACTTTGATGCATTAAAATAGCATAATAGAAGCACTTTAAAGCAGACACGAAGCTCTGTTTTTTTCTTGTGATACATTGCATGTTCAGATATTCATATAACAAAATATTCTGGGTGGCATTACATTTTTGTGAAAATGATAAAAAAAAAATGGTAGTGGCTGGAAACCTTTTTTAAACATTTTTAAATGCTGATGGCGAAAGGGTTTATCTACAGTATTAGTTAATACTATACGTTGTTAAGGAATTAATATATAATGATACATTTAATCAATAGCAATTCATATATAAATCTATTAATCTGATACACTGTTTATTAGTTGCTGCTGTGGTAATGAGTGGGTCATACATTAACTCATGATTATCTGTGCATCCGTTAAGCATGAATTAGTGCATATTAGCACCTGTATTGTAAAGTGTCACCAAAAATACATGTTACATTTCTCAAGCAGGTTTTCACATCTTTGCCTCACGCTCCCATTAATGTGTGATCCTGACCTCATGTTAGTATTTATAAAGTGGATGAATGCAAATAGAGTAATGCAAAAGCCCCAATACTCTGTGCTGGTGATGTTTCGTTTGGCTGGTATGAGCACGTTACTCTCTCTGGGAGGGGCATGTGAGGTCTACTGCAGATGCCAACGCTGGAACACGCTGTTCCCTCCTTTTTATCCTTTTTCCCTACGCAACCTCTGCCACGTTGTCCCAAGATCGAATGGTTTTCTATGCATACGAGAATGAAAACGAGGTCGTTCTCTGAAAGCACTGGTTTAGAGAGAAAGAAAGCTGGGCATATGCACCCACACTCTCTTGCAGTATTCAAAATGCTACGTGTCTTGTTTCCAGGGCAACAGCGAGAAATATTTTGGCCAACTAAAAAGTAAAGGGTCTGATAAGGCTTGGGAGAGGAGACAGCGAGGAAAAATAACTAATGGGAGGGTTGATTAAGGACAATCAGTGCACTGGAGAGAAAACGAGGGAGTTGCGTGTCTGCAGAGGAATAGAAACGTGAGACGAGAGCTATTCTAATGCAATAGGAAATGCTGCGACCTTTTTTGAACTGGCTTTATCACTTTAAATTTGCATAACCTTGCTGTAACCGGTTCAAATAAAAATCCTAATAGTGTGTATTTCTAATAAAATCCAAATAGTGTTCTCACTCTAAAATTACCTAAATACTAGGGCTGCAACAACTAATTGATAATGAAAACAGGAGACAATGAATGTCAGTATTGAGTGCATTCAAATATAAAGCAACATGCTGATAACCATCAGCTCATAATAAACACACAACAATGCAAGTAATCTGTTTACATGCATATTTTATCCGTTTTTGATGTCAAAACCCAAACAAACGTGTACTGTACACACTGAATTAGCCGCTAGAATTAAGACCTTATTCATGGTTGTGTGAACTTTACACAATTAAAAACCACCATTTAAGGCATTTTCATGAACATTGTGGTGTTATTGTGCATAAACGCTATAAGATTGCAAACACGTTCATTGACTAGTCAGGTATGTACTTGGGGTTTATATCATAATGTTTATATTTTAAAGATTACTTTCACTACATATTTTGTTTCATATCCTTTAGTATTTTCATTGGACAGTAAACATGCTTTTAAACTAAATGCTCAATTAGTTGATTTCCACTACCGTTCAAAAGGTTTGGGGTCAGGAAGAAATGTATATATTTTTATTTAGCAATGACACATTAATATGATCAGAAGTGACAGTAAAAACATTTATAACATTACAAAAGATTTTTATTTTAAATAAATGTTGTTCTTTTTGAACTTTCAGTTTATGAAAAGTATCAGGATTACCACAAAAATATGAAGCAGCACAACTGTTGTCAACATTGATAATAATCAGAAATGATTTCTGAAGGATCATGTGACACTGAAGACTGGAGGAATTCAGCTTTGCATCACAGGAATAAAATTACATTTTAAAATGTATTAAAATAAAAAATAAATGTAATAATATTTCACAGAACTGTTGCGATATTTTTTATCAAATAAATACAGCCTTTTCTTTCAAAAACATTAAAAAAAATCTTACTGACCCCAAACTTTTGAAAGGTACTGTATCTTTTTTCCCTAACTTTATTTGATCTAACAAACAGATGGACATATTAAATCAACAGAAACCTCAATCAGACCTCAAA
Organism: Paracanthobrama guichenoti; assembly: GCA_018749465.1. Taxonomy (NCBI): domain Eukaryota; kingdom Metazoa; phylum Chordata; class Actinopteri; order Cypriniformes; family Gobionidae; genus Paracanthobrama; species Paracanthobrama guichenoti. Next base: position 13,860,530 of record CM031957.1, read on the forward strand.
CCTTGCTAAGATGTTTCTGTCAATGCCTATTTCACAAATCCTTGCACGAAATTGCACATTGAAACATTGTTTGAAGGATAGCACTGAACAAGATGATTTTGACCAAAACTCTGGAAAAATTTGGCTTCTCTTTTACAAATAAACAACAGATCAATCAATTATCAAAAGTTGCAGCACTACTAAATACCAAGCCACAAACGTTCTTGCAAGATGTTTTCATCACCCACTTGCAAAAGTATGTGAACACCGCAGTACTCGTGTTCCCATTCCAAGGGTTGAGCTACGAGATTTATTCTTCAGATGTGAATATATGACTGAACACATGTGCAAAGTTGCACGTCAACATTTGCTTCTTACACCTCTGATCATTTACACATGCAAACAACAATCTTTCACTGGCGTTTCCTATAATGTACATAGTCTTAAAAGCCGCAATGAGAGGAAGACACTCAAGATTAATGCAGTGTTCCCTTCAACAGATATTAAAAAATATTCCCTGCAGATTAAGGATGGCGTGAGGACAGTGACTGCAGCCTGACTGATCTGACCCATTGAACAGAAGCCTCTCCTCACGCAATCACACTGCAGTGAACATGCTGTAGATTCACAAAAAGGTCATCCAGATCAGGTTTCTAACGGAAACAGCAACGGACAAGCTGTGATTACAATAAGAATGTCCACATGGTCCTGAGTCAGTCTGGCTTTGCATTCATAACACTCCAGCAGCAATAAAACCACTGTGCATTCAGACATACAGACTCAATAAGCAAGACAATAATACAAGACTTTATTCTTAACAAGTTCAAGCTAGAATGGAGAATATACATATAGTGGTCAAAAGTTTGGAATATTATTTTTTATATTTTTGAAAGACGTCTCTTATGCTCACCAGTGCTGCATTTATTTGATTAAAATACAGTAAAAACAGTAATATTGTGAAATATGATTACAATTTAATTTGAATATATTTTAAAATGTAATTTATTTTTGTGATGAAAAGCTGAAATTTCAGCACCATTACTCCAGTCTTCACTGTCACATGATCCTTCAAAAATCATTCTAATATGCAGATGTTCTGTTAAAGCCACAATATGTAATTTTTCGCCACTAGAGGTTGCTTATTCAAAACAAAGGCGTAGCTTAGGCCACTGTCCACTGGTGCGTTTTCAGTTAATTTCTATGGAAGCTCAACTTTCATAGGAGTTCATTGAAAACACTTGTTTTGCTCCGCTCCGTTATGAATGCCTGAGTGCCCATGTGCATTTTACTTTTGGTTTAGAATTAGCGATTTAAAAGCCCCCGTTGGTGATACCGGTATTACCGGTGTTGTCACACATCGATTAACCGGTGGGAAAATTTCCTTACCGTCACATCCATAGCGTAGCTTGATGACGTCTGGATTTCACAGAGCTTTTATTACACTGCAGGCGACTGCTTCCGCCTTTTTCGATCATGCGCAGTGCTGTTTTATCATATTAGACACATTTGAGTATTTGCTCTGCGGCTACTATGAGACACTTTTTGCACACTGCAGTAAGCTAGATCGATATTAGGCATGGTAAAAAAAAAAAAAAAAAAATTATACTTGCGGTAAATCATGAAAACAAGATTTTAAAAATAAGACTAACTGTGTTGAGCTATATAACATTGATTAGTTCCCTTTCATTCAGTCATGTTCAACGTTACGTCGATGTCCCCAAAATATAGATATCCCAATACATCGGTGACATCGATGTAACGTCTCTGTTCCCTCCTTCAGGGAACGAGGGTTACATACGTAACCGAGATGTTTTCTGTCAATGATTGTATCCAAACAGTTGCTCACCTGTCTAATAAAACACATAATATATTAAAGCGTCTTTGGTGTTTCCATGGTTTCTACAAAATAAAACAAACCAGAAATCGAGGGTAACGCGGGTATGATGTCATTGATAGACCTGGTTAAAATTGCTTATTTCTCTAGATTTAAGCATTCTTGGAAACATTCGGGATAATGTAAGTACACAAGTCAAAAAATATATAATGTGATTTTGTATATTTTTATTCAAAAATCTTACATATTGTGTAATTTATTAATCAATCAATAATGGATCTTATCATACGTGTTAAAAAACAAGGTTTTTGCTGATTAATATTTATGTGGAAACTGTGACCTTTTTCAGGATTCGATTTGATGAATAGAAAGTTAAAAAGAACAGTATTTCTGTTTTCTCTTTTGTATCATTATTCACTTGAACTTTTGATCTATTTAAAGAAAAAAATCTTACACTTACCCCAAACCTTTGAATATCACATTATCCACAGAAATATGAAGCAGCACAACTGTTTTCAACATTGATAATAATAAGAAATGTTTCTTATGCAGACAATCATCATATGAGAATGATTTCTGAAGGATCATGTGACACTGAAGACTGGAATAATGATGCTGAAAATTCAGCTTTGATCACAGGAATAAATTACATTTTCAAATATATCCAAATAGACAACAGTTCTTTTAAATTGTACTAATATTTCACAATATTACTGTTTGTACTGTACTGTTTTTGATCCAATAAACACAGCCTTGTTGATAAGAGACTTCTTTCTGAAAGGGTAATGTACATGTTTTTTTAGTGTGGAAAATGCCACAGCAGGAAGATCACATACCATTGGACACTGGTTTGACCTGGCAAGCTCATATAACCAAACCTGCGTCATGGGGCAGTTTTGCTCTGACACGCTGACAGGACTGATGCAGCACTCTGCGCGCATACGAGTCAGTGTTCAATCACACACTAACTGAGCGATGCATGTTTGTAATATCACATCAGAAAGTCATAATTACTCTCAGACCAACTTGAAAATAAAATAAATCACGTTTTCAGATCCAGGGTCTGTTTTTGTAAATGCATAAATACGTCTGATAAGCTCTGATACGGTCTCACGCACACAATGAACACACTGTGTATACAAGCACGCACACAAGCACTGCACCTTAGTGGCAGTAAGAATATGTTGTTTGTATACGGGCTGGAGATAGAGATTGACAGAGGAGTCTTCAAAGCCAGAGAAACACTGATCTGGGGTCTGATAAGACTGCATTTCTCAGGCTGCTAGTTGAGAACAGTGGAACAGTGAGAAACACAACACAGACAGTCAATATCTAGTCTAGTCAAGACCCAACCGCAACTTCCTTTGCATTGCAGGGGACCGTGCTTGCCAGTTTTGACCTTGAAGTAATGGCTAAATTATAGCATCTACTGATACTAACATACTGAAAAGGGGGAGACTGGGGAAAGTTGTCAGGCATAGATGTTGGCTAGATTTCAGAAACTAAGAAGGCGTGGTCACATTAGCGGAATTGCCATGAAACTTCATCCCGCAAAAAAAAGTTCACTGTCAATAGTGTAGTGATGCATGAAGAACCATTCACACAGAAGTCACTTTCATATCAAGCAGCTTTCTGTTGGTCAACGTGGCGAATTAGCATGAAAATATACGCAATCTGTATGGGGAACTTTTTCATCCTTGTACAAAATTTCAGATCGCATGGATTACTATTAAAATGACTGATTTTATTGGCAACATTTCGTTTTTAACCTTTGAGGTTTTGGATGAAATCAAAGTTTATTTAAATGGCAGCACTTTTCGCAATTCACATTGTTTTTTAAAACAGTTTTACAGGAAACCATGATGTTAATGTTTCAGTGCTGTCAAATCAATGAATGCTGTCAAATCAATTAATATCTAACATAAAAGTTTGTAAATATGTAAAATACTGTATGTATATATATATATATATATATATATATATATATATATATATATATATATATATATATATATATATATATATATATATATATATATAATATATATATATATATATATATATGATTAATCCATAGACTGTAAAAGAAATATGGACGTAGTGTCCGTGACGTCACCCATAGGTTTCCGAAGAGCATTTTTCAAGCGTAAAGTCGGCCGTTGCCATCTTGGCTGCGCCACCGTGCGTCAGTACCGGATAACTGAAAATGGGCAAAGTGGAGGGATGTGGGTGGAGCTGAAGTGACATGATGACTAACAGACAGCAGACAAACAGCAATCCACCTGTCACTCAAGTGGCCACGCCCTTAATTATGCATAACTTTAGGGCTTGATATAATTTAAACAAATGAATTATATTTAAAAAAAAATCACCCCCCTAACAGTTGTCATGAAGGACAAAATTAGCCAAAACCACAATTTGTACCATGCTGTAAATGTTTTTTTTTTTTTCTGCTGTAAAGTTTTAAAGGGTTACTTCAGCAATTAGCATTAAGCTTTTTAGCAGTATATTTTAGTATATTTGAATGATCGTGCTAAATTATTTTATTACTATAAAAATTAAAATGACGTGGGTGCTCGTAGGGCAGCGAAGCAAGTGCATTCTGGGAGTTGTCGTCTTGCATCCACATGAGCCAAAAATAAAATTTCTGGTTTTTCTCAGTCTAGAAGGAACCAACTAAAATAATCACACATTTCTACTACATAAATGACCCAATTTAAATACACATTCATCTTCCCAGTGCTGAAGTACCCCTTTAACATGGGGCTCAATGAGATTCTGTTCTCTTTTGGAGCATGTCTCTAGCGGCCAGTCAATGAATTGCAGTTTAAGTCACTGCAAGAGAAACTGGGGGAGGTTGCGATTAATCAACGCGACAGCACTAGTTTTAATATATCCATGCCTTATAGTTGCATTTAGCCAATTAGAGCAGGCCGAAAATACAGTTTATATTTTGTGACGATACAAGCAGTTTAGCAGTTGAGAATTAAATTTGCTAAAGATTTTGGGTAAACCTGTGAACACAATAAAACCACACTGGTCAAGTACATTTTTATATGTTAACAAGGATGTTTTCAGGTCTTATCAAAGGAGTATGTAAGGTTGGGGTAAGTTTTCACGTTATTGCTGAAAAGCGTGCTTTATGGCATGTTCAAATGTGACAACTTACCCTATATATTTTATATATAATAAACTATTATAATAAACTATTGTCTTGTTTTCATGTGCAATAATAATGATTGAAATGCTAAATAAATTTCTTAAAAGAATCATGTTTCCTTAGTGTGAAGAATATTTCAATAGTCTAACTCTTGTCCACTACAAAAAAAATATTTTGTGCAATGGAAATGTTCAATGTATGTTAAAAGTTCTTCATGGAATCATGCCAATAAGGAACCTTTATTTTTAAGAGTGAAGAAAGAACGTCATGCAGTTTTGTAACATCATGAGAGTGAGTAGATGCAATCACAAATTTGCCACTCACCTTTGTGCGGCCATTGATGACATAATCCCCCAGCTGTCCATTGGCTGCACTGCGCATGATGGCCTCATCGATGTGAGCCATGAGCCCTCCGATGTTCTTGCAGCCTGGCTCATTGCCTTCGACCCAGGCAATCTGGTCTCCACGGATGTTCTTAGAGGGGATGCTCTTTTGGCTGACTAACTGGCCCCCTCTGAACTTCCCGCTGTGATTTAGAGTCTCCACTTCTTCCAGAACCCTACCGCCCAATTGATCGCCCAGAAAGACATCTTTTACACAAATGCCGTAGAACTTCATACAGGGAATTATGTACTGCTGAGCCATGTGCTCTGGAGACCAGCCTGCACTGGTGACCACCGCAGGTGGTGCCGACCGAACCACCGCCTGTCCAGGGTCCAATTGGTTCATAGCAGCTTTGGGCCCATTGTGATGGACCCAACTGGGGGACAAAGGGGAGCTGTTGCTGTGTTGGTGATTGGCTGCAAGGGGAGCAACAGCCTGTGTGCTTTTACTTGAGTCTGTTTTAGGGCCCGTTTCAAGCCTCCTCCTTTTGCATTCAAGTAAAGGAGAGTCCAGTCCATGAGGCGTTTCTGAGGACCCCATTCCAGGAAAACCACTATGGGCCCCGAAGTCTCTGTTTTCCTCATCTTTTCTCCTCTGGTGCTGTAGTTGTCTGAATCGCACATCTCCACAAGGTCTTTTTGAAGTCCTATCCAAAGTCCTGTCCCCCTGAGCAGCAAGGCCCCCATGGGGAGTCTCCACCAGTCCATTCGGATGCAAACACCCGCTTTGCGTCTGCTTAGGGACATCATGATAACTTCCTTCAGCAGTAGGTGAAGGGGACACAGCTCCTCCACCATTATACAAAGGCAACCCGCTTTTCAACTCCTTCAGAAGCGTGATCCCGGATCCAGATCTAGACGCATGTCCTGCCAGCAGCTCCTCCGCCGTGGTCGCGTTCAAACCCATTGTGCTCACCGCGTGAGACTCACCACAGCCATTGGTGACTCTCTCTTGCCGTGAACAGATACTCTCGCGTCCGTGTGCATTTAAAAGGTCCGTGTTTTCCAGTCTCTCCATGTCATGTCGTCTACTCCTGGATGCTCACGTAGCTCACGTCCAATCTTCATTTTCTGCAGAATCGGCTCTGCTCATGCCTGCCTAGCGGCGCTGTTTTCACGAAGCAATAAACTTCCACAGTTCAACACAAATACAGTGCTTTCCTTCGGGTAATTAGTTGTTAAATACAGAATTAACCGTTAACTATTTTCCATGGCTGTTTATTTCCAGAGCACGGGTTTATGAGCGTCTGGAGACAGAGAGCAACAATGGTTAAACCACTTAAACACGTTTAGACGCGTTAAAACGGACACCTATTGTAAATCTGCCCAGGCACAGTCTATCATTTTAATGATTAGGCCTAGCTATATGTCAACCACATTGGTTGAAAATGGAGAAAATGGAACGTTTGTAATGAAACAATCAATAAAATGAAAATGTAATATAACTTTCGGTTAAAGGTTTATATTCAGAGCAAAGTCCAGACATTCTTCATAAACTTACCTACAAGCGATCAATTAAATGACTTAATAAAATATATACAATTACAAAAATTTAAATAAATATATTAGGCTAAAGTAGAAGAGCGAATACAAATATTTTAATAAAATGCATGTAATGAAATAAACATAGATGCAAACAGGAAAGTCTAATCTAAAGTCGTGTTCTTTAAAATATGGCTCATATAGGCTATGCTAGCCTATAATTATAAATCTTGAATATTATGCAGGCTATATATACTGCAAACGGACAGATGCGGACAAAGTGTAAACGCCAAAAGCTTAATATAACGCCCTAAAATAGTTTTAACCAAAATAATAACTATTAAAAACTAATTTTCAGCTGTTAAGTAAAAACAAAAATTAAACCAGTGAAATGACAGGACATCTAATTCATTAGTTTAACACTTAAATATGTAAGCTATTTATATAATACCATCCATCATAATCATGCTCCTATATATTTGTCTGTTCATAAAGGTTAAATACAAAGACTGAGACGAATTTGGCGTATTTTAGACTAGAGTAGGCTACTTACCTCTATATGATAAAGTCACTATAAAAGACCAGCCGCGATTGTAAAGAATTTCCGGTGTTCTCTTGTCCATATTCAATACACGCTCATTTCAGATGATATAAATAATTAAAACTACGTTTTCCCAGACAACACTGTAATTTCTGCCCATACAATCCTTGGTGAACAAAGAGTAAGTACGCTTCGTATCTAATATAGGCTAACACTGTGCGGGTAGCAAAATTACACAATCTACTATGGCCAAGACCTAGCTCATTAATATTAATATTCGGTGCTCTTGAAGCATCCAATCAGGTAACCTAATTAATATTCACGAGCCTAGTCTTTTCCATAGTAGGATTATTAAACTGAAACTCGTTTCCGGGTATGATAGCGCTCCCCTCCCTCTCCTTCTCTCTCTCCATGAGCGGTTCTGTCACTTACACGTGCGCACATTCGCATCACGTGACCCTGAGCGCCACAATAACAACAGTGGCTCATAAGAGTTTCACACAAAATATGGACAGCCGATATAAGTATGAAATAATTATTTATATACAGGATAACTATATTTTATACTAATTTCTGTTTGAATTATTATTATGGTCCATTGCTTTATTGGTGATTCTTCGGGCACTCACTGTTATGTCCCACTCATTTATTTTTTTTCATCTACTCTACCTTTTTGTTATATGAAGGTCATGTAGCGAGACCGATATGCCTGGCCGATATGCCTGATATACCGATAGGCACCCCGGAGCTGAGGTGCCTGGTTGCTGAAACCACGCCCGCCTAGCTCAACCATAGTGGCAATCCACCTGTCACTCGAGTGGCCACGCCCTTAACTATGCAGAAATTTAAGGCTTAATATATTTTAAACGGATGAGCTCTAAAAAAATTCATAAATTTACTTTCTAAACGCTTAAATCATTAAAAAAATTCCCTGAATTTTTCAATGCATGTGCCGTATAGCATCCGGAGCTTCTAACAGCAGCTGCAGTGATGCAATGACTTTACGAATTGGCGATTGGCTCTTCAAATAAGAAGGCGGGAATTATTCCGCCATATCTCACTTTGTACTTTCTCCCATTTGTAGTAATATGTCTTCATAAATCTTTTTTGGCCATTTTAGACGTTTAGCCAACGGTCCATGGGCATGACGTCTGAGGCTGAGACAAGGCCAAATTAAAGTTTTTTTGGAAACCCATGCACTCATCATTTATTTTTCTAACTTTTAATATAACTTTTTGGTCTCCAGACATTCAATCTTAAAGTATGAAAATTAAGATATATATTATATATACATATACATGAATACAGAATATTATTTATTTTGAATTATTTATTTTTTGTACTTAGCTGCAGAAACTCATCTGTTCACCAAGTCTGAAAAGCAGCCATTTGTAGGCTTTACTAAAACAACTCCCACACAAACCTTCAGCAAATGCGCACACACACACACACACACACACACACACACACACACACACACACACACACACACACACACACACACACACACACACACACACACACACACACACAGTCTTTTCTCATACCCTTCTAAAGTAACTAGATGACTCATTCTTCTCTGTCCATTAATAGGCCTAGGCCTGAGAGTCACTGACTTTCCCAGCAATGCAGGTCACCATCACTTTCTAGAACAACCCCTTTGATCAAATTATATCTTAATTAATCTATCTATCAAATTGATAAAATGTAAAACACAGAATAAATAGAACAGAGTCTGGAAGCAATAAAAACACTTCATTAGAATACAATAGTGCACTTCAAATAATTCAGAGCATAAACACAAACCGGACCAAATTTCCGGCATGATGCTAAAAAGCTGAATTCCACTGGAAAGAGCAACTCACTCTAAATGACAGAGAATACACATAAAAATTATGCAAGTTGCAACCACTTCAGCTCTACAGCATATTTTGAATGATTATGATGGTTGCAATATTGGACCCACAGGTGGGGCGCAGAGTTGAATTGGTTAAAGACAGTGCAGACTTGGCCTCAAATACAGCAGGACTCATTCTGCACTGCATGCCTCTGTTCTTACTCTTACTGAGAATGTCTGTAAGTGTGTGTGTGTGTGTGTGTGTGTGTGTGTGTGTGTGTGTGTGTGTGTGTGTGTGTGTGTGTGTGTGTTTCATGGCAAGTTGTTCTATAGTTTAATACTATTACATAAAAACATGTTGTACATGGACTTAACAGAATAGAGATGTTCAAAAGAGACTGAATAATGATAATTGCCATTAAAACAATTAACGCAATTGTTTTCATGATTTCAACACAGACATAAATCTTTCAACAGTATTACTTGTAGACACAAGTGTCTTGGGTGATGACATTTGTATTTGCTTTTAGCCAATGTCATAATTGCATGCTGATAAAAAGAGTGAGTGACATTCAGTGAGTGAGTTCCGAGCCAGTAATCAGAGGGTTCTGAGTTTGAGCCCCACAAGGAATCAAATCACTACTGTTCCCTTCATTTAACTGCCAGTTGCTAATGCGTCTCATAAGATTTTCCATTAGATTTGTTCATAGCTCAGGTGCAATGCATGGGCAGGTCTGCCATGGGAATCTTGTCCCATGGGGCATTTGGGTAGCGCAGCTAGTGCTGCTAGTTCACCCCAAGCAATTATTTTGTTTTTGAGATTAGTCTGGTGCACAACAGTAGATTTGTGTTTACAAGTGAACACATTATGTTGTGAAGTGCAAACCTTTAAAAGGTTAGTTCTCCCAAAATGAAACTTCACCTTCATGTTGTTCCAAACCTGTAAGACTTTCAGATCATCTTCAAAATGCAAATGAAAATATTTTTGATGAAATCTGAGTGATTTCTGTCCCTCCATTGACAGCTAAGCAACTACTACTTTGATGCTTCAAAAAGTTCATAAAGAGATCATAAAACTAATCCATTTGAATTTTGCAGTTTAGTCCAAATTTTCTGAAGAGACACAATCACTTTATATGATGAACAGATTGAATTTAGGCTTTTATTCACATTTTAACATTGATCAGCGAACATAAACAGAAGCTCAACTGAACCTGCTTGATGTAACACAAGAATGAACCTCATTGGTTCTTGCGGAAGCTCAAATGCTTTGCGTAACACAAGAATGAACCTCATTGGTTCTCGTACATCAAGCAAACATGCTTGAGCTTCCTTTTATATGTAAATAAAAGTCTAAATTCAATCTGTTCATTAAATAAAGCGACCAAGTCTCTTCAGAAAATTTTGACTAAACCACTCAATTCATATGGATTAGCTTTACAATCTCTTTATGAACTTTTTGAAGCGCCAAAGTGATAGTAGCATAGCTGTCAATGGAGGGACTGAAAGTTCTCATATTTCATCAAAAAGATCTTCATTTGTGTCCCTAAGAACGAAAGTCTTACAGGTTTGGAAAGTCATGAGGGTGAGTAAATGATGGCAGAATTTTCATTGTTGGGTGAAATAACCCTTTAAGAATCGCACATCTCCACAAGGTCTTTTTGAAGTCCCTTTAACAAGAAGCAACTCTGTCTTTGACAGTAGAGGACAGTAAAGAGTCATTTTCATATGGTATGTGAATGACTCAGTGTATGGCCTTTTTAGATATTTTTACTCTCTCATGTTTTTAAACATTTTCTAGCAGTTAAATTGCCTCTCAGGCCCCGAGATAATAAGGCATTGCATAGATGAAGACATGGCGACCTTGACAACTGAGCAAGATGTCTGGTGATGCCTCTGTTGTCATGAGCATGCATGCTGGCCCATCTTTTCAGCGGTCTTGTCCGCTTGTTTGGTGTGCACCAGGTTTTGGATGGTAGCATTCACACTTATTCAAATGAACCACACTAACAGATCAATCACACTAGGGTCTGTTTTAGTCTAACCAAACCTTCCCAGTGTGAACCCTACGATTCCATCCAGTCGGAGGATATCAAAACATGTTTGATAGTTTGAGATTTTAGAACAAATAATCGCAGTCGCTACTAAAACCAAAGCTGTCCTCTATCTACCAGTGTGACCAAGAAACATCAGACATACGAAACCACTCCGGTTGGACAACAGGTAAATTAAAATGGTTCTCATATTCCAAAGTCCTTTACATATACAAACCCGATTCCAAAAAAGTTGGGACACTGTAAAAATTGTGAATAAAAAAGGAATGCAATAATTTACAAATCTCATAAACTTATATTTTATTCACAATAGAATATAGATAACATATCAAATGTTGAAAGAGACATTTTGAAATGTCATGCCAAATATTGGCTCATTTTGGATTTCATGAGAGCTACACATTCCAAAAAAGTTGGGACAGGTAGCAATAAGAGTCCAGAAAAGTTAAATGTACATATAAGGAACAGCTGGAGGACCAATTTGCAACTTATTAGGTCAATTGGCAACATGATTGGGTATAAAAAGAGCCTCAGAGTGGCAGTGTCTCTCAGAAGTCAAGATGGGCAGAGGATCACCAATTCCCCCAATGCTGCGGCCAAAAATAGTGGAGCAATATCAGAAAGGAGTTTCTCAGGGAAAAATTGCAAAGAGTTTGAAGTTATCATCATCTACAGTGCATAATATCATCCAAAGATTCAGAGAATCTGGAACAATCTCTGTGCGTAAGGGTCAAGGCTGGAAAACCATACTGGATGCCCGTGATCTTCGGGCCCTTAGACGGCACTGCATCACATACAGGAATGCTGCTGTAATGGAAATCACAACGTGGGCTCAGGAATACTTCCAGAAAACATTGTTGGTGAACACAATCCACCGTGCCATTCGCCGTTGCCGGCTAAAACTCTATAGGTCAAAAAAGAAGCCATATCTAAACATGACCCAGAAGCGCAGGCGTTTTCTCTGGGCCAAGGCTCATTTAAAATGGACTGTGGCAAAGTGGAAAACTGTTCTGTGGTCAGACATATCAAAATTTGAAGTTTTTGGAAAACTGGGACGCCATGTCATCCTGACTAAAGAGGACAAGGACAACCCAAGTTGTTATCAGCGCTCAGTTCAGAAGCCTGCATCTCTGATGGTATGGGGTTGCATGAGTGCGTGTGGCATGGGCAGCTTACACATCTGGAAAGGCACCATCAATGCTGAAAGGTATATCCAAGTTCTAGAACAACATATGCTCCCATCCAGACGTCGTCTCTTTCAGGGAAGACCTTGCATTTTCCAACATGACAATGCCAGACCACATACTGCATCAATTACAACATCATGGCTGCGTAGAAGAAGGATCCGGGTACTGAAATGGCCAGCCTGCAGTCCAGAAAACTTTCACCCATAGAAAACATTTAGTGCATCATAAAGAGGAAGATGTGACAAAGAAGACCTAAGACAGTTGAGCAACTAGAAGCCAACTAGTTATAAAAAGAAGAGAGGATGCCACACAGTGGGAAACATGGCCTTGTCCCAACTTTTTTGAGATGTGTTGATGCCATGAAATTTAAAATCAACTGATTTGTCCCTTAAAATGATACATTTTCTCAGTTTAAACATTTGATATGTCATCTGTGTTGTATTCTGAATAAAATATTAAAATTTGAAACTTCCACATCATTGCATTCTGTTTTTATTCACAATTTGTACAGTGTCCCAACTTTTTGGGAATCGGGTTTGTAAAAACATTTAATAACATTTATAAAGAGAAACTGAAATACAAGCACATTTTAGTTTTTCTTCAGTGTTCCATACATGCTGTTAAACTTTACATGCTTGTGTGTGTTATATTGAAGAAAAGATTGTAATACACTTTGCATTCCTCTTTGTAGATAAATTCATAATGAGAGTTATGTGCCGTTTTGAAAAAAGTAATATGCCCCCTTTCGACACTTGTGAACCTGTCAGCTCCCTGTACAAATGTTGACAGTGAACATCTCTTCTCAGCAGTATCAAATGTGATTGATGACAAGAGAGGCAGACTTATGTGTGAGAAAACAGAAATGCTTCTCAACTCTGGTACTAGAGGTCCACTTTCCTTCAGAGTTTAGCCCTTCCTGTAACTTTTTAGTATGCCTGAAGACCTTGATTAGCTTGTTCAGGTGTGTTTGATTAGGGTTGGAGCAAAACTCTGCAGGAAAGTGTACCACGAGGGCCAGAGTTGAGTTCCAGTTATAAATGCAAATCGCCTTATTATAGCGCCTCCCAGTGTCGGACGGGTGTGTGTCTGTGCCTGTGGAAGCGGTAGCCTACACGTTTGGGGCCATCGGGCAAGTTTGGGCTCTCTACGATTAGGCTATTGCACTTGTAGGGCAGAGCAAAATCAGTAACAACTTGGGTGCTTGGACCACTAAAATTGTCCTGTGAAGAATCTTTTTATTTTTTTCCCCATGTCATTTTTTTTGTTTGTTTTTTGTTTTTTTTTTTGTTGAAAAATTATATTTTATTCGTATGTTATGCTATGTCCTCGTAAATGGACACCAAGGCTATTTAAATATTTTTAATAATAAAATATATAAATATATAAAATATATTTTTATTTAAAAATAAAATAAAATGACATGAAATGACATGTATAGGCAAACCAATGGGATTTTTTTTTCATTAACCAATCAATTTTTAGATTTCAGATTTCATTTTTTTTTTTAAACCAAACTTTAAAGATGATATAACAGAATTAATTGATATATCATTTTACTTTGTGGGTAAAATGTGTTTTCCCATTCAATGCAATGTAGGCCTGTCTGACTGGATCTGTTTAGCATATTAATGTGTTCTTGGAGCAACATGTAATGAAAAAATAAGTGTCATAATAGGAGAAATAGTTGGCAACATTTTCATAATAATATCTAATATTTTATAGGAATATTGATATGTAATTTCTTTCCTTTTTCTCCTAAAATGCCTGAGAAACATGATCTAAGTCCTGGTGTCCTCTACAGTGGACATGCATGAAATCAATGCCGTTTCATAAGTCAAAGCCTATTTGAGATGAAATTTGAGATGTTGATTTATAACAAGCTATTTGAAAAGTAGTCAGATTGAAATTATAATTACAAAATATTATAATATTTCCATAAGAGAGCTACATTTGATCATTCGGTCATTTTTAAAGACCAAGGAGAAGTTGTGGTATCAAATGGTATCTCTGAAAAGTTCTGAATGTGCTCTTTACAGGACATCTAGACTTAAAACTGACGTGTGGTGTCAGAGAAATTGACTGAAATATTAACGTCCTCGTACGTGGACAGTGGCAGACGTGTAGGTAGCGAGCGTATTTGAATCAGGTGGGTGGGATTTCCTGTGAGCGGCTGTTTTGGTTGTATAGCTAATGAAAGTTAATTTTCTGCCTACTGCAGAAGAGGACAGAAGCCAAGGGTTCGGCTTCGGAACGTCTATTTGAAAATGCCTCCGAAGAGTCTGGTCGTGTGCTCCTTTCACTTTGTTGACAAGAAGCCGACAGCGGAGAATCCGTATCCAGCCTTATGCCTCGGCTACTCCAGACCTCCAGAGAAGAAGCGCCGTAAACGATAGAGGAAGGAAACCAACACAGTGTCTACAGGTGTGCTTACTAATTTGGGCTGCGTTTCCCGATAACGTTATCTATTAGCGACTCTAAAGGTATAACTTAACTAACTTAACTTAACTTAACTTAACTTAAATGTGTTCCCAATTTCCCCGAACTTCATCTTAGGAGGTTGCTTAAGGTAGGCTATACCTTCTTAAGTGCGACGTTAGCAGGTGCTGTCCGTGGTGGCGGTGCTGAATTGGTTTATCAATGGCTCACACATTGATTATTCACTCTATGCAGGGGCTGTTTAACAGCGTAGTGTGAGAAAGCGGTGTTCTTTATAATACAAGCACTTCAGAAATAGTTGAAATTGCATTTATCAGGACTCGTGAGATCATATAAATATAATCCAAATTGCAAACTAAATCCAACTGTGGATATTTTATATAATTTAGAAATGAGTGTGCGAACCCTCAACCTCTCATGCCCAAATGTACCATGAATCAACCCACCTAACTGGCAGTATGCCATTTATATTATCATAATATATATTGGCCATAGTCTTCATTTACTCCACAAGCAGGGTTAATTGCTCACATTATTGGTGTAAATCGCTCATTTCTGTTGTTGGATGACCTACTCAATAAAAGCCAGCAAACGCGTCATAAGAGAAGAGATGTCACTGCAAGAGGGAGAGAAAGTTCAAATATTCCATAGAAAACAAGAATTGTCAATTTAGATTTCATGGTGACTTTAACCAAAGAATCTGGATGCAAAAGTGAGATTGTGACACATAAAAGAGAGAAAACTGTATATTAATGTGTGTTAATATTTAAGGAATCAGAAAACAAAAATCTAGCTTCTGTTATAGCAGTTCATCTGTCATTCTCCTGTTCAGCAACTGAATATACTTTATAAAATACTATTTGTTATTAGTTTTTTTTTTTGCATAGTCATTTCATGTTGACTTTAATAAACAAAAATGTGGACTTTAGGAAATTAAAGTCTGTAAGTCTACTTCTTTAAATGAGTATGATTGATTCTTTTTTTTTTTCCCCTGCTGCAATTCCTGTCCATCCTGTGATATAGGGAAACTGGGGCTAGTTGTCACACTTTTTACTCCAGCGAAGACTGTAAACATTTTTTTAAAGTCAGTTTAATGTTGAAATTACATAAACATCCAAGTTGATTTTACTTAATTTTAGGCAGCAGTTTTTTTTTTTTTTTTACAGTGTACACACACACACACACACACACACACACACACACACACACACACACACATTTGTTATCTGGAAGCATCTTTGTAATTGAACTTTTTCTGACTGCTGTTTTTTATGCATTTTGGAACATGACCGATAGTAAGAACATTTGGGCCAAATGTGGAAAGATTTTGTCACATCTGGTCTAGATATGACATGGTTAAACACATAGTGGAGGAAGGTCTGGTGGAAGCTAGATATTTTACTTTATTAAGTTTTAAATATGGATATTTTTCTTACAAGAACCCATCGATTCGCTTCGGAAGGCCTTTATTAACCCCCCGGAGCCGAGTGGAGTGCGTTTATGCTGGATGGATGCACTTTCTTGAGCTTCAGTCTCATGAGCCCCGTTATAAAGCTTGGAAGTGTCAGGATATGTATTAATATAACTCAGAATGTGTTCATCTGAAAGAAGAATGTCTCATACACCTAGGATGGCTTGAGGGTGAGTAAATCATGGGGTCATTTATATTTTAAAGTGAACTAATCCTTTAATAATATTTTTCACAATATAAACTGTACCTTTATACAAGAAACTATACAGATGCCTTTAGATCTTTAGAATGGTCCGTGGGCGTGGCACTAAAAGATTGAAAACATAAAAGTGTAATTTTCTGAAATGACCAGCAGAAGGCATCCAGTACTAATCCACCACACGTTTGAACATTAACACGTACTACAGCGTTTAACACTCAGCAGATCCAAACAAAAGGCAACAGCTTTTTCACACAAACTGATTTTTGTGAAAGGTGTTTTTTTCTTAAATGGGTCTAAATGACACTTGGTTTGATATTCAGTTATCTAACGTTCGTATTTAAGTGTGACTTAACTTTTTTTTGGAGTCAGGTGAGTGCAAATGATTCGATGTCAAGAAATCAAAGTGAATGTGAAAAGTTTCCTCTGCAGATTCCAGCCAATGGCTGCGCGGCAAGTGACGTCATTGAGATGAAAGGGAATTCTGCATCAAACACTCGCAAGCAGTGAAGAGAGGGATCAGATCAGATCACAAGACCTAGCTGTTGCCGGCAGCTTTCAGTCCACGTCTGCCTCGGGATCACGCAGTTCATCTGCACGGAGTTCTCGGATTAACATATGGAGAGGTGTGAGTGAGTCAACAGGTTCGATTAAAGCGCTTTTGTCCGGGACGTGTGAAGCTTTGATGTACATGCTGATGGGAGATCAGATTGCAGGCATCAGACCGCAGTCTTTGATCTGAGCTTTAACTTCAGTGCAGGACTCGGGACGGGGTCAGACCTCAGCGGCGAGCGCGCTGGATCGCATCCTGAACAGCTTTCCGTAGGAGAACGGAATCTCGCGAGCGACGCGTTTATCGGTAAGAAAGTTTTGCACACAGTTGCAGCGCTTGCTTTGAGCGCAAATGAATCCAAAAATCAATATCTTCAGAACTACACAACACACACATAGTGCCTGTATGTATCTTCATTAATACAATGTGCATATTTCAATTCATCTAGTAGGCTACTAGCCTACAATCTTTTTTTATGTAGTTTACACATTATTGGTCACTTGGCATATTTTTTTTTATTATCGGCATCTGTGTGTTATTAGTTATCTGAATTGAATGATACACAAGCTAATATAATGATATAGAGGAACTTTCCCCCCAACTCAGCCAGTGTTAAACCTCTTGAAATATTAAACATCCACTGTGGATTTAAAATGTTTTGATTTTATTAATTGAATTCATTTTATTTTTGTCTGTTTTTTACAGAGAATATTATAGACCAGCTATTTATAAAAAAAGGCACAAAGGATATGGATTTATAATAATCATTGTTTGCTTAGTGTTCACACAGTTTTGAGAGATAATGGCAAATAGTGTCCTCCATTAATCATTCATCAAAGGATTTCTGATTTCACAGTGTATGTGGGAAAGACCTTCCAGAATGCCTCAGGCACTGATCCTCTCAGCGTTTACTCTTCACAGGATACTCGTCCTTCCACTGTGTGTTATGGTACGTTTGGTTCATATTAACTCTTAAACTTTAAGAAGTAACAAATTTATACTTGACTGACTTGCTTGAGATGCGCTCTCAGTAAACCAAAAAAAAAAAAACCAAAAAAAAAGTTGCTGCCTTAAATTTTTAAGTACAATCAACTTGAGTAATTTCAGTCATTTCAACTTAAATTACATTAAACTGTTGAATCAAAAAGTAGTAAATCAATAAGTATTATTCAAATATATTGTTATTGTTCAAAAGTTAGGGTTGGTAAGATATATATAAATATATTGAAAGTGTTATGCTCACCAAGGCTGCATTTGTTTGATCAAAAATACAATAAAAACAGTAATATTGTGAAATATTATTACAATTTAAAAGAACTGTTTATTTTGTATTGTAATACATTTTAAAAGTGTAGTTTATTCCTGTGATGCAAAGCTGAATTTTCAGCATCATTACTCCAGTCTTCAGTGTCACATGATCCTTCAGAATTCATTCTAATGGACCGTTTGTTTTCATGGACTGTAATGACACGTTTCCACAGTTATCAACATCACAAATCTAGTAAAGTTTTCAACGTAATCAGTCTCTCTGAATTTTCCCTTTTGTTTGGAATATCTTTTGGATATATTTCTGAGAACCCTGGAAATGTAGAAAGGGTCCATATGCTGATTTGCTGCTCAAAAAACATTTCTTCTTCTTCTTCTTATTATTAATGTTGAAAACAGTTGTGCTGCCTAATATTTTTGTGGAAACCATGAAACATAAAAGCAGCATTTATTTGGAATAAAAATCTTTTGTAACATTATAAATCAAATTTGATCATTTTAATGCACCATTATTGAGTCCATAAAGTATTAATTTCTTTCAAAAAAAAAAAAAAAAACCTTACTTACCCCAAACTTCTGAATGTCAGTGTATTTGTCTGTTCTTGAGAACACAATTGTAATCATCAAACCTCCACTGAAATTATGTAATAATTAACCATGCTGGTTTCATGTCCCTCACAGTTTGCAGTTATGGCAGAGGAGAGAAGAGATTGCAGGGAACAGGAATACAAGGATAAGTTTGGGAGCTGTATTCCCTGCCGGCAGTGCGATGCTGGACAAGAGCTATCTAAGGTTTGCCAGTTCTGCGTTATTTATTTTTTATTTCAGCCTAATTTGAAACATTGGTGTACATATAAAACTTGTACTTTTAATTTCCTGAAAAGATTACATCTTAAATCAAGACATAATATCCGAAGCACTCGTTCCTTTGAATGGGTTCCCATTGAGCTTAATTCTGGAATTCTTTCCTTTCAGTTCACCTACCACAGTCAAATTAATGTGCAAATATATTTAGACGCTTCTACTTCAAGGTGTTTTTAAAAAAAAGACCAGTTTCAATCACGTATGCGATCAAATCTGGGACAGAGAGACGCGTTCCCATCAGTTTCACAGAGTTCATGAAAGACTTCTAGACCAAACAGGCCAAAAGCAAAGAGTTCACCAATAGAGAGGGGATGCCAATGTTTTGAATAGCTTGTCCTGACCAATTATTTATTGCTTCCTCCTTTTCATAAAGAGAGAGGGTGAACCGCTGTTCTCCTTTGTAGAGCGCTGGCCACGCTTTAATCAGTTACACCCACACTTCTTATCCTCTCCTGCTCACAATCTTCTGTTTTTTTTCTTCAAGCCTTTTAATGTCATTGCCACCCCTGAGAATTTCAAGGCCTTGTAAACATGGCATGTGAAGAAATTAAGTGGTTTTGTACTATCCACCTAATCTAAACCGAGGTCTGGGTTATTTCTGAAGTGTGGAAATCATTACACGGTTTATGCTTGGGTAAATGCAGGTACATAAGGCTGTTGGATGTATACAAATGTAGTGCAGAAGCTTTTTTTAACCGCATGACTTTCATGTTGGTACACATGAACACACACTTATTGGTTATACGCTTCAGTGCATCAGATGTTTTCGGCCAATTAATGCTTTGGGGCCTGAGGAGGTAGTGAATGATTGCCTGCTTTTTCCATTCAAGCACTTGTGGTTTACCCTATTTTTTAGAGCCAAGGACAATATTATGCAGAAAAACAGTGTTTCAATTACTTCAGTTTAGTTTCAATGTTAAAATGTTTTCTTTTATCCTAGTTTAATATTCAGATACTATAGTATGAGTAAGTTTATTTCCCAAAAAGAAAATTATAAACACTTTGGGCCCTATCATACACCTGGCACAATGCAACGGCAGGCGCAACACAAGTGTTTTTTGCTAGTTTCAGCCCTACACAGTTATCGTTTTCACGTCCTGCGCCACGTTGTTTAAATAGCAAATTCTGGTCTGAGGTGTGTTCAGGCGCATTGTTGGCGTGTTGCTATTTTGAGGCAACTGAAATTGACTGTACCATTGATCAACAAAAACCTCTAAAGTCAATAGCGCAGTATTTTTTGTGTTATTTAAAGGGCGTGTTAGTAATATACGCCTATAGGCGGGTGCACAACACACGTACACTGTGCTTATTACACACACAGGGATGCGCAGCAGCACACAAACATTTCGAAATATAAAAAAATAAAAGGAAAGTTCAGTCTTTCCCCTCGCAAATTCCTCCATGTAAATAGCAAATATGCCATGGTGCAAGCGCAACTGGCTTTTAAAGGGAATGGGAGATGAGACTCTGATTGGTTTATTGCACGTTACACCCAAAACACACCCATGGCTCATTAAGAGACTATACAACCTTTTGGACCATGCACCTGGCACGCCGACCGTTTTATCCGTCGTTAAACTAGCAAAAGTAGATTCGGACACTCAAGTGCACCTGTGCCATGCACTTAATAGGGCCCTTTATCTCTGTGGTGCTATCAAAACATTGCTTTGTTTGTTTGAGCATCCTGACATGCCCGACAACAGCAACAGTGGCTCAACCAATGGCGTGGCTTTGGGGGCGGTTTCCTTTTGTTGTGAGTGTGACCAATGGTAGGTGGGAGGAGTGCTTTTTTTTTTTTTTTTTTTTAAAGTCATTATTTTTACTATAGAAATTGCACTTAAACTTAGAAACTTAGCTGTAATAACATCAGCAACAACTAAACATTTTTGTTGTTTTACGGTTTGACACAGAAGCTCTTCCAGACGGTTCACATGACGCCCTTTTTACTGTTTTTCAGAGATCCATGACTAGTCAAACAGCTACTAAAATCCCCACCTACACACTGTCTTTCACCTAAAAGGCTGATGTTGATAGGCATTTTGTAACTGTTAAAGGGATAGTTCACCCAAAAATGTATGTTCTGTCATCATTTGCTCACCCTTGTGTCTTTCAAAACCTGTATGATGTCTTCTGTGAAATGCAATTAAACTATTTTAGATAGTTACATCCAGTATGCTGTAAACCACTGCGAATGGATCATTGGGTCAGTGAGTTGAATTTGAGAACTGAATAGGTTTGACTTGAGAACAAATCGATCAGGTGGTTTCGTGAACTCGACGTTTAAAGCTTAGTGATGTGGCAATGCAAGCTCCAATAATTTTGAAATAAAATATATATTTTAATACATATTTACAACACAAGCACCAAAGTTTCGCTATCGTATCACTATAGAAATTATCTGACTCTGAATATTTGTTCACAAATTTGAGATTGCTGCTACTTGCACTAAGAAGAACTTCTTGACACCCAGTCCTCATCGACTTTTGTTATATGGAAAAGTGTGGTCAAGATATTCTTAAAAAAATCACCTTTTGCGGTCTGAAGAAAGAAAGGCATACAAGTTTAGGTTGAGTAAATTACAGAATTTGTACTGTTTTTTAACTATTGCTTTAAATGATTCTTTCAGGAACCGAATCAACACACCTGCAGTCTGTTTTAGGACCATTATGATTTTTTTGCATTGTGACTTTTTTTTTGTAATACCCTTTTCATAGAATGGTCCTAAGATAAGCTTAACTTCTTTTTGCAAGCTATAATTATTTCTTCTTTTTTTAGTTTTGGGGTAAAATATAACTCAGACATGTTCTTGACAGTTTTGTAAGATTCACCCTTAAAATTGACCTGTTGGGTTAAGTTGGATGTTCAATCTTTGCTTTGATAGAAAGTATTAATGAGCAGGAGAGTTCAGGTAATTTAGTTGAATAGAGTGTTTTTAGTGGGTTTTTTGTTTTGTTTTTGTTTTGAATAAGATGACTTCAAAACACTTGTGTGTCTGAACATGTTTCATCCAGCTTTCTTCTCTATCAAACATCCATCTTGCTGTTTTGCTTGGCATTCTCACTCAAATCTGATCTGGAGATAGTGGAGAAAATGGTACTTGCAGGTACTGGTTTGGTGAGTTCTCTTAGGCAGGAATGTTCCTGGGTGATTTTGGACTGTGAAAACAGGCTTTTGTAGAGAATAGAGCCTGCATTATTGACTCCTCATTTTTTATAGTAATAATCTGGCATATCTGTCATTAGAGGTTACCCAACATGTAAAATAAAGCATGAGTGCTCAAATGTCTGTCCATACATAGTAGTATAGTTGGCCTGATCACGTTATCATTGTGAAATGTCTGTTAAGGCATTAGTGTGTGTTGATGTCTTTTGACCATTTTACTTGTTGTGTCTGCTTTTGACACTTTGATAACTGGGGAGGACAGGAAATTAAGGGGGAAATAGGATTAGGAAATGTTGAGCCTGATTCAAACCCCAGTTGCCCTTTTGAGCACTGCAGTACACAGTGATAACTGCTAAGCCACAGCTCTAACACATATTAGAATGATCTTTGAAGGATCGTGACATTGAAGACTGGAGTAATGTCTGCTGAAAAATCTGCTTTTACATCACAGGAATAAAGTACATTTTAAAATATATTAAAACAAAAAACTGTTATTTTAAATTGTAATACTATTTTGCAACAGTACTGTTTCACTCTGTTTTGAACAAACAAATGCAGCCATGGTGATCATAAGACTTCTTTCAAAGACCTCAAAAATATCTTAATTATTCTAAACTTTTGACCGGTAGTGTAGAAAAATTCTTATCCATACTCTGAAGCCTGAATCCTTATTTGTTCTCATCTAGTGTCCAGCTAAGATTAGTTGCGGGCCGGATTCAAACTCCCGTTGCACATATAAGCACCACAGCATATAGGGTAATAACTACTAAGACACAGCTTTGACAAATAGACACATTCTGAGCCATATCCGAGAGCCTGAATCCTCATTTGTATTCATCTGGCATCCAGCTAGGATTAGGAAATGTTGCTAGCAAGATTCAAACTCCTGTTGCCCATATGAGGACCACAGCCCATTGTGATAGCTACTATGCCACGGCTCTGACATGCAGACACATTCTGAGCTATATCTTTGAGCCTGGAATTCTTATTTGTATTCATCTGGTGTCCAGCTAAGATTCGGAAATGTTGCTGGCAAGATTCAAACTCACGTTGCCCATATGAGCACCACAGCTCATAGTGATAACTACTAAGACATGGCTCTGACACACAGACACTTTCTGAGCCATTTCCGGGAGCCTGAATCCTCATTTATATTCATTTGGCATCCAGCTAGGATTAGGAAATGTTTCAAACTCCTATTGCCAATAAGAGGACCACAGCTCATAGTGATAACTACTAAACTATGGCTCTGACACGTAGACACTTTCTGAGCCATATCCAGGAGCCTGAATCCTCACTTGTATTCATCTGGCATCCAGCTAGGATTAGGAAATGTTGCTAGCAAGATTCAAATTCCTGTTGTCCATATGAGAACCACAGCCCATAGTGATAAGTACTAAGCCAAATGCATTCTGAGCTATATCTTTTTTAGCCTGAATCCTTATTTGTATTCATCTGATGTCCAGATAAGATTTGGAAATGTTGCTGGCAAGATTCAAACTCCTGTTGCCCATATGAGGACCAAAGCCCATAGGGATAGCCACTAAGCCACGACTCTGACATGTAGACACATTCTGAGCCATATCTGGGAGCCTGATCCTTATTTGTATTCATCTGCTGTCCAGCTAGGATTTGGAAATGTTGCTGGCAAGATTCAATCTCCTGTTTCCCATATGAGCACCACAACTCATAGTGATAACTACTAAGCTATGGCTCTCACACATAGACTCTTTCACACATAAGCCATGGCTCTGACACATAAACACTTTCTGAGCCATATCCGGGACCCTGAATCCTCATTTGTATTCATCTGACATCCAGCTAGGATTAGGAAATGTTCCTAGCATTATTCAAACTCCTGTTGCCCAGATGAGGACCAAAGCCCATAGTGATACATTCTGAGCCATATCTGGGAGCCTGAATCCTTATTTGTCTATCTAGTGTCCAGCTAGGATTAGGAAAAGATGCCAGTCGGATTCAAACTACCACTGCCCTTATGAACACCACCGCTCATAGTGATAACTAGTGAGCCATGGCTCTGACACGTAGACGCATTCTGAGCCATATTCAGGAGCCTCATTGACTCATTGGTTCATCTATCTGTTTGAACTTCTGAATGCTGCAGGATTCCAGCAGCAGACTCCAACAGACAAACCACAGGGGGTTACAGAGCTCCTTAGATTTCTTGTTCTCCCTTTGCTCTGCTGTTGATTATCTCTCCAGGAATGGCATCATGCCTTCAAACAGAGTGACCATACCTCTTTATTCGCCACCCCCCCCCACCCACCCCCCACCCCATCCTTCATGCCCTGCTGGAGAGAAAGGTCTTATATGGGCTGTGGGCAGGCAACAACAGCTGTCATTCTGTTCAGGCACCCTATATGCAGACTTTGGAGGACCTGTGTTGAGAGAGCCAAATCGGTCTTCACTAACATTGGCTAAAACCGGGGCCAGGCTTTATGGAGAACCCTTGTCATTGGCTCTCTCACGCAGGCCAGTAATCCATGTGTGCCGGAGCTGGGAAATTGGATCGCGGTGTAGAAAGAAGGCCCCTGTTTGAAGCTGATCTCCACGTTAATGATATATGAGCCTCTTCTCTAATCCAGCTCAGTGTGGTGGAAATGCAGGCGGGTAACAGTGACCTGACTTGGGAAGGGGCAGCTGGGAAAAAAACAATAGTGTGGAGTGATATCAAACCACAAAGGTCCTCTCACTTTTCTCTGAATTACACTCCTCTGCTGGAATGCTACTGGTAAGGGACGTGATTGTCAGAGGTGTGTTTGTTTAATGGATCACGGTTACAGATTGTGCTGTTTATAAAGTAGTTGTGCTGATTTAAAAAGGCTTAAAAGTCTTAAAGGTGTACTCATCGTTTTTTTTTTTTTTTTTTTGCTAATTAAAGTTTTACATAAAGAAGTAAACAGCACTTTTGAGAAATATGTTGCACACACACACACACACACACACACACACACACACACACACACACACACACACACACACACACACACACACACACACACACACATGAAATGAACACTCCAGTCATATCAGTATTTTAGAAACAGCATCTACACCACAGCCCAAAAGTAAATATTACTAGAAATATTAGTCATATTTCTTCTTCGGAACCCAAAAAGAGATGTTTAGAAAAATGTACATTGACCCAAATTGTGAAATATAGGACCATAAAAGTACCTTAAGAGTGGTCAAGATGACACTACATTGTCCTCTGATGCCTCTGAATTGCTTTGCATGAGAAACAAACTCTAATTTAAGTCATTCACCAAAAATATTGCTGCACCCTAGATGTCAAAACTCATTTGCATCAATCCATTCCAACCACTGCATTGGTTCTTCCTCATAATGAATCACAATGCTTCAAGTTTGAAAATGCAAAAAGGTGAGTAGATGATGACAAAATTTTAGTTTTTGAGTGATCTATTGTTTCTGTTGCTGACACGGATCAAAAAAGGACACATGCTTTTTAGTCCGTAGATTAGTGTCATATTGCTGGTTGGTTCCATTGATAAATGCCTTGATTGATGATCTCTGTTGGGTTGGATGGGTGCATAAGACATAATTTGAATTCCATGCAGCTCTGCTTCAATTAGGGTTTAAGAAATCTAGCTCAGTGAAAGATGAATATATCCCTGCAAGATTCCCAAGAATTATATCAATGTGGAAAGGATTAAAAACAAACAAGCCTATTCCAGATTGATTACTGTCAGCAGAGTTTTGAAAAGACTCTGGCATTGTTTATTGAAGTGGGTGGACTGGAGGGGGAAAAGGCTCTTCTGAGTAATGCTAATTAAGCGGCGCTTAAGATTTCAGTTTAGATCCTGGAGCATGGAAAAAAAAGTTTGCTTACATTTCACTTCTTAATGTCAAACTCAATGTGGCAAAACATCAAATTCCAGCATGTTGTACAGAAACATGCTCAACAAATGTTGTTCGTCACAGTTCGAGGAAAGACCGCTCTAAACCCATTAGAACATCTTCCCAGGTGAATTTTCGGTCTCTTTTGAGTGCAAAATTCTGGTGTTCTGTTACTAATTGCTAAGCTAAAGGCAACTGTATTTTTTACTATTGTTCATTCAGTCAGCTAAAATGGCAAGCATGCTCATTTTGTTCATGTAGACACTTTCTCTCTTTGTTATATTTTGCTTAGGCTGTGCATGAGTACAGCAAAATCGGCCTCATATTGTCACACAAACTGCACAGTTTTGGATCTTTTATTGAAATAAAATAGGCCTGTATTTAGGGAACAATGCAAAGGGTGTTGTCTCATATAATTCAAGAGCGCTGAGAATTCTTCACGACCCTACAACTTGACATTGACACCTCTCCTCAAGTTTCCTTCGTGATTTGGATTTGCGTACTCGGATCACTTTTCTGGATGAATCTCACGAAACCTGTAAAGAACATGCCTGGGTTATATGTCACTCAAATAAATAAATAAATAAATAAATATATAGTTGATGATTGTAGGTTGATATAAATTATCAAATGAAATAAATTACATACATCTGTAGCAGATATAGAACTTTCATTCAGTTTGTATCTTTTAAAAATTTAAACATAAAATTGAATGACAATTCTTTTTATAATTTTTTTAATTTAATTTTAAAAATGTATGTGCATTCCTAATTCTGTGGTTAGAAACACTTTATTGTGCAAGTGTTTGCATTATTAAAAATCTTTATGCTTTATAAATCTTTTAGTTTAAAGGGCTTTCTTTTTCTGCATTCCACATACCAAAACCTCTCAATATCAATATTTCTCAGACACACTTTAGCTGAAGACAGGCCTGACAAAACCTCTGCAATAAACTCCCAATAAACCAACAATGGGCATCCCCGTGGGCCTTTCTGATTCAAATGTGGAGCCCTCGGGGGCCCGGAGCAGAAGGCTGTCCATTGATCCCGTGAGAGTCAGGGAGATTATTGCCTGTGTAAGATAGACTCTCTCAAAAGAAGCTTGGCCTTTGTTCAGCAGGGGGATCTCTCTCTCTCTCTCTCTCTCTCTCTCTCTCTCTCTCTCTCTCTCTCTCTCTCTCACTCACACACACACACACACACACACACACACACACACACACACACACACACTGATCACTATTTCATCTCGGCTTCTTGTTAGTCCACATTGGCGCTTTTTTTTTTTTTGCACGGCTCTCCCTCGCCCTTCCCTTCCTCGGCAGTGAGATATCTTCCGTTAATCCTCACAGGAATGTGGCTTTGGCTATGGGGAGGATGCCCAGTGTGTGCCCTGCAGAGCCAGTCGCTTCAAAGAGGACCGCAGCCTGCAGAAATGCAAGCCCTGTCTGGACTGTTCCCTACTCAACCGCTTTCAGAAGGGGAACTGCTCCACCACGAACAACGCCGTATGCGGAGACTGCCTGCCCGGGTGAGTTAGTCATAGGAGCGCAATTATACAGAATAACGAATGATGGGCGTTTTCCAAGACCAAGTTGGTCTATAATAACCTTAAAAATATGGTTCTAAAAGGGGGTTTTCATTTTTGGTTCCCCAATGAAAAAAAAATTCTTAGTGTGAAGAACATTTAAAAAATCTAAAGAACCTTTTTCTACTATAAAGGACCTCAAAGGGATCGTTCACCCAAAAATGAAAATTCTGTCATTATGTACTCACCCTCATGTCGTTCTAAACCCGTAAGTCCTTCATTCATCTTCAGAATACAAATGAAGATCTTTTTGATGAAATTTGAGAGCTTTCTGTCCCTCCAGTGACAGCTACGCAACTACTACTTTGACGCTTCAAAAAATTCATAAAAAGATCGTAAAACAAATTTTCTGAAGAAACTTGATCGCTTTATATGATGAACAGATTTCATTTATTATAATTAAATATATAAACATCAGTGAACATAAACAGAAACTCAAGCGAACCTCATTGGTTCTTGCTGAAGCTCAAACGTGCTGCATAACACAAGAATGAACCTCATTGGTTCTTGCTGAAGCTCAAACGTGCTGCGTAACACGAGAATGAACCTCATTGGTTCTTGCTGAAGCTCAAACGTGCTGCGTAACACGAGAATGAACCTCATTGGTTCTTGCTGAAGCTCAAACGTGCTGCGTAACACGAGAATGAACCTCATTGGTTTTGCTGAAGCTCAAACGTGCTGCGTAACACGAGAATGAACCTCATTGGTTTTGCTGAAGCTCAAGCGTGCTGCGTAACACGAGAATGAACCTCATTGGTTCTTGCTGAAGCTCAAAGCGTGCTGCGTAACACGAGAATGAACCTCATTGGTTCTTGTGGAAGCTCAAACGTGCTGAGTAACACGAGAATGAACCTCATTGGTTCTTGCTGAAGCTCAAACGTGCTGCGTAACACGAGAATGAACCTCATTGGTTCTTGCTGAAGCTCAAACGTGCTGAGTAACACGAGAATGAACCTCATTGGTTCTTGCTGAAGCTCAAGCGTGCTGCGTAACACGAGAATGAACCTCATTGGTTCTTGCTGAAGCTCAAGCGTGCTGCGTAACACGAGAATTAACCTCATTGGTTCTTGCTGAAGCTCAAACGTGCTGCGTAACACGAGAATGAACCTCATTGGTTCTTGC
Source organism: Paracanthobrama guichenoti (assembly GCA_018749465.1). Classification (NCBI taxonomy): domain Eukaryota; kingdom Metazoa; phylum Chordata; class Actinopteri; order Cypriniformes; family Gobionidae; genus Paracanthobrama; species Paracanthobrama guichenoti. Next base: position 13,889,526 of record CM031957.1, read on the forward strand.
TGAAGCTCAAACGTGCTGAGTAACACGAGAATGAACCTCATTGGTTCTTGCTGAAGCTCAAACGTGCTGCGTAACACGAGAATGAACCTCATTGGTTCTTGCTGTAGCTCAAACGTGCTGCGTAACACGAGAATGAACCTCATTGGTTTTTGCTGAAGCTCAAACGTGCTGCGTAACACGAGAATGAACCTCATTGGTTCTTGCTGAAGCTCAAACGTGCTGTGTAACACAAGAATGAACCTCATTGGTTCTCGCACGTCAAGCAAATGTGCTTGAGCTTCCATTCATCACAACTGATGTTGTGTGAGTTGATGAATGTTTATATGTGAATAAAAGCCTAAATTCAATCTGTTCATATAAAGCAGTCTCTTCAGAAAATTTGGACTAAACCGCTCAAATCATTTGGATTTGTTTTATGATCTCTTACCCTAACTTTTTGAAGCGTAAAAGTGGTAGTTGCATAGCTGAAATCTCTCAGATTTCATCAAAAAGATCTTCATTTGGGTTCTGAAGATGAAGTCTTACGGGTTTGGAAGGACATGAGGGTGAGTAATTTAACAGAATTTAAATTTTTGGTGAACTATCCTTTTAAGTGCAATGGAAAAGTTCCATTCATGGAACCATAAATGCAACAGTTGTGTTCCGGAACTAAAAACTTTTCTCCATACCTTAATTGCTTTTTTTAACGATAACTTATAAACGTTTAAACGTTTATATGTTGTTAATCGATGGTATATTATTTTGCTGAAGCCATCTGTTCGCATTATTCTATTTATTTAAAAAACAAATTGTGTATAATAGCAAAACAAAAACTACATTACCCATGATGCTGTATGGAAATTCCCACCAATCAGAGAGTCGTTAGGAGCAAATTGTGTCAAAAGATTTCTGCAAGGGGCTCTGCACTCCCATAAAGCACTGCAAATTATGTAATAAAGTCAGTCTTCCTACGCTCTCAAAAGACTTTGTTCTAGTTTGTATACTACCGGTAGTTCTTTTTGTAGTGGCCAATGAAGTCTTTTACCTTTTGTCTATTTGTCAGATTTTCAAATACTTTTTTTCCTTCAAATAAAAGTTTGTAATGTTGTGATTAACCTTAAGGATTTTTAAAAATCCCTATGGGAAAAATGAATGAACAAATATTTTCGGGACCAGCATTGCTGAAAAAGTGGGTGGGCACTCTATAAAGAACCTTTATTTTTGAGAGCATACAGTCATTCTGAAACCCAAGTTATATTTGCGTGCAGCTGTGGCTCAGTTTTTCTCAGGAAAGCTTTTTAAACTGACTGACACGAGTTATGCGCACTTTTGCCCTCCAGCCTCAAGTGAAGCAGACAATTTCTCAGTTTAAAGTCCAGGTCAGGGAAATCAACTCAAGGCCATTGGTTGTGCCCTGACATGCCCTAGAAGCTGAAACATGTCAGGTTTATGAAGACCTGCTTTTCGCTATCGCTGCAATAGTTGCTGGTTTCCCCATAGAAGCATCCTGCTCTCACCAGATAAGTTTTAATAACTTTTGATTACCCATAATTAAGTGCTTTGGCACTGTAAGACATGCTGAAGGCAACTCTTCACATTACCTTCATCTACATAATTTTAGAAAAATGTGTTACTGTAACTAATGGAGGAATATTTCTATTGTAATGGATAGTTTTCCTCCAATGTTAATTTAATTAATTAAGGCTGTCAAGTAATTATTGCCCACAATCCAATTTTCTAATAATGGATTTTCCAGAGATAATCAATTGAAAAGCAGCAAGACAAATGCATGTGTACATAATCCAAAAATTAACAAATATCACAGGCAAGCTTGTGTCCTGTGTAAACCACCCGTAAGTCTAGTTTGATTGTAAATTGGATTGCTTTTTTCTAAAGTCACTTTTTGTCTATCCATTTGTTTAATCATCGTCAACAATAATGAATGTAATGTCTTTTGAATTTTGTGCAGTTGGTGTCTTTTCTCAGCAAATACTGATATAGACAGAATAGTTACAGTATAGCTGATAGTTCATTTTTGAAAATAGTTTCTTATGCTCTCACAAAGGCTGCATTTATTTAAGGCTGCAAAAATACAGTAAAACAGCAATATTATTACAATTTAAAATATCTGTTTTCTATTGCAATATATTTTAAAATGTAATTCATTTGTGTGGTCAAAGCTGAATTTTCAGCATCATTCCTCCAGTCTTCAGTGTCACATGATCCTTCAGAAATCATTCTAATATTGTATTTGTATCATGTTAATAATATTTAATATTTTTGTGGAAATCATGATACATTTTTTTAAAGATTCTTTGATGAATAGAAAGTTATTTGAAATAGAAATCATTAAAAATGTCTTTACTATCATTTTTTTATCAATATAATGTATCTTTGCTGAATAAAAGTGTTAATTTCTTTAACAAAAATGACCCCGAACTTTTGAATGGTAATACATGTTATATCATTTTGATTAATTAATTGTTATATGATGTCATTAATTTGATTAAAATTAAGTTGATTGACAACTCCAAAATTAATAATACATTTATAATTAATAAATAAAAACATTTATTTTACTTTATTTTTATTAATATTCTTTTTTTTTTCCGTACAGATTTTACAGAAAGACGAAGTTAAGTGGATTTCAGGATATGGAGTGCATCCCATGTGGAGATCCGCCACCACCATATGAACCGCACTGTAAGCACATTTATTGATTAATGTTAAATACAAAAGGTTTTGAAGGTATTTCAGTCCTTGAGGAAAATGTCCAGTGCATTCATTTACTCCCCAAAAACATCGGCATCAGATCACAGTTTGATTTGAACGTCATTGATAATGTCTTCAAAAGGTTTCTTCATCCAAAAGTCAAAATGATGTCATCAGTTACTCTGTTAATTCATTCATTATTTTAGCACATCGTATTAAACTAAATGAAAATGAGAAATGCCTTGGCAACTAGATGAAAAATGTTTGTTTACAATTAAGTTGACATACATTTTCAGTTGTTATTAATCCATTATTATTTTAAGTTATTTTATTTCAAGTAACAATTTTTTGATGGTTATAGTTTTAGTTAACTATAATAATCCTGCTCTCATGTCATTCAAAACCCATACAACATAAAAGAAAATATTTTGCAGAATGTCCTAGCTGCTCTTTTCCATACCATTAAAGTGGCCATTGAGCTTCGTAAAAGGACAAGAAAAGCACCACAAAATTTGTCCACATGACTTGTGCACTGTATTCTACATCCCATAGGATCACATAGATTGAAACCATGCGAATGAGAGTTAATGCGAAGGGCAAGATTATCAGTGAATTTTTGGAAGTCCACATTCGCTTAGAATGAAATCAAAAACATAATCAGGGTGAGTACATAATGACAGATTTTTTTTTCGGGTAATCCTTTAAAAGGGTCCATCATACAAACAGTCGCATTAATAATAATCTGTGAGATGACGAGCCACTCATTCTTGGTGATTCATACAGCAGAATTTTACAATCAAATAAATGCCTCTTTTTACAAGTCAGAACATAGGCTTAGGTAATAAACACAGCTTTCTGTGTAACTATTTGAAACTGCATGGCTCTCTTCCGCAAATATACACATGGGTATGTTAAACGCGTAGTGTTTCACAAAGCAGTGTATTGTTCTCCTGCAGTCTGTGGTGCTAATTGGGCACATTTTAACCACCGTTGAGGGCCATTGTACAGACGTATGTGTCTTTGGCAGTTACACAGAGAGAGACATGGGAGGAACTTATATCTTTCAAAATGAAGTGTGACTTCCAGAAGTTTAAGATGTTTGCAGCTGCTGCATGTGGAGATTTGCAGCGTGTTTGTAGGGCAGAGTTTGAGCCAGGTTTAACACTCCTTCGCCAGATGCATAGTCCTATAGGCATACAGGACGTGAAGAATTTGATCTCTGTATAAACTCTGGCTTATTATGTAATCATTATGCACTGTGTTCATTTTAATACTCTTCAGAGGAGGGGACACCAGTCTTTTTTTTTGTTTTTTTTTTTTTTTTTGCTTTTTTTTCTCCTGTTTTTCCATAATAGAAAATTATGAAATGAATTGCTCTATTCAGAAAATGATTGCTCGGTTATATTGAATATTTCTTTTATCAACTGTCATATAATACATAAAAATAAATAAATAAATAAATAAAATAAATAAAAAAAAAAAAAAAAAAAAAATATATATATATATATATAAATTAACAATGAACTTGGCATTATTTAAACAAAAATAAATAGATTTCTTGGTTGAGAATTGTTTAAATAACTGTCATAAATAATAAAATAAAATGAAATATTCTTAAAAAGAATTTAAAATTAAACTATGCCATAAATTATAACATAAAATACAGAATGTAAAATAAAATAAAGAGCTTTGGCTTTATACAGGAAAATATGATTTCTCTGTTGTTAAGAATTTATTTTCAAAAACTGTCATAAATTAAATTAAAATAAAATAAAATAAAACACAATTTAAAAAATAAATAGTTTCTTGTTTATTGAAAACTGTCTTTTAATAACTAAACAAAATAAAATAAAAAATTATTGTGAGTTTGCCATTGAGAATTGTGTATTTCACAAAGCAACAAGTGTCTGAATGCCACAGTTGATATAATGTAATTAAAATTTGTGAAAATTTGTGAAACGTTGCAGGTATCAAAAAGAGAAGTTTTGCAGTTTTATTAAATGCTCTTTTTGGACTATGGAAGAAGTTGTTGAGTTACAGTATATTATCCTCCGTTTACGGATTTTCTTTACACTTCTGTAGCTTTACTTCAGGACCATAACTGAATCTGATGTAGGAACTGACCCTTTGTGCGTGCAAATGGCTGAAAAAACTCCAGAGCGTTCCTGTCCTCTGGCATTATCTGACAGAGGGCGGTGAAAACTCAAAGGCCTGATGGTTTTAATAGCCCCCACATCGGCCCGGGGCAAACACGCAGCTGCATGAGGAAGTCTGTCTTTAGAGCGGACCATAAATTCAGAAACACTCTGGTCTCCTTGGCCCATCCTGAGAGCGAAAGGAAGAAAACAGAGCATTTTATGGGTTCCTCTAGATGCTTTAATGTGTTTCATCTGCTGCTGTCTTTTCTTGTCATGGGATAGCTCTAAATATTTGGCAGAGCTCCTCACAGCTGTCCAATCCAAGCATCTGAACTGATGAGAAGCCAATTTATGAAGGGGTCACATGAGAGCTGGCGGCTGCTGGGTTGGTAATGGGTGAGAATGGCATTTTTGCTTTTGCAAAACACCTCTGATTGAACTCTTACTAGGATTCAAGCCCAAAGCTACTGAATTTAGAGTCTCTGAAGCAGCCCAGCTTGAAAGGCGACCATTGCTGTATTGTACATATTGAAGAAAGCTTGAACTGCAAGAGTATGAATGAGTGATTTGGTATTTGACCTGAAGGAGATTACATCACATTTGGCTTTCATCTTGGAGTCTCATGTCTTGTGGGTCACTGATGGACTGATTTGATTTGTCTGATGAAGCACTACATAAAAGATAATCCTGTAATTAAAAGCAGATAATAACTTAATATAACAGTACACATGAGAATAGGTGCGGCATTCAAGTGTTGGATAAAATATGATATTAATAGTAGTAGAAATATGACAATAGTAATACAAATATACACAAGCATTCAATATAATTAATAGAATATTAAATATATACAAGTATTATACAGTATATAATGGTATTATAATAGTTATATATTATAGTTATAGTTATTATATGGTATTATAATAGTATATTAATAGTTAATACTTATTTTTTAATTGTTAAAATAAAATATTAAATATATATAATATAGTAATAATAATAAAAATATAATACACAAGTATTCAATATAACATAATAATATAATTAATAAAATATTAAATATGAACTGTATATACAGTGTGTGATATATATATATATATATATATATATATATATATATATATATATATATATATATATATATATATAAATAATCATTAATAAGTATATTATAGTATATTATATATATTAATTAGAAATAATATAACATTATACATTATAATAATAAACACATATATTACTGTATATATTACTGTATTATTATTATTATTATTGTAAGTATTGTTGAATTGTTTAAATGTAATATAAATAACATTATACATAATAGTAATACATTAATATAATAATAATATAAGCATGTTATACAATATTATACAATACTGTATTATTATCATTATTAAAACAATAGTCAATAATAATACATTTTTAATAATAGTTTTTTTACAATTTGACAATTTTTCCCTGTGTGTGTGTGTGTGTGTGTGTGTGTGCGCGCACTAGGGTGCTATTTTTTTATTTATTGTGCTGCTCAAACTGTACTCAAATCACTTGTGAATCGAGTGTCCTGTGCATTTCACATGAAAACAGTTTTTTTTTTTTTTTTTAATTTATGTATTTCCATTATGATTATGGTGCTGCCTGTGTGAGACAGCAAGGACTCACAAAAAATTTTACACTATCAGCTTAAAAGCCCCAACCTGGGCAACTAATGAAGTGAATAACGGTCTTTCTTTTACGGAGCGTTTAATCGGCAACCTGCTTGGAATTTCGGGATCTAGATCAACACAATCCTCTATACTACCAACCCCACAGTTGTTTCGGGCTCAAGGCCATGTGTTTCAGTGTGGCATTCTCTAAAGTCAACAGCCGCACATATCAAAGAGAACAGTCTATTGGCTCATGGAGTGCAGGGCTGCGATAGTATCAGCAGGTGAGATCTTTTCAAGGGCCGCCCTTTGTCTGTGTTTGCTGCAGCTGTGGGCCGCTGATAAGAGGGGAAACGCTTTGGTTTTGGGGGGAGGTGAAGGGAAGGAGGACAGCACAGCTGGGCCAGATTTGCTGGCACTGAGACATGACGGTTTAGATAGAAGTACACATGCAACGCTGGTTCTTCATGTGATTCTGCTCATTAACATCTTTCTTCTTCAGTTTAATTGCATATACACATGCAATTTCTGATTTGGGAAAAAAAAACAGGAAATTATTGGGGAAAGAGAATGGAAATGGGATCAGGACATGATGCAGGTCGGACTCAAACCAGCACAATGTGCGCTAACCAGTGCTCCATAACTTTTACAACCAATAACTCTAAGTATTAAACTTTGGTATATTTTTCCTAGCAAAAACTTTGTGTAAAGTATGTTCTAAATAGTATGGATGTAGGTAGTATGAATGAAATTCAGACGCAATACAGTCGTTGTCGACCTATCTGTGGCAGTTGTCTAGCTCAACTGTTAGTCACAACCATAGATTATGTTGCTATGGATCGCTATACGCAAGCGCCCGCCATATTGGAAGGGTCAGATCTGGTCTGTGACCACTCAAGTTCAAGCTGACTGTGCATCTGCAACCTAGTTATTCACATGTATGAATATCTATATCTGCAATACACATTAGCAGTATTTAATTTATCATTAATGTGATAATTCTGCTTATGGATATTGCATATTTAGTTCTACAAAAAACACAAACCAGAACAAACCTGAATAACACTAATGTAAAAGCACCTGATTTTAAGCCTAAATGTGGCATAAACTGTAAACTTGTCCTTCAAATCTGATTGGTTGATTGGAATGTTGTTCCAGGAACAACAAAGATGTTGATCCAGGAACATGCTGTACTTGTGACAGAAAATAACCACTTAGCAAGCGCTCACAAAAACCTAGCAACCACCTACGACCCTATAGCAACACCTTAGCGACTGCATAACAATGCTAAATATTTTCTAAATCCAACTGCTCAACATGGTCACTATAGGACTAAACGATGAGTTCTGCACCTTGATTATGTCTTCAAACGAAGTGCACAAAGGCACACATCTTTAACAAAGAAACTTCTTTTTAGGGCTCAACTGATGTTGACATTGTCTCACAAAGAGCACTTGTATCTGTGAAGGCCAAGCCCATATTTGCTTAATGATTAATTTACCATAGAGCAAATAAAGAACGCTTGTGTTCATCCAATGAAAAGATGTTAAACAAATATCTGGTTCATATTTAACTTCATTACAGCAAAATAATACTTCGGAATAAAGAAGTCCGCAGTCTTTATTTCTATGTGTTGTCTTTGTTCCAAAATGTGAACATGTAGGATTTGCAGTAGGCATGTCTGTACTTAACTATATGTTTTGATGTATTCTACATAGCTGGCATTGAACAAAAAAACAATGCAAAACTCTTTTACATTAAACTAGAAGTTTAATTGCCCAGACCTGTGTTAGATATGTATTTTTGACTATTGTGCTGTTAGCTCAGCAACAAGCACACATCAACCTCTACTGGAATCAATTGAGTGCATTAGTGCCTCACACATTTTCGGAAACCTTGGTTTCTGGAAGTATCCCCTTTTTTTTTTTCTTCTTTTTCTTTTTTTTTTTTTTTAAGTGTTTGTTAAAGAGTTATAGGCCATGAACCAAACCATCCATTTTTTTTTTTTTGTATGCATATCTGAATATGCAATATAGCAGAAGAAAGAACAGAGCCTCTGCTTTAAAAAAAATGCATGCATTCTTTTTTTAGAATGTGGGTTAGTTTCATTTAAAAAAAACAACAACAACATTTTGAACAAAAAGCTGAGCAATTTACATAGGTATGTATCTTTGTTGATCCTGGAACAACATTCCAATCAACCAATCAGATTTGAGGGACAAGTTTACATATGCCAAGTTTAAAGCCAGGGCTAAAACCTTAAAACCAGGGTTAGGTTCTTCTACATCAGTGTTATTCACCTATCATTTCCCTCTGATTTTAGGGATAAGTTATGGGTACTGTTAGGTTTAGGGGTAGGGTTAGGGTTAGGGTTAGGGTTAGGGTTAGGATTACATTTTTGGACAGGAATGTTGTTCCAGGGTCAACAAAAGATGTTGATCCAAGTACATGTCTTACTTGGCAAAATCTCGGTGACTGTATACGTAGATGCCACAATCACCCGCTCCAGACACAATGACGTGTCCGACATCTTGGAACGGTCAACATTTCAGTCAGATAATGTCATCCCTCACAATAAAAACCAATGAGTTTTCCAAGATGCCACAACATTGAGCAACAGCTGGTTTAAAAAATAAAAATAAAAAGTATCTTTTTCTATGTATTAACTAATACTACAGGTGTTTAAACTATGGTAACTTTTTAATGTTGTGTAAGCTAACACCTTTGTCTTGTATTGTGTTAATGATAAACTAAATCCTATGAAACTCAAGTCCACCTTATTTTTCAGGTAAGAGTGTCTGGCTTCCGGTGTCATTTGCTTCCAGTTATTTTTAGCTGTTCAAAACAGCTCATTATGCTGCTTGATATTGCAAACTGGTATTTCGTACCGTATTATTTGATTGTATTGTCTTAATTATCATCACGTTGGTTTATAGCGCAAAGAGTTTTACAGTTTACTGCACTTTGTTATATTCTTCTCGTTGTTTCCCTATAGCGGCTAATAAATCAGAAGTCTCGCACATTCACAAAAAAACACCTTATTTCCGTGTTAAAAACTAAGGTGGATTGCAGATATAGATATTCATACATGCATATAACTACGGTTGCAGATTCTCAGTCAACTTGCTCTTGAGTTTTCGTGGACCTGCTTTGACTGTTCCGATATGACATACACTACAGTGCCAAAAGTATTGGGACACCCTTCCAAATCATTGAATTCAAGTGTTCCAATCAATTCCATGGCCACAGCTATATGAAATCAAGCACCTAGGCATGCAGACACTTCTACAAACATTTGTGAAAGAATGGGTCGCTCTCAGGAGCTCAGTGAATTCAAGGGTTGTACCGTGATAGGTCCATTCGTGAAATTTCCTCACTACTAAATATTCCACTATCAACTGTTAGTGGTATTATAACAAAGTGGAAGCAATTGGGAACAACAGCAACTCAGCCACGAAGTGGTAGGCCACGTAAAATCACAGAGCGGGGTCAGCGCATGCTGAGTCAATAGCTACAGACCTCTAAACTTTTTGTGGCCTTCAGATTAGCTCAAGAACAGTGCATAGAGAGCTTCATGGAATGAGTTTCCATGGCCGAGCAGCTACATCCAAGCCTTACATCACCAAGTGCAATGCAAAACGTGGGATGCAGTTCTGTAAAGCATGCCGCCACTGGACTCTAGAGCAGTGGAGACGTGTTCTCTGGAGTGACAAATCAAGCTTCTCTGTCTGGCAATCCGATGGACAAGTCAGTGTTTGGCAGTTGCTAGGAGAACGGTACCTGCCTGACTGCATTGGGCCAAGTGTAAAGTTTGGTGTAGGGGGGATTATGATGTGGGGTTGTTTTTCAGGGGTTGGGCTTGGCCCCTTAGTTCCAGTGAAAGGAACTCTTAATGCTTCAGCATACCAAGACATTTTGGACAATTTCATGCTCCCAACTTTGTGGGAACACTTTGGGGATGGCCCCTTCCTGTTTCAACATGACTGCGCACCAGTGCACAAAGTAAGGTCCAGAGACATGGATGAGCGAGTTTGGTGTGGAAGAACTTGACTGGCATGAGTCCTGACCTCAACCCGATAGAACACCTTTGGGATGAATTAGAGCGGAGACTGTGAGCCAGGCCTTCTCGTCCAACATCAGTGCCTGTCCTCACAAATGCGCTTCTAGAAGAATGGTCAAAAATTCCCATAAACACACTCCTATACCTTTTGGAAAGCCTTTCCAGAAGATTTGAAGCTTTTATAGCTGCAAAGGGTGGGTCAACTCTATATTAAACCCTACGGATTAAGAATGGGATGTCATTAAAGTTCATGTGCATGTAAAGGCAGACATCCCAAAACTTTTGGCAATATAGTGCATGTACGGCTTATGTATAGTGCCCCATAGAAACAGCAGCTAATGAGGTATCTATGCATATATATCTATGGAATTTTCTGTACGACATCATGGGTAATGTAGTTTTTCACCAGGAATCCCATTGATCATTTAAAAAAATGCATGGAAATAATGCAGGCTGATGGTTCTAACAAAAGCAAACCATCGATTAATAACCTCGGAAGTCTGTCTTTAAAAGTTTATAAGATAATGTTAAAAATCTATTCCCCTATGAAGAAAATGAATGGTCTATTGTGAATGCAGAGTCTCCTGTGCACTTCACATGAAGTAGTTGTTAATGCATTGCCCAGTGCACTAATTTAAGTTGTTAATTGTTTAACTCCCACTAGCGAAAGAACCATTTATGTGAACGTACACTTTAAAGCTCACCACACAGCCATTTTCCAAGTCCTAAGTGACGGATACATTGATGTACACACCAGATAACATGATAACCCCAATTATCTCAATGACTTAATAGTCGGTGTCAGTAGAACACTGAGTGTAAAACCCCTTCTTCAGGCTAGATCAGTCACTTGATAGTCCCTGGCTTTTTCTCAGATGGCTGTTGTCTTCAGGGTAAGGAAGGCTTTTTAGACGGTGACATCAGAGTTCCTGTGGTGCCTTCAGACTGTGGCAGCTGTTTTCTCAGGCTGATTACACATTCCCCAACCAACTTCAAACATATAGCAGTGACTGCCCATGGCCTTGATCTGCCTCTTAATAATGGGCTCGCTAGACTGGCAAGTGAAGGCCCGACTGGCCCGGGGTAAAGGGGTGAAAAATTATCGGCAGGCTGGGAATGTGCCCTTCACCTCCAGGACATTTCTGCTATTTAAACCCCGTTTTCTTTGGAGCACATTCCCAGCCGCAACCACAGTGAGAGGAGATATGTGACACACACATCACACACACACACACACACACACACACACACACACACACACACACACACACACACACACACACACACACACACACACACACACACACACACACACACACACACACACACACACACACACACACACACACAGACAGACAGAGACACAGAGACACTCGAGCTGGGCCTTTTGGTTTTGGCAGGTTCAATGAAGGATGAAACATAGTGGGTCACATCATGGTGTTAAAAAGAAAGTGTAGTAGATTGTAAAGTCTCTTCAGATAATGTTTGGATTTTATAACACTAGCATATAATCCTATAGGAAATTCTTCAGGGTATCCATGGCGAATTGAAGCCACGGTATACTCACAGTGAAGATTTTGTTTGTATTTCTGTGTCAAAAAAGATGGAGCCCCAGACCACACCCACCAATTACATATTCGTTACAGACCAATGGCAGTTTATATAAGTATATTGGGGCCTTCAGCCTTCTGGTAAATGTTATTTTATATAAAAACATAATAGTTTTTATTAATATTTTGAGTAGGGATGTGCCCGAAGGTGAAAACCTTATTTGGAAACGCAAAAAGCATTGAAATATATTTCCCAGCTTATATTTTCTCCTTCACCATGTCCCTCTAGGGGCTCCATAGAATGATTCATTATCTGTGCTTTTCCGAATGAAAGTAAATCAAGGATGGGCCTGTCAAGCTTCAAAAAAGCACTATAGAAGAACCATAAAAGGGTTCACAATTTTTATAGTTATTTTGTCCTTTTATCAATATCTGTGACTATCGTCACTATTGTTTTTGAAGGAAAAAAATCTATGGAAGCTTGTTTCTGTCACTGAATAAAAAAAGGTAACTATGACCCTTTTTTTAATCTCACAATTGTGACAAACTCTAAAAAAAATCGGAATTGTGAAATACAAACTTGCTATTGCGAGGGGGGAAAAAAGTAAGAATTGCAAGTTTATATCTTGCAATTCTGACTTATTTTCTCACAATTGCAAGTTTAGATTACACAATTCTGACTTTATAACTCGCAATTTCGAGTTTATATCTCGCAATTCTGACTTTATAACTTACACTTGTGAGATATAAAGACGCAATTATCTTTTAAATTGTTAAATTTCACGGTGGAAACAAGTGGAAAATCTTCCAATATAAGAGTGAGAAATTGAGTAAAAACAGAACTGGAGACGGTCTGTGACCTCACTTCCTGTCTCCTGTCTACCTGTCAGGTATGGGGCGAGTGAATCTGGTCCCGCTCCAGCCTCCAGTGACAAGCCCCAGAGACATGGCTCTAGCTGCCGTCATCTGCAGTGCGCTGGCCACAGTCCTGCTTGCCCTCTTCATCCTGTGTGTCATCTACTGTAAGAGACAACTGCTGGAGAAGAAACCAGGTGACTCACACCACTGCCAAATCCTCTGATCTCTGTGCTTATCACTCTTTTAGTACAAGACGTGGTTTATGATTATAAAGCTTGTGGAATACTTGGATAATTTTATAATTGTGGCTATTAAATAGATAGAATTTTCGAATCACTCTTTAAACATTTTTACTCGTTCTCTGTGTTACTTGGAGTGAGAAATTCACGTTTATTTGTCAGCAAAAATCCGCTGTATGGCGCAAAACACACCATCAAGTGGACTTTTGACAGCTCCAGGACTTTCGTGAAAATGGCAGTTTCTTTCAGTTTTCCCCTCCATTTGGCCTAAAACACTGTGTCCGTTGTCAGCCGGTTTGTAATGTTGACTACAAACACTGAGGTTTTTCAAATTTTCCATTGCAGCGTTCTCTCTGTATTTACGATTCTTTGCAGCCTTTAGTCACTACCTACAATGCCCTGGATCCTTCACTGAAAACCTAAAGTAACTCATTCCCACTAAACCTTTACTCTGAATTCTAAAGGTGACACCATTATGACTAAAAGTTTGCTAAGAAGTATTTCCTACTAAAGCAAGGTGATATTTGGCTTTGGTCAAGCGTATACACAGCAGACCAGTGGGAGTGGTTTTGGATGGCAACATGCCCAGTGCATTATGGGTGTGGAAGTTTTCCTACCTATGTCAAAAGGAAAGACAACAGCCTTTTTGTCTGTTTTCTCTAGTCAGTTGGCACCGAATGGTAGCACAGATTCCGATGTTGAATGACAAAATAACCTTATAAAGTTCGTACACTACACGTTTGAGTGCATAAGTACATAGTGTAAAGTGTGTCATTTGGGACACAGCTTATATTTCTAGGTGGATTGTTTATAGTTTAGATTATTAATATTAATAATTACACTAACATTCAAGTTTGTGGTTGGTAATTATTTTTTCTCTTCCGCTCTTCAGTCTCTTATGCTCACCAAGGCTGCATTTATTTGAGAAATAAAATAAAATAAATAATAATCTGTAATATTGTGAAATATTATTATGATTGGAATTTTTTTATTATTATAAAATAACCTTTTTATTTATAAAATGTAATCTGTTCTTGTGATGCAAAGCTGAATTGATGAATAGAAAGTTCAACAAAAAAATCTTTAGTCACTTTTGATGCATCCTTGCTGAAAGTATTCATTTCTTAAAAAAAAAAAAAAATCTTACATCAGACATTTGAGCGGTATTTATATTAATAATGTATTCAATGTTGGTGTCTTTTATCATGTCACTGTTGCTTGCTATTTTATAAAAGCCAGCTGAGGTTGTGTGGTACGGGGATTTTACCATGATTTAGGCTATTTTAATGCTTGTTTTTGCTATTGTTTCATGTGCCGATGTCTCAGTTTCATTGAGGTCCCATGAAGGTCCTTATGTGGGCTCAGAGTTGTCTTGTCTGGATCGGCGAGTTCTGGAGTTTTCCCAGCGGCCTTGTTGTCACTGCCGTCACGGATCAGGACAGACCTGTGGTGAGTTTCACACACCTTTCAGAAGTCGTACTAATACGATGGAATAGTGTTCTTTCTGGAGCTCTTGGACAAGTCCAAACATGTCAGTTAGCCGGTAATTATCTGTCAGATGAGCATTTTATTATTCATACAAAGTACTGGAGTGTCACGGGAATGTTGATTGTCATGATATTAGATTCACGTGCGGTTTGTCTTCCAGGTCCTGTACACCTGATCCCGTCCCTGTGCTGCGATGACACCTGGAGCCAGAGCCGTGGCCGTGAGAGTCGGCCCTTTCACTCTCAGAGCAGTCTCAATGAAGGGTGGGTCCTTCAGGCAGACACATTCACATTTACATGATGTTAAAGGATCAGGTTTGGCATGGGCGTAAATTTCATCTAACAGCTGGGGCAAACAATAAACATAAAATTTCTCTAGGGCAATTTTTTGAAGGGGACACAAATAATACAGTCAAAATTGTACTTGTAAAGATATGTGTGTGTGTTTTGGTGCACTGAAAAATTATCTTATGTCAGTTTTTCTTTTCTCTGTTATTTTATCTACCAATAACACAAACCAGTAGTTGTTTAAATAGGAGTTATCATAGGTTCAGCACATGGTAACATATAATTAAATGATCTTGCTTCTTCCACATAGCATTGAGCAAAACCCAACGCAGCGGTAGATCTACAATATTAGCCTAATATCAGTTCACACATAGGCTTATCGCCGTGTTAGTTGTAGTGGGAGACTTAACTACCAAACAGTAATTGCTAACATATCGGTCTCATGGAAAAATGCATTGGTTGTCATCATTTTTTGTCATTGCTAATTTATTAATAACAACATCGTCTGTATTAAAGAGAAAATAATCACTTCATCCGATGTTTAAAGTGAATAAAATAGCCTTAACAGCCCACTTGAATGCCCACAACTACTGAAGAACTTCGATCTCTCCCATCGGATGTGTGTGTGTGTGTGTGTGTGTGTGTGTGTGTGTGTGTGTGTAGGTGAGGTTCATGATGGACCAAACCACTGTGAGGCAAGAGAGAGGGGACTCAAAATGTTTCTAAACTTGAAATGCATTTTTTGCCCCGTTTGCATTTGTATTGTTTTACTACTTACACAATTATTTTAAGTAAATATCATCATAATATTTATAATACACAATGTGGTACACAAAAATGATATTTTACACTACCTTTCAAAAGTTTGGGGTCAGTATTTATTTGATCCAAAATAGTTTAACAGTAATTTTATGAAATATTTCTACAATTAAAAATGTTTTCTATTTGAAAATATTTTACATTTTTGTATTTATTGCTGTGATGTGCAAGCAGAATTTTCAGCATCATTCCTCCAGTCTTCAGTGTCACATGATCCTTCAGAAATCATTCTAATATGCTGCTCAAAAACATTTATGATTATCAATGTTGAAAACAGTTGAAAGAAGAAACTGATAAAAAAAAATTCAGGATTCTTTGATGAAGAGAAATTTAGAAAAGAACAGAATTTACTTGAAATAGAAACATTATAAATGTCTTTACTGTAACTTTTGATCAATTTAATGCATGTTTGCTAAATAAAAGTATAAATTTTTCAATTAAAATCTTGCAAACTTTTGAACTAAAATGAAAATTATGGCATCATTTACTCACCCTGGTGTTGTTCTAATGCAGTATGCACTTCTTTATTTTTCAGACCACAAAAGCAGGGTTTTGTTTAAATATCTTCTTCGCACTTGTCCATATATAATGGCAATGAGTAGTGACCAGCGTTGAGCTTTAAAAAAAAATTAATTAAAAAAGTATCACAGAATGTATGTATTCTGTATAAAGTGATCGAGTCTCTTCAGAAAATTTGGACTAACCTGCTCGATTCATATGGATTAGTTTTACAATCTCATTATGAACCTTTTGAAGTGTCAAAGTAGTAGTTAATGGAGGGACAGATTTCAAGAATAATATCTTCATGTGTGTTCCAAAGATGAACGAAAGTCTTACAGGTTTGGAATGATATGAGGGTGAATAATTAATGATCTTTTCTTTTAAAGAAAATCCTGACCTTGGCCGTTGGTCTTCTGTACGTGGTGCGCATTCATGAGACCCTATTAGCGCCTCAGTTCTCTACCACTCGTCTAGAAAAAGCACACAAGTTGTGAGAAATCAAGATGAATAAAAACGTGACATTCACCAAACCAGGGTGATTAAATGATGACTTCATTTACATTTTAGGGTGAACTATACCTTAAACATCTCCATTGAACTCCATGAAATTTGACGTTGTATGTTTTTGTTGTCTCAACAGACTGGTGAACCCATCACTGGGAACCAGCCAGGCAGATGTGGGATGTGCACTTGATGAGGCCTGGCCGCTCGTTCAGACCAGTACAACCACAGACGATCTCCAGTCCACACAGACAGACGAGGAGCGTGACCTGCAGATCTCAGGCATGAGCCCAGCTGAGCCTGAGGATGGGTCAAACAGTCGGCCTCTTCTGCAACAGCTGTCTACAATTGAAGGTGAGCGATGCATTATACTGTAATTAGTCCAAAGTGACTTACAGAAAATGTATTACAGGGACAAACTATCTGTGAATCAATGCTGCATTTCGATTCCTGGTAAGTCATAATTATAAATAAATAATCTAAATAAATTGGATTTGCTGGGCATGTTTTCATGCTGCCACAAAGAATGATGGGAAATGTAGACCATGATGTTCAACAGAACATAAAACAACTCAATGAGTTTTAAAGTTTATTGATAATATACATTAACAGTACACAAAATGCAAATTCTAACATTGTACTTATGTTAATAAAAGCCTAAATTCAATCTGTTCATCATATAAAGCGATCGTGTCTCTTCAGAAACTTCAGATTAAACCACTCGATTCATATGGATTAGTTTTATGATCTCTGTGTGAACTTTTTGAACCGTCAAAGTGGTAGTTGCGTAGCTGTCAATGGAGGGACAGAAAGTTCTCAGATTTCATTAAAAATATCTTCATTTGTGTTTTGAAGATGAACGAAAGTCTTACGGGTTTGAAACAACATGAGGGTGAGAAAATTATGACAAAATTACACTATTGTTCATTGTGCATTATTAATAAATTATTTAAAATGAATTAAAAAGCCATTATAAATTACTAATGTTAATTTTTTTTTTTTTTTTTTTTTAAAGATGTCATGAACTTGCTTTTAAAAAAAAAATTTTATACTGTTGTCTGAGGTCAACTCATGATGTTCGCTTGGTTTTTACATTCAAAACATCATAATGAATAAGTAATAGGCTATTTTCTACACTGGTTTTGAAGCTCTCTCCTGAATGCTCGGTTTTGATGGGCATGCCGCAATGTAGACTTGGAAGTAAACGCCCACGGCTAGGATTGGATAAGATTTGCATATTTAATGAGCTTCTGCTCCCCTGTCAGTTCACGTGAGGGAGGGATTGTTTTGAAAGCGGCAACCGGAATGATTCTCTCACAGGGCTCGCACGTCTTTATCAAACAAACACAATGATTTATCTCTCATCCACCCACGAGTGATTGGAATATAATTTTTTTTATTACTTGGCCCGCCCGATCGGTGGATATAAGCACGAACCACACACGCCCATCAAATATAAAGTCAAGAGAGTGAACAACGCACATCGAGAAAGGAATGTTATTTCACTATTTAACATTCACCGGCCTGCCGATAGGATTACGTTTTGGTAGCCCGTCTGAAAAACACATAGCCCCGGGATGTTGGGCTTTGCAAGCCCTGGCCCATACATCTCTGAGTCTGATAACAAATAAAGGATTCTCCAGCCTGTGACAGCGTACACATAATCAAAACGATCTGTAACAATGCAATACTATCACATATAAAAAACATGTTTTACTCACATAAGGGTGTTGCACCATTCCTGTCGGATCCAATATAAAAGGCACAGCATTATGTTTTAATCTCAATATGTCTGCAAATCCAGTCTCGACCTGTGCCTTGTTTACAAACGATTCCGCGGTGAAATGAAGCAAACAAACGTGAGCTGAATCTTCATTAAAAATAAAGTTCAACCACACATTCCTAATATTAGAATCCGAAGGAAGCTTATGCAGCGACTGTGTTCTTCCACAACCAGGCACAGCGCAATATCTTACTCTCTTCGGCATGTTTATTGCTCTGTAGCACGATCCATTTAGCTCCACGAGTCGGTGGACGGGGCTACATATATTTATCGTACATATTTATCTGTTGAGGCGGCGTTTCTGCATTCTATGATGTCAATGGTCCACATATTCTGAGATCTCTCGTTTGCTGGGTCTAGTGTCAATAAAAGCTTTTCTTTGACTAACAAGGAAGTTTTCAGCTCGAAACTTAGATATTCTTATATCACAATGAACTTTTATATTTCAGAGGCTCAAGGGAAAGTTGATTTCTCAATTCATACCCCTTTAAATGAATACTTTTATTCAGCAAGGATGTCTTCGTTTGATCGAAAGTGACAGTAAAGGCATTTATTATGTAAAAAAAAATCTATTTCATATAAATGTTGTTTGAACTTTATTCATCAAAGAATCCCAAAAATGTATCACAGTTTCCACGAAAATATTAAATAGAAAACAGTTATTTTAAATTGTAATAATATTTCACAATATCAGTTTTACTGTATTTTTGAACTTTTGCATGGTAGTGTATATGTATATATATATATTGCTGCAAAAATATTATTCATTGTTAGTTCATGATATCTACACAATGTAAACAAATTTAACCTTATTGTAAAGTGTTTCTGAAATCAATATAAATAAATAAAATCAAGCGAAGTCTGGGATTTATTATTAATATTCTTCATAAGATGAACCATATTAACACACTCAAAATTTCGCAACAGAATTTACACAGAATTCAAGACATGAGCCGAATGGAAACTGAGATGTTGAAACTCCGCCTCTGTGTTCGTTTATGAGAGCCAAAGTAAATGAGCGACTGACAAACTGTCTATGCCATCAAGAGCCGAGGGTGGTGTGTGTAAACACTTGCGATCGCAGGAAACAAAAGCCTTATGGTGAAAAGCTGAACATGAAAGGAACAAATTATTCAATTTCCTTTGAAACACATAAAAGGGCCTTTTGATTGTCAAACAACATGCTGGTGTGAAACACGTGAAGTCATGCCTTTCCTACTTTGTTACCCTTCAAAATGTCACCAGATAGTATCGATTTTTAAACAAGATGAATCTAGATGTTTGGAATTATACGGTTACATAGATTTCTGTTTTCATTTCAAGTATTTAACCTTGACATGTAAGATTATGAACCAAAAAGGAAATGTTCCAAATCTGTTTTGGAACGAACAAGGAGAAATTTGTTCATAATGTTTTCTATACAATGAATTGACTGGGGCTGTCAAGCTCCAAAATGACTAAAAAACCCATAAGGTAGTTTAAAAGTAGTCCAAATGTATGAATCCCTGTTGTCGGGGGAAAAACTAGACATTGTGGCCATGTCTGTGACTCTTTTTATTATTTCCAGGTTGTAACTAGATTGTGGCCACGTTGTAATAATTTGTTCCATCATTTTAATTCAGTTCAAGCTTAATGCACTTTGTTCCAAACCTGAATGACACTTATATATATATATATATATATATATATATATATATATATATATATATATATATATATATATATATATGTGCATGTATATGTTAATAACTAAACAGTTGAAGTTCCCATTGACTTCCATTGTATTTTATGTCCATACAGTGGAAGAATAGGAACCGTTGTTTAGTTAACAACATTCTTCAAAATATCTTTTTATGTTTCTTAGGTGGACTATTCATTTAAACGAGGGCATGAATAAATAATAGAATCCAATTCTTAATTTGTAGCCATGATACCATTGCTCTGTACATACGACATATAATTTATATGAGCTTTAATTTTTATTTTGAGTTGAATATTTTGAACATGCATAACATTTTCAATGAATAACCAAAACTTTATTTAAATATTCTATTCCTTGCACAAAACCATGATATGGTTTTAAAGACTTGGAATATAGCACACAAGTCATATAGACTACTTTTGCAGTGCTTAGTTTTTTTTGGAGCTTGAAGTCCCAGTCCCCATTCACTTCCATTGTATAAAAAAATAGGAGAACTATCCCTTTAAGAGACCAGGCCAAATCTCTTCTGTGCCTGTGCTAATTCACATAAATTAAGAGACTTCGTGAGACAAGTTTTAATTTACTTTGACTGATTCAGTGCCAAGTGATTAACATGTTTGTTCTTGCACTCTTTTTGTCTTGTTCCAGGATGACCTACTCTTATCTTACCTGTTGTTGGCCTCTGAGAACCACTCTGGAGGTAGAAAGAGCAAAGGAAGATCCCCACCTCAGATTACATCAGGCCACACACACTGAGAACGTGTGTTTCGCCGTCTTTCTCCAGCAGTGTGTGACGCTCGTCATCAGCAGTCTAAAGAGACTTTATTAATGTCTAAAAACCACATAAAACGAAAGATTCTCAGTTGTAAGGAAACCTTTAGTTATTTACCCCAGCACTGACTACCTGTTCAGGTGGGTTGAAGTTAAGGTTTGGCTGCAGGTATTAGTTGCAGTCGACCTGAGTGGTTTGCAGACTCTTTGCAGTACATTCCAGTTCCATAGATCAAACTGTGTGTGTGTGTGTGTGTGATCTCCAGTGTGCTGAATTGTAGATATTGTATTATAGGAACTAGAAGGACAATATTTTTTTATAATGTAGATACTCATCTTGTGCCTTCACTCTTGCTTTTTCGTATTGATGGTTGGTGAATTTGTAAATAAAACTTTACAAGATTTGCTTGAGTGTTTTAATGGAAATATAATGGCATGCAAACATTTCTGACAAGCGTTATGTTTTCAGAGAAGTATAAAAACTCTAATATACAAAGCACTTTATTTTAGACATATACTAGAAGGCCTGAGTAAATTCACATTTCAGAACAATTCTTGAGAACAAACAATGTTTCTGTTTGTCAAATGTGAAATTTATATATATGTGTGTGTGTGTGTGTACCTGTCAAAAGTTTGGAAACATTACCATTTGTAATTTTTTTGAAAGAAGTTTCTTCTGCTCAAACCTGCATTTATTTGATCACGGAAAAACAGTAACATTATTACAGTTTAGAATAATGGTTTTCTATTTTAATATACTTTAAAATATAATTTATTTCTGTGATGTAAAGCTACATTTTTATCAGCCTTTATTCCAGCCTGGAAACTGGATAAGGTATTACCAGGTTGTGTGAAATTCACTAACATATCCCACAATGCACAGTTGTGAAATCATTCAGTTTTGCCTGATGAATTGCTTCCCTTCTCAATACATTAACATTGATTGTACAGGCAGTTGTAAAGACCGATTACAGCAGGGAAGATTAAGTTCCCTGCTCAACTTAACACCAAACACGCTCAGCCCTCCGAGTCCATGATGAAAGTTTCAAAGTCAGGGTCCAGATCAGACACGAGGGCGTTGACAAAGTCCTCGATGGAGGGTCTTTTCTGCAACATGCCTGGACATGAAACAAGAGAGGCAAATTCCAGTTACATACACTCATTTTTAGCAGGATGACTTTCCTGCATTAATGACTTTAGGAAAATGTTTACCATACACTTTGCACTGAGTAATGTTAAATTCAAAGAAGCACTGTAAATCTGAGCAGAATTTACTATGGCAGAGAAGCGGTATCTAAAAGAGCAGAGGTTTTATCTTCCTCGTGCTACATTATGACAATATCGTCTTCCACATAGACACATTTCTGTTTCTGCCCTGCTCAGTGAACATAGTGCAGCCAATAACAGTGCTAAACTGTGCACACTCGATTTACAATTCCTCTCTGGTGGCGCTTTGAAGTCTGCTCATTTCCCCTTGTAGAACTGCCAATGTAAATAGGCCCTCCTCCCTTCCCCCTCTTTCCTGCACAGGTCACCTCTAAAACACACACACACACACACACACACACACACACACACGAGGCCAAGTCCACACAGCAACAGGCTGCACTAAAATCTCATGCAACTCTGACCCACATTATTCCCAATGAAAATTCTGCGAAACAAAACAAATTTAACGAGAGATATATAGAAATAGTAGTGTAAATATTTGCTCTGACAATCATATGATTGTGATTGTTCTAAATAAGATGAAAATCTGAAACCTTGTCACAAACACAATATGGCTTTATGATTAAATTACCTTGTTACAATTCATAATGACTCTTTCATAAAGCTCTGTACAAATCTACATCTGCTGTATAAGGGAACATGGTTCACTCACAAAATTTGTGTTCTCTTGCAGAACTAATGCGTTCCCCCAAGAAAATTCTGCGTTCTCTTGCAAAACATTTGTGAGCCCAACTATGCATTAATTCACAAAACATTTGGTTCTCCTGCAAAACTATTGCATTCCCCAAGAAAACGTGCAAATGTGATAATTTTATTTCCATGACAAAAGTTGTGTGAACTTTTCCATTACATTTTTTTTTCTTCGCCCCATCACCATGTCCCTTTAGGGGCTCCATAGACTTGTGATCTTGGATTTTAGTCGATTTTTAAGCACAAGCTGCTAAATAGGTGGTTTCTGATTTCGAAAGAAAGAATTGGCATTATGACTGTAACAGTAAGTAGCTGCACCTCAATTTGTACACCTTACTGTACTCATGTTGTTTTAAGCTGACTGCTACAGACACAGATGCCGTTCAGACAGCTAAAGATGTAACGTGGACTATTTATTTAATCTCTGAATAAATCACACTAGGACTAGACGTCTCCAGCTTCAATGGCACTTTCTATAATGATGTTCATTTCCTGAGTTCACTCTAGAGGGATTCAACTAAAAGACTATCCAGACTCTATTTTTTTTTTTTTCTTTTCAAAACCAAGAATATACAAATTAAGACCCATATCCAGTGAGAATAAAGATATCAGATAAATATGAAGGAATGAGCTTCATATTCCTGATGTTAAAGAGTTGGGCTATATTATTATTTTTTTCTGAGCTCTTGAATGATCGAATCAAAATAAATCAGAGCAATTAAAATGTGTGAATGTTTGTGTGCAATCTTAGAACTATTACTACCAAAGCCTTTTAAAGCCTTTTTTGCTCTGTATAAAAAAGCTTGTATCAACATTTCATCAGCTTGATTATTGTGTGTATAGACCGATCAGGCATAACTTTATGACCACCATCCTAATATTATGTTAATAACAGCCCCGACCCGTCGAGGCATGGGCTCCAGTAGACCCCTGAAGGTGTGCTGTGGTATCTGGCATGAAGATGTTAGCAGCAGGTCCTTTAAGTCCTGTAAGTTGTGAGGTGGGGCCTCCATGGATCGGACTTGTTTGTTCAGCACATCCCACAGATGCTCGATTGGGGAATAATGGAGGCCAAGTCAACACCTCAAACTCGTTGTGCTCCTCAAAACATTCCTGAACCATTTTTGTTTTGTGGCAGGGTGCATTATCCTGCTGAAAGAGGCCACAGCCACCAGGGAATACTGTTTCCATAAAAGGGTGTACATGGTCTGCTACAATGCTGAGGTAAGTGGTACGTGTCACATCCACAAGTAACATCCACATGGATGGCAGGACCCAAGGTTTCCCAGCAGAACATTGCCCAAAGCATCACACTGCCTCCGCCGGCTTGCCTTCTTCCCACAGTGCATCCTGGTGCCATGTGTTCCCCAGGAGAGTGACGCACACGCACCCGGACATCCACGTGATGTAAAAGAAAACATGACTCAACAGACTAGGCCACATTCTTTCATTGCTCCGTGGTCCAGTTCTGATACTCACATGCAGGACACGGGTCAGCATGGGCACCCTGACTGGTCTGTGGCTATGCAGCCTCATACACAACAATCTGTGATGCACTGTGTATTCTGACACCTTTCTATCAGAACCAGCATTAACTTCTTGAGCAATCTGAGCTACAGTAGCTCGTCTGTTTGATCAGACCACACGGGCCAGCCCGTCGCCGGTTCACCACTGTTCCTTCCTTGGACCATATTTGATAGATGCTGACCACTGCAGACCAGGTACGCCCCACAAGAGCTGCAGTTTTGGAGATGCTCTGACCCAGTCATCTAGCCATCACAAATTGGCCCTTGTCAAACTCACTCAAATCCTTACCCTTGCCCATTTTCCCTGCTTCTAACACATCAGCTTTGAAAACAAAATGTTCACTTGCTGTCTAATATATCCCACCCACTAACAGGTGCCGTGTTGAAGAGATAATCAGTGTTATTCACTTCACCTGGTCATAATGTTATGCCTTAACGGTGTATACATGTATAACATATGTCAGTAGGATTTATATTAATGAATACTTTTATTCCACATGGATGCATTAACTTTCAAAAGTGACTAACACATTTATGTTAATAAGAATTCAAATAAATCTGTTCTTTTGTTCTTCAAAGCGCTGAAATCTATGAATATAATTCATGTTTATTGCGCAGCATATTAGAATAATTTCTGAAAAATCGTATGAATCTAATAATGTTTTTTTTTTTTCTGAAAAATGTATACCAATGTTTAACTTTACCACAGAGGAATAATTAATCTTTTTTTTCTTTTTTTTTTTTTTTTTGTGGGATGATTACACAGTTGACAGGATCAAACATTTGCAGGGATGGATGGAGTAAAGTCACCATATTCATCAGCGCAGGTGCATTGTGTGTTTTATTATGAATCAAAGCGACTTTCTAGTTCAAGATGCCCCGAACAATCCAGCTGTGTGTGCTTTGAAATGGAGGTCAACCACAGAACGAATGTCCGACATGCCTTTTCAAACACCTTCCCTTCACAGAGAGCTTCATTTATCCATAGAGAACAAGAGGATGAGGAGGCTCTCTGTGATTGGTCAGAACAGCTCATGACTGAGACTGGAGGATGATGAAACTAAAGGACACATCAAAGTGAGGCAGGCTCATCTCTCCTCAATTAATCCCTGTTTAAACGCTGTTCTTTGGCTCCTTTGCCGTATGCCACACCTTGAGTTGTGCAGTTACGTGGGCACAGTGAGACATGGTGGAACATGACTCAGGTAGTGCTGGTTTGGGTTTCATATGAAAGAGGACAGGGTTATCAAGAGGTCAAATGAGGACTCGACACAAGATACTATTTGGTTGTCTTAATTGTGCAACCAAATCTCTCGAGCTGAATGTTGCTTTATGCGTTCCTACAAGAGTTCCAGTAGTTCCGGTCTCTGCTTAGACTCAGGTTGAGCAATGTTTAAAGACTAAGAAGATAATTACAGCCTCCCTCCCAGCAGATGAAGAGATTTTCTGGTTACTCCACGGCTTTGACGTTTGTAACTATTTGAAACATGTCGCGAGTTGAAAGCAATAAGCTCATGATCTACCTGAAGGCTGAAATTACTTCATCATTGACTCTGTAATTAAAACTGGAGGTCTCAAAGCTTTGTCAAAAAATAAAAAGAAAGCTCAAGTTTCAAGGATTATACACATGAATTATGTGGCTTATTGTCTGTATGAAAACTTTGGAAAAAAAAAAAAAGTTCACATAAATATTATTTATAATAAATGTTAGTTATAAATTATAACAGTGAGGTTCCAAATTCTACTTGCTTCCATTTTGCATTTGGTTCATTTAATGCAGTTCTTTTTGTTACAAATTAAGTAATGAGCATATCAATTTTAGTAAGCTTGAAAAATTAACAAATGTTTTAAATAAAAGAATGGTTAGCATTTGGTGTGTGCCTCCTTTGCTTTGATGACAGCAGCATTTAAGCCACATGAACAAAACCTGATGATCATGTTCTCCAGCATGATTCGAGACGATCCAAGGCGATTTTTATAAATTCCTAACCTTTATTCATTTTTAATTACAGACTATATACTGATGAGCCAAAGCATTATGACCAGTCACAGGTGAAGCGAATACAGTTGATCATCTTCTAACAAGGCCACATTTTAAGGTCTGGGTAGATTAGATAGTAACCAAACAATCAGTTCTCATAATCAATGTGTTGGATGCAGGAGAAATGGGCAGAAATAAAGATCTTCGCAATTTTGGCAAATGCTATGGCAAGGCGACTGGGTCAGAGTATCTCTGAAATGGCAAGGCTTGTGAGTTGCTCCCGGTCAACAGTGGTGAGAATTTACCAACAGTGTCCGAGGAGGGACAAACTGGCGTCAGGGTGTTGGGCGCCTGAGGCTCATCGATGCATGAGTACAACGAAGGCTATCCCGTCGGGTCCATGCCAACAAAAGGTCTACTGTGCCACAAGTTAAATGATGGTTATGAGAGGAATGCGTCAACACACTCTTGCTGTGTAGCTGCAGACCAATCAGAGTGCCTATGATGACCCCTGTCCACCATCGAAAGCGTCTACAATGGACACGTGAGCATCAGAACTGGACCTTGGAGCAGTGGAAGAAGGTCGCCTGGTCTGATGAGTCCCGTTTTCACACGGTCGGCTTTGTACATGTGCACTGTTTACCTGGGGAAGTGATGTCAGCCGGATGCACTGTGGGAAGACAACAGGCTGGTGGAGGGAGTCTGATGTGGACGTAAATCTGACACATGCCACTTACCTAAACATTGTTGCAGACCTTCACGACAATGGAATCGGAAAGAGCTTTAAGTGTTCTTGAACAATCAAGGGATTTTTCTTGGTATAAATATAAATAATAATAAACATTTACAGATAATGAACATATTTACAGTATTATGAATAATATGAATAAATATCAACTGAGTTTACAAAGATGCACCAAGCAGTGGGGTATTGTGCTTACAGGCATATATGCCTTGGGGGGTGTTTAACTGTTTAAGAGGGAAATGGCCTGTTTCTGTGCCTAGATGTTCTAGTGCCCATTGATCTGAATTGCTATCCAGACGGCAACAGTTCAAACAGGTGGTGTCTGGGGTGAATGGAGTCTGTGATGATTTTACCTCCCCTCTTTCTCACTCTGGAAGAGTACGGGTCCTGGAGGGTGGGCAGAGGATCCTCTCAGCAGTTTGGACTGTCCTTTGTAGTCTCCTGATGTCGGATTTGGTAGCTGAACCAAGCCAGACAGTTATAGATGAGCACAGGACAGCGTCAATGACAGCTTCTGTGTCAGCAGCTCCTGTGGCAGCTTGAACTTCTTCAACTAGCGAAGGAAGTACAACCTCTGCTTTTTCACAATGGAGTCAATATGATTGTACCACTTCAGGTCCTGAGAGATGGTGGTGCCCTGGCATATACCAACGGTGTTTCCTGGTGGAAGTGACCTCTTTCAGCAGGATAATGCACCCTGCTACACTGCACACACTGCTCAGGAATGGTTTGAGGAACATTATAAAAGAATTCAAGGTGTTGCCCTGGCCTCCAAACTCCCCAGATCTCAATCCAATTTAGTATCTGTGGGATGTGCAGGACCAACAAGTTCGTTCCATGGTGGCTCCACCTCGCAACACACAGGACTTGAAGGATCTGCTAACTTAGTGCCAGATACAGATACCACAGAACACCTCGTCTCAGATGGTCGGCACTGTTTTGGCAGCATACAGAGGACCAACAGCCCAATATTAGGCATTAGTCATAATGTTTTGGCCCATATGTGTGCTGATCCAAAATTTGGAGTCAGTAAGGTTTTTTAAAATGAAAGAGAAGTCTCTTAAGTCTTAGAAGGCTGCATTTATTTGAACAAAAAACAAAACAGTTAAAATAGAAATATTGTGAAATATTATTACAATTTAAAATAACAGTTTTCTATTTAAATATATTTGAGTAAGTAATTTATTTTTGTGATGTCAAAGCTGAATTTTCAGCATCATTACTCCAGCCTTCAGAAATCATTCACATCTGCTGATTTGAAGCTCAAGAAACATTTATTATTATTACCAATGTTGAAAACAGTTGTTGTGCTTCATATTTTTGTGGAAACCATGATAATTGTTTCAGGATTCTTTGATGAATAGAAAGCTCAGCATTTATTTAAAAATTTTAGAAAATCATAAATGTCTTTACTGTCACTTTTGAATAGCTTAATGCATCCATCAAAAACGTAACAAAATGTATCATATGGTAGTGTAAATAGTTTTGGACCCAGACAGTTAAACCTCCTTTTATTGCTATATAACATTATTGTTTAATATATTTATTATAATAGTGCATGATATAACGTATAACATTTATAAATCACAAGGCAGCAATGTATTGCTTTTCCTCAAACATTCTGGTTAAACTATTGTGTTTCTAAACCAACAACACAAAAGAAGATACCTTGAAGAATGTTGGTAACCAAACAGTTGATGGACCCCATTGACTTCCATAGTATGAAAAAAAAAAAAAAAAAAAAAAAAAAGGTTACCGACATTCTTCAAGGTATCTTCTTTTATGTTCAACAGAAGAAAGAAACTCATACAAGTTTTCATTTTTGGGTGAACTATACCTTTAAGTCAGAACAAAGCGACATCATGCACTCAATTTTCTTACATTTTTGTAGATAATTAAAATTTTTCATGTGCCATCTTAATTTTGTCTAAACATAATTTAAGAAATGTATAAACCCTGCCCCGATTAATTTTCACTGATATAATGCTCAGTATTCAAAACCCAACAGCAAAGACGTCATCACAAAATTTGCATACTGGTTTATGCTGCACATGTGACAATGGACTGAAAAGACGATATGCGTATTAAGCGTCCTGAGTCAGGACAATGATTAAGTAGCTCTAGGGTGACATTTTATCAATACAGAATTAGGTAAACCAGTATTCTTTTACTGCCCATTCAACCACTATATTTCCTTCATGGTCTAATCCAGTGAATCTATAGTCATTTATAAGATCTGCCTTTCTATATGATTGCATATTGATGTATACGAATGCAATGTGTACTTGGTTGTAAAGGCCAAAAACTATTTGAATTGAAACACCAAAGAACATCTGAAAGCAAGGTGAACCCGACCTTCCTGTGATCCTGTATCTAAAACTCATGCATGTCACCATCTGTGTGCTACAGCGCTAAAACATATCCCAGCCCAGGTGCTCGACTGTGCTATTGTTCTTTCAGTCTTTCCTTCGGCACTAAAATAGAGGTCCCTGGGAAAGCTGAGGGCCATGAAAGACGCCTCTGTGCCGCCCATGGCTGGAGAACACAGGGCTTCAGTCAGCATGGCCGTCAGTCCGTCACTTTCCCCTCTCTGCTATGCCATCTAATCCAGCCTGGACTTTTCAGCACCAGAGGCCTGGGATCCGGCCAGCTCAGAGCGAGGAGACCAGCAGATAAAAACGGCCCAGGCTACAGGCTCTCTCTAGGGTGGCTCTTGTTCCACTTCCACTGCGATCCAGCCCAGAGAGGGGGGCGGCAGCACACCGAAGAGGAGCCCTCTGAACCGGACCATTAATAATGAAATATATAAGTGGTTAAGGAATCGGAAAATAAGCAAATGAACACACTGATGCAGAAATTTCAGTCGATACCAATACCTATATATAATTTTTATTTTGTAAATGAATTAACAACTAGTATTATAAACATTTAATTTATAATTAAATAAAAATAAATAAAAATTTAACTGTTGTTTTTATTAACTATGTGGAAACTCAATTTCAACATGAACCAGTGTTATTTTAGTATCACTGAGATACTATTATATTTTTATGTTTTTATTTTGCATTTTTATTTCTACATTTTCCATTTTCATTTCAATTAAAATGTTAGTAATTTTGTTGTGTTTTTGTTATTTTAAAAAAATCCTTTTTTATGTCTATATATTATTTATTATTTTTGTTATTTGAGCACATCAAGTTAAAATAAATTAAAATGAAAAATATTTTTCTTTATGGCTTTTCAATTTCAGCGAAACCACATGCTTGAAATGAAATTATAATATAATACAAATTATTATAATAAAATAAAACATTTTAACATACAATGAAAAAGATGGATCACTGTTTAATACTTCTGATAACAAAAATTTCATACAGATACTGATTTGGTTGATTGCTTGTTTACGATTTATGATCTATACTCATGTATGAGTGGAAAATATATATTAAATAAATAAATAATATATACATGACCAAAAAATAAAACATTTATAAAAGGCATTTAAAGCTTTTTTATTATATTTTTATTTTATTTTTAAACTAAATCTAGATCCTCACTTCATTAAAAATCTTCTTTTCATAAGAACCAATCAAAAAGTAAAGAGTACTAGAAGAGTTTATCAAAATATGCTTCAGAGACACTGGACGTATAAATCTAATTTCAGTCTTTCATGTGCCATCTACTTTTTTTGTAAACAAACTTTTTAAGAAATTGATGAAGTTAGAAGACTTCCCATTGATTTCAAACCCCCACAGCAACAATGTCGAAACATTTGCATACCAAATTGTAACTGTAAAACCACCAAAGTCCATCAAAATGTGCTTCAGAGATATTGTACAGATTTTGAGAATTAATATTGCAAATATGGGTCAATACCAGGGCTGGGAAATTTGTCATCTAGTAGAGATACCTATCAAGGTACATTCAACCTTGATAGCGTCTTATCGGCTATTATTAGTTCATTACATTTTGACATTAGCGGGACGATTTATTCATAATTGACATGCACTGAATTGGCGATCATTCAATATAAAACCAGAAACAAAGTCAGAAAATGAGGTCAATTTTGATGTTCACTCTTCAAGGGACAAAGAAAATGGTAGTGATTGAACTGAACTAACTTCGTGTTCATTTTCTCAGGTGCAGACTTTTTTCTTACCTTCCACCATCAGCATAGGCTCCTTCGCTCCTCCATGAGCCAGCATCTCTCTACGGTAACGCTCTCCGGTTTCCCTGCAACAACGTGAGCAGACAGAGGTTTACTTTACACTACCAGCATCGTTCTCACAATCCAAGCCCATAAACCCCTATGTTCCCCCTCTAACTGCCTGACATGTCCAAAACTGTCCAAACAAAAGGAAGTGCTAAAGAACAAAACCACAGTGGAGTAGTTAAGATATCCTGGTATTTTGAAAGACCCCATGAAATGAAAACAGGAGTTTTGTGGTTTTCAGTCTGTGCCTGTTAACTTTGAGGCCATCTTTAGGTTTGTGCACTCTTACATGTTAACACATTTATCACATATTGTAAATCGCACATTTTACACATTTAAATGGTATGGCATACAGAAATCATTCATTAGATGAGTTTAATTAATTTCATGCTTGCAATCACTAAAAATAAAGGTTCTTTATTATTGGCATATATGGTTCAGAATCTTCCACATCCCTGGAACCTTTCCATTGCACAAAAGGTTCTTAATCAAAAAGGTTTGTTTTTGAAAAAAAGCCACCACCAGCCTTTTTGATCATTTTCACAAAAGTTTTGAGGCCCCCAGAATATTTTGTTGTATGAATATCTGAACATGCAATATATCAAAAGAAAGAACAGACCATGTTTTATTCTAGCTTTGTGCATTTTTTTTTAATCGACTCTCCAACGTAGGTAAAAAAACAAACAAAGACTCCCCTACCGTATAAAGGTCCTTTCAAACTGGATGTGATTTTGACGCACGAATAATTTGCGCAATGGTTTTATTTTTTTATCAGCTATTTGTGTAATGAGTGCTTCCATATCAAACGCGAATGTGCTGCAGTGAACAAACAATGTTTATTTTTTTCACTTCAATGCCGATTTTTTTTTTACTCCAGCGGCAACAGAAAAGGCTTCAACCAAACACATACAAGGAAACAAAGGTGACGAAATGTCCGGTTGATGTCACTAGCTATTCACTCAACATTAACCTTTGCCAGGTATCGCATTTCTCATGAGATTACAGCTGTAGTTGTAGCTACAGCTGCAGCTGTGTTTGCCCACTGTAGGCTACAGACAACGATAACATAACCTTTCGAGTTAAAACTTGATTTTTTCCTAAACCATTTGTCCGCAACTATGGAAAGCGAATGCGTTTCTGTCAGTACGACTGTGGCACTTAAATATTTACACTGTGACTGCTCCGGATCGATTGGTGTAGTGTGCTCGCGTAGTGTGCTCGTACGAGTAGTACTTCGCCCCATAGCCGACGAGATGACTGAACCTCAGCTGCCAGCTGTGACTGCTCCGGATCGATTGGTTCCCTGAAGTGTGTGGTTTGTCTAGTCAGATGCGGTGTCCCACGGGCATTCGAAAGTAAGTGTGGAACCGGCTGTGATAAAGTGTTAGCTCCTGTACAAGATTAGCATACTCCCCTTCAGACTCTCTCTTCTTTTAAGACTGGGTGCACCCAAAACCTTCTTTTTGGTCTTTTAAAGAAAATGAAAAGCTCGTCTTCACTGGATGATGAAGTGTCCATGTCAAAGTCAAAGTCAAGTCAAGTCAAAGTCAGCTTTATTGTCAATTCTGCCATACGTACAGTACATACATACAGAGAATTGAAATTCTATGACTCTCAGACCCTAGGTGCCTAACAACAACAAAACAATAACAACAAAAGTTTAACAGTAACAACAGAAGAAAGATTAAAAAAAGGTGGATAAAGTGAATTATAGAGGTAAAGTGGCGATGGCAAATAGTGCAAACAATAGTAACAATAGTGCAATTTCAGATTTAAGTCAGTGCAGGTATAAAATAAAATTATAAGAGTGTGTGCAAAAAAAGAGTCTGTAAGAGGGGAGACCAATTCCTCAGAGAGAATATAATGAGGTAGATGAAGATGAAGGGAGGAGAACTGGGGGGGGTGATTCCCAGATCAGGTGCGTGGGGCAGAAGAGGGGAGGGTCGGCAGAGTCAGGAGGGAGTTCAATGCCCTGACAGCTTGGGGAATGAAGCTGTCCTTCAGTCTGCTGGTCCTTGCTTGGAGACTGCGAAGCCTCCTCCCTGATGGCAGCAGACTGAAGAGGCTGTGCGATGGGTGGGTGGGGTCTCTCGCAATGATGAGGGCTTTGCGGGAGAGGCGGGAGTTATAAATGTCCTGGAGGGGTGGGAGAGAGACACCAACGATCTTCTCAGCTGCTCTCACTATGCGCTGAAGTGCTTTACGGCAGGATGCGTTGCAGGCGCCGTACCACACAGTGATGCAGCTGGTCAGAATGCTCTCGATGGTGCCTCTGTAGAAGGTGCGCATGATCTGTGTCTTGTGCAAATGTTTTCTCAGCTGTCGTTGCAAATGTTTTGGAATGTTGGAGCTTTGAAACATCACAGGCGTCGCAAATTCGTGTCGCGGCTGATGTGAATGGTTTTGATGCAAAATATTCGCTTTTTTGTTACGCATCCGGTGTGAAAGGGCCTTAACAGTGAAAACTGTTCCGTCAATTCCGTCAATGGGGAGAGTTAAATAACTGTTTTTAAAAAGAGTTAAAGCTTAAAAAAAGAACAAAACTGAAAAACAAAAACAAACAAACATTAGTGTGCAATACAAGGGTGATTTAACCAATGCATCTTTCACAAACCTGTTGAGGGGGTCTTTATGGAAACACTGCTTCCACACCATGGAGGCCACCGCCCGTGACATCAGGTACGAGTAGTACTTCGCCCCATAGCCGACGAGATGACTGAACCTCAGCTGCCAGGCCTGCAGAGACAGGTGCAGGTGAACTAATCACAAGCTGCCATAGGAATATTCCTGTTACATCTTTGTAAACCCTTGCAAACTTGGGAAACATGCTGATACTAACAACATTCAATATATCAGCTGCAACTGTGACCCAATTAAGTGGAACAGTCAAGCTAAGGTATTTCCACAATGCCTTAAGGACCATATTCATCACTAAATATTTACATTCCCAGAGCACAAATGGTGCAAAGCCCTTTCCCATGGCTACTTTACTCGGAGGTAAATTAAAGACAGCGATAATGTTTTGGGTGGGTGCAAGCTGGGGAAGTATTTTGCCATAAAAACACAGGCAAGATTCATGTTGAAAGAGCGCAGTAGTTCAAACGCATCACTCGGGATGGAGACGTGTTTAGACACCCGCTGTTACCATTATCCCTGCAGGAAATGAACCGAGCACACTGCGCTTGATATGACAGTAAATAGGGGCAACAAACCTGTTGGTATACGATAAAATCAGTTTATAGCTACAGCTAGTCTAACATAGCTGGGTTCAAAAAGTCAAATGTAGCTGCTATTAGATATACTGAATGATGAAAGAAATTTCATCAGAATGTGTGTGTAAGTGTTTCTCTGCGAGGTTGTTGAAGAGAGCCAGGGTTGTGTAAACAGCACTATGAGAGATACATTATGGTTGAGGAAGGTGAAACTGCTGTAGAATAAAGACTTAAGCCCCAGAGTATCAGCAAGACATATTCCATATGGCCCCTAATGACTTCAGTAAGCCTAAACGCACTCCTGCAGAGAAGTAACATCTGAAAGCTAAACATTAGCAAAACAGAACAGCTACTTGACTATCAACACTCGCCTAAAATCTGTATTGGGTTATGGAAATATTTTCACTGCAGATGGGTTCTGTCAGACTGCTGGCCACAAGATACTTCAAAACCTACATTTATAAGAATATCACATTTACAGTACTTTGCATAAAGGCCTTGAGCTAATAAAATCTAACCAACTCTCTAAGGTAATACCATGGTTTTTGTACACTCCTTTTTGTACCATGTACGTTCTTTGCATCGCATCATGCATCTCAGCGGCCAGAGGAATGCAACACTGTGAGAATGTTCCCAAACATTAGCAACAGGACAAGAACCTCCATCTGGTCCATGTTTCTAACAGCTGACATTATCTTCCAGAACACTATTAATGCCCTAGTAAACCGAATCAACGTCAGCAAAAGTCAAACAACGGTAAATACG
This sequence comes from Paracanthobrama guichenoti, assembly GCA_018749465.1. Classification (NCBI taxonomy): domain Eukaryota; kingdom Metazoa; phylum Chordata; class Actinopteri; order Cypriniformes; family Gobionidae; genus Paracanthobrama; species Paracanthobrama guichenoti. Next base: position 13,924,922 of record CM031957.1, read on the forward strand.
ACTCTCTCTGTGAGCCATTAACCATCTCCATCATTGGCCACACTCTTTATTAATGGGCAAGTATTACTATTATTACTCATTTAGTGATTTGATCAAATCTCAGTATGAACCTTTGGTGCCCAAGTCGTCCCGTGCAATTTGTGGTATAATACCTCAAATTTTACAGCTCATTGAGGTATGCTATTTTTGTTCAGTAATAAGACTTAAATTTCCCCCTGGTGCACAATAAAATGGGCAAAATAAATCCTGAAATTAAACAAATGCTTTGACCGTTATATTCACCAAAAATCAAGGTTTCCACAAAAATATAAAGCAGCTCAACTTCTGTTTTCAACATCAGCATATTAGAATGATTTCTGAAGGATCATGTGACACTGAAGACTGGAGTAATGATGCCGAAAATTCAGCTTTACCATCACAGAAATAAATGACATTTTAAAATATATTCAAATAGAAAATGGTTGTTTTAAACTGTAATAATATTTGACAATACTACTGTTTTTACAGAATTTTTGTTCAAATAAATGCCGTCTTGGTGAACATATGAGACGACTTAAAAATACAAATAAATAAAAAAATAATGACTGACCTCAAACTTTTGAAGGTTAGTGAACAGTGAAGGAGGGACAGCTAAAATGTTCCTATGTGGATCATGGACAGATTTTCAGGCCAAAAATTTGTCAGGTAAAAATCTAGTTTTATATCTTCAACGATATAATGTGTCAAAACAGCTGTGATACTTCAATAGAATTGCATGCCGAGGGTTTTACGGCCATATGTGGACTGAGGAAAGCTTTCATTTGTTCTTTAATAGTCAATAAAACATGCATCCTAGAGGAATGAAAGACACACGCATACTATTAGCTGCGTTCCCGTGAGAGGCAGTAATAACGGATAAGAAGGGGGAAGCTGGGTGATTTAGACGATGGTAAAGACATTACGGTTGAAGCAATTAAAGAGAGAGGGGAATATTTAGAGTTGGGGGAGGCCTGATTCCCAGTGGCTCCACATAATTACAGGCCAGGATGAATGGTTTATGAAGGCCATTCCGAAATAAAATATGTGTTTTAGATCGCTCCAGCTCTCAGGCGGCCATCTCTACAGCTGCCGAAGAGCTGAGAAAAGCATTTCAAACTATGTTTTCCCTTCCAAAAAGACTCTGAAAGAAGAGTTTCAAATATTTCCCCCAAGGAGCACTTCTTCAAAGTATATCTCTGCTTTGTTATTGCAAAAAAGGCCCCCGAAAAGGGCCAGAGAGCGGAGAAAAGCATTTTAATCCTTTAACCGTGCAGTGTCTGTGTAGAAAACCACAGCACAGGAAAGGGGCCAAAACTAAACTACATTGGTGTGTTGATGTGTTTTTGTACTTCAGAAGCGGGAGTATAAGATGTTATTAAGGATTAGTCAAGGAACTATTCCCAAACATTCATTAACTTCAATAATGCCAATGGATCACTTTATTTCAGGGCAACAGACCACCTACATTTGGGAGATGTGCTTTTTGTGCAGTAATGATTTCTAGGGGCATTAAATAAATCATTCAAAGTTATTTCATTAAAGCCGTTTCAGGAGATGGATTCGTAAATTTGGGGTGTCGTACCACTGCTATGCAGACGACACACAACTTTATATACCCATTAAACGGAAAGATAACTTGCCATACAAGAGATTGGAAGCTTGCTTGCATGAACTCAAATTGTGGCTTACAAATAATTTCAAGCTACTTGACGACGATAAAACCCAAATCATTCAATTTGGGCCAAAAGAGCACCCAGATGAAGTTAACTTCGGCACTCTAACTCCTTATCTTACTTCTAATGTTAAATGTCTTCACCTAGATAATGATCTAAAACTAGACAAACAATTTAACACCATAGCTAGTACCAGTTTGTATCATATTCGGCGATTAACTAAGGTCAAACCTTTCTGAAGCAGGAAAAGTTTTGAAACAGTAATTCATGCTTTTATATCAACTCGACTTGATTACTGTAATTCTTTGTATTCTGGGTCACCTCTCTCTTCCATCTCTCGTCTTCAAATGGTCCAAAATGCGTCTGCCCGTCTACTCACGGGTAGCCGCAAAAGAGACCACATTATACCAATTTGACATTCCTTGCACTGGCTGCCAGTCCAATACCGTATCGTCAACAAGAATTTGCTATTCGTCTATAATGCTCTCAATAATTTAGCCCCTAAATATCTCTCCGAACTGATTATTATGTACAATCCTTCCAGATCGCTTAGATCTCAAAATGGTTGTCTTTTGTTGGTACCACTATCTCACCTGCAACGCAGGGGAGACCAAGACTTTGCAGTAGCAGGCCCTCAGCTGTGGAACAACTTGCCACTAGCCCTCAGAACTGCTTCTACGCTTGCCGAATTTAAATCAATGTTAAAAACAAATCTTTTTTCTCGTGCTTTTAATTCTTTGTGTTCTTTTACATTTATTTTCTCTATGTACAGCACTTTGGCCAACTCAGGTTGATTTTAAATGTGCTTTATAAATAAAATTTGAATTGAATTTCAATTGAATTGAATGGATTGGCAGAAAAATGCAGAACATGGTGGCTTCAACATTTAAAACCAATCTTTCAACATTAAAAAAAAAAATGAAACACTTACTGTGTTAGTGACATATGGCAGGCCATAATACTTCTTCTGCATGTCTATCATGATATCCGTCGTTGATTGATTTTGTGGTTTTCCATGATAAACTTGATCCAGGATTGCATAGAAAACCTAAAGAGAAACATCAGACACCAAACCATTTATGAAAATGTTCAGTCAATATTAGATTTCCAATTAAAACAATAAAGAGTTTTTCAATGTTAGGTTTTAAAAGGACAAATTTAATACCAAAATGGTTAAATTCAATTCAAACCTGTTCTACATAGGAGCTTTACTGTGAATACTGTTTTTTTAATAACAATAATACTGATCATCAGATCAGTTACATTAGGCTGCATTAACTAGGTCAGCCGGAACCGGGAACACTTCCCATAACACCTGATGTACTCGTTACATCATAAGAAGAATGGCATCTACGCTAATGTTAGTCTCTCTGTTTATCCCAAGGTTTACTGCAGTCAGCCGGATCTGGGCCGTATCCAGATCAGATGGTGGACCTGCGCCTAGACATGATCAACGCACCCCTGAAATGTCTGCAGAGACCGTGTCAAATAAACTCCCCCCTGTAAATGCCACATCGACACAACATCCTCATTAAACCGTCAGTCTCCGGCGTGACAACGCCAATCTTTCAACAATCTTACGAATATCTATTTACCTAATATGACTTAAGACCTGCAGTGTTGCCAGAATCATAATCATACACTGTTTGTTCGTCGGCCAGAGGAGAACTGGCACCTTCGACTGAGCCTGGTTTCTCCCAAGGTTTTTTCTCCATTCTGACCCTGAAGGAGTTTTGGTTCCTTGCCACCGTTACCTTTGGCTTTTGGCTTGCTCAGTTGGGGACACCTAATTTTCAACTATATTACCGATCTGCCCGCATTGACACTATATGATAAGTGAAATTAGCTGGATAACATCACCGTTTCACCAGAACGGCTGTACAGCCGAATCAAATTCTGTTGCATTATTTTCCTGTTCACTGTGAAGCTGCTTTGAAACAATTGGACTTGTAAAAAACGCTATATAAATAAAGGTGATTTGATTTGATTTGATTACTGGCCATAATAATAATAAATTATATATATAAAATCTGCTAAAGTTTCATATCAGTGCATACTTAAGGTATGGCCCAGCATATTAACTCTAAAAAGTATAATTCTCTCTCCTTAGAAAATCCGGCTCATTTAAGTTATATTTTACACTCCAAATATGTGGTTATGTTGGAAATCTTTCACATTGTTGTAAATACCTGAAGTTGAGTGTCAGCCGCACCACAGACCTTCTTAGACTCACAAAGACGGGCCACCATGCTCTGCGGCAAAGGCTGTGAGAATAAAATGACATTTTCTATTAAACGTTCACCCAGAAATTACTTCAGAAGACTTGGGAGTTGTATTTAGTACTTTTATGGTGCTTTTGCTTTCCGTTTAAAAAAAGAACCATACATTTTCATTTACTGTAGTTGTATAGAAAAGAGCGACCAGCATAGAATTGAAAGGGGTCCTATTATGTTAATTTACAAGTTCATAATTTTATTTATTGGGTCTAGTAGAATACGTTTACATCATTTAATGTTCAAAAAACAAATTTGTTTGCTTATAATTTATGTTGTTGCAGCACCTGTTTTCACCCGCTGTCTGAATGCTCCATTTCAGTTTCCTAAGTTTGTCTGTCTTAGGAAGGCTGAAAAAAGGGGGTTTAGATTTGGGCTAGAAAAACACCTAAACTAACTAAACTCAACCTGGCCTCGTATCGAGGCATTTTAGGGAGTTCAGAAACAGAGCTTACTGATATAGAGAATAACTTCCTTTGGAGTGGACTTTGTGCGTTGCTTCACAAACAGCAACATTACACAAACATAATAGGACCCCTTAAAAATAATCTTTGAAATAATGATCAAACTGATCATGACCAACATGAACATTGCAGTGTACCTGTCCAGTCTGGTAGTGGCGAGCAAACTGACTGATCACGCGATAATCTGTGGCAAAGTATTCCATGAGAATAGAGGGTACCTCTGCGAAATCAGTGGCACATCGGGTTCCTTAAGAGAGAAACAAGATCACCATGATTATGCTGCTCCGAAGAAGTTGTAAAAGCTGAAGGCCACAAATGTGAACAAAATTAGTTGATCATATCGTACCCGTCACATGTTGGTAGTGGGTACGTCCCAGCATGGAGTGCATGGCATGGCCCATCTCATGGAAGAGATTTTCCATCATGCCCGGGCTGAGCAATGTGGGAGCGGACCGTGTGGGGTGGGGCAGGTTTAGCATCAGGACCACCATTGGCAGCTGATACTGGCCATCATCCAGTCGCCTCCCACCACGAATGGTAAAGTGGCAGTCCTAAATTGGACACAAACAAGCTGAACCGATTAATACTGATTGGCTGCAAAAAAAAAAAAAAAAAAAAAACAATCTGGAGAAAAAAAAATTACCTGAATGAATCTGTTTTATAACAAATCGCTTGAATGAATAATTCAGTGACTCCCTCATAAAGATTTGATATTTTTAAATGAATAGGTTGAGTGAAAGATTCAATCTCTGCATCCGAAATCACATACTGTATAGTGGGTACTACATTTGGTTTGAAACTTACTTCGTAACCATTAAAAAGTATGTTCTATATATACACACATCTTAATGTGTGTATTAAGAATGAAATTAGGATGTCAGAAATCAGAATGATTTGGTATAATGACCTCCCAGAAGGGTCTCACATGATTGCGTTCTCAAACACCAGGCATCTAAACGCAAGATAACATGACAGCATTTATTGCAATTCATCTGCACACTCAAGAGACGGAAGTCATTTATTATGCAGAAAAAAAGAGCCACAGCGTGTTGTTTGCCTACTGTTTTTCTGATGCTATATAGCAGGGAATTATTCAATTTCAAATGCAGTGAGTGACTCACTCATAAAAGACACTCACTCACTTGTTGCCACCTACTGGTGTAATGATATAACCGAATATCAGTATGAATCACCACTCAGCCAAACAAATTAGAGGACTGGAACTAATTTCTGTATAGCAGACACCAATTTGAGATATACAAACTAAGGACAACAAAAGTAGATGGCTTATCTGAGATCTTCACCTGGTAAGGTTTCTCAGGTCTGTGGAAGAAGTCACAGTAGATATATCCCAGCAGTCCCTCTGTTTCATGCACCACAGCCTTAAGGAACAATTAAAAAGTGACATTAGAAAAGAAGTTGGCTAGACCTGAAGATGAGCTCTCATTTAAGCCCGTTGGGTCTGATAATCAAGCACAGCAGCATGATCTCACCAGCTTGCGCACATCTTCACTCCAAACCTCCCCCACACTGGGCTGCTCAGCCAGCAGCGATACACCATACAGCTGTGTGAAAAGACCATTCAGACCTTCCATACACGCTCCTAGCGAGAAGTACGGACTGTACAGGCTTGGCTCGATGTTGAATCTGCAAAGACAAAACAAACATGCCATGTTATTAAAGGCTGAATGTCCACTCTCCTTTTTCTCACTAAAACCTACAAAAGAGAAATTACAAGAATGTGACAAGAACTGTAGAAATCATACAGCACAAATCAGAGCATGATGTCACATGAACCTTCAGAAATTATTCTAATATGCTGATTTGCTGCTAAAGAAACATTTCTTATTACTATTATCAATGTTAACAGTTGTTGTTTAATATTTCTGTGGAAACCATGGTTTTTGGTTTTTCTCCTCCTTCAGGAAAATAGAAAGTTCAAAAGAACAATAGAAACATTTTGTAACATTATAAATGTCTTTACTGTTACTTCTGAACAATTTAATGCATCCTTGCAGAATAAAACCATTAATTTCTGTTTTTCTCGATTGCTAATACTAAAACTGATTCAGTTGGCCCACTTTCCAAAACTATTCATTCAGTTCTCAAAACAAGGACACATTTCTGCAAAATAATTAACTCAAGCACTACGATGTGAACTCACATTTATCCATGAGTAAACATTAGGTAGCAAAACTGATGACACACCAGTTACAATCTCAGGATAATATAAATAGGAGCACAAGTGATTGTGCTTTAGAAAATGCATCCTAACACTGGAGAAGAGTCGTCAACAGGATTTTTATACTACTTACACATACAGTACAATTACAGCACACAGCAACTACTTTAGATGATGATTCCTGAATACCAATAAGAGCTTTTTGTAACACTGTTTTGAATTGATCTCACTGCAGTCAGTGCATTTGTTAGGTTTTGTGCGTCATCCGAGGCCAAAGTCTGACAAAAGAGAATATGTTTTTGACTAAAATATTTGATTTTGACATGACAGTTTGAGATTTGTACAAGTTGGTGTGTAGTTACAAGATTGTGTTTATAGCCAAGATGATAGCTATATGCAAGAAAATCTAATTCTGTCTCATGCTTTTCTCAGATCTCTCACCTTTCTGCACGTATCACACCGCTGAAGTACGGATGGTCCCATGGCATTAGTTCCTACAGAGAAAGATTTAATAGTTTAAATTGACTATTTCTCACTTAAACAAACTTGAAGGTATTATTAATTTGTAAAAGTTCTAAAATTTTACAAGATGATAGCAGAAAATCCAAATATCAGAGATAATTGAGCAGTGCTTACAGAATTTCTGGGGTTGAGTTTTGTCTTCATATCCTCATCATTTCAAAATCCTTTTCAGTCCTAAGGTTTACAGAAATATATATTTTTATATATTATAACAAATTATATTATATAAACATTTTATATTATAAAAATGATATACTATACATACATATACATATTAAATGCAAAATATGTATCTTTAGGAACACATGCAACCAATACAATACAGTGTAGTGGCTTCATTATAGCTGCAACAACATTTATAACGTTGTTAACAGCGACACCTAGTGGCATCTTTGCTAGAATAAGACAAATGACAACACTGTGATGGATAAATTAGGCTTAAGCTTACTTAAAAACAGACTGTAACTTTTGCACATAATACATTCATTATTATGCATCTGTGGCTTAATGCAACTGTCAATTTTTGAAGAGAAAAAAACTCAACCTGTCTGAGAGCTTGTCGGTGATCTGCTGTAAGAAGCTCATAACTGCCTCTGTAGAGAAACAGACATTGTCATAAACTTGTATTCCTATAATATAAATAACATTAATGGTATACTATGTAGCTTTTGGCACTCTAGCGGTTAAAAAACGAAACTGCACACAATCGAAAATTTTTTTGGTTGTGCTTCGGATCTGCGTGACTGTGCAGATGAATATCTTACTGCTCATAATACATTCACAGCTATGCTTAAGAGATTTAACCAGTTTAGATGGAAAGGATCTCAAGCTGACTAGCTGAAGATGTTACTGCCGCTCAGGGTTGTCCAATCCTGCTCCTGGATGGCCACTGTCCTGCGGAGTTTAGCTCCAACCCCAATTAAACACACCTGAACCAACTAATCAAGGGCTTACTAGGCATACTAGAAACTTCCAGGCAGGTGTGTTGAGGCAAGCTGGAGCTAAACTCTGCCAGCACAGCACTACAATAACCATAATGAAATGACCCTTCACAACAGATAATGCTTTACAATCAACTCTGTTAGAGAGCAATTTATCTGAATAACTAAATAACTTGCTTGTTGAGTAATAAAAATGCAATCTGTGTCACTTTTACAACAGTTTGATTCTGACAAAAGAGAACATGCTCTATCTCCGAAAAGCCAAGCCGATGTTGATTCTTGTTTTATTACAAGAATGTAAAAGTTACATAGTGCATAGTGATAACGCAATATAATATAATTAGTGTTGTCAAATCGATTAATCACATCCAAAATAAAGGTTTGTGTTTACATGTGTGTGTATTGTGTATTATTATGATGGATATTTGAATACGCACATACATGTATACATTTAAGAACTATTTGCATGTGTATACTGTAAATATATTTATATCATTATATTATATTATATTTAACTATTTTACATATACATTTTTAAAAATTCTTAAATATATACATGCATGTGTGTATTTATATATACACATAATTATACACAGTACACACACATATTATGTAAACAAACTTTTATTTCGGATGCGATTAATCGATTTGACAGCAATAAAATATAATACAAAAGATTGTATTTCTTCACAACAAACAATCATTATTCTTGCAGTTGTGTTTGGTGCAGCTAGTGGTAACAGAAATTACACAAGTTTAAAAAGGCAAAATATGAAAATGAGAAAAACCAAAAAAGAAAAGGCTTTTACCTGGGCTTTTGGCCATGGTTCCCTTTAATGCTCTGTGCGCATAAGTTTCATAACCAACCAAGCGAGCCAGTTTATCTCTACAGGCCAGCAGTTCCTCAAGTATGTGCATCACATTTGCATTCGGGTAGAGGAAAATTTTATACGCAACTTCCCTGACCTGAAAAATATGTGCAGGCAAAAAACCCAAAAAAACTATTTACACCACAACAAAGCCACCTGAGGGTCTAAAGGAATATTTACAATATTAAAAGAGTTTGTAACCATTTCAATCAATATTTATACAACATCAAAACAGTACTAATTAAGGAGAGTGATGTACCAGATCATCAGGTGTATCCGCATGCAGGCCGCTGATCTGAATGTACTTTCCATCTTTACTGAAGTGCTTGTGAATGTGTTCAGGAAGAGCGCTCTTCTCTATTCTGTTGGGCATGTGGCAGCTCATGAGAAACTGATTGCTCAGATCCAACAACTTCACATTCAAGTTCACAGCCTCTTTCCTCTGTGAAAAAGGGAAAGGTAATATGCGAGATGCATAGCAGTGTCTTACAAATGTATTTTACTGTCCAGTATAGTTGTCATGGTATTCAAATTTCAGTAGTTGGTACCAATACCAGTAAAATGTGCAGTTCTCTGTGCCAATTTCGGTACCAGAGCAAAAACTGTTGATTTAAGTACTTAAAAAAAAAAGTTGTCTTATCTGTTGGTTATCACTGTCAATCAGTTTGTAATAAACAAAGCAAGAGAGCCTCCCTTTATAACCACTAAGGCTGTCAATCTCTAAAGCACAGGCTCATTGAATTCTGCAACCTTGCGAAAAACTCTCGTTATATTAAAAAAGCTGTATTAATTGTACAATGAATCTTTTTTTGACATTGTGTTTACACTTTGTTGGTTATAACGGAAGGATTTGTGAGCGTGCGCCTCACATTGAACAGAACAAAATCTTTTCAGCGGTGTCAAGCGGATTCTGACTAACACCTAGGATTGACCATTTCGTTCACGCCCCCCCAACAGATATGATTGAGATTGGCTACAATGCTTGTAAAAACACGCTGTAAAGAAACCTCTCAGAGTGCTCAAGCAAACATCAATGAGATTTTTACCTCACAGTTTGAAGTTACCTCAGAGTTTATATCTTACAATTTTGACTTTATAACTCACAATTGAGACTTTATATCACGCAATTCTAAGAAAAAAAAAAGTCAATTGCCTTTTTTATTTTTTATTCTGTGGCAGAAACAAGCTTCCATTCGATTCTGAACAGACAGCTAAACAAAACAACATGTAATATGCTAGAGGTTCTGACAAAATGTTAATTGCTGCAGTTTATTTAAAAAAATATTATTATAAATTTTTTTTAAATGACATCAGTATTTATATGATACATTTTTATCCCGGTACTTCGGTGATCATTTGTCAATTTGATCATTATTATAAGACAGAAATATCAATACTGTGTTGTTGAAAAGACCTGTCTGGATCAGCGGCAGCGCGAAAATAGATTTGAATGTTCGCTGAGATCTAGTCCAAGGTCGACACATTGTCATTTAGGAATAAGATTGCAGGGTGTTTGAATGGCGATCGCAAACTTTTAACGATTGTGCAGCTCTAACTGAGAGGAGGCAAAAAATGTATGTATAATTCATAAAAAAAAAAAAAAAAAAAAAATATCAAACCTTTTTTTCATCCAGGTGGATTCCACTTATTTCAAAGTCAAACATGAACAGTTCAGCCACTCTTCTGCATCAATAAAACAATATGGTGAATATTACAAAGTTCTTTTTAACAAAGACAACACAACAACTTACTAAAGTAAACAAGAGCAATTTGACTAGGATTTCATGTTTGGGCTTGAACTTGTTTGCCAGCATTTGGCACTTACATGTTCACTAAATTCTAGGTAAAACCTTGATTAGTTATCAAACATGAAGTAAGGTACAGGTTTGCACACTACGCCCATTTTCTAATAGAATAGACAGAGATTTAATATCCATGCACAAACAAATAAATGATGGCATGGACTGGCATAATGATTACCCATGGAGCACAACACGTGCACCTCTATCATAAAATAAAACAGAAGATCTGATTTATACCTTGTCTCTGGGTCCAGTCTGGCAAAGATCTCTTTGTTATCCAACAGGTCCTTTAAGCTCTTACACAATTCAACATTGGTATTGAGTCTGTAGGACAAAATAAAAAACATAAATATCTCAGGGAAAAAAAACTGTGCAAAACTATCGGTTTACATTTACAAACATTCCTTTCAACATTAATTGTAATAATCCAGTGAGATTTTTGCATGCACAACTGTCTGTCAACAGCCGTTATGCTCCACACGGAGATTTGATCAGAGTCCATCTAGGATTACATTAAGAAACTGAAAAAACTGAGACAGACTAACATCTCCAAGACTCTCAAAGAAACCTGCCTGCAAAGCTACAGTACGGTCAACAGTTTTAGGCACTTGTGTAAAAATGCTGTAAAATGAGGGTGCTTTCAAAAATAATGTCATAAATAGATTTTATTCATTAACTTCTATGACTATATCAAATCAATATTTGGTGTGACTACCTTTTGCGTTTAAAACATCTAATGTCCTAGGTTTGTTTGTTTTTAACACCATCCCAGCTTCTGTGGCAATATTCATGGTGAGAAGAAATTATGGTAAAACTCTACCAGATATGTACAAACTCTAAAACTCTATTTGGTTTAACTTTGTTAAAAATTTCCTCACAAGTTAACTGAAAAAAAAAAAAAAGTTTCTCACAGGGATAAAAAAACAGCTCAATCTAAGCTTCAATGATAAAGAGTTTTGACAGTTTGATGTTGGTGGATCTTCTAGAATTAAAAACAGGCTCGTCATCCTGGAATGGCCTTATGCAACGGGCATAAACAATCTGGTCCCATCGTTTTGAGGTTTGATAGAAACTTCTTCCAACATTAGAGCTGATTTCATGAAGTTTGTTAATAGTATATAGATATTTTGTCCTAGATACACTTGCACATAGTTTTGCAGGTAGGTTTCTTCAAGCGTCTTGGAGATGTCTCAGTTTTTTCTGTTTCTTCATGTAATCACAGACAGACTCGATGATGGTGAGATTATACCGGCTGTTGACAGACCACTTGTGCATCTCATTGGATTATTACATTAATGGCAAAAGGAATGTTTGGAAACTACAGCAAAATAACTGACTTAAAAACTTTTTTTTTTTGTGAAAATACTAACTATATATAAATATATAAAAAAGTGGATATAAATCCAGGCCCACCTCTCCACCATAGTGCCAATGTTTATACAAGTCCTCTCTGCAGCTTCCCGGTAGGACGCGTCAGGATGTGCCACCTTAATAAAGTCTGCCTACACAATAAATAAATAAATAAATAAATAAATAAATAAATATACAAACACCAATTAGGCATAACATTATGACCACTGAGAGGTGAAGTGAATAACACTGATTATCTCTCTTCATCACGGCACCTGTTAGTGGGTGGGATATATTAGGCAGCAAGTGAACATTTTGTTCTCAAAGCTGATGTGTTAGAAGCAGGAAAAATGGGCAAGCGTGAGGATTTGAGTGAGTTTGACAAGGGTCAAATTGTGATGGCTAGACAACTAGGTCAGAGCATCTCCAAAACTGCAGCTCTTGTGGGGTGTTCCCGGTCTGCAGTGGTCAGTATCTATCTAAAGTGGTCCAAGGAAGGAACAGTGGTGAACCGGCGACAGGGTCATGGGCAGCCAAGGCTCATTGATGCATGTGGGGAGCGAAGGCTGACCCGTGTGGTCCGATCAAACAGACGAGCTACTGTAGCTCAAATTGCTCAAGAAGTTATTGCTGGTTCTGATAGAAAGGTGTCCGAATACACAGTGCATCACAGTTTGTTGCGTATGGGGTTGCATAGCTGCAGACCAGTCAGGGTGCCCATGCTGACCCCTCTCCACCTCCAAAAGCACCAACATTGGGCACTGGACCACAGAGCAATGGAAGAAGGTGGCCTGATAAGTCATGTTTTCTTTTACATCACATGTCACCAGGATGCACTATGGGAAGAAGGGTCCTGCCATCCAAAATTGGACAGTTGAAGACTGGAAAAATGTTGCCTGGTCTGATGAGACATTCAGATGGTAGAGTCAGAATTTGGCGTAAACAGAATGAGAACATGGATCCATCATGCCTTGTTACCACTGTGCAGGCTGGTGGTGGTGGTGTAATGGTGTGGGGGATGTTTTCTTGGCACACTTTAGGCCCCTTAGTGCCAATTGGGCATCGTTTACATGCCACAGCCTACCTGAGCATTGTTTCTGACCATGTCCATCCCTTTATGACCACCATGTACCCATTCTCTGATGGCTACTTCCAGCAGGATAATGCACCATGTCACAAAGCTCGAATCATTTCAAATTGGTTTCTTGAACATGACAATGAGTTCACTGTACTAAAATGGCCCCCACAGTCACCAGATCTCAACCCAATAGAGCATCTTTGGGATGTGGTGGAACGGGAGCTTCGTGCCCTGGATGTGCATCCCACAAATCTCCATCAACTGCAAGATGCTATCCTATCAATATGGGCCAACATTTCTAAAGAATGCTTTCAGCACCTTGTTGAATCAATGCCACGTAGAATTAAGGCAGTTCTGAAGGCGAAAGGGGGTCAAGCACAGTATTAGTATGGTGTTCCTAATAATCCTTTAGGTGAGTGTATTTAGCCTATAATGTTACAAAATATTTATATTTTACATGAATGCTGTTCTTTTGAACTTTCTGTTTCAATTTCTGGTTTCCACAAAAATATCTCCTGCTGAGGAGCAGTATGCTAAATTTCTCATCTTTTAATGCTCTATAATTATTTTTATTTATCCATTTAAATAAAATAAAAACTTGTTTACCATGTCTGCCACTCTGCATAGGCTGTCTGATAGTTTGTCAAATATCTCCACAGTCTGGATTCCTGGGGTACAGCGGCAGGCTTTCTCCACCAGCTGCTCTGTCTCCTGTAGGGCTCTGTCCTGGACCACCTCAAAACCTTCAATGGAGCTGAGCTCTGGGACACCAAACAACCCCTGACATACACAGTTTGCAGTTTACGCTATTAAAAGTCAATCAAACAGCAACTGAAATTAGACATAGATACAGACAAGTACGTACCGCATTTTGGTGGAAGAGGTCTAGTCTCCTCTGGACTTTGGCATTGAAAGCAGCTCCTACAGGTGACCAGGTGGTGACTGTCCTACAGACCCGCGCTACTGTCCCATGTCTGAGCAAACACAGCAGAGGTCTGTACGCTGACATTCCTGATGACAGTCAGCATGCGATTCAACAACTACACAAAATTCAGTCTTCACAGCCAGAAAAACCGACAACTAAACTAACTAGAATAAACAACTCTCCAACAAACGGAAAAGCACTGGAGTAGGTTTAACATGCTCGTTCCAATGCTAGTAAACGCTTAGATTTTAAAGAAGCACTTTCGACACTTGAAAAAAATCGTGAGAATTTCTAAAATCATATTTCGCAATTTAAGAACGTTAAAATCCGCATAATATATATATATTTTTTTATGAATACAGTTGTGGTCTGATTATTCACAACGATTCACAACATACCCAAAGATGTTACCGTGAGTTTAAACATCAAGTGAAAAAATGAAGCGAATCATCTCTGGTATTTCAAAATAAAGGTTCTGAACGCAGTTCCTATAAATAATAATAATAATAATAATAATAATAATAATAATAATAATAATAATAACAACTATTATTATTATTATTACTATCATTATTATTATTTTACATAATTAACATCAATTTAAACATTTACATTAAAAAGACTGATAATAATAATAATAATAATAATAATAATAATAATAATAATAATAATAACTATCTATTGTTGTGGCAAATTTTAACTCTATCACTGAATAAGAGACAAACCTTTTCCAGTTTCAATAAATGTTTTAATATTTTGCAAAAGAGGAGTCATTAGTCATACAGTCATTCCCATGGCTGCAAAGTATTTCCTGCAACCAAAACATTTCGTCCCTCCTTAATACTATCTCTAACCCCCAAGGTCAGCACTCTGCTTCTTCTGTTATTTTCCACACATGGTAAACTCTAGAAAAACATTCCCACTTTTCATACCCTTTCACAAAGCAGTTCCCATGCATAGCAAACATAACACAATGTTCTTTTAAGTATATGAACACATGCATAGTGATTAAATGAATATTTCTTCTATAATTGATTTTTCCTCCACACTCCACACTATCTATCTATCTATATCTATCTATCTATCTATCTATCTATCTATCTATCTATCTATCTATCTATCTATCTATCTATCTATCTATCTATCTATCTATCTATCTATCTATCTATCTATCTATCTATCTATCTCCATGCTGAAGGTGGGCGTGGCTCTCAATGGGCGTGGTTATTAGATGCATGAATGACGCAGTACGTTCTGTGCGTGATATGTGACGCGCATTCACTGCCGCACTGTACAGTCACATGACAGGCATTATGGAGCTCGTTCGCTGTCAAACTTTAATCCGTTTTTACTTTTAGACTAGAAAAGCGATGGACAGAGCGGGATTTTTGACAGCTTCTGATGTCCAGTGATATGTCAGGTGAGTTTTATATTCCTTTACAGACATACAAACCCCACGTGTAAACATGATTGTGTTACGATAGGTTAAAACAATGTCAGTTTCATTATAAACCACTGGCTAGTTCCCATATTTGTTTTATCATCTCGAAGATCATGCCATATTGACAAGTCGGAACTTCCAGGTATTATAGTTATGCCCTGTTTATTTATGGCAGCTCATAAACAAATGTTTGCACAGTTGCTTAACACTCATTTTGGCTTATGTTGACATCCAGTTAAAAATATTCGTTTAACTATATGACTGGCACATACAAAAAGATTAGCTATCTTTCGTTTTAGCCTTAAACTGAAAACATGCTTTTAATGTATAGTTATTTTGCAGAGTCATGCTCAGTCACTCTGTTTACTTCCTAATGGTTACTCTAACATTTTAACATTGATAAAGTAATGTTGGTTGTATTTATATAATTCACTTTTTGTATTCTGCATGGCTTAATTGTAAATGCATCTGTATACTATATGTGCCCCTCATCACCATGTATTGAGCTGGACATCACTCCACCCAAGTGTAACTTGATGCATCTCTTTCTGTATTTCCACCTTGTTACACAGTTCTGCGTCTATGTATCTGTTATTTTGTAGCTAAACCCCTGCGTCATGTCTGTGGATGGCCCCCGGACCTCTGTTTTCACCTTTCAGTCCGCTATTCACAGCCATCATGTTCTTCGCTCTCTGGAGGAACTGAGACAGAAGGAGCTCTTGTGTGATGTGACGGTTGAAGTGGAGCGCAGGAGCTTTCGAGCACACTCCTCAGTGCTGGCTTCCTGCAGCCACTATTTTTACACCAGACTGACAAACCACAGCCGACCAAACCTCACTGTCAGCTTACCGGATGAGGTAATGCTTGATATGGTGGATGGATGGGTTGAACCTGGAGATTTTGAGACACCTATGGTTAAGCTGTCTTCTCTCTATGATTTGTTGTTATTTTCAAACAATTCAAACCAAAATGAAAATGATGTCATCATTTACTCACGTATGAATAAATATTGAAATGTCAGTATAAGAGTCAATGACATGACACATTTTTATTTATTTGCACGGCTATATTTATTCATCCATGCATACATGCTGTTACTTGAATACACCTCTTTATGATTACCATGTTTATAATTAAATAGGCCTATTATATTATAATTATATTTCTTAATTAAAAAAGGGCAAAAAGTAAAAAATGTAATAGTGATGCAACTATCCTAAAACCATAATGAAGAAAAAACTATTAAAATAATACAGTGAGTAATAATTAATCTTTTATGATTATTACTTTTATGATTATTAATATTTATCCACAAATTAATGTCATGTGGTCCGACCAACATGCAGGAAAAAGTATATATAAAACAGGAAATTATATCATAGAGAGAACTCCTGCTGTCCCTCATAACTGTTTGTCAAGGTCAATAAGTTTCTTAAAATAAGATAATTTGACCTTTTATGATAATGCAGGTTGTAAAATGTCATGTGACTCCCCCAAAATAAAGATATTTATGAATTCAATTTATGATATTTGTTAATAATAATAATAAAATAGAAATGTATTCAACATATTTTTACTTTTTACTTGGTAAACACCAAGTACACAAATGTGTACACCACATTTTTAAACATTTCTTGAACGTGGTTTAAAAGTTGTACATTTCTTTTTGACACTTTTTCATAATCCCATTTATACTGATTCACTTTCATTATATGGAAAGTGTATTGTAAACACTAACTAACTTTTCCTTGAGTGTACGATGGAAGTCATACGAGTTTGGCATGACATGAGGGTGAGTAAATGATGACAAAGTGTTCATTATTGCGTGAACTATTTCTTGAAAAATTGTTTACATTGCATTGCTGTCAAATTAGGCCTTTATATATTGAGATTAAATTGAGCAAACTACGTTACAGCAATAATCCAGTAATGCGTTTTGTAAATGATTTATTCATGCAGTAATCATGACTAGATCATTAATCTCCCAAGGTCACTGTGGAGGGATTTGAGCCTCTTCTGCAGTTTGCCTACACTGCAAAACTTCACTTCACGAAAGAAAACATCCTGGAGATCCACAGATGCGCCGAATTTCTTGGATTTCAAAACCTCGATAAAGCCTGCTTTGAATTCCTCATCCCAAAGTTTTCTGATGGTGGTGGAACCTCAAAAAAATTGAAAGGGAAAAGCAAGAGCCAAGCATCCAGTAAGAAATCCCAAGCCACCTGCAGTCCCAGTGACCAAAACCCTGGAACTGAAGAAGATTGTGTATCTCAGGATGCAGGAACAGTCATGCAGGCTGCATCTACAACATCCTCTGTAGAAAGTCCTAAAGATGGCCCCCCTATCTCAAATGGCAAAGAAATGCAGTTAGATTTATCCCCGCTGTACACAAGAAGCTCTTCATACCTCATGGGTGATGGCCAAGACCAGTTTTGCCTGCAGAACTGTGGCCCACAGTTGCCTTCCTCTTCTGTGGTGGCCGGTGAAGTTTGTCCTTTCTTGTCCACTTCAAGCACCAGTGACAATGAGAAATTGCATTCGGCTGTATCTGGCTGTGGTGGGGACATTTTAGCAATGGAGGAACAATTCCAGAAGGAACTAGCAATGGAGGTACGTTGTGAACCACCTACTGATAAAGGCCTGAACATAGCCAGTATCACAGATGGCCACTTTGACCAACTTGAAGGGTCCCTAATGCCACCCACCAACTGCAGCCAACTATGTCCCTTGAATTCTGTGGAGTCAAGCGGAGTTTTGGATGGGATTTCTGGCGCTCCAGACCTCAGTAGCATTGGCACAGACGAGAGCCAGGTCTTTGATTCCAACAAACAAACGTTCTCTGAACTGACCCCCAAAGATGGCTTCACCGAACGAAGCATCGTGGAAAGGGAAGTGGCTGAGCATCTTGCGAAGGGCTTTTGGCCGGATTTGAGCTCCACGTTAAATGAGCCGCTACCTTTGGACTCTATCGACCAGTCATCTGCAGGAAACGGCTCAGACTTCCACTGGTTGAAGCATCTGGATCTGGGAGCTGCACCTGATGATTGTCCCTTTCTGAGGGACTTGAGCTCCAGTGACAGACAGAACTC
This sequence comes from Paracanthobrama guichenoti, assembly GCA_018749465.1. Lineage (NCBI taxonomy): Eukaryota > Metazoa > Chordata > Actinopteri > Cypriniformes > Gobionidae > Paracanthobrama > Paracanthobrama guichenoti. The sequence continues at coordinate 13,943,549 of CM031957.1, forward strand.
CGGGGGACACACTCTGTCCAACGAGGACACTGGAGGAGACAGTCCCTGCATGTCCCCAATTAACTCAAGGGAAAACTCTGAGTGTGAATCGGATGGAGACTGTGGGCAATGTGGTAGCAATGAACAAGTGCAGGAGGTGAGCATGCTAGCACTCACGGTTGCAAAACTTTGTGAACTTAGAGGTGGAGTTTGGTGACAAATTGCAAACTTCACCAATATTTTGTACTTGGTTGAGATTCTCTGACATGTTCAAATAAAAGTTTCGGTCTCTACTAGTGTTGTAGTACTAAGACCAGTCGTAAGACCATTTTTTGAAGGTTTTGTCTCGGTATCAGATTAAGAAGACTGGTCAAGACCACAACCTGCGAGGATATTACTAAATTGCCAGGGCACTGTCTGATTCACTAATATCACTAATATCATTAATGTGATTTGATGTAAAATGTACTACTTAAAATGCAATCAATAACTTTATTTCTAATGTGATTTATTTTGTTACTGTGGTGCCGGGTTTGAAATCAATGCAGGATTGTCTCAAAAAAAGTAAAATGCCCAAAATTAATACATTTAAATTAGGGAGAATAAAATTTCCACGAATATGAGCATGATTGCAAACGTGATATTGATTTTGTACAAACATTCAATAAACAAGAAGTTAATATTAAGTGACTTCCATTTTAGACACAAGTTTTTGCTGTTTCGGCAACGTGTTTCGTTACTAAATGAATCTGCTGCTTTGAACAAATCAGTTGAATAAATTATTCTGTGACTCCTGATTAAGTGTTTTGATTTCAGTTTCATATTTAAAATTATACCTATCATTTTATTTATATACAAAATGTTCTTTTTAAAACATTATCATCAACATTATTTATGCAGGTGTAATTTTACCAATTCAGATGCAACTTCTGTGCCACCTCTGCAACACAAAGATGAATTTTATTGTAAATGATTTGATTGGTCACAGCTCTATAGTGTCTTATTATTCTAATTATATTTATTGATTAAATATAAGACCTTTCTTAGACAGTAGATATTGATTTTTAGATGAATTTGAGGAGTGCTGGTCTGGTCTTGCCTCGGTCTCTTGGTCTTGATCTTCTTGTCTTAATCTCAACCCACAAAGTCTTGATCTTGGTCTCGGTTTAGGTGGTCTTGACTACAACACTAGTCTCTACTGAAAAAATTTAACCAACTTCTAAACTGAACATCCTCCATAATGCAGTGTTGACATCACAGTTTTCTTCCCAGGTGGATTTGCCATTCCCTGTGGAGCAAATTTCCAGCATGACCCGGAGAGCATTCCTGCAGATGTTGAAACGGGAGAAGCTGACTCCAGAACAGCTGGAGTTTGTTCAGGATGTGAGAAGGCGCAGTAAGAACCGCGTGGCTGCACAGCGCTGCCGCAAGAGGAAGCTAGACTGTATCTATTGGCTGGAGGGAGACATCAAGAAACTGGTATGTTCTCCGAATGTTATTTGAGCGTTCCGAACAATTTGGGCCCCATTTACCCATGAATGTAGCGGTGCCCACTGATTAAATCAGCCAAGAAGGATTATGCTAAAAACTGACATAAACACTGGGTCTCATTCACTAATAATTTGTGTACACTGTTCGTATTTATACGCACATTTAAAGTTCACAAAAACTTTCCACCTAATTCACGACACGTGTGTACGCACATCAATTTGTCCTCATTCTAATGTTGATGAATTTGGAGTATTTCAGCAATCCTATAAGATCATTACAAATCACACTGTACAACATGGTCCTAATAAACCTGGGTACGACATGTATCTAGACTGTAAAATTATGACACCTATGACAGAAAGTTAGTATTAAAAAAAAACGTAATTAGCATGCACTAGTGGTAAACAAGATGAGCAAGATGAATTGCAATTTGGCAGTTGTCGTTTTTATGTGCACTGAAAAAAAGAGGAGGAAGCGAAAGATGAGAATATGGATGTGGTCATGGCTAGGGAAAAGAGGCCAACTTGGCATGCCAATTTTGCAAATGGAGCTTGAGGTAAATAGTGTTGGCGCCATGTCGCGTTGATCTATATGCCATTTCATGTTGCATTTTTATTGGCTAAGTTGTAAGTAGTGCTAAGTAGACGTAAGTTGTAGCAGCAAACACTGGATGTGGGATGATCATGCTAAATTTCTGACACTGCCAGAAAATTATCGCAGGCTGTCTTTGGTTGCAAGACCGTGACAACGGCCATCTTTGAACCTCTCCCACTGTACGAAGTAGGACCATCGTTTAGGAGCCACGACCACAGAAATTACTGGTCATCTTTCGTAAATCGTACAATGTGCCTTGCCCAAGAGCACACACAACAAGATCTTCGAGCAATGCCAAAAGTGCCATCCTCAAAAAAAGTTTAAACACAATACACACCTTTTACAGAAACATTACAGACCTCTGATTAGCCAGAATCCTACACCTATGTCTGTTTAAAATTTCATCTTGGCATGTTTATAAGCCCACCAAGTGTGTGATTGTTGCATACGAGTGATTTTAGTTGTTCCTACATTTTTTCATAAATTTTGAATAAATTTTAGAACAAAAGTTATTGATGAATCAATAATGATAACGTTCGTACACCGATTTCAAGCAGAAATTCGTATGTACACATGCTTAGTGAATGAGACCCACTGTTTTTGATAGTTTAGTGCAATCAAACATGCAGCAAGATCATTGTAGTCTCATCTACAGAGGAATGATAAATGAGACCGTTTTAATGGATGAATCAAAATAATCAGTCTTGAACTCTCAAATTAATGGTTTGAATCTGTTAGGGTTCAAGGTTGACCCGTCAAAAGGTGCGTTTCCCATACGCAACTCTACATAACTATCACAGTATAATACTTCATTGGAGGAATGAACTAGCTTGTCACCGCTGTTTCCTGAAAAAAGCATTAACCAGAGGTGGGAGTAAGTCACACATGTGCAAGTCTCAAGTCTTAACCTTCAAGTCTCAAGCAAGTCCAAGTCATTTTTTGTGAGAAGTCAAGTCACTGCTTTATGTCAAGCAAGTCTAGTCAAGTCATAGTTTTGGTCAAGCTGGCAAGTCATACAAATGTTTGATGATTGAACTGAATATTAAAATAAGCTAAAACTACAGTAGTTATGGACTATGGAAGTTTTATTTGCAACAAATTGCAATATGCATTTCTACTCGAAAGGTGTTCACATACAGCCGAGTTGTTAATACAATAAAAATCTAAAAATTAAAACTACATAGCCTAAAATGTAAATGTAACTGAAATTAGGCCAAGATATTGGGTGAGATACGTTCTCTTTGTTTTATTTGAATTTTCTCTCTCCTGCTAGTCCTGTACAGTGTGACCATGTGATTGTTATACGCCTAATAAACTTAAGAGAACTCAGATTGTGTTTGTTGCTCACACCCTGACGAAGGCTCATTGGCTAGCACACGTAGGTGTGCAGAACTTGTCACCTGTTTTTAAAATATTAAAGCCATGATGAAATAAAGGCTTTTTGTATTTCTTCAATAATAGTTGATTGATTTTAGGGGCGTAGCCATCATTTCAAAAGCGAGGGGGACAGAATGTCAAGTGTGATACCCGTTTTTCTGACCTGTGTCTAATTGATGGTTTTATTTATTTATTTATTTTTTTTGCTTAATTGACTTAAAATGCTATTTATGTAAGCTATCTATTCTTCCCAAATGAAGAAAGAAAGAAAAAATAGACAAAATGAAATTTTACTCACTTTAATCATGTTTTACTAAAATGTTTTACATTTGTGCGGTGTTGGGGGGATTTAAGCATTTTTTATTTATATAATTTCAATCAATGGGAGACTATAAAAATTACTTTTTGTTACATAATTTGTCAAAAAATCCGCTCCATTGCAGAACATGCACAGAAATGGTGGAGTGACTTAAACCCAGCCGGCCAATCACAAATACAGCACAGACGAACCGCCAGTAGCCTTCAATGTCAACAGTTGACAACAAGCACAAACGGAGCAAAATGATTGAAAACAAGAGCCAGAGCAAATACTTTACATTGTGTCGACATTTTTATATAAAGAAACAAACAATCTGTGAACTGAGATACTAACACTCCCGCGGATATACCGTATAACACACACACACACACATACAACGCACGCTCACAGTAGGCATCTTCAGCAAAACTGGTTAATTATTCAACAAGAAAAATATAATATACAGTTATCCATCATTGTGCAACAAGTCGGATACCACATTTCAGCTTACAGTGCTTGACGGTTTCGAAAGAGTTGAATACAAAGAGTTGAATACAATCCTGAAATGGATCTCCTTTTTTGTTTCTACGTTTATCAGAGGAGCGAGAAGGAGAAATTACTGCAAGATCGCAACCAGCTGAAGCTCAGCTTGGAGGATGTGCGTCAGAACCTCTCGGGGCTGTGCCAGAGCCTCTGTACGGACACCTCACCGCAGTCCGAGCAGCTGCAGGCGCTGGCCAAGTACGTCTCCTCCGACTGTCCCACCTCCATCCTCCTGACCCCCATGGCTTCTCCTAGCCTGGCTGGACCAGACCGGGACATCCATGCGAACACCTCCTTGAACACCTTTCTTCCAGACACTTGTCCTGAAGGAGACACAGTAGCACTCAGTTCGCCTGCTGCCTCCCTGCAAGATGACGTTCAGAGCGCTGTTACAGATCCAGCTCCATGATGTACAACAGAGTGAAGCCGCTTGGGAATGGTCTGATATTTCGTTTTTACTCAGGAGCTTACCTTTCTGCTGCCGTCAGTTACACTTTTGAGCATGACTTTCTTATTAGGAGCACTTTCGTAATGTTTTTAAGTATGGATGTGACTAAATTTGCACTATTACCATTCATATGGAAATGCTACTATGCCTTTCATTCCTTGCATAGGGGTCGTTCCTGTTAGGTTTCACACATTTTGAACTCTGAAACTTTAAAGTACAACACATGGGTAGTCATTTTTTTTTATTTAATTTTTTTTATTTCAGAAATGGGCTCTGCCGAAGCTCATATGCATAAACGTTGCTAATTATAAAATTATTCATTTATCTAAATTTTTGCCATTATCTAAATTATTATTTAGATAATGGCAAAATATGAATTACAGAATGGAACATAATAGGGTGGAATTACATGGTTTGTTTTTATTCATTTAGATTTTTTTTTTTTAAACATCTTTTGATATTTTGATTCAGTCATACCAATTTTTTTACATTTTGTCCAACAGGGTGGAAAAGTAAGACAAACAACTTAAGCACAATGCATCAAATAATTTATCGAATTAACTGCTTACATGTTTATGCTGTTGTTTTTCCACCAAATTTGATGTCACTTTCTGGATAATAATGTCATTATGACATGTAATTTTTTAGTTAAAAGACGTAACAGGATGGAAAGTGATATTAAGGACAGGAAATTTAAGATCCCCATTTTGCATTTAACATTTCGCAAAAAAGAAACAACTTTTTATGCTTTTTAGATAAAAGAAAACAAATGAATATGACTTCAGTTTTATATTTTATCCAAATATACACTTATATACAGTATTTGTATGGAGACTTGCAAGTGTACTACTTAACAGGAATGACTGGATTAATTGCTAGCATTAATTTCACTTACACTGCCACTATGGACAATCATTGTAATTCTCTTTATTATGTTAATGATTATGATTTTGTTATGCGATGTAGAGCATACAAGTACATTCCAGTGTAGCCTAATACGTCTTTATTCTTACCGGCATGAGAATTCTGTATTGAATATGCATCTTTTTTTTTAAGTATTCAGTATATGCATATGTCATAAATATAGTAACATTTAAATACCATTTAAATTAATGTAAGTTTTCATGCATATCATGTAGGATTTGTGAAAAATACATTGAATCCATAGTCTCTCTAAAGTAAGGTAAAAAGAAAATGGTAAAAAAGTTTAGAGACTGTTCACTTTTTGCTTGCTAAAGTGGAATGAGTTTGGAAAGAGCCAACATAAAATCATGATTAATCCTATTTACTTTAATACATGTTTCTGGTCTTATTGTGCATGATTCTTCATACCACATTATTTCAATGTAAGGTTGTAATACACTTTTCAGCTGATGTCATCTTGGCCATGCAGCCTATTGGCTGTCGGAGCACGAATAGCGATTCAGGCATTATTTTAACTCTAGTTGTGGTACAGATAAAATCAATTTCTGACTTACGTTTACTTTGGTCAAGTATCCTGTTTGACTCTACTCCATATGGAAGTAAAATGGATGTGTATGCTATTTCATGTTGATTTTAATGCTTAGATTAATTGACTAATGTTAATTTCAGTAAACATTTTCAGTAAAAAAAAATAACTTGTTAATTTTGCCATTGTAGCGTCAATGAAATGTTATATTTTAACTTTTGTACCTTTTTGTTTTAACCCTGTAACCAAAATACTGTCATGTAAGCCTAGAATGCACTGTATAATTCACTAATTGATCCATATTTAACAAATAGTAGCAAATAAAATGTCGATTATTTTTTTTTTTCACTAAATGTGGAAATGCAGTGGTGTTTGCTAAAAGTAATGTGCTAACAGACTGAACAAATAAATCAATCTTTTAAAATATAATGCATGAAATACATGCAAGCATATTTTATTTTTTTTTTATTTTTTTAAAGGGTCACTATTGAAGAGTTGAAGCATATAATTGACACCATGGTAATGTTTCAGTAAACACACTGATTTTTTCCCCATGAGCCTTTTTTAAATGATCAGCTCCTGAGTAAGAGAAAGTGTGCGATGGTGAACCAGTTTCGACATATGCTGATGTTTTAAAAGAGTGAAACTCACAAATTCACAATAAAAATCCAATATGGGATCATTTCTCAAGATGTGGAGCCCAGTGGTTGTCAGTAGCTGAGTAACTTCACCACAAGAGGTCACAATAATCATGTATTATGGATAGCGCTGTCATCCAATACACTGTCATCCAATAAACGTTATTGCATACATTTAATATGCGCAGCGCATATAGTACAAGAATGCACTTTCAAAGCAAATGAACCTTTTCAAGACATAGGCTAGACAACACAAGAAGAGACTTAACTCTAAACAGGGTAAATAAGGGTTCTGCACACAAACGAATACAAGCGCAGATGGGATTTTTTTCCCCCAACTTTTACCAACATTCTTCAAAATATCTTCTTTTGTGTTCAACAGAAGAAAGAAACTCAGACAGGGTTGGAACAACATGGGTGAACTATCCCTTTAATATTGTGTTGTTGAAATGCTTACATGGAGCACCTGCATAAACGCATTATGACGCCATAGTTAAGAGGCAACTTTAGTGAAATCTGTTTAGATCGGTTGTTTGTGATCGCAATGGATAGGCAAGCAGTAGCACGAATTTGATTTCATCTTAAAGGAGTCATGAACTGGCTTTAAAAAAAAAAAAAAAAAAAATATATATATATATATATATATATATATATATATATATATATATATATATATATATATACTGTTGTCTGAGGTCAATTTATGACGTTCGCATGGTTTTTACATTCAAAAACATCATAATGAATAAGTAACAGGCTATTTTCTACCCTGGTTTTTATGGCCGTACTGCACTGAAGACTTGGAAGGAAACGCCCACAGCTATGATTGGATAAGCGTTGCATATTATAATGAGCTCCGGCTCCCCCATAGAGATAGAGCACATTTAAACCACGCCCACACGGGCCTAAATGCCTTGACTTTGTATTGCGTGAAGCGGTGGCCTTGACATTTCTGACTTAACAAAAACAGAACAATTTCTAAAAGCTGATATGTGACAAGGTGTACAGCAAACAAGCTAAAAAAACAAATAACTAAGTTTTTATAAGCCGTTTAAGGAGACAAAAGTAGATACAGGCAATAATTCGTGAAGCTTCAACAGGAAGAATGGGTATATTTTGGGATCCTGACATTCAGTATGCCTACATGTGCAGTAAACAATTTGTCACTGTTAAGTCAAATATCCAAATGTCGGTTTTATATATTATATTTCATGTCGCTGATTACGTTCCCCTGTAGTGGGTGTAGTTCTCAGTGTAATATAACTGACTCAGAATTCTGTGACCAGAGCAAATGTCATTGGAGACCCTTTACCATCTGTCCTCGGCATTCCAGCAGCGCTCAAGCAACATGGGAAGACCAGAGATGTTGCTACCTTTCTCTCTGCACAGGCCTTTTGGCATCAACAAGTGTTATTAGAGTCCAGGTTAATCATCTTCCACATCTAACCAACATTTATGACACAATAGACAGCTTATGCACTTTTGGTTGTATTTTATTGTTTGTAATAATACGACAAAAACAGTGTTCATATTGCTTGAACTATGTGCAATGAGGAGATTGTTATAAAATGTGTTGGAGACCACATCACAGAATATGAATCTTCAACACAATCTATTGTATGTTTTGTCGGGTTGGTGGCTAATGTGTTTGAATTTGTGTAATCTGTAATCATATTTTCATATGATCTGCTTATGCCCCAGTGAGTTAAATTGTTTATTGCCCAGTAGAGTTAAATTGTACATTGTATGTACGTTTTTGTTCAAATCACATCATAGAAATGCATACAATTTTGCCACCAATCAGGTTGGAGTCTCTAGCTTGCTGTAAAATAAAAGTACAAGAGCCAAACCTTAAAAATCAATGTTGTTTCTTTGCAGGAAGGTAAATCTCCATCTTGAGCAGCCCAGTCTTATAGTGAATTCCTTTTAAAGCTCCCTATTAAGATAAAGTTGTGTTTGGTTTGCCCTCCTGCACTGAATTTAAATAATCTTCCATGTCTAGGGTACATTGGTTTTAATCAGAAAAAAACATTTTCTGTTGGTCCTTTTGCTCAAGGTCGCCATGCCAGTTGTCATTTCCATTTCAGTCATTCTAAAGCTAAACCTTGCCAATTGGGTACGTTTGTGGTCTTCTGTGAGTGTATTGATCGTTCCTTGTTTTGTTAAAACTAACTAGATTCAGAACACCATTAAAAACTCAATCATTTATCTTTTAAGTTGTAATTACTCTGTGTGGCCCGACAGCTTCTTAGCTTCGTTCTTAATTGTCCTTTCAAGGTGATCTCATTTGTTTGCCTCCTCCATGCATACTAAAGATCTCCAAATTACTTATTTTGTTTTGTTTTCCTCTCAAAGGTCTTTAATGAGGTGTGTGCTTAGAAATATTCCAGTGGTGTAGGCTAGCCAACATGCCATACAATGACAGGAAGATATACTCCGCATATAATCATAGATGAAACCACAGCAGCATAGTTGCAATGAGGAATGAGGTGCTGGTGTTGTTTCGATCTTATTGGATTTGTTTTAAAATATGTTTTCTCTTCATCCAATGATTGGCATAAAGGGCCATTGACTGGTCTATAAAAGCTGCCAGAATATGCTAATGGTTTGTAAATAAAACATCAATAGCCACAAAATACATGTTGCGTACACCCATGAGCAAAAACATTATGAGCGAATGGCCGGACCCAAGGTTTCCCAGCAGAACGTTGCCCAGAGCATCACACTCCCTCCGCCGGCTTGTCGTCATCCCACAGTGCATTTTGATCTCATCACTTTCCCAAGTAAACAGCGTTTTTGTCAGTGAAGACAAAGCTTTTTGAAAACTCCCAAGTGGATACATTTGAAAACGTTTTCACGTTTAGTGTGGACTGTGAAAATGGAGGTATTTGAAAACGATGACGCATGTTTAGTCTTGTGACGCATATTGTACCCATAGATTTCTATTTTTATACCGACATTGTTGTGCCTGCTGTATAGTTGCTAAAGAGTTCCTTTCTACAGTCTTCATATTGCATTCCTGCAAAGATGACTGAAAATGTACTCGCAACTGCTGTCCTGCAGCAAAAGCGTTTTAGACCATATGATTTTTGGGTGCAACTTTTGGAAAATGCTAGTGTGGAGGGAGCATTTTGATATGAAATACGCATCAGGGTACAATGCACTGTGCTTAAACAGACCTAAACAGACCTTTCTCTCATATGTAGCTTTTGAAAGTTTGATTCCAAAAAGATTTAGAGAGTCCCTGCATTTCATGCCTGTCTTCGACTCAGTTATATTAGGAGCATGCCTATAATTCATAATTAAATGTTGTTTAAAAAAAATTAAAAAAACAACAAAAAAAAACATTGATATATTTGTAAGTAACAACATTGGATAAAGTCCTCCCTATTTCAGAAAGATCTTCCCACTTGGAGATTTCTGGCCTCACCACTGCTTTGAAAGCAGCAGAAAAGCAAATTGGGAACAGGCCAAATAATATTCCGTTAACTGCACTGGGGAAATATCAATCCTAATAATTAAGTCTCTTGAGATGTTACGCAGATGGCAGGTTCCAACTATTTTAGCTAGGTTAATAAAATTTATAAAAATAATTGCAATCTTTGAACTAGATGTATGAAATTTACATGCAAAACCACTCAGAGAGAAAATATAAATTTTTGTTATTGAACCTCTAAATCAAATGCTCATGGTTACTGAGATATATGCCTATTTATAACTAACAACAAATAATGAAGACTCATTCCTTTGACAAAATCAGGCAAGATAACCATTATTTTTAATATTACAATGATTATGATGAAATTACTAGTAGTGGTGGTAGTAATACTATTACTAAACATCATCAACAACTACAATAGCTCATGTTCTGTTATTAATCAGTTGGATTTAGCTTAATTGGCCCAGAGCCCTGAATGATCATTGACTCCAAACTTGTTGGAAAACCCTTTTGAAAATAGATCAGTTTCAGTTGTTGTGTTGTAATATCTATTCTATTCTATGTCTATTATGTTTTAATGGCTAATTCCATCAACTGAAGTTGACCCACCAGCATTAACTAACATTTAATCACAGAGCATACAAGCATTTTGTGAGTGCAGAGCAATGTAATGGTTTTGTGTCAGTTATTCTGTTAAGCCTCAGTCTAGATTTAAGGCTGAACACACTGCATTGCTCCTTCTGAAATTTTTTGATCTCCTCAAATCCTTTCCTGTAATTTTTCTGGCAACTCGCACTATGGATTATGTAAAGCTGTCACCATGGTGGTACAGTGGAAAGAAGGACAGGATTTGAAAGTTCCAGCAGAAAGCCACTTAAAGTTGGAGACAATAAACAAACCTTTGAGAAAAGAAGTACTGCCACATACTCATGCCTTGAGAGCTTCCGGCTCTTGGTGGCAGCATGTAGCCATGAAATTCACAATACAAGCCCACTTCAGCATATATAAAATATTATTCCATCATTCCAACCCAAGGACCTGATTTACTTGCTTATAAACCGGCAAAAATAAGACCATGTAATGCATATATATATATATATATATATATATATATATATATATATATATATATATATATATATATATATATATATATATATATATAAAATTCTCATTTTTATTTCAAAATTGTTTCATATTCATGATTTAATTGTTATATTATTATAAAAATATATTATTATTATTAATATTTATAATTGTATTTAACTGTGATACACTTATAATATTAGATTTATATTTAGAATTTTTATTTTATATACTTATGTTCAGCTTTTCTTTTTAACAGTCAACTTATTTTCAGCAGTCATCAAGCTTGTACAAGTTAATTTCATCAAGCTGATTGCTCACTAAAACCCCCACAGTCATTCAGGCCATTTTAATTTTGATTTTGACGTGACATAAAGTGGTGATCTCTAAGTTGCAGACTTTACTTACATTTAACCAGTCTTTCCGTTAAGTATTTTGCATTGTCTTCATTCAGGCCGATTTGAGAACGCACACGAAAACAAGAGGCGGGATTTATCGCGTGAACCAGTCGCATCCAATCATAACCGATCATATCCAATCATAGCGCGATGGAGGCATTGCCTCCTCTCATGTGACTTTTCCCCATTCATTCTCAATTAGAATCCCCCACCCCCATCCCAAGCATTAAACCCAATTTATACTTCTGCGTCGAGTGTATGCCGTAGCAACAAACCCGATTCCAAAAAAGTTGGGACACTGTACAAATTGTGAATAAAAACAGAATGTAATGATGTGGAAGTTTCAAATTTCAATATTTTATTCAGAATACAACATAGATGACATATCAAATGTTTAAACTGAGAAAATGTATCATTTTAAGGGAAAAATAAGTTGATTTTAAATTTCATGGCATCAACACATCTCAAAAAAGTTGGGACAAGGCCATGTTTCCCACTGTGTGGATTCCCCTCTTCTTTTTATAACAGTCTGCAAACATCTGGGGACTGAGGAGACAAGTTGCTCAAGTTTAGGAATAGGAATGTTGTCCCATTCTTGTCTAATACAGGCTTCTAGTTGCTCAACTGTCTTAGGTCTTCTTTGTCATATCTTCCTCTTTATGATGCACTAAATGTTTTCTATGGGTGAAAGATCTGGACTGCAGGCTGGCCATTTCAGTACCCGGATCCTTCTTCTACGCAGCCATGATGTTGTAATTGATGCAGTATGTGGTCTGGCATTGTCATGTTGGAAAATTTAAGGTCTTCCCTGAAAGAGACGACGTCTGGATGGGAGCATATGTTGTTCTAGAACTTGGATATACCTTTCAGCATTGATGGTGCCTTTCCAGATGTGTAAGCTGCCCATGCCACACGCACTCATGCAACCCCATACCATCAGAGATGCAGGCTTCTGAACTGAGCGCTGATGCACTGAGCGCTCCTTGTCCTCTTTAGTCCGGATGACATGGATTCAAGATTTAAGAGTTTTATTTGTCACATACACAGTTATATACAGAATATACAACCGGCAGTGAAATGTAAACTATGTACATGGCGTCCCAGTTTTCCAAAAAGAACTTCAAATTTTGATATGTCTGACCACAGAACAGTTTTCCACTTTGCCACAGTCCATTTTAAATGAGCCTTGGCCCAGAGAAAACGCCTGCGCTTCTGGATCGTTTAGATATGGCTTTGTTTTTGATCTATGGAGTTTTAGCCGGCAGCGGCGAATGGCACGGTGGATTGTGTTCACTGACAATGTTTTCTGGAAGTATTCCTGAGCCCATGTTGTGATTTCCATTACAGTAGCATTCCTGTATGTGATGCAGTGCCGTCTAAGGGCCCGAAGATCACGGGCATCCAGTATGGTTTTCCGGCCTTGACCCTTACGCACAGAGATTGTTCCAGATTCTCTGAATCTTTGGATGATATTATGCACTGTAGATGATGATAACTTCAAACTCTTTGTAGTTTTTCTCTGAGAAACTCCTTTCTGATATTGCTCCACTATTTTTGGCCGCAGCATTGGGGGAATTGGTGATCCTCTGCCCATCTTGACTTCTGAGAGACACTGCCACTCTGAGAGGCTCTTTTTATACCCAATCATGTTGCCAATTGACCTAATAAGTTGCAGATTGGTCCTCCAGCTGTTCCTTATATGTACATTTAACTTTTCCGGCCTCTTATTGCTACCTGTCCCAACTTTTTTGGAATGTGTAGCTCTCATGAAATCCAAAATGAGCCAATATTTGGCATGCCATTTCAAAATGTCTCACTTTCAACATTTGATATGTTATCTATATTCTACTGTGAATAAAATATAAGTTTATGAGATTTGTAAATTATTGCATTCCTTTTTTATTCACAATTTGTACAGTGTCCCAAATTTTTTGGAATCGGGTTTGTACTTAAATTTAAACACCACATCTTTGCTTGCATGTATATCTGCCGCCGTTGCCATTTTTTCAAATAATATTTAAAAAACATGACGGTTGTTAATGGTGACGCAAAGAATTGTGGGTTATCTGCTGCAGCGAAGGATACACCTCATCTGGAGGACGCAGCCTTTCGAAATGAGACACAGCTTCTGTCTGGTCCGCAAACTACGTTTCACAACCAAACACACACGAGAAGTGATAAGGAAATAAAGCAAGATCACACGCGCATGAGACCAAAGTTCTCACGCGAGACTGGAATTGTTATTAAAAATTATAGCCCGCAAGAAGCTTGCGATCCAAAATGTCTGTGCACTGATTTGTAATGAAAAAAAAAAAAAAAAAAAAAAAAAAAAAAAAAAGATTATGGGGAGAAAATGGTTGGGGAGATGTGGGGAGCAAGGATTGTGTGTTCTGCAAAGAGAGTTGGAGGTAAATCAATTATTTTGCAATGTGCTGCCATTAAGGCTGGTCAAGCAAATGTTTGTGCTTTGTTTCTGTTTTATATAATTGTAAATATATCTATTAAAATACTGATATTCTGGTCCATAACTCCTCCCTGAACTTCCCGCTGCCCTGTATCCCGCTCTCTCATTGGCTGTAGGTCATCGCTGATGTCACACAGCAAAACGTTGAATCGCCGACATTTCTAGATATTTAGCATGCCAAATGAATAGCATTTTCTCGGATCACGCCTTTGATAATTCTCACTTGTTTGAATAAGCACTGATTTCGGCATTTGTCGTTGATTTCTCAAAACCTGTCAGCGAGTGAAAATCGGGCCTAAAATCATGCAGTGTGAACGCTCCATTAGAGGAGGCACAAGAGACGTGGCATCCCGCTATAACTTCACCTCACGGTGTTGACAATGTTACTTTATAAAAACTAGCGACTTACACTTTTACTGTCACATTTTATAATACTTGCGTTGTTTTTTGTAATATCGATTATTTTCTCATATATATAAATCCAAATCTAACATTATCATTATACACTGATCAGGCATAACATTATGACTAATATTTGTTGTTCCTTTTTTTGCTGCCAAAACAGCTCCGACCCGTCAAGGCATGGACTCCACTAGACCCCTGAAGGTGTGCTGTGGTATCTGGCACCAAGATGTTAGCAGCAGATCCTTTAAGTCCTGTAAGTTGCAAGGTGGGGCTTCCATGGATCGGACTTGTTTGTTCAGCACATCCCACAGATGCTTGATTGGATTGAGATCTGGGGAATTTGGAGGCCAAGTCAACACTTCAAACTCGCTGTTGTGCTCCTCAAAACATTCCTGAACCATTTTTGCTTTGTGGCAGGGCACATTATCCTGCTGAAAGAGGACACAGCCACCAGGGAATATCGTTTTAATGAAAGGGTGTACATGGTCTGCAACAATGCTTAGGTAGGTGGGACGTGTCAAAGATATATCTACATGGATGGCAGGACCCCAGGTTTCCCAGCAGAACATTGCCCAAAGCAGGGGTGGCAAACTCCGGTTCTGAAGAGCCTCAGTCCTGCAGAGTTTTGCTTCAACCCTAATCAAACACACCCAAACAAGTTAATCAAGGTCTGAAGGGTAAGATGCTAAAGGCAGGTGAGTTTTCTCAGGGTTGAAGCTGAACTCTGCAGGACTGAGGCTCTCCAGGACTGGAGTTCACCACCCCTGGCCCAAAGCATCACACTGTCTCCGCCGGCTTGCCTTCTTCCCAAAGTGCATCCTGGTGCCATGTGTTCCCCAGGAAAGCGACGCACCCAGCCATCCACGTGCTGTAAAAGAAAACATGATTCCTCGGACCAGGCCACCTTCTTGCATTGCTCTGTGGTCCAGTTGCCGCTTTCAGCGGTGGGCATGGGCACCCTGACTAGTCTATGGCTATGCAGCCCCATATGCAATAAACTGTGATGCACTGTGTATTCGGACACCTTTCTATCAGAACCAGCAATAACTTCTTGAGTAATTTGAGCTACAGTAGCTCGTCTGTTTGATCGGTCCACACCGGTCAGCCTTCGCTCCCCACATGCATCAATGAGCCTTGGCTGCCCATGACCCTGTTGCCGGTTCACCACTGTTTCTTCCTTGGGCCACTTTTGATAGTGACCACTGCAGACCGCACAAGAGCTGCAGTTTTGGAGATGTTCTGACCCAGTCATCTAGCCATCACAATTTGGCCCTTGTCAAACTCGCTCAACAGGTGCCGTGATGAAGAGATAATCAGTGTTATTCACTTCACCTCTCAGTGGTCATAATGTTATGCCTGATCGGTGTATAACAAAGTTATATACATTATATAAATAGGAATTATATGTGTGTGTGTGTGTGTGTGTGTGTTCACTTATGCGTTGCATGAAGAAGAAAAAACAAATCTGAGTTTGTGCATATTTTACTCAGTACACTGAGTTATTTTTCTTTTCTTACAGAGGCATAGTTTGAAAAAGTTGAATATTTAATGTAAAAGCAACCTCACACATTTTCCCATACAGCAAAAAAAAAAAAAAAAAAAAAAGAAAAAACAAAAACAAACAAAAAAAAACAATAGGGCAAATCAAAAGTTCTTAGAAAAATGTCTTAGTTCTAGTTGATGTTATAAAGAGTGAAATAAAGTATGAACACTGGAAACATGTTTCGTAAAAACGTACATTGAAGGTTACGTTTCTCCAGAGCTTCAATGTGTGGTCGTATGTTTTGTTGCAAACACAAAGGCAATAATGGTGATTGTTGTTCTGACCTTCTCATGAACAAATGGTCCTATCTGTTCACAAGCTTATAAAAAGCACTAATAATGTATTGTGTTTGTCCATCAGATTTACCCAATAAATTGGTATTAATGAAAAGTATCCGTCGAGACATACTTTGTGTAGAGAGGCTAAAATGGAATCGCACACATGTAGCATAAAACAGAGCAATAAAGATTTCAAATTCAATTAAATAAACAGCTTACCAAATGCTTAAGTATACACATTATATACATTCCTGGGTTGGGACAAAACAAACTAACAAACAAATATTTTCTTCACTTATAGGAACTATGGGACACTTGAAATAGATATTTTGACATTTGTTTCTATATATATATATATATATATATATATATATATATATATATATATATATATATATATATATATATATATATATATATATATATATATATATATATATATGGGATCCTATAGTTTAACAATATTCCACCAATAATCACTTTAGCAAAATAATATACAGCAATATTAACAAGGGTCGGTCAGCGAATTGAAATGAAATGCAATGCCGAACTTCCATTCAAACGTCGAACAAATGGCTGTTTAGATCAATTCACAAAGTGAGAACAAAAATTCATTCACTCCAGTGATAAAAGACAAATTCAATTAGGCTCTTCTTTTCATCCTGAGACTGTCTAAACCAATGACATTTTACAATGACTTTGTGCTTATGTTTGGTACACATTTTCAGGTTTGAAATAAACGCTCGGGGGGGGTGGGGGGGGGAATATTAACAGTGCAAGAATATACAGACAGGTATGATGGAAATAGAAAATAATCTTGCTTCTAATGGTTACACACCAATTCTCATTTGTGCTTCATCGACTTCCTGCCATTTTCAATCTGCCGGCTTGTTTCGGGAGTCCGTACGTTACATAATTGTCCGTATCTCTTGGGCATATTCTTTATTACAGGGCGTACTTCAAAAAAAACACCCACTTTCACAATGGAAAACAACAGACACGCACACAAAAAACAAAGACAGTACATGATATTTACATTATACATCTCACATATTCTTGTCTTAAAGCGTAATTATTGGCAAAGCCAAGGTTTTCCGACTTGAGATGAACCACATTTCTTGCCGCTCCCTGGTAATATCTGTAAAAAGGTATATAACAGGCACAGTGAGGGTGGTTGAGAAATCAGCATTCATTGGGAAATTAAATGAATAAACACAGCAACAAACATGACAAGCACATGTCTGTATATTTTGGCACTTGGCAAATCAAACGGGGATCATTTTGGAGGGGTGGGATAGGGTTTTTTGGCCTAAATGGACCTGGTGTTACAGTTACAAACTCAACTGATTTAATTTTTTTTTTTTTTTTTTTTTTTGGACGATTAGGAATCATTTAAAAAAAGGCAACATTATTTTGCAGCAGGTGGCGTGTCGAATTTGGCCTTAAAGAGGTTTGCAAACAGAGACAAAGCCAGACCAGACTAGTGCTGTTAGGGAGCGGAGCGCTATAACGCCTCCTCTGCTGGCTCGCAGTGTTGCCGTGACAATACTGAACAGAAAAAAACAGAGGTGCTAAATGAAGTACTCTTTCTTTTCCTCTGCATGTGCGTGGTTCCCCTCCGCATTGATGATGGCAGTGTCTGCGTCAGGGGCGTCCTCCGCTCCTTTGGCCTCATTGGTTAAGTATGTCCCTGTCCACACAGTCCCACATAGGTCACATAGACACATAAGGTACAACAGTGGACATGTTGAAGCATTTTGCACACTATAGGTGAGGGGGCGAGAGAGGGGAGGGAAGCCGTACCTTTGTGCCTGGCCAGATATCGGCCCAGGACGATGATGAAGCACAGGGTGATGAAGACCACCACGGCCACCACTCCGCCGATGAGCGCGTGGTCGGGGCCGTGCTGCGTCAGAGCATTAGGATCTGGAGGAGGAGGAGATGGAGAGGATGGCGTGAGAAGATGCCAGTGGAACAACCGCTATAATTAGCCAATTATGGGTCGGTGTGTTAATATAAGACGCATGAACACTCACATTACATCCCACAATTCACTAAATACTGTTGTAAGCATCTCAGCTGGAGCAGGCAGTCATTTTTCACTTGATCCCATTCAATTTAGATATGTGTTAAATTGTGCAGGTTGTTGAGGAAAGGTTGGCTTTCTAAGTGATCAGACTGATTTACGTCTGGCGGACGATAAAACGGGACAATTTCAACCACCAGACGAAAATCCAAAACTCCCACTGATTTACCCAGACCATGTCTAGAGATCCAGATGCAAATAAAATTTCCAAAATGTGCATTTAAAAAAAAATGCTTGTTTGAGGCATATAAACATATTATTTGGTACAAAGTTTAGCATTTTAATCCGATGCGCATCAAAAAAGTCATGTGACTAAAGCCAAAATTTGTACGACATGGTGAAATCGTTAACATTTGCTTATGACTTTTATGTGCTTTTCCCATTAGATTCATGGGTAGGTTCAGGTCTGGGTAATTTGTTTTTGTACTACTCAACTTGTAGGACTCATTTCTTAAAGGGGTAGTTCACCCAAAAATGAAAATTTTTCATTAATTACTCACCCTCACGTCGTTGCAAACCTGTAAGACTTTTGTTCATCTTCGGAACATAAATGAAGATTTTAATGATTTTAATGAAATCTGAGAGCTTACTTCCCCTCAATTGACAGACTATGCAGCTACCACTTTCAAGCCCCCCAAAAAGGTAGTAAAGACACATTAATATTTAGTAAATAACGTGGTAAATTATGTTTTTTTTTTTTTTTTTTTTTTTTGTGCAAACAAAGCACTCGTGGCGCTTTATAAAACTGTGTTTAAACTACGGTGGCCGAGAAGTGCAAAACAAATCCCAATTCCGAAAACAAAATAACAAGTCAGAAAACACAATGACAAATCTGAAAACAAAATAGCAAGTCAGAAAACACAACGACAAGTTGGACAAAACGGAAAAGGTAGGTATATGTGGCGAATGGAATACTGACCACTGATTGGACGAGACATCTGTCAATCAAGACACGCAGAACGTACAGCAGGCTGCGGCAGGAGAAAGTTGATTAGCGTCTGCATGTGTAAACATTAGAGCTGTCTCTTTTTTTACAGACTAATTTAGTGAGATTAATTATGTAGAAAGAAAAACTTTTCATATGAAATATGCCTAACACTGTCTGGTTGAGTCCCTTTCTTTTCCCTATCGCTTATCAGCTTGGAGAGGCATTTAATTTGAAATAAAAATAAAGTGTCTAACAGGTAGCGTAGGTCTACTTAATAGACCTACAATATGATAATCTATTTGCATTAAATGGCGTCTTGCACATCTAGAATAGCCTCTGCCAACTTTAAATCAAGAAAAGTTTCCATTGGCAAGGAAATGGAATTTAGACTGCTATAATGTCATAATATAATGCTATAATAATAGACATGTTATAAGAGTTATGTTTTGTTTTATTGAGTATTGATATTTTAAATTACTTTGAATTAATTTATAGGCTACACACGTTTTTTGTGCGTACGTTAATTTTTCGGAATCACACGTACATACATTTGAGAAATTATCTTAGATCAAACGTTGGACAGTTTATATACAACATTTTATATGTTTGATGTATGATAGACTGCTTTATATTAGTGTTTTTGTTTTTTGCAAAGTGAGTGTCATAATAATTTTAGCTTGCAGCTTTGCAGATCATTAAAATAACAATTATTATTGTAGACGATACATCTCTAATGTTTACACATGCAGACGCTAATCAACTTTCTCCTGCCGCAGCCTGCTGTACGTTCTGCGTGTCTTGATTGACAGATGTCTCGTCCAATCAGTGTTCAGTATTCCATTCGCCACATATACCTACCTTTTCCGTTTTGTCCAACTTGTCGTTGTGTTTTCAGATTTGTCATTGTGTTTTCTGATTTGTATTTTGTTTTCAAATTTGTCATTGTGTTTTCTGATTTGTTATTTTGTTTCCGGAATTGTTATTGTGCTTTCTAACTGTTAATTTGTTTTTAGACTTTCCATTGCATTTATAATTTGTTGTTTTGTTTTTGAATTTGTTATTTTGTTTTCGTAATTGTGATTTTGTTTTGCACTTCTCGGCCACAGTATTAAACCACTTGGGTCATATGGATTATGTTAATGATGTCTTTACTACCTTTCTGGGGCTTGAAAGTGGGAGGGACAGAAAGCTCTCAGATTTCATTAAAAAGATCTTCATCTGTGTTTCAAAGATGAATGAAAGTCTTACGGGTTTTCAACGACATGAGGGTGAGAAATTAATGAATTCAAATTTTTGGGTGAACTATCCCTTTAAGATTTCTCCATCTCGTTTTTTGTTGTTTTTGTTTGTCTCGCTATTATGCAACTTCTGTAAGAGTAGTGAATCTCCAGATCAAAACAGAGGGAAAAAAAGCAGAAACAAGCAGTAAAAGCATTGCTTATGCACGTTGTAGTCTTTAACATAAAAGATTTTCTCAGCTTTTTGTTCAAAATGCTTTTTAAATTAAACTTTCCCACATGCAAGCGTTGATAAGAAAAATAATGCATGAAGCTAGAATAAAACATTTGTTGTTGTTTGTATAAAAGCAGAGGCCCTGGTCTTTCTTTTGACATATTGCATGTTCAGATACTCATACAACAAAATATTCTGGGGACCATGAAAATGTTGCAACAATGATCAACAATACTGGCTAGCAACTTTTAAAAAAGTGTTAACTATGTTTTGCATGGAAAAGCACCTCTCAAAAAAATACACAAATCTAGTTTAAAACAAAATATGAGATAATTTTATAAACAAATGACATTTATATGTTTAAAATACATTACAGGTAATAGGTTAAACAA
Organism: Paracanthobrama guichenoti; assembly: GCA_018749465.1. Taxonomy (NCBI): domain Eukaryota; kingdom Metazoa; phylum Chordata; class Actinopteri; order Cypriniformes; family Gobionidae; genus Paracanthobrama; species Paracanthobrama guichenoti. The sequence continues at coordinate 13,964,838 of CM031957.1, forward strand.
TCCAGTACTTTTTATTTTATTTATTTTTAACTGCTGCTGCTTCATTTCTTTCAATGACCCATAATGTAATTACTGGTCATTAAAACCATTTTCATAATCTTATGAATCATAAGCGTTTGTAAAAATAATTTCTTTTCTACATACACCCTGACATTATCATGACGCTTTAATAAATTAATGTTACTGAAAAAGCTTTTAGAATGCATTTTCTGTAGCAACTGAATATTTAGGGAAAATTGGGTTGGACATTCCCATATATAAACAATATATATTACTGCCATATTACATTCCCATGCAGTCAAATTGGGGAATTGCAAACTGGTGTTTATTCCATGCCGGATCACAGAATCATCCCCAGCATGTCATGCTGCTTTGAGTTTTGAAGCCCAAGCAACATCAATTCAAAGCCAATGTTCTATACTGACTTTCAATAGGCAGCAGGAGGGAGGGGTGGGGGGACTTATCATTACACATGAATGCTGAACAGCTACCAAAGACCTGTCATATCTCACACAGCCCTGCAAGGACCAAAGTGACTCAATCCATGGCGATATACAACAAGTTTAAAAACGGCAGGGGTTTGCGGCAAGCTGATTTGTCTCCTGGGTTTAACTTTGAATGAGAGAGCGTAGACTAGGGTGAATTCGGTCGCCTCTGAACTTCTACTGAATAAATCGCCACCTGGAATCGTGAATCTTAAGTCCCCACTGTGGATAGCGTAGTACGCTAGACAGCTAGTGCTGTCACTACCTGCCTTGAATGTGTAGAAGGAAATTCTCATTCTTTCTTCTGTGGAAAACAAAAGGTGATTTTTTTTTTTTTATTTTTTTTATGAATAGCTTGGCCACTCTTTTCCATAATGAAAGTTTTATGAGGACCGGGAACAAACTTTAAGTTGTTATCCACTGAAAATCTGGTCCTCTGTGTGCTGTTAATTACTGCAACTAAATCACTCAGTCAGTGAGTTGAGTCTGATCAGTAAAATTAGTAAATCTTTCAGATCCATCTTTGAACGAAACAATTGATTCACTGAAAATATCAGACTAAAAACAATTGATTTGCTCACGGTACTTCTCACAAGAAGGGGCCAAAGAGAATAACTTAATTTTGGTTTGTTTATCCACATTTATGGAGCTTTAGTGTCATTTTTCAAGTTTAAAGGTACAGTAAGTAATTTCTGAGAAACGCTGTTGAAAGTGAATTGGACCCAGCACAGCCCACTTGTATCCAATCAGCAATAGGGGGCGTGTCCACTCATGATGAGGGAGGAGAGAGAGTGAGCAAGAGAGAGATTTGAAGAAAAAGTGTAGAAAGAGAGATGGCTGAGAGACATTACAATAGAGAAAAGGTCAGAGGAATATCTGGAAAAAACAAGGGTTATGATCAGGTAAGAGCTTTAAAGCAACACTAGGTAACTTTTGGCGCTCTAGCGGTTAATAAACAAAACTGCATGTGTCTTGTGGAAGAACATTGTAGCCGGAGATACTTCTGTCTGGTTATGTCTATGACGAGTCACGCAGGTACTGTGCTACTGTGTGTACCGATCTGAACACAAAACTTAGAGAGTGTGCTTTTAACACTAGGAGGCTGCTTGGGTATCAGTGGCAGTAGAATTTGTCCAGTTAAGAGTTGTTCTACCGGAGTTGTTCAAGCAGGAAGGCCTGAAAACGGACACAGAGGTTGCGTTGTTTCTGCTCCATACGAGAGTAACATTGGTTTTGATGTTTCACAGAACCAAGATATGCTGTTGTTGTATTGTTAGCTGTAGTAACAGGACAGTTTTGAGTGTCAATGTTTATCTGGAGCTGCTTGCGACTAATAACCAACCCTTGCTTGGATATAATCTTGTGTACTGTAAGTTAATTTTTTCCTTGTCATTCAGTCGACATCTTATTTTGCTTCGCTTCAGAATAAACATTCACCCATGCCATGAAGGGAGGGGTGTGTTTGTTTTGGTTGATTTCAAATATCAACAGTGTTTCTCAGAAATCACTTACTGTACCTTTAAATGCTTATTCAGGCTAGGATATTCTTTAAAAAAAAAAAAAACAACACCTTTTGTGTTCCACAGACGAAAGAAAGTCACACAGGTTTGGGACATGAGGGTGACAGGATTTTCATTTTTGGGTAAAATGTCCCTTTAACCTCACTTGAAGGGAACAAGACAAAATGGTTTTTCTTTGACTTGGAGCGATCGTGTCCTGACACAGCACCTTTTGGCCCTACGTTGGGCGCCATTTCAGTGCTTCTGCAAGGGTGTAAACTTTAACTATGTGTCTTTATTGCACTTGGAACTTGCTCTCATTAGCTCATAGTGATGAATGGCTCTCACTTCTGCTGCGCTTGGCAAAGTGACCCTGGGAGATGTGTAGAACAGGGACTTCTGCAGACCCATTTCTAACACGTAAATGAACCCATTTTGTTCAATTAACATTGTGCTTTGTTTTGAGGCAAAAAAAAAAATTGTGGAAATTAAGTTCAAAGAATGGTTCGCTTTATGAGAGGCTGTTCAGAATCAAGTACACCAATTTTGACTCATGAGATCTGCTTTACATACATTTGGAAAGCTTGTGTTGTATTTGCCGCCCAACTGAATTTAATTTAATTTAATTGGGAAAAAAATCAGAAATTGAGACATTCAGATTTAAATCTATGGATCTTTTTCTATGCTATTATGAAAAACAAAATAGGCTTTAGCTTCAAAAAATGATAGCATGTCTAGCAAAGCCATTATTCCTTCAGATGTCTTTTATTTTCTTATGAATACACTCTAAAAAAAATGGTGCTATATGGCACTAAAAGTGGTTCTTGGCTCGTAATATAGGGGTACCACTTTTGGTGCTATATACCACCATATCTTAATAGGTTCTGCATATGGTAGCAGTGCTATATAGCACCTCAGTCATCCCAAAGAACCGGTGAAGAACCACTGAAGCACCAAGATTTGGTGCTATACAGTACTTAAAGTGGTTCCCCTATGATAACGGGCCAAAGAACCACTTTTAGTGCCATATAGCACCATTTTTTTTTTTGATAATATAGTTCAATTTAGTGCCCCCAACTCTAACTGAATGAGCTGTGTAGCAATTTCATGATTTCAAGCTGCTCTTCCAATCATTTTTTGAATTAATTAATTTATTTTTCATTTAAATGAGCCTCAGGAATTATATACATTTACAATTCAGAAAGTTTATTTATTCTATTGCAATAATTCCTCTTTGCTGTCTCGGCTTTGTAGATGGCTGTTGCTTAGAAATGTAGAGTTTTGCATATCCCTTGATAATAAGGATATTGCCTGTTCATTATGGCATCTCATGAATAGACAGTTTTAAAGCAGTGATAAGAATAATGATGTTTGTCTTGTTGTGCAGCACATCATCTAAAATTAAAGGCAGGATTCACATTCTAGAGACTGTGGGACAGTAATGTCTCCTCATTTATTCACATGCACACACACTGATCACTTTGATTCTTTTATTTAAGGTCATTTAATATCGATTCTCATGATTTTACATGTGGGAGCATACTTGCTGTTTTTGACCCTGGTTATGTTAAGCTAGAAAAAAATACTGCATTTACTTTAATACTTAACCCACAAAACTTTCCTGTGTTTCTATGGCACTTATAAAAGTGACAGGAGGTATATAGGGTTATGTGCTGTGATATTTGTTTATATTTTTATTTTATTTGATTGATTTAAAACAAATTGTAAGTCAAAATAACAAAATGCAACATACAATATAATTGTTCATAGTCCAAATATTATAATATATACTCTACCATTCAAAAGTTTATGTTTTTGAAAGTCTCTTACTGTATGCTCACCACACTTTAAAAAATAATGTGTTGGCAGCAGTTTGCATTTTTTTTTTTTTGAGTTATGACAACTTTGAGTGAATTTACTTTCAACCAACAAGCTACATTGAGTTGGGCCCAAGACATTAAGGCCCAATCCCATTTCTACCCTTCCCTTTCCCCAACCCCTTCGTTTTGCGCGATCACATAAAGGGGTAGGGGGTCTCGATTCTCTTTTGGCTGGAGTGGTAGGGGTAAGGGGAAGGGCCAGATAGCCCTTCAAACGAAGATTTTTCAGGACCACACTACGAACGAAGGGGCATGAGGAATTTCCCTACATACACAGACTACCGTGCTGCTAGTGATGTTTCCAGTCGGGATCGATCACTTGTGTGTCGCCTGGCTGCCAGTTTCTTTGTAGCTTGCTAAACACACTATTTAAGTGATGTGAACACAAATTAATAATACAGTTCAAAGAAATATCTGGTCATCCTTCATAACACAGTTATTACATCACTTATCTGTAAACTCCTGCGTTTCCAAGGCAACAACTGACTTGTTTATATCACACTGCAAAGAGCTCCGTTTATCACAGCACCACAGTATAAAACGAAACCATAGCCGTACCGCCTGGCTCGGATCGGCATGGAATGGAGCGGTTAATAAACAAAGAGAACAGTTTGGCCCAATGGAAAAGCGGTTGCAGGTTCTGTATCATTCTGCATTGTCTTAGGAAACTCGAAGGCTCATACGTTTTTGAACTGAAAGCGAGCGCCGTTTTATTAAGTCCAAATACAGCGCAAAACTATGTTGGGAGTGAGTAATCTGTTAAACGTACTCACGTCTGGTTTCTGTTAGATATAGCCTACGCACTTCATTGATGTTCATACTGGTTAAATGTTACAGGACACTAATAAAAGAAACAGTGTATGATGACATATGATGATGTGTAATGGTATAGCAGTGGTGTCCCATTTCTTTGGGGAATATTTTCATCCCTACGCCTTGCCACTCTGTTTCAAGGGGCAAGGGGAACGGGTAGGTGTAGGGGTAGGGGTAGGGGAAGGCGAAGGGGTATAAAATAGTATTGGGATTGGGTCTAAGTCGCTCCAACTTCCAAAGTTGTAGCCTTGGAACCTATTAATTTCAGTTCAAATCTACAGCTATCATAACTTATTTTAACATATATATTTAATGAATAAGTAAGATATTACTTGTCACAGCCATTAGAGCATTCATTGCGTATAGAATAAATGTAGTCTTTACCTTTATGTATCTGCTCTTTAGCACAATGGTAACCATAAAAATGTCAACATTACAGAAACTCTTTTAAATGTCAAACATAACAGCATTAAACACTAACAGGTTTTTCCCTTCACTAAAAACTAATAAATTAAACACTTAATTTCAACATTTATTATCCTTATCTAGTCCTAAAGCATGCTGGGAACTAGAAATCCACTGCCTAATTTCAGAAGTTTTCAAGACAATTTAATTAAGTTATTACAACTTAATTAAAAAAAGCCAATTCATGCAGAAATTTGAGTTTAAATTACAGACGATATCAAGTTGATGTAACGACCAACATTATTATGTCAACAGAACACTACAAAATTATGTTTGCAACTTAAAAGGTTTAATTAAAACAATATATGAAAATTTAACTTGCAACCAAGCATTTATTTAAATTGTGGTAACAGGTCTCCTGAATTACTTTTTAGAGTTTAGAGTTTTATTTAATAAAATTACAGTAATATTGTGAAATATTTTAACATTTTAAAGAACTCTTTTATATTTGAATATATTTAAAAATGCAATTTATTCCTGTCATGGCAAAGCTGAATTTTCAGCATCATTACTCCAGTTTTCAGTGTGCTTCAGAAATCATTCTAATTTGTTGATTTGGTGCTCAATAAACTTTCTTATTATTAATATTAAGAAATCATGATAAATGTTTTTCAGGATTCTTTGTCAAATAGAAAATTCAAAAGAACAATTAAACAAACAATATATATATTTTTCAAACTTTCAGTTTCCCATTTCTTTTTTGTTGTTGATATCAAAGGCTCCAGATTTTGCAGCATTTTGCTCCAATTCAGCAGTCACTTGACTATACTTCTAGTGCAATTACAATATTTTGTCCAAAACTCCATATACGGCTTTTGTGGTTCACGGTAACATTAATATATGCCAATGGTTTATTTAAATTTTTTTGAGAGATATCCAGTGTTGGGGAAAGATACTTTTAAAAAGTAATGTATTAAAATATTGCATTTCTCCCTTAAAAAAAGCAACTAATTACATTACTTAGTTACTTTTACGGAAAGTAATATGTTACGTTACTTTTTCTCACCTGGGCCGGGCTTGCTTGTTTGTTTTTTGATAACAAAAGAAAAAGTTCTATTTTTGGAAAATTTAAAGGTATTTTCACGCCAAAAGTGAAATGAATACGTTTCATGCTGAAGGAAATGCAAACTTGTACAGTAGAAGTCAATAAATGAGAAAACAAACTTGTTTCTTATTTGAAAAAGTAACTCAGATATTTTGTTGTAAATTTAAAGGCAATGCATTACTTTACAAAAGTAATCTGATTATGTAACTCAAGCTACTTGTAATGCATTACCCCAACAATGGAAATATCTATTTTACCCTTTATCTGCATATTAAATATATGGAATAGAAAACACTTACGATATCTCCAAATGTATCTGGTCAGAGATTAACACCTGGATAACGGAGGTCAGAAGCACGTTTCAAAGCCTTTAGATAAACAAAGACGGCGCACTCATATTACTTATGAATGGGAGAAAGTGCAACACCATCACAATATGGCCTAATAAGTCCCGCCTTCTAAATAAAGAGCCAATTGCTGAATGATTGTCATCATGACACTGCAGCCTGTGTTCTGAGACGCATACTTATGACTGCGTGCATTAGCTGGTTTAGCCTCAAAAAGATCTTTTTTTAATGCTAATTGAGCACAAGAAACAACATTTATGTGATTTGAAATATGTTATTTAATTGTGAGATTGAAAATGTTTTTGGTTTTTGAGAGAAAGATTTCAGGATTTCCCCATTCAAGTAGATAGGACTTGGTCTTGGATGCCCGAGGTGTTGCAAATGTGGCTGCAGACTGTCGAGTGAACTGACTTTCCTTGAAAGTGACTTTGATTTGTATCTTTCTGTTGATGGAGCAAAGACATACTGAACTCCTTCGGAAATGGAGCTAGTTTGTGAAAGTAAAGAGATCATTAGTCTCATTCACGGATGGCGACATGTGGCCAAAGACGTAAGTCATTTTGCTTGAGCGTTAATGAATTCCATTAAGATCTCGCATGTGAAAGGCCAGAGGCACAGAACAAATGTGTTTTATGGCACACACACACCCAATCAGAATCCTCATACGTTTTAAATGAACATTTGCATCAAAATAAATCACTGTGGAATTAATTAATGATTTTTTGATTTACAATTTGTGGCAAAGATCCTGTGAAATTGTACATAGAAATGTCTGTGGAGATAAGAAATGAGGTCTATAGGCAACACTTTTAATTCGTTCCCGGCTCAAAACAAGTTAAGCTGACAGGCATTAGTGGCCTATTGAAGCTTGCTTGTGCCACGGAATTAAAAAAAAAAATAAACACAATTCTGAATTTTATATCTTGCAATCAGTGTTAATGCATTACTAAGTAATTACTTACTACCGGTAATTACTTTTTCCTTGAAAGTAAGAGATTACTCTTATTTACTCTTGTTTTTTTCTTTCTGAAGTTTAATTACAGTTACTTCTGATGTAATTGCATTACATACTGTATAGACTATACAATTCTGTATAAAACATCAAAATTTGCCATCTTTGTAATCTTCTTTTAAATACTTTGGTCAGTTTAAGAACAATTTATGCAATTTTATATTATTTATTTGACAGAATTAAGAGAGCAGTTTCATATATATATATATATATATATATATATATATATATATATATATATATATATATATATATATATATATATATATATATATATATATTAGCTAGAGTAATTAGTAACGTAATCTAACTGTTGAAGGTAATTAGTAACTAGTAATTAATTACTTTTTTTTACAATAACTTACCCAACACTGCTCGTAATTCAGACTTTATAACTTAATTATGAGAAAAAGTCAGAAATGCGACTTTACGTCTCAGTAACGTTAGATATAATCTCGCAATTGTGAATCATAAAGTCCAAACTGTGCGCCATAAACTCGCAATTCTGAGAAAACAGTGAACTGCGATATATAAACTTTGCTAACTTCTAAATTTTAACTTCATTTCTCTCATTTTTCTCAAATCTGTTATATATAAACGTACAAGTGTGAGTCAAAGTCCTAATTGCACGATATAAACTCGCAATTCTGAATTTAAAAAAGTTGTAATTATATATTTTTATGCCCTGGCAGAAACAAGCTTCCATAGTGGAATACAGAATACAGTTACAGTTCATCCCTCAGTTTGCAAAAACAAGCTTAAACTGTGTTTAATGCAAGGCATTCTGCATGGTATTTTGTTGTTTTCATTACAGCAATAATAAAAAAATTCTTCATTTGTTTTAAACCAGTAAAGTTCCTCAAAAGTACGAACTGTGTTCTAAACACAGATAACACCTGATATATGTTTACATGCTGTATATAAGCGCTGTCATCTCAAACACTCATTTTGCAGCTCATGTTCACTGTACTCCCAGTGGAATATGGTGTGGGTGGCATAAAATATGATTAGATTTTAAAAAACAAATTACAGTTGCTAATAATTAAAATCAATTCCCTCATGGGAGAGCAGGCTAAGGAAATCTGACCTATGACAAATAGTTAGAACACATAGGGGTGGAACATTCAGCACAGAGACCCCAGTAAAATAGACGACCAAGCTGAAAAATCAATGTTTCACAAAAACAAAAAAACAAAACAGGACATAAACTGTACATAGCAAAATAAAACATGTTCTCAAAAGGCCATACCATGCACACACTGATGACATATAATATGTTTTTGTGGCAGCGATTTAACAGTCAATGCTGCAAGCTGTTCTAGTGAGTTAAAAACTAGTTTTTTTTTTTTAGCTTTGTTTACACCTTTCAAATGGTCTACAAGGACACAGAGCTATCTTCTAGAATTGAGTGCTGGTTTTTAAGTCTGGTTATTGGAGATAATACCAAAAAGAACTAAAGCAGACTTGGAATGAGTCATATTTTTATATATAATATACTATTTCATTAAAAACTTTAAAATACTTTTTTTTTTTTTTTTTCCTAAGGCTCAACTATTTTGTGGGTCAGTGACAGCTCATGTTTTGTGTACAGACTTATTTATTATCATTAATAGGGGAGAGCGGGGCACAACCTAACGCTTTTTGACTTTCTCAGTTTGTGTAAATCCACTTGGGGTTCAGAGTATTTATTTTTCCCACATTAATTTCACACGTCTAGTACAAATATGTAGTTTTGTTTCATTAACACAGTGTATACTTTTTTCTTGATTTACCCGAAAGAATAGAAGTGAAATGTGACAACATGCCCCATAGGTGGGGTACATTATAACATGTGAGGGGCACGATGTAACATCACCAAACGACAGCTTAAAATGTTACCTGATATAATCAAAAAAATATCCAAGACAAACTAAAATATTTTGTCAATAAAATACAATTATTAACTTTTTAAAATAAAATAATGGCATTTTTTAATCATTAAAAATATACACATTTTTGAGTTTGACAAACACATCGCTAAACACAGCTATACAGTGAATAATGAATAATTTCTGAACATTGATTCATTGAGTATAGAATATAATATCATATTTCTAATAGGGGCTCATTGTGACGCAGTGTTACAACACACCCCATCTGCACAACTGGGATTTAAACCCGGCTCGTGTCTTCTGCTGTTAGATCAGCATTAAAGAACCATCTCAACTGTTAAATAACAGATAGAAGATTACAATAATATCACATTGGTCTTATTTTAAATAAACACAGAGATGAAAAATAAACTTAGAAATTTACTTTTGCTGTGGTTAAATAAATATTCAGTTATATCTTCCAAAGATTTTTTAATTTTGACGCAATTTTTTCTCTAAATAATGTTGATATGGCAACTAGTAAATACACAAAGTTTCGTCATCCTGGCACGTGTGGGAAGTTTTAAACCATGCGTGTTACAACTAACCCTGCGTTAGGTTGTGCCCCGCACTCCTCTACTTGGATACACCATTTGACATTTGACGTTGAAATGGCCTCAACGTTGTTCAAATTAGTAGAAAAATGCTTTTCATTTTCTTGGAAAAAAATTGAAAATAAATAATGATTGCCCATAATAGGACTGACTGTACATTTCTAAAAACCATGCATTTTAAGCTACATTTTTAAAAAGATATTTCCTTTTCGTTATGTGGTATAGGCCTACTCTTGTGCCATCGACCCTTCGAAATAAAATGCATTTCTAACGTTTACAGATTCTTCCTAACAGAAATCAGATTCATTTCCTTGGGCCAAAAGTTTTAAGCATCCCTTGTGTGAATGACAGCACCATGGAGCACCATGACATTTCACAAAGATCAGCAGTGCTCCCATGCAAGGCAATGGCTCCCAGCTCATGCTATGGAGGAGGTTAATTGGCGTAACCTGATCCACCACTCCACAAGCGACATTACAGCGCCCTGGCTCGCAATGATGATGTCAGCACTCCAGCAAAAAATATTTACCTGTAGTTGTACCTGGGAAATCTTTAGCTGTTGCCATGGACGCAGACAGAAAGGGGCAGTAAGGGAAGACAAGGGTGAGGACATCACAAGGGGAAAGAATTTAAAAAAAAAAAGAAAAAAAGAAAAACCCACAAAGGCCACAAAAACTCAAACCCATTAATGAAGACACTAACTGACAGCATTAACCTGCAGTCAGAATGATGGAACATGGACGACTGGGACAACATAATGGTTTCAAGTACAAATGCAGTTTGTACGACCTAACACATCCTGCAAAACACATCCATCTGGACATATTCATATCTATACATTCCTGCTAATGTCTTAGGTCTGCTACGTCCCGCTGCACTGCCCTGTAATGATGTTTCTTATCTTGCAAATCGCTCGGTATTTCAAGCCGCTGAAGATGAAGATATTTTTTACTGCATTAATACCAGTTCAGTCATTTGAGTTACTAGCCTCTTTATCTTACACAGATAAGAATAACAGGCATGACAAATTAGGACAATTGGTCTCATTCACTAACAATGTGTACGCACCGAGTTTGTGTGTGAAATCTGCATCATGATTCATCAATAATTTTTGTACTTAGGGTACGTTTTTACGTGACAACAATGTACAAAAAACTTAAAAGTGTTTCCTTCGCGTTTTTACAGACGTCAACGCTGTCAAAATGATCCAAAACAAAACATTCTGGGTTGCCTTAAAATTGTCTTTTATTATTATTTATACACATACATACATATTTATATTTATTAATTTTATACACAGACATTTAATCTTCAATGCATTTCATCATATACAGTGAAAGAGTAAAGGTGTGCTCACATTCTCGTTAAAATTTCATGGCCGAAATCCAGTCATTCCAATGGGAATCTGTGCAATCGGGAGTTTTACAAGGCAAAAAAGTTTTAATGATCTGAGCGCATGGTCTGAAGCGCATGGTGCAGGTGTACTTAGGGCATGTCCAAATCCACTTTTGCTAGTTTAACGACAGAAAAAACGCTCTGCGCGCCTGGCGCATGGTCCAAAAGTGTTGTACCTAGTCTCTTAATGAGTCATGGGTGTGTTTTGGGTGTAACGTGCAATAAACCAATCAGAGTCTCATCTCCCATTCCCTTTAAAAGCCAGTTGCGCTTGCACCATGGCGGAATTGCTATTTACATTGCGGGATTTGCGAGCGGAAAGACTGAACGCTTCTCCAGAGAGGAATCCTTTTATTTTTAATATTTAAAAATGTTTTGTGTGCTGCTGCGCATCTCTGTGTGGGTAACAAGCAGAGTGTACGCGCGTTGTGCACCCGCCTATTATTAAATAAAATAAAACCAGGTTTTTGTTGGTCAATGGCGCAGTCGATTTCAGTTGCCTCGAAAATGCACCAACAATGTGCCTGAACGTTTTCAGACCGGCGAACAGATGTTTGTAGTCAACATTTCAAACTGGATGACCACAAACAGGAATGGAGGGGAAAAACTGAAAGAAACCGCCGTTTTCACAAAAGCGCTGGAGCTGTCAAAAGTCCACTGGATGGTGTGTTTTGAGTCTTCTGGCGGACTTTTGCTGACAAATAAACGTGAATTCCACAGTCCAGGTATCACGGTGAACGCACATTGTTCATTTACATTCAGTATACTACCAACATTACAACAATACAAAGCGAAGTTACACCTTTAGAGAAGTGGCGCTATAGCTTGAGCTGCGAGGTGTATCTGTAAAACAACACAGATATGTGTATGTGCATCTTTAGAAAGCATCATATGTTTGCTGAAAGCGAAGAACGGCTGTAAAAAGAGTTGTATGGAAAGCCCTTATATAGAATTTGGTTGTACTTTATGCAGATTTCTAACTAGGCACATGCTTGCTCATAAGGCCAAAGTATACTTCACTTTTTGCGCGTACGCATGAGTACAGTGCGCAGAATAGTATGCACGTACTGAACATGCACCGGCGGATTTTTGTAACAGCAATTTTTTTTTTGTAGTATTTACATGGGTAAGACTGCTCAAAACTTCTCATGTGTCGAACGCCTGTGTATGCGTATGAGTCAAAATAAGTATACTTTGCAAGGCTGTGTGTTAGACTGTGCGCATAGGCGTAAAAAACAAAGTATTCTTTTGTCTTTAGAATACTCCACATTTATTAATATTAGAACAAGGTTAAGAAAAAAAATAATGTGCGTATGCACGTATCGTACATTTTTTTTTCCTGTGCAAACAAATACCAATAATCCACGCAATAACTAGTGAATGAGACCCAATGTTACTTGTCCCCACAAGCTTTTTCATTCACACTGGAGAATCTGTCCTTCAATTTACTGAAACAGAGCAGATGTCTGATTAGAAATGCCTTTTATCTCTCACCTCTTTGACAGACTGACAACCAGAATTTCATCTGTGGCTAGCTTTTTTCCCTCAACACTGGAGCCAAAAACCTTTTAGTCCAATTTGTACAATCAGGGAAAAAAAGAATGTCTGATGTAAAAAGGTGGAGGTGACGTGAAGTGGCAGCGAGAGAGATGGAGAAAGACAGAGATGGGAAGAGAGGATAAGATCAACATTCCTGCTGTAGTTCAAACGCTGTGTGACTGTTCCCGGCTCATTTCTGCTGCGGGCTGAGTGCGTTTCCCCCCAGGGTTTCTGATGTGGGTGAAACTCACGAATCCTGACAAGAACGTGTCTGGGCTATATTTCACCACAAAAGAAGTACGAAATTATATTTTGTTTAAAGAACATTAAGCCTGTTTTTAGTGTTGTTGATGGAGATTTTGCATATGTGACCTTGGTGGCCACGAGTTACAAAATATACACAAGTTTGGGGTCAGTAATTTTCTTTGAAAAGTAGTCTCTTAAAGCACGTTCACACCAAGGACGATAACTATAAAGATAACGATATGGATAACAAGATATGGTTCTAAAAATCATTCTCAATGTTAAAGAATAGCAGGGTTCACACCACAGCTATAACGATAACGGCACAGAGAAGCAATATCATTGGAGTCACGATTTTATCCAGCTGATGAACGATAAAAACATGGACAGCCAATCAGACTCCATCCTGCTTTAGGAGCTCCAACATTTATAGTGACAGACATGTATGCGCTTAGAATAAACAGAATGATATCGTTCACTGGTGTGGACGCTAATATAATTATCTTTATAGATATCTTATAGTTATTGTTCTTGGTGTGAAATCGTGAATGGACCTTTATGTTCAGTAAACACAGTAATATTGTGAAATTTTATTACAATTTAAAGTATTCATTTACTATTTTAATATCTTTTAAAATGTAATTTATTCCTGTGAAGGAAAAGCTGAATTTTCAGCATCATTACGTCACATGATCCTTCAGAAATCACTCTAATATGAAGACGAGATATTTCTTATTATTGTCAACAGTTGAGCTTTTTTCAGGACTTTTTGATGAATAGAAAGTTCAAAAGAACAGCATTTATTTGAAACTGAAATCTTTTGTTACATTATAAATGTTTTTATTGCCACTTTTGGTCAAATGAATGCATCTTTGCTGAAAAATGTTCTTCTCACTGATCACAACATTTTTTTAATGCTAGTGTAAATTTTCATGTGCTTTCTGTTTTGTGCACTTCAGGCATATATATAGGGAAAAAACATAGATAATATATTTTGTTATGCAGATACTGTGTTATTGTGAAGCACACATTCTTTCTATGGAAGCTTTTTCCACCACTGAATAAACAATAAAAAAGTTAATTGTGACTTTTTATCTCACAATTCTGACTCCCCAATTGTGAATTTACATCTCACAACTCAGATTTTTTCCTCAGAATTGCATGATATAAACTCGCAATTGTAAGAAAAATAGTCCGAATTGCGAGATAATTACCTTAATTATCTTTTAAATTGTTTTATTCCATGGAGGAAAAACAAGCTTCCATATCTTTCTGTAGAAAGGCACTGTATTTACTACTACTATTCAAGCTTGTACATCTCTGTACATTTACAGAATATTTTGACATATTAAAAACATAAATGTTTCTAGAGGTAGTCTCATTTTGGGACGCAGTCTGTGGAGGTTTGTCTCACATCCTCAAGCTTCTGACTAACTAATATGACCTTGATTTGTGCAAACATCACCCATTTGCCCTGTTCTACAGATCTCGAAAACTATGCGAAAACAGCTCTATTTACATGTTTATTTTCTGCTTGGTCAATGCTCCTCTTCTGGTTCTTTAATGTTTAATGCTTGACTTCTACATCAGAAACCTACGTGATCACTTGCTAGTTTCCTCAGCCTGGACTTCAAATGCGGGCTGTTTTGATCAGTCTCTGCGTGGCGTGGGCCGCCCACGCTCTTCCTTTACATGTCTCCCGAACTGATTACCAATACATAATTAGCTCTTTAAATAAGACCTAAGACTGAAGAGGAGGAAAAAGTTAAAAGAAGTATAAATACAACTCAGCAGTTTCAAGCTCTTTGGCAAGGATTTCGTTTAGGGTCAAAATGCCCCACGAGTGCCTCTGGAAGCATTTCATCTCTTGCTCCGGCAGCAGGGCGCACTTCTGAAAAGACGTCAATTTTATGGATGTTTGCACGCTTTTCCCAGCAAGTAAACGAAACTCTTTTTCATCTGTTCTCATGGTTTTAATTGAGAGGGGGTTGGTATAGCGAACACACGCTGATTATAGGAAGCAAGCAATAAATATTTTACAGTTCCAAGCAAGCGCTGGATTAAACCCATGAGACATAAATGCTGATGCTCATTTAAAAGTCAGAGCAGAACTCAGGGCTCAGAGTAGCCAGAGGGAGTCTCGTCTGCTCCGACCTACTGCTGGGTACGATTAGACTATACATTACACCTGCAGGAGAGATGTCACAGGTCTCTCAATGGCTCAATAACACTCAGATATATAGGAGCGTGCAGACCAATACATGGATTTTCACATCTAGAGGAGCAATTGGATTGTCTGTGGACACTGCTGTTTTCTAGCTCATGTTTGTCTTTCTAGAAATTGTCTGCTGCGGCTGGCTTGACTTATGAATAGTGTGAATTCAGGGTGTTTGATACACTTTTTGCCATTGAGATGACTTCACCTTGAATTCACCCTATATGAAGGTTTTAGGTTTGTCTTTATGGGCTTTTTATAATTCTACTTAAAATACTATTTAATCATTAATTTATTCTATTTATTTAATATTACAACAAAACTCTGATGTGCACATTTAAACATGCATATGAATCTCACAAATATTACTAGCCCTGTTTCTGTAAACGTGGTACTATGAAAACATTGATATGTTTATTTGAGCATCCTGAGCAGCCCAACATAGTGGCATTGATTCAAACCAATGGTGTGAGTTTGGGGGAGGGCTTAACTGTTTCTCCAACCAATGGCAGTTGAAAAAAAATCCAATTTTTTTTTAGTCAATGTTTAATGATCCTAGTGAAGATTATAGACTTTACACTTTCAAATATACACATTCAGAACAAAGTTGTACTAAATGGTACTTAACTTTAAAAAAATAATGGTATTGTTTTGTAATGTAGTTTCAATCAATTTTTCCCTTGTGAAAAACTAGTACACTTTAGCATACCTTTAAGTGAAAGTGTACATAATATGGAAATAATATAATATAAAAATATATACACTCACCTAAAGGATTATTAGGAACACCATACTAATACTGTTTGACCCCCTTTCGCCCTTCAAAACTGCCTTAATTCTACGTGGCATTGATTCAACAAGGTGCTGAAAGCATTCTTTAGAAATGTTGGCCCATATTGATAGGATAGCATCTTGCAGTCGATGGAGATTTGTGGGATGCACATCCAGGACACGAAGCTCCCGTTCCACCACATCCCAAAGATGCTCTATTGGGTTGAGATCTGGTGAATGTGGGGGCCATTTTAGTACAGTGAACTCATTGTCATGTTCAAGAAACCAATTTGAAATGATTCAAGCTTTGTGACATGATGCATTATCCTGCTGGAAGTAGCCATCAGAGAATGGGTAAATGGTGGTCATAAAGGGATGGACATGGTCAGAAACAATGCTCAGGTAGGCCATGGCATTTAAACAATGCCCAATTGGCACTAAGGGGCCTAAAGTGTGCCAAGAAAACATCCCCCACACCATTACACCACCACCACCAGCCTGCACAGTGGTAACAAGGCATGATGGATCCATGTTCTCATTCTGTTTACGCCAAATTCTGACTCTACCATCTGAATGTCTCAACAGAAATCGAGACTCATCAGACCAGGCAACATTTTTCCAGTCTTCAACTGTCCAATTTTGCTGAGCTTGTGCAAATTGTAGCCTCTTTTTCCTATTTGTAGTGGTACCCGGTGGGGTCTTCTGCTGTTGTAGCCCATCCACCTCAAGGTTGTGCATGTTGTGGCTTCACAAATGCTTTGCTGCATACCTTGGTTGTAACGAGTGGTTATTTCAGTCAAAGTTGCTCTTCTATCAGTTTGAATCAGTCGGTCCATTCTCCTCTGACCTCTAGCATCAACAAGGCATTTTCGCCCACAGGACTGCCGCATACTGGATGTTTTTCCCTTTTCAAACCATTCTTTTTAAACCCTAGAAATTGGTGTGCGTGAAAATCCCAGTAACTGAGCAGATTGTGAAATACTCAGACCGGCCCGTCTGGCACCAAAAACCATGCCACGCTCAAAATTGCTTAAATCACCTTTCTTTCCCATTGTGACATTCAGTTTGGAGTTCAGGAGATTGTCTTGACCAGTACCACACCCCTAAATCTGCTCTTTTGGATCTAAATCATCTGCAGAGGTCAGAGCTGATCCGTTGCTTGTGAATGAGTTGAACTCTTCCTACGCTCGCTTTGATTGTAATCGCGGCAGCGCGACTCCGCCAAGTGACACATCAGAGGGAATCACTCAGAGCAGCAACAACCACGTGATCTCTGTCTCGGAGGATGAAGTTCGGAGGGCACTCAAGCACGTGGACGTCAGGAAAGCTGCTGGGCCAGATGGTATTTCAGGTCGTGTTCTGCGGTCCTGTGCTGATCAGCTCGCCGGGTTGTTTACATCTATCTTTAATGAGTCCTCTATATCTGTGGTCCCCACCTCCTTCAAAAAATCCACCATCATCCCTGTCCCTAAAAACAATAAACCCTCTTGCCTAAATGACTATCGTCCAGTGGCTCTCACGTCTATAGTCATGAAGGTCTTTGAGAGACTCTATTAAAAACACCATTTGCTCCTTCATTCCTGACACTTTGGACCCTCTTCAGTTTGCCTATCATCCCAATAGATCGACTGAAGATGCCATCTCGCATGTCCTCCACTCCTCCCTCACTCACATCGACAGCAAAAGTGGGAACTACATAAGGCTGCTATTTATTGACTATAGCTCAGCCTTTAACACCATAGTTCCCATTAAGCTAACCGTCAAACTCCTGGATCTCGGCCTGAATTCTTCTCTCTGCCACTGGATTGAGGACTTCCTCACTGGCAGGCCTCAAGTGGTGAGAGTAGGCCAGTTCATCTCCACCTCCATCTCCCTGAGTGTGGGAGCTCCACAGGGCTGTGTCCTGAGCCCCCTGCTCTACTCTCTCTACACGTATGACTGTTGGTCCACACACAGCTCCACCTCTATCATCAAATTTGCTGATGATACTGTTGTCCTGGGCCTCATTTCCAACAACAATGAGACGGCATACTTGGACGAGGTGGAGCAACTAACATCATGGTGCCAGGACAACTGTCTCTCTCTGAATGTTGGCAAGACCAAAGAACTGATTGTGGACTTCAGGAAGAGACAGCAACGGACATACTCCCCCCTCATGATCAGCGGGTTACCAGTAGAGAGAGTGAGCAGCTTCAAGTACCTGGGTGTAAACATCTCCGAAGACCTGACCTGGACTGCACACATTCAGACACAGGTGAAAAAAGCCAGGCAAAGACTGTACCACCTGCGCCAGCTGAGGAAATTCAGGGTTTCACCAGCTATCCTGAAAACTTTCTATTAAAGTGTATTAACTCAGTGCATCACAGCGTGGTATGGGAACAGCACCAGTCATGACTGCAAAGCCCTGCAAAGAGTCGTGCGCTTATCCGAGCGCATTTCAGGGTCAGCTCTCCCGTCTCTGCAGGACGTCTACACCAAACACTGCAAAGGTAGAGCTACTAAGATCATCAAGGACTCTAATCACCCTGCAAACCCTCATTTCACGCTGCTGCCATCTAGTAAGCGCTTCCGAAGCCTGATGGCCAAAACCGAGAGACTCAGGAGGAGCTTCTTCCCCCAGGCCATCAGACTCCTGAACTCAGTCACTTAACACCACGTGACCATCGACATACTGACATTGCACTGCACTTTCTGTTCTCGTTGTTACTGTGTAACAGCCTGTTATAAACCTGTTTGCACATTATACTTCTTTGTACATTTCTGTTAACCGCATATTTATAAGTCTACAGTTTACTCACTGCACAGTTTATTTAACTTATTTTATTCCACTTCTTTATTTATTTATTTTTTTTATTTTTTTCTACTTGACTTGATTTATTTATAATTATATAGTACTTTCTTATTCTATTTCTATTATAATTTCCTCCTTGTGTTTTTAACTGTGAATTTGCACTGTCCATGGAGCGGACCTGTTTACATTTCACTGCCGGTTGAATATTCTGTATATAACTGTGTATGTGACAAATAAAACTCTTGAATCTTGAATCTTGAATCTAAATGCATTGAAGCAACTGCCATGTGATTGGTTGATTAGATAATTGCATTAATGAGAAATTGAATAGGTGTTCCTAATAATTCTTTAGGTGAGTGTATACACTTAAGTATAAACTGCATGTAATGTTTTCATACATTTAATTGCATGTCAACTGGAATTAAATTAAAATGTAGTAAAAATTATATTAAATGCAATTAGCTAAGAACTTAAGAGTGATTTTTTGACTCCCTTAAGTAGGACTTAAGTACATCTTTATACTGTATTTAATTTCATATTTATATTGTCTTTGAAATATGTTTAAAGTGTTCCGTCGAATGTACTGACAAGCATTTATGGTAAACTAAAATATACATTTTCTATCGAAACTTATGCCATATTTAAATATATTTGTAATTACACATTTGTAATGATAAAGCTGCAATTTAGAACATTTAAAATAGTATTAACTTTAAATGTAACATTTAATAACACACTACAGTTAAAAATTATAAGTACTTTACATGTTAGTCAACACATCAAAATAAGTCTACTTCATTAGTGCAACAAAAGATTATTAAAACAAAATTATTTTACATTTATTTTAAAATAAAACTTTTAATTTGACATTATCACAAAGTGCACTTAACATAAAAAGTACACAAAAGTTTACTTAAGTTTGTTAAGAAACATCTACTAACATCTGCATCTACTCTTTAAGTACACGTAAGTAGCCTTTTATATCATTAATATTAAGTACGTTTTTTTAAATATACTAAAGTTTTGAAATGCACTAAAAGTGCACATTCAATACAATAAAGCACACTTTTGTTTTGCACAAAGGGTTAGCTAATAATTATTGTTAAAGGAACCAAAATAGTTGAGTGAAATCAGAATCGAATCATTAAATTCCTTATGATACTAATTTCTAAGGATCAAACTCTAAACAAACCTGATTAATGTTAAATATCACGGCCTAATTTGCCATAACGGAATACTAAAATAACAGAATTTGCCATCCTGCTTTGCATTTATTGCCTTTCCTAAACACCAGACATTCACATTTCTATCCGTCCTTGGAAAAATAAAGTGTACCTAGCCAGCAGACACATTAATAAACGGAAATTAAAACGCTAACTGGAGATGAATAGAGACTGTGTGATTTCAACTGACATTTATTGCCACTTGGCAGTCGTACCATTAGCAAATTAGGTTCATTCCAGAGCCGAGTCGGACAACTCATCCTGAGAGGAAGGGCTTAATATATATCACTCGGGTGAAGTCAGACATCTAGATGAATTAGAAGCAGAGGTAATGAGTCATGTGAATGAGATTTTCCCTCTTTTCCTCTCTACACCTGTCTGTATCTATATATCTGTATCTGCTTCCTCTCATTTCTTTAACCTGGAGGTCAACGTTTGACTGATTAGCATGGTTTGGTTAATCTTTGCTAGTAAATGATAGAACTAAAAGTGTTATTTTCCATTGACAACCATTCAAAAGTAGCCGTGTAAATAAGTTTGATAATATTTTATTTATTTTTGGGGGCTAGTATGTCACTAATATAGCATTATGCTAACAGATAACTTTCTCCAGGTATTATAGATCTTCTTGGTTCATCCTTCCCTTGGGTCATTTTGACCCTAATATCATTTTTTTATTTTTATGTATTTAAATTAAATGTTCATCGGAATGGTCCAATACCTTAGACTTTTGTCACACAAAAAAATTTGTGACTGGATTCGAGGAGTTTATGTGGTTGTAATAAAAAAAATGTAACAAATCCTTCCCAATTTGACCCCCTTAGGAATTATTGGAATGCGAGAAATGCTTCAGCATTCATAGAAAA
Source organism: Paracanthobrama guichenoti (assembly GCA_018749465.1). Classification (NCBI taxonomy): domain Eukaryota; kingdom Metazoa; phylum Chordata; class Actinopteri; order Cypriniformes; family Gobionidae; genus Paracanthobrama; species Paracanthobrama guichenoti. Next base: position 13,985,891 of record CM031957.1, read on the forward strand.
ACCTAAAAATGCTCAAAATTAAAGCTAAAAATGCTAAAACTTCACCAAAAAAAAAAAAAAAAAGATTTATAATGTCTACATGTGTATCTGAATGAATACTGAAGAGATGAACGCGAGAACTGACTTTAGGACACAGCGGAACAGCTCATTTGCTCCATATAGAACTATAAGGCAAAATAAATATCATGTTATTTTTCATGTTAGGTCATATATTATAGATATTTTGAGCTGATTTGAGCTGGCTATTGAGAGGTTTTTTTTTTTTATTTAAGTTGAAAGAATGTGCTTAAATTATATTATTTATTGATAAAATCTAGTAATTTTAAGGTAAATATTTTTACAAATATTTAAAAATTGCATTAAAAATAGAAAAATATTATAAAAATGAAATGATATAAGCTTTCTGGACAAAAAAAGGAATCATTTTAGGGCTTCGGGTAGTTTTGACCCACAGTGGAAGGATTTGTTACAGGATGCGAGGGAAGGATGAAGGTTAATAACCTGATTCAGTTGTAGAGCTTCTACACTAGTGAAGATCTTGTGTGTCTGTTTGTCTTGTTAATGTAGCAAAATAAATCTAGGGCAACATAAAGTCATGGAGAGTTGTGGGCTCAACTTTCAAAAGGCATCCGTCCACAAAGGACCCTCCCATTGTGACAAATCCCATGTCTTTGTTTTTAGTACAAAAAATGTGACTGCTGTTGGGCCTATTAAAAAAGCGATGCTACAAATCCGTCTCTGTCCCAGGCGCTCTGTATCTTCCTTCCAATTTTAGCTTGACAAATGTTATCCGCATTAGCAGTGGACCTTTAATTGTGTGTTCTTCTCTTGCTTTACTTCCTGTTTTGGAGAACCAACTTATCATTTCTGGCTTTGTCTCACTTTGGTGGCAAATACTGCAGCCACCAGCAGTTTCTGCTGTATACCCCCAACACACAAGAACACTGATAAACTAGGCCAGGAGGAGTTTACTGAGTGTGTATGTGTGTTTTGATGCAGATTACGATGGATATTAACATAAACTTTCACAAATAAAATAAATAATGAGAACATATGAGAATATAAAAAAAAAAACTTATGGATTTATTGCCCTCCAGAGATTATGTTGACCCAGAAGTACTTACCATACACATACAGCGTAAATTCATCCCTGTTGGTGCCGAGGATGTTGCTGGCCTCACAGCGATATGTGCCGTTGTCTGTTTTGTTCAGTGTGGTAATGATTAGATCTCTACCCTCCACGATCATTCGTTCAACATCAGGAAGCTCCCCTCCATCTTTCGTCCAAAAAACTGGCTCAGGTCTAAAAACAACAGAGTGATTTAGCTTGAGGCTTTCGAAATATAAAGGTAGAGAGGAAATGACACTGCATGACAAGTTGGTGTATCAGTTGAGCATCTTGTTGCATTTCAAACACAAAGAAACTCCATGCTTTTGTGCCAGCAAATGTGCTGCTATGCTAGTTTATGTAAATACCCCCCAGTGTACAGGAAAAGGTACACTACACAGGATTTGTCATTTCATTTTGTTAAATTAATTGTTTAGTAAATTACATCTCACAACTCAGATTTTTTTCCCTCAGAATTGCATGATATAAACTCGCAATTGTGAGAAAAATAGTCCGAATTGCGAGATAATTACCTTAATTATCTTTTAAATCGTTTTATTCCATGGAGGAAAAACAAGCTTCCATATCTTTCTGTAGAAAGGCACTGTATTTACTACTACTATTCAAGCTTGTACATCTCTGTACATTTACAGAATATTTTGACATATTAAAACTATAAATGTTTCTAGAGTTTCCATTTTTATAAAAATAAATAAAAAAACTGTTCAAGTTCCTTTTGTTGCACTCTATCAAGCTATTTTTAAAAACAAGAATGCATCAATGTAAATTGACCTCTATTGTACTTCCTTTGTAAATATATAATATGTAAAAAAATGTAATCATTATAGGCCATAGGTTTAGCAGTCTGGTGGCAAAAAGATTTTTCTATCATTTTGTTATCATTTCTGCTCAAGGAACTTTTTATGGTTTTGTCCTCTACTTCAGAAAGGTCACACTAAAAGAGTTACAACTGCCTCTAGACGATTATGTGACTCACTAAATCTCTCCCAAATATCACAATTTGATTTAGTATTATTGCTTTTTGTTCTCGGCATGCAGATAAGGGCTGCCTTGAGATACGATGATTCTGCAAGTTCAACTTCATAAGACAAACCGTATTCAAACAATGTTCATATAGGTGATTAAAAGAAAGCTGCACTCACAGTGGGTTGCCTTTGGATACACACTCCAGTTTGAAGTACTGTCCTTCTTGAGGTACTATTACTGAGTGCACAATCTGTACCTGAGGAGGATCTGGATTGACAAAACAAAAAACACGACACAACAAAAACACAAAAGAAAACAAGAGACAACAAAAACAAAATCACAAAACAAATGAAAACCGCAAGACACAAAAAACAAAACAAAAACAAACAAGACAACACAATAAATAAATAAATGACACAACAAAAACAAAATGAAACAAAAACAAACAAACAAAACAAAAAACACACAAAAACACAATACACGATAAACACAAAAAGAACAACCAAAACAAAAATAAAAACACAAAACAAAACACAAGAACAAAAGAAAGCAAAACACAAGACACAACAAAAACAAAAGAAAACAAAACACAAGACACACACAAAAAACACAAGAAAACAAAAAACAAAACGCACACAAAAAACACAAGAACAAAAGAAAGCAAAACACAAGACAAAACACAAAAACAAAAGAAAACAAAACACAAGACACAAAAAAAGTAAAAAAAAACCAAAAAGAAATTGTAGGAGGAAAAAGGGTCTTTATTGTAAATATTATATATATATACATTATACAATCAGATATTGTAAAATACTAGCACTTTGTAGCACCACACCACTTTGTGGGGGGCTTATTAATGGAAAAGTTACACTATTTTGAAAACATGTTACTGAGCTACAGTTACACTACTACTAAACTGCCAAGTTGCCGTTACTGTACACATAACAATCTTCAAACTGGTGCTGGTAGATGTCCCGTTTCAGATGATCTAATAGCAGTTTCCATTAAACTAAAGTCAGGAGGGAAACTGATCCAAAATCATGACTCACAGTGGACCTCCAGCACTTCTGTGACCTGGTGCGGCAAAGAGCCCAGAGCTATGTGCTCCACCACGCAGGTGTACGCTGCTCCATCATCCTTCCTGTCCACCTTGAGGTGTACGCTGCTCCTGACCGTGAATGACCTCCCAGTGGCGTTTACCTCTTTCTGACCTGCCAAAACACAGTCACAAGAGGACCTATCAAGCTAATGTTACACATACAGTACTATACAGGTACTTCATTTAGTACATCATACAAACCCGATTCCAAAAAAAGTTGGGACACTGTACAAGTGGTGAATAAAAAAGGAATGCAATAATTTACAAATCTCATAAACTTATATTTTATTCACAATAGAATATAGATAACATATCAAATGTTGAAAGTGAGACATTTTGAAATGTCATGCCAAATATTGGCTCATTTTGGATTTCATGAGAGCTACACATTCCAAAAAAGTTGGGACAGGTAGCAATAAGAGGCCGGAAAAGGAGGACCAATTTGCTCAATTTTATTAGGTCAATTGGCAACATGATTGGGTATAAAAAGAGCCTCTCAGAGTGGCAGTGTCTCTCAGAAGTCAAGATGGGCAGAGGATCACCAATTCCCCCAATGCTGCGGCCAAAAATAGTGGAGCAATATCAGAAAGGAGTTTCTCAGAGAAAAACTGCAAAGAGTTTGAAGTTATCATCATCTACAGTGCGTAATATCATCCAAAGATTCAGAGAATCTGGAACAATCTCTGTGCGTAAGGGTCAAGGCTGGAAAACCATACTGGATGCCCGTGATCTTCGGGCCCTTAGACGGCACTGCATCACATACAGGAATGCTACTGTAATGGAAATCACAACATGGGCTCAGGAATACTTCCAGAAAACGGTGAACATGTCGGTGAACACAATCCACCGTGCCAGACAAGAATGGGACAACATTCCTATTCCTAAACTTGAGCAACTTGTCTCCTCAGTCCCCAGACGTTTGCAGACTGTTATAAAAAGAAGAGGGGATGCCACACAGTGGTAAACATGGCCTTGTCCCAACTTTTTTGAGATGTGTTGATGCCATGAAATTTAAAATCAACTTATTGTTCCCTTAAAATGATACATTTTCTCAGTTTAAACATTTGATATGTCATCTATGTTGTATTCTGAATAAAATATTGAAATTTGAAACTTCCACATCATTGCATTCTGTTTTTATTCACAATTTTTACAGTGTCCCAACTTTTTTGGAATCCGGTTTGTACATTATAATTATTAAGTGTTCTGTGATACTCATTTCTTGAATTACCGCGAGTAACATGTTTGTACCATGCCTCAGAGGCAACACTATTTTGTCAAGTGGTTAGCATAGCATAGTCAGAAAGAGCTTTATTTGTAGTAATAGTTTTAAAGCATTTTCTCCACCATATATATTTAAATGAACTGAATGCCATTGATCAACACAAGCCTTTATTAATTTGATATTCTAATATCATCTTACTGCAATGTGCAACAAATGTCTCATACCAGCCATCGAGCTAACGCACAGAGTAACATTAACATTACTTTCAACATACTCAAAAATATTTTTAGTACGACAGTTTTGACCAAGTAAAACAGCACTGCGTTAACCCTCAATTTTAATTTGTCGGATAAAGTGACCTGTATGAGTAGTAATTCAGCACAGTGGTGCAGGTATGACATCACCTTGTTGGCCAAAACGTAAAAGCTAGTTAGCATTTTAGCACTTCCGGTTACATCGTCCCAAAGTCAATGTTTTTTTTTGAATGGGGTTTTGGTTAAATGGCTGAAATAAGGTGTGTGGTGAACACAAGCTCAAGACACTTTCATGTTTTATTCTACGACATAAAAATATCTAACTCAAACGTTCTGGAAAAATGTTTTGAGATAAAAACTGAAAGAGTTGTCGAAAGCTTAATGATGGTGACGTTAATATCGCGGGACCGTGGTGTGATCCGTTTATAGCCTACCTTTAGCTTTTTACTTCTGGCGACAGCGTTTAGGCTTTAAAATGAACAAAAGTTGAGTTCATCTGTGATAATTATCTTGATGGAGAAAACGTGCAAGTATCATAAACTTGTGTTGATCACAGAGCTTGTTTTTTGCGTTAATCCAAAAGCCTATGGGGAAATTCTATTGGGTTTTTCTTGAGGGAATCAGTGCGAATCTAACTGTTAGTTGGCCAACATAGTGATACGTCATACCTGCACCACTCTATTGGTTATTTCATTAGATTGAAATAAAACAATGTGAATTTAAGTGATTGAACGTAAACATAACTGAAGGAGGCGGGAACCGACAAGCATTAAATGTAACTTTAATCGCAATAGTCCTGTCGGATTGCTTTCAATTGGCTGTGGAGGTGAAGACGACAACTCCCATGATTCCACGCTCATTCACTGCATCAAGCTATACCTTTGTTATTGTTTTGAATAAGCGACCTCTAGCAGCGAAACTTACTGTGCCTTCAATCTATTATATGTGATTATACAGGTATTATCTTTAAACTGTGTAAATCAACAGCATTATGACATTCTTCCGTTTGCAGAAAGATTTTCGTTTGCAATCACACAGAAGAACAGCAATCCACCAATAGAAAATGCCCTAATACTACACAGCTCAAAACATTGTGCCTTTTAGTGTGGAATTTATTTGAAAACCTGTGGAAATGTGAAGAACAAAACATAATTTAGAGCTTGTAAAGAATCCTTATAACGTCTGTGTGAGGAAGGGTTTGAAAAGTTATAGAGAATCAGCAACTAGATATAATAGCCCTCAAAGCCATGTCTGCGTTCCGTGAAAGCCCTGGATCAACATCATCATGAATGGCTAAGTAAAACATCTCCCTGGAGGATTGTGTCTCCTGCAAATATCTTACTAAACATATACATGCATGACCTGCCCAGATAAAACGGACGAGTATCTCTTTCCCTAGAGACACAGACAAAGTAAAACATTCATAACATCAATGGTGTCCTTGGCTTTTTTCATCCAAATCCCATCCATGTTGTCTATTCAAAACACTGATGGAACACTAAAGAAATAAAATGAAATGGCAAACCCATTTTACTTCTATCATGTTCTAAACTGGTAGAGCATTGCACTAGCAACACAAAGGTTGTTAGTTCAATTCAAAGGAAACTCTAATATTGATAAAAATGCATCCTCTGAATGTGCTGCAAGTCACTTCGGATTTAGCACCTGCCAAATGTAATCAGGACTTAACATGAACTGTTTTGCTCACCAGCCACTGTGGAAAGTGGTTTTCCAAAGTTACTAGCCACTCAGCTTTTCCACTGGCCACAGTTTTAACAGCAATACCATGGAGAAAAACAACCACATAGATATTTTTAATATTATCTCAAAATTTGGCAGCAGGTATATTAGGTTGCTGTCACTTTGAGACCTGACACATGGATTCACACGGTAAAAAAATATTGTTGGTTTAACTTAAAGTTACCTGGTTGCCTTAACATTTTTAGTTATTTTGAGTTACATTTTGAGTGGGGGGAAAAATCATTTTCATCGATCAGTAGCTGTATTAGTCTCAGTGATACTGGCCTTCATTCATAAAAAGATGCCATTAAACAAATATTTAAAATATACTGTCTTTGTTTTTTCCTAGATTCATTTTGAGATTAACTATGAAGTTATAACTGTCACATGTTGTGTTGCCCGGTCACATGTTCCTTTGTTTAGTTTTCCCGCCACTCCTGTATCACCCTCATTATGAGTTAATTTGTCCCAGCTGTGTCCTGTTAATTAGTTCATCACCTTGTTTCCCCTGTCTATATAAGCCCTCTGTGTGCCCTCAGTGTTTGTCGGTCTCGTTTGCGTTTGTTGGTGTTTTCCTGTGTTGTTTCCCGAGTTTGTGATTAAAGTTCCAAGTTCCAAGTTCCAAGTTCCGAGTTCTCCTTCGCCTTTGTGAGTTTGTTCCACACCAAATCCAGAACAGAAGAACCGTTGGAAACAGTTTTTTTTGCGACGTTTTTCTCCTTTGTTTTGAGTTTTCCTGTGTTCCCGATGGCCCTTCCCGCTGTTCGTCTTCTCTGCCTGGAGCAGGAGACTGCCCGCTGGAATTGCACACACGGGACTTCCTGGACCTAGCGTGGCAGACGCACTTCCCTGACTGCTCACTCGGGGGGGTTTTCTATGCGGACCTGAGTGAGCGGTCGAAGGCACGCGTTCAGCGGTCAGTTCAAAGGAGGATTTCGTAAGCCTTAAGTGGAGTGGGTACTGGTCAATAACAACTCGCCCGCTTTACCACGGCCACACTGAGGACAGCATGACCAGTACCGTTCCACCACCGCCAGAGACCAGCCATCCACCACCCACCACGACCGGCACGAGAGGGAGTTGCCTGTGCTCCACCGCAGACCGTGGAGACCGGCCTGCCGCGATCGGCGAGCTCAAACCCAGGCAGAGGTTGGGAGGAGTCATCGCCCGGAGCCCGGACCACAGCGAGGGTCTGACCAGGTGCGTGAGCCGGCAAGCATTGTGCGTCGTGGAGGATTACTCGTGGCGCTTGAGGGCTGGGAAGGGTGCCTGGTCCACCACCCAGCGGTGGAAATAACGGGACCTCTGGCGGTTACGCGAGGAACTACAAGGCATTGTCAGGAGGATCTTATTGACTTTTTGGAGAGGCTATCCCCAGTCCCCTGTGTCTCCAGTGCTCCCTGTCTCTCCAGCGTCCCATGTTTCTCCTGAGTCTTCAAGACTCCCACCCAGCCTCCCTCTCCCACCTCCTCAGTCAGCCAGTTCCTCAGCCCTGCCTTCACTGCTGTCCTTCATCCCCTCTGCTCCTCCCACAGGCAGTGTCGTCTCGCCTCGGGTCTTCTGTCCAGCAGTTCCGCCCTACACAGATGATCCCCTGTCGTCACTGCCAGTCTCCTCACCCTGCACTCCACCACGGCCTGTCGACACGTCGGCTAAGCCTTGGCTCCTCCCCTCGCTCCACCGACACCTTCGCCATACGGCTTCCCCGGGCTCCCTCGTCTCTCCGGCTCCGCCTTGGTCAGTCGTCGTCCTGCCTACACCTTCGGTTCTTCTGGCTCCGCCTTCCCCCCAGCTCCGCCTTCATCCTCGGTCGCACCGGCTCAGCCTCTGTCCTGTGGTGTTCCGGCTCCACCTTGGACGCTCGTCGCTGCGGCCTCACCTCGGTCTCCTGGGCCTCCGGTCTCGTGCGGGCTCTTCGACCTGGCAGCTCCTCCAGTGGCTCCATCGCTGGCTGGTTTCTGTGCCATCTGGCCCCTGCTCCAGGCTCCCCACTGGCTCCTCCCTCCTTCCACGCCCCATGGACCCATGTTGTTTGGACCTTTTTGAATCCCTGTTTCTGTGCCCGCCTCCAGAGCCCCCCACTCCCACCATCCCTTTTACGGCGCGAGGACGCGCCACAAGAGGGGCGTAATGTCACATGTTGTGTTGCCCGGTCACATGTTCCTTTGTTTAGTTTTCCACCACTCCTGTATCACCTCATTATGAGTTAATTTGTCCCAGCTGTGTCCTGTTAATTAGTTCATCACCTTGTTTCCCCTGTCTATATAAGCCCTCTGTGTGCCCTCAGTGTTTGTCGGTTCTCGTTTGCGTTTGTTGGTGTTTTCCTGTTTGTTCCCGAGTTTGTGATTAAAGTTCCAAGTTCTCCTTCCTTCGCTTTGTGAGTTTGTTCCACACCAAATCTGTAATAATAACATTATAAAATACATTAAAACATATAAAAACGTACGATTATCGCGATTAATCACAGAATTTTTTTTTTTCATTTTATCAATTGACAGCACTAATTAAAATACATTATTGTGGAAGATGAAAGCATTGAATAGACAGAAAGTGTCTTAAGATTGATTAATTGTGTCCATTTTAAATGACATATATATATATATATATATATATTTTTTTTTTTTTTTTTTTTTTTGATTAATAGAAAGCTCAAAAGAATAGCATTTATTTGAGATAGAAATCTTTTATAACAATATCACACTCACCGTCACTTTTACTTGCGGAGCAGTTTACATAATAATAATTTTGGCTGACCCCAAACTTATGGATGGTATAATATAATATGTGGTTCTGTATCAAATCCTCAAATCACCTTTATTTATATAGCGCTTTTTACAAGTCCAATTGTTTCAAAGCAGCTTCAAAGTGAACAGGAAAATAATGCAACAGAATTTGATTCGGCTGTACAGCCGCTCTGGTGAAAACGGTGATGTTATCCAGCTAATTTCAATTATCATATAGTGTCAATGCGGGCAGATCGGTAATATAGTTGAAATTTAGGTGTCCCCAACTGAGCAAGCCAAAAGCCAAAGGCAACGGTGGCAAGGAACCAAAACTCCTTCAAATTCTGGCAACACTGCAGGTCTTAAGTCATATTAGGTAAATAGATATTCGTAAGATTGTTCGAAAGATTGGAGTCGTCACGCCGGAGACGGGTTTAATGAGGATGTCGTGTCGATGTGGTATTTACAGGGGGGAGTTTAATTGACACGCTCTCTGCAGACATTTCAGGGATGCGTTGGTCATGTCCAGGCGCTGGTCCACCATCTGATCTGGATACGGCCCAGATCCGGCTGACTGCAGTAAACCTCAGGATAAACAGAGAGACTAACATTAGCGTAGATGCCATTCTTCTTATGATGTAACGAGTACATCAGGTGTTATGGGAAGTGTTCCCGGTTCCGGCTGACCTAGTTAATGCAGCCTAACAATCATTTAACTGATTTGAATTATATAAATTAATTAATGTTCTATGTGTATGGCATAGTAAAGCGATGTGTTTTTAGTCTAGATTTAAACTGACAGAGTGTGTCTGCTTCCCGAACAATGCTAGGAAGACTGTTCCAGAGTTTAGGTGCTAAATAGGAAAAGGATCGACCGCCTGCAGTTGATTTTGATATTCTAGGTATTATCAACTGGCCAGAGTTTTGAGACCGCAATAGACGTGAAGGAGTATAATGTGTTAAGAGTTCGCTCAAGTACTGGGGAGCTAAACCATTTAGTGCTTTGTAAGTAATAAGCAAGATTTTAAAATGTATACAATGTTTAATAGGGAGCCAATGCAGTGTTGACAGAACCGGGCTAATATGGTCATATTTCCTGATTCTAGTAAAAACTCGAGCTTCTGCGGTTTGGACCAGCTGCAGTTTATTTATTATGCGAGCAGGGCAACCACCCAGTAGAGCATTACAATAATCTAGCCTTGAGGTCATGAATGCATGATTCAAGATTCAAGATGCAAGAGTTTTATTTGTCACATGCACAGTTATATACAGAGTATACAATCGGCAGTGAAATGTAAACAGGTCAGCTCCATGGACAGTGCAAATTCACAGTTAAAAACACAAGGAGGAAATTATAATAGAAATAGGATAAAAAATTATATATATATATATATATATATATATATATATATATATATATATATATATATATATATATATATATATATATATCTGTAGAATTATAAATAATCAAGTCAAGTAGAAGAAAAAAAGTAAAAAAATAAGAATAAAGAAGTGGAATAAAGTAATTGAAGTAGACTGTGCAGTGAGTAAACTGTAGACTTATAAATATGTGGTTAACAAATGCATAAGAGTATAATGTGCAAACAGGTTTATAACAGGTTGTTACACAGTAACAACGAGAACAGAAAGTGCAGTGCAATGTCAGTATGTCGATGGTCACGTGGTGTTAAGTGACTGAGTTCAGGAGTCTGATGGCCTGGGGGAAGAAGCTCCTCCTGAGTCTCTCAGTTTTGGCCATCAGGCTTCGGAAGCGCTTACCAGATGGCAGCAGCGTGAAATGAGGGCTTGCAGGGTGATTAGAGTCCTTGATGATCTTAGTAGCTCTACCTTTGCAGCGTTTGGTGTAGACATCCTGCAGAGACGGGAGAGCTGACCCTGAGATACGCTCGGATAAGTGCACGACTCTTTGCAGGGCTTTACGGTCATGACTGGTGCTGTTCCCATACCACGCTGTGATGCACTGAGTTAGTACACTTTCTATCGCCCCTAAATAGAACGTTTTCAGGATAGCTGGTGAAACCCTGAATTTCCTCAGCTGGCGCAGGTGGTACAGTCTTTGCCTGGCTTTTTTCACCTGTGTCTGAATGTGAGCAGTCCAGGTCAGACCCTCGGAGATGTTTACACCCAGGTACTTGAAGCTGCTCACTCTCTCTACTGGTGACCCGTTGATCATGAGGGGGGAGTATGTCTGTTGCTGTCTCTTCCTGAAGTCCACAATCATTTCTTTGGTCTTGCCAACATTCAGAGAGAGGCAGTTGTCCTGGCACCATGATGTTAGATGCTCCACCTCGTCCAAGTATGCCGTCTCATTGTTGTTGGAAATGAGGCCCAGGACAACAGTATCATCAGCAAATTTGATGATAGAGATGGAGCTGTGTGTGGACAAACAGTCATGCGTGTAGAGAGAGTAGAGCAGGGGACTCAGGACACAGCCCTATGGAGCTCCCACACTCAGGGAGATGGAGGTGGAGGTGGACTGGCCTATTCTCACCACCTGAGGCCTGCCAGTGAGGAAGTCCTCAATCCAGTGGCAGAGAGAAGGGTTCAGGCCGAGATCCAGGAGTTTGGAGGATAGCTTCATGGGAACTATGGTTTTGAAGGCTGAGCTATAGTCAATAAATAGCAGCCTTACGTAGTTCCCACTTTTGCTGTCGATGTGAGTGAGGGAGGAGTGGAGGACATGAGAGATGGCATCTTCAGTCGCTCTATTGGGACGATAGGCAAACTGAAGAGGGTCCAAAGTGTCAGGAATGGAGGCGCAAATGGTGTTTTTAATGAGTCTCTCAAAGACCTTCATAACTATAGACGTGAGAGCCACTGGACGGTAGTCATTTAGGCAAGAGGGTTTACTGTTCTTAGGGACAGGGATGATGGTGGATTTTTTGAAGGAGGTGGGGACCACAGATGTAGCGAGGGACTCATTAAAGATAGATGTAAACAACCCGGCGAGCTGATCAGCACAGGTCCGCAGAACACGACCTGAAATACCATCTGGCCCAGCAGCTTTCCTAATGTCCACACGCTTGAGTGCTCTCCGAACTTCATCCTCCGAGACAGAGATCACATGATTGTTGCTGCTCTGAGTAATTTCCTCTAACGCGCCACTTGGCGGAGTCGCGTTGCCGCGGTTACAGTCAAAGCGCGCGTGGAAAGAGTTTAACTCATTCACAAGCGATGGATCAGCGCTTGCCTCTGCAGAGGATTTAGATCCAAAGGAGCAGATGGACCACAGACCTTGCCACATGCGCCGCGAGTCGTTGAGTTGGAAATGAGACTCCACTCGGTCTTTGTAATGGAGTTTTGCAGCTTTAACTGCGCGTCTGAGAGCATAACAGGATGATCTGTATTCAGTCATATTCCCCGATAGGAGACCGGCGTTGTAAGCGGCAGTGCGTGTGTTCACTGCAGCGCGGATTGAATTGTCCACCCACGGTTTCTGATTTGAGAAGGACGTTATTGTTATTGTTTGCGTGGCTTGCTCTGTAAGCGTGTTGATGAAGCAAAGCGCCACGTCTGTGAACTCGTTTACATCACCTGAACTCGCCCGGAACATGTCCCAATCCACGTCGTCCAGAGCTGCTGTAGCGCGGTCTCTGAATGGGCTGACCAACGCTTAACTTCCCGCCTCACCGGGGGTTCCTGAACGAGCTTTTGTTTGTATTCGGGCGTGAGGAAAATGGCGGCATGATCCGATTTGCCAAACGCTGGAAGTGACGGCGCTTTATAGGCGTTCTTGAATGGAGAGTAGCAGTGATCCAGCGTGTTTGCTCCTCGTGTAGGACAGGAGACGTGCTGGTGAAAGTTTGGCAGGACTTTCTTTAGGTTTGCTTTGTTGAAATCGCCCGCAACAATGAATGCCGCGTCGGGGTGTTTGTTTATGATCTTTATGATCTATGATATTTATCATGGAGGCCAGATAAAGCCTGTGTCTGCCTGTGGTGGAATGTAAACAGCGGTCACGACAACCGCAGAAAACTCCCTCGGCAGATAGAATGGACGGCAGATGATTGTTAAATGTTCCAGATGAGGCGAGCAGGACCGCGAGAGAATGGTGATGTTCCTGGGATCGCACCATTTCTTGTTGACCATGAAGCATACTCCACCGCCTTTGGATTTACCGGCCTCGGCTGTTCTGTCCATCCGAAAAAAAGAGAAGTTCTCCGATGGCGTCACAGCTGTGACCGGGACCGAGGGCGTGAGCCATGTTTCGGACAAACAAAAGATGTTACAGTCTCTCATGTCCCGTTGAAAACTTATCCTGGCTCTAAGATCGTCCATCTTATTCTCCAAGGATTGAACATTTGCTAGAAGAATGCTCGGGAGAGGTGTCTGTTACGGATACCGGCGCGTTTCCCACGGTGTTTCTTGGTTCTTCGCCGCCAGCACTGTCCATTGTTCAACTCGGCGTTCCGAAGGATCTCAGATGGCCACAGAGGATCGGTGAAAGTGTCCTGAAACAGTCCAGTATAGAGGTAACCAATGTCCAAAAGAGTTTTGCTGTCATAGTAGTTCAATGCAGTTGATAAGTTTGTAAAAATTGAGAGTAAAAGAAAGTAAAATAGTAAATAAAAGCACAGTCTTCGCGGAGCGACCTGAACAGCGACCGAACACGGCGGCACCATTTTGTTTCAGGACTATGAAAATGCAGAACTATGCAGAACTAATGCAGAACTAAAAAATGCAGAAAATGCAGAAAATGCAAAAAATGCAGAAAATGCAGAACTAACTGTTCAGCATTTTGCATTGAAAGCATGTGCCGTAATTTAGATATATATTTAAGATGGTAGAATGCAGTTTTACAGATGCTAGAAACGTGGCTTCCAAATGAAAGATTGGTATCAAAGAGCACACCCAGGTTCCTAACTGACGAGGACTTGACAGAGCAGCCATCGAGTGTTAGACAGTATTCTAGGTTACTACTTGTGGAGCTTTTTTGTCCAATAATTAAAAATTCTGTTTTTTCTGAATTAAGTTGCAGAAAATTACTGGTCATCCAATTGTTTATATCAGCTATGCATTCTGTTAATCTTGTGAATTGGTAAGTTTCGTCAGGTCATGAGGAAATATAGAGCTGAGTTATTGAGTGTACTAAGCAGCTGAAGCAAATCTCTCTCTCTCTCTCTCTCTCTCTCTCTCTCTCTCTCTCTCTCTCTCTCAAACCTCTGTAATGCTTCTGGTGTGTAGGTAAAATCAATTGCATTTCTCAGAGGAGAGGTAGAAATATTGTAAGTAGATTCTTTCACTGTTATTATTACATTTTGATGTTGGATTATAGCCAAGGAGCTGCTATGCGGTAACAAAGATGTTCTGAGTGTTTTTGTTCACTCCGAAGCTGTTGGTAGGGTGTTCTGAGTGGCATGACAGGGGGATGCTAGGGTATTCTGGATTGTTGCTTACTAGCAAAAACACCTACCCACAATGTTTCAATATAAATAAAAGTGAATTTTTTTTTTTTTCTAATTGGAAGTCTGATCACTTATACGGTCTGATCACTTATTATGAAGAGAACGGATTCTTAATTCTCGTGAACAAATTCTTAACAAGTGGCTACAATATATATATAGCTGAGTGATTCACTCTCAGAAAAAAAGGTACAGTGCTGTCACTGGGGTGGTACCCTAAGGTACACAAGTGAAAAGGTACATTTTTTAACCTTACTCACCCCGATATGGTACATATTAGTACCTTAAAAGGTACATATCAGTACTTTAAGAGTGTGTATTAGTACCTAAAGGTACATATTAGTACATTTTCGGTTCTGTACTTTAGGGTACCACCCCAGTGACAGTAATTAGGCCTGTTGCACAATATATGTACATGACCTCAATAATTTTTTGTGATGCAATATATCGCCCATTATGTTTACATGATAATGAATGTCACCAACATTTTACACGATTGTGTTGTCATCGTGTATGTTTTCCGTGACGGAGGCGAAAGTGGTTCTCGGGCAGTTCCTTCATACACAGAGCGGTTATCGACAGGTGAAAAAAGGCACCATTTGCCGCAATCCCCTGTTCCCCTGCACATATAAATGTCAACGCAGAATGATGAGTATTAAAGCCATTTCACAAGGGAAAATGTTTATTTACTATTTATAAAAATAAAAAAAATATTTAAGATAATATATTTTTTTACCCTTAATTTCCATGATCTAAAGAATTAAAAGGTTGTCATTTGAAAGTGTGTAGGTCTACTTGCATTATCATGCTGTTATATTAGGATTATACAGGTGCTGGTCATATAATTAGAATATCATCAAAAAGTTGATTTATTTCACTAATTCCATTCAAAAAGTGAAACTTGTATATTATATTCATTCATTACACACAGACTGATATATTATGTATCATTATGTATATATATAGTATGAGCACGTACAGCACTCAATACTTAGTTGGGGCTCTTTTTGCCTGATTTACTGCAGCAATGCGGTGTGGCATGGAGTCGATCAGACTGTGGCACTGCTCAGGTGTTATGAGAGCCCAGGTTGCTCTGATAGTGGTCTTCAGCTCTTCTGCATTGTTGGGTCTGGCATATCGCATCTTCCTCTTCACAATACCCCATAGATTTTCTATGGGGTTAAGGTCAGGCGAGTTTGCTGGCCAATTAAGAACAGGGATACCATGGTCCTTAAACCAGGTACTGGTTGCTTTGGCACTGTGTGCAGGTGCCAAGTCCTGTTGGAAAATGAAATCTGCATCTCCATAAAGTTGGTCAGCAGCATGAAGCATGAAGTGCTCTAAAACTTCCTGGAATACGGCTGTGTTGACCTTGGACCTCAGAAAACCCAGTGGACCAACACCAGCGGATGACATGGCACTGACTGACTGACTGTGGAAACTTTACACTGGACCTCAAGCAATGTGGATTGTGTGCCTCTCCTCTCTTCCTCCAGACTCTGGGACCCTGATTTCCAAAGGAAATGCAAAATGTACTTTCATCAGAGAACATAACTTTGGAGCACTCAGCAGCAGTCCAGTCCTTTTTGTCTTTAGCCCAGGCGAGACGCTTCTGACGCTGTCTGTTGTTCAAGAGTGGCTTGACTCAAGGAATGCAACAGCTGAAACCCATGTCTTGCATACGTCTGTGCGTAGTGGTTCTTGAAGCACTGACTCCAGCTGCAGTCCCCTCTTTGTGAATCTCCCCCACATTTTTGAATGGGTTTTGTTTCACAATCCTCTCTAGGGTGCAGTTATCCCTATTGCTTGTACACTTTTTTCTACCACATCTTTTCCTTCCCTTCACCTCTCTATTAATGTGCTTGGACACAGAGCTCTCTGAAGAGCCAGCCTCTTTTGTAATAACCTTTTGTGTCTTGCCCTCCTTGTGCAAGGTGTCAATGGTCGTCTTTTGGACAACTGTCCAGTCAGCAGTCTTCCCCATGATTGTGTAGCCTACAGAACTAGACTGAGAGACAATTTAAAGGCCTTTGCAGGTGTTTTGAGTTCATTAGCTGATTAGAGTGTGGCACCAGGTGTCTTCAATATTCAACCTTTTCACAATATTCTAATTTTCTGAGATGCTGAATTTGGGATTTTCCTTAGTTGTCAGTTATAATCATCAAAAAAAAAAAAAAAAAAAAAAAAACCTTTTAAATATATCAGTCTGTGTGTAATGAATGAATATAATATACAAGTTTCACTTTTTGAAGGGAATTTGTGAAATAAATCAACTTTTTGATGATATTCTAATTATATGACCAGTACCTGTATATTCAGTGGCATACAATAGTCTTAAAATGACAATAATATTGTTTATCGCAATTATTTCTGGGATGATATATCACAAAACAAAAAAGTTATCGTGACAGGCCTAACACTAATGCAACTTTTTTTCTGACAGTGTTTAAGGTGTCTGTAACACAAATACTGCAAGGTGATTTACATTTATTTCTTATAGGGTTGATAAATGTTTGAATGCTTTACCGTAAGTAGAAGCAATTATTAAATATTATTAATGGAGGGACATAAAGCTCTCAGGATTTCGTTAAAAAAAAACCTTAATTTGTTATCCGAAGATGAACGAAAGTCTTGAAACGACATGAGAGTGAGTAATTAATGACAGAATAAAAATTTTGGGGTGAACTATACTTTTAAGTATAAATTGTATTACAAATTAACTTGTAGTTACTAACCTCCTACTTTAACCCTCATGTCCTAGTTTAATACAGTCCTTGTGAATGACTAGTGCAAACCTATCCAGATGTGTTAAAACAGCATGAAAGCACATGAAAGAAGGCGAATAGTGGAGCATATTTAGCACAGTTCCAAATAAAGTAAATTGTAGCTTTAAAAAAAAAAAAAAAAACACCAGCAAACCCCTGTGGTAAATAAGCTCTCAGGAGATCCTGAATGTGTGCTGAAGTTTCAAGAGTTACACAGGCTGCACTGAAAGTTCTGTCGATGGTAGCCAGGGTATCCATCAACATGACACAGTCCACAAGGCTTCGTATCTCCCTGACCATCCTAAAGTGAGCGGTATCGCACTGTGTTAGATATTCTGTTTGGGCCTGCGTGCTGGTCTCTAGAAGCACATCCAATGCGTCTCACAAGATCAGATCACAGAGCGAGATTCCTTTGAATTGGAGTGAGTGACAGGCAGTCCGGCTGTGATGCTATGTTCACGCGTGCCACTGGCCTTTAAGTATGGCTTGCATGAATGCCATCTGAGTCTGTCCTGTCTAACGGAGTCTCAGGCCATCAATCACCACCACCTGGGGCTTCTGCCCGAGATGTGTGAGCCTCAGCCCTTGGAGGGATGTCTGGGGTAACATATTGGTTAAAGTTGAACTGATGTGTTGTGCTATGCTGCACTACCATACATAGGATTGAATCAACGTATCAGAAACGATACATTGTTCAGACAAATACGTAGTCTTCATGTAGTTTCACCTCACTGGTTGAGCCAGTGTTTACACTATAAAAATAAAAAATATATAAAATTTAAATGTTAAAGGAATTAAAAAAAAAAAGACTTGAATACTTTTTCAGCATAGATGCAATTAACCCCTTACCCCACACCCCCATTTTGGCAAGTGGGGCGTAAATGACATTCCCGGAAAAAAAAATGTTGCTACTCATAAGTATTTTTAATAAACATATATTTAGAAAGCCAACACTTGAGAGTTTACAGTTCAATTACTCAGACTGTTATAAATATAGAGATATACAGTGCCCTCCACTAACATTGGCACCCCTGGTAAATATGAGTAAAGGCGGCTGTGAAAATGAATCTGCATTGTTTATTCTTTTGATCTTTCACAAAAAAAAAAAAAAAAAAAAAAATTCACAAAATTCTAAGAAATTCTTTGAAGACAATGGAAAGTGTTTATTTATGAAATAAATGCTTTTCTTTAATGCATGCTGGTCACAATCATTGGCACCCCTCGATATTCTTATGAGTAAAATATCTCAAGTATATTCACATTCATATTTACACTAGGACTAGCATGAAATTGTCCAGCCATGACTTCCTGTTTCACAGGAATATAAATATGAGGAAACACAAAGGCAAAATTCCCTTAATCATTCATCACAGTGAGTAAAACCAAAGAATACAGTTCTGATGTGCAGTAAAAGTTTGATGAGCTTCACCAAATAGAAAGTGGCTGTAAGAAAATAGCTAAAGCATTGAAAATTCCCATTTCCAATAATCAAGAAGTTCCAATCAACTAAAGATGTTACAAATCTGCCTGGAAGAGGACGTGTGTCTATATCATCCTAATGCACTGTGAGGAGGAGAGTTTGAGTGGACAAAGACTCTCCAAGGATCACAGATGGAGAATTTCAGAGATTAGATCATTTTTTATCAAACAGCACTTATGTAATGTAGTTCATTCTTTGGGAGGGTTCTCCCAAAGGGTCCTCCTCGCTCATCCAAGAACAAACTCCAGCATATTCAGTTGCCATACACAACTGGAATTTCAAAAGGGACCTGGTTCTGTGGTCAGATGAAACTAAAAGAAGAGCTTTTTGACAGCAAATCCACCAGATAGGTTTGGTGCAAACAGGGATAAAAGTACCCCATGCCCACGGTTAAATATATACTGCTGTATCTTTAATGCTGTGTGCCTATTTTTTTGTTGGAGGTCCTGAACATCTTGTTCAGATACATGGCATCATGGATTCTAGCAAATATCAACAGATAAAAAATATCAAAACCTGACCACTTCTGCTAGAAATCTTATAATGGGCTGTGGTTGGATCTTTCTTCAGGACAATGATCCAAAACAAACATCAAAATCAACACAAAAATGTGTCACTGAGCACAAAATGAAGCTTCTGCTATGGCCGTCCCAGTCCCCTGACCAGAAACCTATTGTTGACCTGAATCCTGACCTGAAACCTATTATTGCTCTGTAAACACCCATTTGCAGTCTATTGTCTAATGACTGGCAAGGAGAACTGTCCCATTCATGTTTCTATTGTTCTCACTCAACGAACCATTCACACCCTGCTGTGAATGAGACCTAATCTTCATTATTCTTTTATTTGTATTCAGCCATTATTATTATTTATTCTGGCATTACATGGCTTGTCCATCTACACCACTTTGATCCCACTATACATTAATCCACCTATTATCTGAAGTCTTTCTAGAAAACAAACAAACAAACAAAAAAGCATAAATGTGTTTAGACACTGCAAAATGAAACACTTCACCTTCAAGGCCCAGGATTATACAATACTAAGCTATACCACTGTGTGAGATGCTTTGTAAAGAGCTGCACAATTCATAAAGATGCTAATATAAAGATGCACATTACAAACTGTGTACCACTTGCACTCTGACAACATGCGCAACTGTTCATTGCACACAGTGAGCTCTAGGCTATCCGGGGGGATTTGTTTACCTTGCACCTCTTTGTCGTTTCTAAACCATCGGATGTCAGCAGCCGGTTTGCTGCCAGATGTGGTGCATGTCAGTGTGACGTCCTCCCCCTCCTGGGCAGGTCTCGAGAGGCCTGTGATTTCTGGTTTTGCTGGAACACCTGATATACAAACAGAGGAGGAGGATTATAGGCAGCACTGATGGAAACATGGGTGATTCTATGATTTCAGCCCCCCACCTGAACACAAACTGATGTGGTTCAGAAGAATATTTCTTGCCAAATGTTGCTTGACTGACATTCTTTAAAAAAAAGTTTACATATGTTTGTCAGTAGATGTATATCAATTCTATATTCTGCTTTATTAGTATCAAACCAAACCATACAGACAGCTGTTCAATGTCACAATCATCTTTAGGGGTTAAAGGAATGTTCTGGGTTCACTGCTTCTGATTACCATGGAATTGATTTAGACAAATAAAAAAATAAAGAAATAAAAAAATAAATAATGGAAATTGTATTACAGTATTGCACAACAATAGATGTTAAAATGAACACTTGACTGGATGTACATGTTAACATGGAACTAGTGTGACAAAATTTCTTATTAACATTGTCTTTGTAATGTTATTGTGGCGAGGGGGGCGTGGTTTAGCGAAGTCTGTGACAGGAGAGAGAGTCGGGGAACGAGCGGCACGTAAGTGAATCAAGGTCAACCTGTCTTGTTTCAGTGATTGGCGTGGAGAGACAGGATTTAAGCAGCCCAGGAAGTGACAACGAGAGAGAAGCTGGGACTCGAGGGGGCATGCAGAGAGGAACTGCTGGAGGAAAAACCGACGAAACCGACGGAGTATAAAGAGATTATTGTTTTATGTTTTGATGGAAAGTACATTGGAGTAAATAAAGAGAACCCACGAGTCCCAGAAAGCCGACCCCCCTGTCTTCTTCCTTATACGAGTGAACATTTGTTACAGTGGTGCCGAAACCCAGGAATTGGAAGAAGACCGAGCCGCTGCCATGCAAACACCGCCAGCAACGCCATTTGCGGACGTCATACAGGCGCTCGCGGGCCTGCATCGGGAGCAACATCAATCGATGCTGGAGATCCGGGAAGAGCAGGAGCGGCGTTTCCAGGCGCTCTTCCTGGCCCAGCAGCAGGACCGCGAGCTCGTCCGGAGCTGCATCGACCGGGGGGTTCCCGGCCAAAACCACATGCAGCTCACAAAGATGGGGCCGCAGGACGATCCAGAAGCATTCTTGGATTTGTTTGAGCGGTCCGCGGAGGCATGTGGGTGGCAGCGACTGGACTGGCCGGTGCGCCTCATTCCCTTGTTATCGGGTGAGGCGCAGATAGCGGCCCAACAACTGCCAGTCCAGAACCTCCTGGTCTATGACGACCTGCGACGGGCCATCCTCCAGCGGGTCGGGCTCTCCCCCGAACAACATTGTCAGCGGTTTGGTCGCTGACATTAGGGAGAACACCCGGCCCTTTGTGATGGCCCAGCAGCTCCGGGATGCCTGCCGCAGATGGCTGATGGCTGACCAGTCGACAGTCGACCAGATCGTCGACAAAGTGGCGCTGGAGCAGTTTATTCGCGCGGTTGCCCAGGAAGACGCGCGCAATGGGTCCAGTGCCACAGGCCGGCGTCGCTGGACAAAGCCATCGAGCTGGCGGAAGATCAACTGGTGGCGTGCCCAGGGGGTGGCGAACTCCTACCGGCAGCTTCTCTCCCTCTCCCTCCTTCGTCCTATCGACCGGTACCAGCGCCCCGGACGAGGGGAGGGTTCCAGTCACGAGGCCCGCCCCGAGGGAGGTTCGAAGAACTCCAGGGCGGAGCCTCTGGATCGCGGATGCCCTCCCGAGGACGGGAGACTTCCGGGTCCTGTCCAGCCTCCGGTCCCATCCCCCCTTTCTCTCCACGCCAATCCCTTGATTCCCTTCCTGCCACTGGGGCAGGGGGAAAGTCTGAGCCGGCCTGTTGGCGGTGCGGGGACCCGGGCCACTTTATAGGTCGGTGTCCGGTGATGGAGATAGGAACACTGATCCGGGTCCCCGACACGCCACAAGCTGCCCCCGATCAAGCCGGAATGTACCAAATACCAGTGAGTATTCAGGGGGGTACCTATCCGGCATTGGTGGATTCAGGGTGTAACCAAACCTCTATCCACCAAAGCCTGATACAATCATTGGCATTGGATAAAAGCCGCCTGGTTAAGGTACGGTGTGTGCACGGGGATGTGGTGAGTTATCCGCTGGTGACGGTCATAATTCAATTCCGGGGACAAAAACATAAAGTGAAGGTGGCAGTTAGTCCGCGCCTTCGACATCCGCTTATTTTGGGTACAAATTGGCCCGCATTTGATAAATTATTGAGGTATTTGTGTGCGGATGTCTCTTGGGACAAAAAGAGGCGGGAGAGAGAGCAGTGGTTCAAGTTGGGGAGTCTGAGCCGGGACCATCGGGCACTGTTCCAGAGGAACAGAGTGGTGTAGGGAGGCGGATCCTAACTGACCGCGATGATTTTCCTCTGGAACAGTCCCAAGATGAGTCGCTCAAAAATGCGTTTGCACAGGTCCGATCGATCGACGGACAGGTTCTCCATCCTGAACAACCACTCTCTTATCCTTATTTTGCCATATTAAAAGACAGGTTGTATCGAGTGACCCAGGACACTCAGTCAAAACAAGATACGACCCAGTTGTTGATTCCAAAAAGCCGTCGGGAAATGCTTTTCCAGGCGGCTCACTCCAATCCTATGGCTGGTCATTTTGGTCAAGCGGCCACACTGAATCGTTTGATGGTCCATTTTTTTTGGCCGGGCATTCACGAGAACGTGCGCAGATGGTGCGCGCGTCGTGTCGCGTGAATGTCAGTTGGTGAATCCACCGCTTTTCCAAAAGCGCCATTGCGCCTCTACCGCTTATGCAGGTCCCCTTCGAGAGAATTGGTATGGACCTCATCGGACCATTAGAACGATCCGCACGGGGGCATCGTTTTGCATTGGTCCTAGTGGATTATGCAACACGATACCCCGAAGCAATTGCCCTCCGTAGCATTTCCGCAAAAAGTGTTGCGAGGCTTTGTTTAGTTTAATCTCGAGTGGGGATCCCGAAAGAGATCCTCACTGATCAAGGCACGGCGTTTATGTCACGTACACTACGCGAACTATACGGATTATTGGGCATTAAATCGATCCGCACCAGCGTCTATCACCCACAGAGCGGATGGGTTGGTGGAGCGATTTAATCGCACTTTGAAGACAATGATCCGAAAGTTCGTACAGGAAGACGCCAAGAATTGGGATAAATGGTTAGAACCCTGTTGTTCGCTGCACGCGAGGTCCCGCAAGCCTCCACCGGGTTTTCCCGTTCGAACTCCTCTCACGGACGTCAGCCCCGTGGGGTGTTGGGCGTTCTCAGAGAGGGTTGGGAGGACGGACTTTCGCAAAGCAAAACGAAATTCAGTATGTCATGGACCTGAGAACAAAACTCCACACACTGGGGCGGCTATCCATGGAGAATTTGTTACAGGCTCAGGACAAACAAAGCCGGCTGTACAACAGGGGAACGAAACTGCGTGAATTTTCACAGGGAGATAAAGTGCTTGTATTACTCCCCACTTCTAGCTCCAAATTGCTCGCCAAGTGGCAGGGACCCTTTGTGGTCACACGGCGAATAGGAAATCTCGATTATGAGGTGATTCGGTCGGATAGGAGCGGGGCACATCAAATATACCACCTTAACCTCCTGAAGAAGTGGAGTGAGGCGGAGTCAGTGATGTTGGCAACGGCAGTGAGCGGGGAGGAGGATCTCGGGCCAGAGGTGAACACAAAAAGTACATCACTCGCCCTGGCCCCAGGGGGAGATCACCTCTCGCCGTTGCAGCTCACTGACATAGCCCAGTTGCAGAAGCTATTTGCGGATGTGTTCTCGCCCGTACCCGGTCGGACGAACCTCATCCAGCACCATATCGAGACAGAGCCGGGCGTGGTGGTTATGAGTCGGCCATATAGATTACCCGAGCACAAGAAAAAGTGGTTCAGGAAGAATTAGAGGCAATGCTGGACATGGGAGTAATAGAAGAATCCTACAGTGATTGGGCCAGCCCGATAGTTTTAGTCCCTAAAACGGACGGCTCAGTTCGGTTCTGTGTGGATTATCGCAAGGTGAATGCTGTGTCGAAATTCGACGCATATCCAATGCCAAGGGTTGATGAGTTGCTCGATCGGCTAGAAACCGCTCGCTTTTATTCGACACTGGATTTGACAAAGGGATATTGGCAGATCCCCTTAACGCCTTTATCTAAAGAAAAAACAGCCTTTACGACGCCGTTTGGATTACACCAATTTGTTACACTTCCTTTCGGGTTGTTTGGGGCTCCGGCCACGTTTCAGCGGCTCATGGATAAAATTCTGCGGCCGCATGCTGCATATGCTGCTGCGTACTTGGATGACATCATTATCTATAGTAATGATTGGCAGCGGCATATGGAGCACGTGCGTGCCGTCCTGAGGTCGCTGAGAATGGCCGGGCTGACGGCCAACCCGAAGAAGTGTGTGATTGGGCGTGTGGAGGTTAGGTATCTGGGTTTCCACTTGGGTCATGGGCAGGTGCGTCCCCAAATTGACAGGACAGCCAGAGTTGCAACCTGTCCGAGACCCAAGACCAAAAAGGAGGTGAGGCAGTTCCTTGGGCTAGCGGGATATTATAGGAGATTTGTTCCTAATTATGCGGACCTCATTAGCCCACTGACGGACCTCACTAAAAAGGAAGCACCAGATCCAATCCAGTGGTCAGAGCTATGCCAGCAGGCTTTTACCCAGGTGAAGGCTGCTTTATGTGGCGGGCTGCTTTTGCAATCCCCTGATTTTTCTCTCCCTTTTATGTTACAGACGGACACGTCGGACAGGGGGCTGGGTGCAGTACTGACCCAGGGAGAGAGGAGGGGAGGGCGGCCGGTGCTGTACATCAGTCGCAAGCTCTCAAAGAGAGAGACGATGTACAGCACCATTGAAAAAGAATGTTTGGCGATTCGGTGGGCCGTTCTTACCCTCCGCTATTATCTCCTGGGGAGGGAGTTCACTCTCTGTTCGGACCACGCCCCTCTCCAGTGGCTCCACCGTATGAAGGATACCAACGCGCGGATCACCCATTGGTATCTAGCTTTACAGCCATTTAAGTTCAAGGTGATCCACAGGCCGGGGGTGCAGATGGTTGTGGCTGACTTCCTTTCCAGAAATGGGGGGGAGGCTGCAGGCCGGATGGCTCCCCGGCCTGAGTCGGGCGGTGGGGGTATGTGGCGAGGGGGGCGTGGTTTAGCGAAGTCTGTGACAGGAGAGAGAGTCGGGGAACGAGCGGCACGTAAGTGAATCAAGGTCAAAGGAGTATCACCTGTCTTGTTTCAGTGATTGGCGTGGAGAGACAGGATTTAAGCAGCCCAGGAAGTGACAACAAGAGAGAAGCTGGGACTCGAGGGGGCATGCAGAGAGGAACTGCTGGAGGAAAAACCGACGAAACCGACGGAGTATAAAGAGATTATTGTTTTATGTTTTGATGGAAAGTACATTGGAGTAATTAAAGAGAACCCACGAGTCCCAGAAAGCCGACCCCCCTGTCTTCTTCCTTATACGAGTGAACATTTGTTACAGTTATATAAACCTGATTCCAAAAAAGTTGGGACACTGTACAAATTGTGAATAAAAAAGAAAAGCAATAATTTACAAATCTCATGAACTTATATTTTATTCACAATAGAATATAGATAACATATCAAATGTTGAAAGTGAGACATTTTGAAATGGCATGCCAAATATTGGCTCATTTTGGATTTCATGAGAGCTACACATTCCAAAAAAGTTGTGACAGGTAGCAATAAGAGTCCAGAAAAGTTAAATGTATATATAAGGAACAGCTGGAGGACCAATTTGCAACTTATTAGGTCAATTGGCAACATGATTGGGTATAAAAAGAGCCTCTCAGAGTGGCAGTGTCTCTCAGAAGTCAAGATGGGCAGAGGATCACCAATTCCCCCAATACTGCGGCCAAAAATAGTGGAGCAATATCAGAAAGGAGTTTCTCAGAGAAAAACTGCAAAGAGTTTGAAGTTATCATCATCTACAGTGCATAATATCATCCAAAGATTCAGAGAATCTGGAACAATCTCTGTGCGTAAGGGTCAAGGCTGGAAAACCATACTGGATGCCCGTGATCTTCGGGCCCTTAGACGGCACTGCATCACATACAGGAATGCTGCTGTAATGGAAATCACAACATGGGCACAGGAATACTTCCAGAAAACATTGTCGGTGAACACAATCCACCGTGCCATTCGCCGTTGCCGGCTAAAACTCTATAGGTCAAAAAAGAAGCCATATCTAAACATGATCCAGAAGAGCAGGCGTTTTCTCTGGGCCAAGGCTCATTTAAAATGGACTGTGGCAAAGTGGAAAACTGTTCTGTGGTCAAATCAGAATTTGAAGTTCTTTTTGGAAAACTGGGACGCCATGTCATCCGGACTAAAGAGGACAAGGACAACCCAAGTTGTTATCAGCGCTCAGTTCAGAAGCCTGCATCTCTGATGGTATGGGGTTGCATGAGTGCGTGAGGCATGGGCAGCTTACACATCTGGAAAGGCACCATCAATGCTGAAAGGTATATCCGTCGTCTCTTTCAGGGAAGACCTTGCATTTTCCAACATGAAAATGCTGGAATGACAACTGGGATCTGTCATCCAGAAACATGGCTTTTCCTATCACTGCTATGCTGATGACACTCAACTCTACTTCTCATTTCAACCAGATGATCCCACAGTTTGTGTTCGTATCGCTGCCTGTCTGACAGATATTTCTGCCTGGATGAAGGAACAATACCTTCAACTCAGTCTGGCAAAGACAGAACTGCTTGTGGTCTCAGCCAACCCAGCACGTCACCATACTCTCTCCATTCAGCTCGGTTCATCATCCATAACTCCATCCAGGACAGCCAGGAACCTTGGAGCTGTGATTGATGATCAACTAAAATTCACTGACCACATCACTGCAACAACCCGGTCCTGCCGATTTGCCTTATACAACATTAGGAAGATTAGACCCTTCCTATCAGAGCAGGCCACACAACTCCTGGTACAAGCTCTTGTTCTCTCCAGACTGGACTACTGTAATGCTCTTCTAGCGGGCCTTCCAGCATGCACTATCAAACCCTTGCAACTGATCCAGAATGCAGCGGCGAGAGTGGTCTTTAATGAGCCGAAGAGAGCGCATGTCACACCTCTCTTCATCAGTCTGCACTGGCTGCCAATAGCCGCTCGAATCAAATTCAAGGCACTGGTGCTCGCCTACAAGGCAACCACTGGCTCTGCACCAACATACCTAAACTCGCTTGTTCAGACTTACACACCCTCCAGAAGCTTGCGTTCTGCAAGTGAACGACGCCTTGTGGCGCCATCCCAAAGAGGCATGAAATCCCTCACAAGGACCTTTTCCTGGTCTGTTCCCACCTGGTGGAATGAACTGCCTGTCTCAATTCGAGCAGCCGAGTCGGTAGCCATTTTCAAAAAATATCTTAAGATGCATCTTTTCCAGCAGCACCTGACCAATAAAGAATAGCACTTATCACTCTATTTGTTTTCTGTTTATCTATTTATAAAAAAAAAATTGTTCTGTCCTATGTATTCTGTGCTAGATTAACTGAGACTTGTTACAGCACTTGCATATTGTTGCCCTTGACTGTTTTTAGTTGCTTCTATTGCTCTCATTTGTAAGTCACTTTGGATAAAAGCGTCTGCTAAATGACTAAATGTAATGTAAATGTAATGCCAGACCACATACTGCATCAATTACAACATCATGGCTGCGTAGAAGAAGGATCCGGGTACTGAAATGGCCAGCCTGCAGTCCAGATCTTTCACCCATAGAAAACATTTGGCACATCATAAAGAGGAAGATACGACAAAGAAGACCTAAGACAGTTGAGCAACTAGAAGCCTGTATTAGAAAAGAATGGGACAACATTCCTATTCCTAAACTTGAGCAACTTGTCTCCTCAGTCCCCAGACGTTTGCAGACTGTTATAAAAAGAAGAGGGGAATCCACACAGTGGGAAACATGGCCTTGTCCCAACTTTTTTGAGATGTGTTGATGCCATGATATTTAAAATCAACTTATTTTTCCCTTAAAATGATACATTTTCTCAGTTTAAACATTTGATATGTCATCTATGTTGCATTCTGAATAAAATATTGAAATTTGAAACTTCCACATCATTGCATTCTGTTTTTATTCACAATTTGTACAGTGTCCCAACTTTTTGGGAATCGGGTTTGTATATTCATTTTAGGTGTACAGAGTGAGAAGTGTAAAAGCTGATTATAAACCAAAGCAGTGGTGCATCTAATGACACAAGCCGGTGTGAAATTCTCTTATTTACTTCACTCTCTGTGTCACCAAAGGGCTAAAAGAAAACAAGATCATGTGAAGGAAGAGAACACACTGACCATAGATCAGTGATGAGTGAATTGACCTTAAAAGCGCAGATAGATGAGGATGAGAGGGAGATTGATCTATGAGAAGTCTTACCTAACACAGTCAGGAAGGCCTTGGAAGTCTTGACAGGCATGGTGAAGAGCGAGCATGTATACTGTCCTTCATCTGACAGAGAAACATCACTGATGCTGATGGTCAGCTCCTTCCACGAGGCTCGAACCAGTTCAATCCGGTTGTCCCTTAATGCTAAGATATAAAAACAATAACTAATCAATAAAAAATAAAACACTTTTGGAGAAACATTCAACTGTCACATTGCCTTAAAAAGGTGTTTTAGTGGTACCACGGTAAAGTGTTGGTATCAACCTTAGTATTTTGATTGGTAGCATGTATAATGGAATTGGTCGCGTGAAGGATTCAGGGCACAAAAAAGAAAACAATTTTATTTTTGTCCTATTCAAAATATAAAAGGTAGGCATACAAAAAGAACAGCTCAAATGAAAATGTAATAAAAAATGATGAAAGAATACTCTGAGGGCATTGTAATTTGAAAATAACACCTGAATTAGGGCTGCACAATACTGAAGAAAAATGCGATATGCAATACCTTGTTAAATAATGCGATATTCTATATGATATTGCTTTATTCACTTTAAATTATATTTTGCAAATAATTTAACCAATCTTTCTGAGAAAAGAAAGCATACAACTTCTGAAAGTGACCAGCGGTGTTTTAGCATTCCATAAAGAGTAATGTCACAAATCTGACAATGTAATTTTAACATCAACAAAACCGTTGAATGCCAATATTTAAATACCAACAATTCTTTGCTCAACTAATATATAGCTATATCAACCTAAAAATTAACATCAAGAACATCTAGCTAAATAAAAACACCTGAAACTAGTGGTGGATGATTAGTTATATTATTTTAACTTATCTTTATTATTAGAATCAATGTAATAGGACAAATGTAATAAATCAAAGATACAAATGAAATAAACAGTGCTTTAATTCTTTCAGGTAGGCCTACACTAGATCTTTTTAACAGTAGCATTCAAGTAAGAAACAATACAGAAACTGAATAAATCAAATGTAAAACCAAAACACTGCATAGTCATCACATTAAATATACACTGATTCCTAATAAAGCTACGAAAGTTATTCAGTCAAGAGCAGTGAGTGATTTTCTCTTTTTATTTTGCTGTTTGACTGACAGCTGCAGGTTTACTGTATTAGGCTGCTGTCACTTTAAGACTGCATGGAGCCTATTGACATACATCTGATTTCTTTCCCAACTGTTTATGCTCACTTAAGACATAACCGACTGTGTTTACTTACTGTGTTATACTTGCCAAGGCATTTTGACATAACTATGTGTGTATTTGACCATTCGGGAACAATAAGCTGCGAAAACTGTAAAAGGGACTGCATGATGTCCAAGGGGAGGCTTTTGCGGATGCTTAAGGTGTGTGTCAGACAGTGCGAGACAGCAAGGAGTTGTTTTCCACTGCTTATTGCGCTTAATAACTCTTTTTTTAACGTCAAGCAAGTCACACATAAGTAACAGTCTCATACCCAGTCCATTCGCTGTTATATGCGTCGACTTAAAGCTTTGACTTTTTGCAACATTTTGAAGCAGCCTATTAAAATCATTCAGATATCGCATGCCATTTCGATATATGAATAGGCTATGGGCAATATACACATTTGCGATATTTCACTATATTGTGCAGCCCTAATCTGAATCCTGACTAAATTTGTCCACTGGTTTCTTTCAGCTACATGCAGTTTGAGAAAAGCACTAAATATAACAAATTATTATTATTATTATTATTATTATTATTATTATTATTATTATTATTATTATTATTATTATTATTATTATTATTATTATTATTATTATTATTAATACCATGGAACATGTCCAAAATATGGTAATATGTCGTCATACCCAGATTCTAGTCAGAATATGAGTCTGATACTGCTCCATTGGGCTGTGATTATGGGGCGTTTCAACCGAACCAGGAAAGAAAATGCCTCTGCACTCAATTGGTTAGACCTACAACCAATCAGAGCAACGGAGTAAGTGACGTATGTTGAGCGACGCATAGTTGTCAACAGAACTCAACTGCACGTATGCTGGAAGAAGTAGAAGATGATGAGTGTAAATGATCTTTGCCGGTGTTCTAAAAAGAATTTAAGGATACATGGAGTACTTATCAACACAATCATCATTTTTGAGAGAAATAGTAAAGGTGAATGCATATACGAACAAATTCCCATTCAGTCGGTCACTCTCGACACCACGTCGGAGTACTTATTCATCGGTACTCCGATGTGGCCTCTCTGTTCCCTCCTTCAGGGAACGAGGGTTACATACGTTACCGAGATGTTCTCCATTTAGTAAACAAATTCAACCCAAGTGCTCTTTGGTGACGTGGATGATTACGTTACTGTTGATCATCTGTCCATCATTGTATAAAGCCCACCCTGACAATTGGATTGGTCCGAACAGCTCTGGTTCGAGAATAGTTGCTCCACAACGGATCAAGTCCAGACTGAACTGTCCGACCTCAAATGTTGTGGGCGGGGCTAAGTTCGGCTGGCATCCAGGCTAGTACTTTTTATTAGTGAACCACAGTTTTCAAGCTCAAAATATCTTGGTGGCAAAGCTTTAGACTTAAGCCCAATTTATACTTCTGCGTCGAGTGTACGTCGTAGGCTGTGTTTTGCACGTGTAGCCTACGACGTGTAACAACACGTTGATTCTATGCAGACCGCAAGCGCTGTGATTGGCTGCGTGACAATCGCTGGCTCCCTCTGCATGTGTAACTGCACATCAACCGGAACCGCAAGTGCTGTGACTGGTCTGCTAGAACTCCTCCCTCAGGGATACACATGCTCCCTCTGCATGTGTAACTGCACGTTAACGCAGACAAGGACGCAGAAGTATAAATAAAAATCGGCGCGTAGCCTAGGGCGTACAGGCTACGGCGCAGGTCGACGCAGAAGTATAAATCAGCGTTTAGGTTCACTTACTAATTCATGAAATTATGAATTATTCACGAGATTAGTTTGTACACAGAATAGTGACACAAACGTTTTTGACCCACTGTTCTGAATATCCACTGCGATTGACTGTCACTTTCACACTGAAGCCGTTTGTTGTCTCTAACTGGAGTTTCAACATTTTCTACCTCTCTGCCACAAGCAGCCATTCGTCCATTATGTTTGCAATTTCCAAGAAGAGCTTTCGGCAGCTGAGAGACTGGTGAACAGAAAGGTCACCTTATTCATCACCTCACACTGTCTGAAATGCACAATCCACTTGTATTATGTCATTTGAAAAAAAGCAAGAGAGACTGAGACTTTTCATTTAACATCTTGTACACTTTGCTTCACCTCAATCTGCCTTTTGGCTTTGAAGTCAACATGAAATCAAAATTGACTCACTTCATTTGGTTAATGCATATTACTGGTCTTATTATGAACAACTCCATGCATATATATATATATATATATATATATATATAAAAAAAAGAAAAAATTTATATACATTTAGGTCCAGATTTACTAAACAGGGCAAAAGAGCGTGAGAGCGCAATTGCACAAAAGTGCCAATGGGCGTGGAAAGTTCTGAACGTGATCTACTGACGATGCAACCGGATCATTTCCATAATAACCAATGGTTATTAAACAATGGTTGGTTTTGGTAGGCTACATGGTTTTCACTATGAGATGGATAGCCTAATTGTTATATAATTCATATGGGCTACAGGTTATTTTTTATGGTATGCAAAATGTGTTTATTTTAAATGTGATCGTTGGTACATTTGACCAGTATCTACCATACTTTCAATACAAAAATTTAAATAAGAGTTGCCTTATATAAAGAATATTAAGGTAAAAGCACCTTGCATGATTCTCCTCCCATTAATTTTGCTTCTGAAAGGGAAACTCCTACAAATGCATTTGCAATAAAGTCAGCCGCAAAAATAACTGTCCACGGCTTTTCAGCGCTAATTTTTCACTGTGTGTCTTTAGTAAATCCTGACAGTAGTTTTTTAATGCCAAAAGTGGGTTTACGCTGGCTCAAGTTGTTACTAAATCTGGCCCTTATACCGACCTTGTAATTTTTAATAAAAATATCAATTGCAGTTAAGACATTTAAGCCAATTGCATTCAGATTCCGATATACAGTGCTCACAATCCAGTCAATGGATGCATAAAATCAAGTCCCACCCTTAGTTTTTTTCTTGTTCAACAAGCTGTTTCCCTTGGAAACATGTCACAATACAGTAGTCGGTTGCAACTTCCGTTTCATGGACACCTTAACAACAGACATCATGCTATGAATTGTATAAGGTGTCCCGTTTTGTTTCAACAAAAACATGGTTTTGTTTCACAGTCCTATTGGGAACATTGTTACATGCACACAATGACATGTCAAATAAAAAAAAGAATTTACTTACATGTCAGTAGAGACAATTGTGTCATCTTTCGAAACCCTTTAAACGTACATTAATGTTAAAAAAGCAACGTGTCTCCAAACAATAAGATCTGACGCTACAAGACAGCATCTTTCTAGAGGATGTGTCAAGACTGTTTAAATATTCCTTCTGAATGTGTGCTGAGTTATGAATAGAGAATGAATAGAGGGTTTGTGGAG
The DNA here is from genome assembly GCA_018749465.1 of Paracanthobrama guichenoti. NCBI lineage: Eukaryota > Metazoa > Chordata > Actinopteri > Cypriniformes > Gobionidae > Paracanthobrama > Paracanthobrama guichenoti. The sequence continues at coordinate 14,019,035 of CM031957.1, forward strand.
ATGGCAAATGCCTGGGGGGAAGGGGGAATGGGTTGGCACAGAGACACAGCGGAATTGGATAAAGGGAGGAAAGGTGATCAGGTCTGGGCCTGTGCTACACATGGGCCTGCTGATAGAGTCCAACGAAACCCAGCGAGAAAAGGACCATCAAAGCTTAGGAACAGATGACACATTTTCACCAACCCATATCCCTCTATCTTCCTCAGACACAGAGGGAGGAATGGAAGAAAAGAGTCCGCTCTCTTGTTGTTTACAGGAAAGACAAACACATACACACTCATACGCAGAACATCACAAAGGTGATGATAAGCTGCCAAGGCGAGGAACAGTCGCTGTTTACCACAGCCGAGGGTTGATGGTACAGTGCCTAGACTCTAAAATGCTTGGCAGATTCCATTTAAGTCATACAATAATAACATATAGGGATATGGTTGTTGAAAAGAACGACAGCGACGAGAAGAAAGATATTGAGAGGAAGAAAAAAGATTCTCCCACACAGAGTCTGAAATCGACTTCCTTCAGTGGTCAAATCTGTCTCTGCACCAGGGTCAAATGAAGAGGTGAATACTACTCTCAAAGAGAGCTTGATACTACAATCTCGTGATGCGCTGGTTCAATTCACTTACACTTAGACTTTGTGCTACGTCTTATTCTGACACAATGGTGTCAAGCGCAAAACATTATCCTGAATCCATTGACAGAAACAAGTATACAAAGGTTTGAATAACCCTACAGACAACTGTTATCAATTCAACGCAGGCCAACAGGGGCTGGCAAAACTCCGCATCCACATTTCCAAAAAAAGAATCGAAAGCCTGCCAGATGCCCAGAGTTAGCTCCAATCTGTCACAACCTCCGTGAAATGCCAACGTCTGACAAAGCTCTTTTTCCAAGAGCTTAAATATGTCGACATGATGAAATGGTTGGTTTCCAACATCCTTCTGACTTATTCAATTCAGTTTATTCCACTTAGAGAGCAGTATAAATCCTTAGATTTGACCTTGTGCCCTTCTCAATCTTTTTCGGGGGAAGAAGGGAACTCTGCAAGGCTGACTTGTAGATGACCTGACAGACATCCCAGCATTCCCTTGGGCTGGGGCAGTCTGACAACTGCCTGATGGTGCGAACCCCTGTTTAGCATCTTTGAGTGGTGCTTTCCTGTAGCTCAAACAATAAGAGCGTGGCGCTAGCAACGCCAAGGTCATGGGTTCGATTCCCAGGGAAAGCAAGAACTGACAAAAAATGTGTACCTTGAATGCAATGTAAGTCGCTTTGGATAAAAGCGTCTGCCAAATGCATAAATGTAAATGCTTTTATCTAAGACTCTTTATGGTTTACAAATAAAAACTTGTTGAGAAGAATTACAGTCGAATCGAAGAAGACAGCAGTGGATAATGGAGCAGATTGTGAATGTTATTTTCAAGGTCGTAAGTGCATGTGAATGTGGGTGCGGTTGGATAATATTGTGTGTTTAGATATATTTGGTGTTGTTGCTCTTGGAAGGAAAAGAACTGCCAACAAAATGTCTTCACACCTTTCTTGTGAACAATCATTTGGCAGTGCACTTTGAGAGACTCCCAGCACTTTTCCGCAAAAGGCTCTGAAACCAGATTTAACATCCAACTTTGGAGCCGAGCTTCTACTCTGACATAATCAGACCACTCTATCTGATGAGGAGACGCAAACGGGCGTCATGAGCGACAGGCCCCGCGGCTGTGACTGTCCCGCAGCTGGCAGCGTCGATCCTGGCATTGACACATTTAGAGAAGCCAGAAGTCCCACGCTCTGCAATTAGACTGCTCCAGCGGCCAGCTGTGATTGGTCACTATCTGGACAGGCTGTGATTATTTCAGGGACGTGAGCCTGTACTTCTATCGTAGACAGGAAGCTACTTCACAGCAGCTCTCGGGGGCCAAGAAAGTGCTCTACTGCAGGTGGCCAATGATCAGAGGTTAAAACAGATCTTATGAACCAGGTGCAAGGGATAAACTGGGTAACAACTGACATGATGACATTTGAACACTTATGGGATTATTAGATTTAGTAGATTACTTTTTTACACCAAGTCATATCAGGTCAAATTTGACATTCTCAGCTAACAATAGGGAATAGTTACTGCGCAATTGTGCGCATAAAAGAGCTAAACTAGAACCTAATTCTCTCTGACAAATCTCTAAGGTTTAGTTTCTTCTGCTGCATCACAAAAAGTTAGCCTTTGTTCATCAAGCTTGTTGCTATATCAAAACACAAGACAAGACATTTTTGGGTCAGTCGAAGAACACAATGCTTTCATGTGAGCTGTATTACACTGAGAGCATGTAAAATTGAGACTTAGAACGTACAATATCCAGAAATGCAAAGGCAAACAGAATATGCAAACATGCAGAGTTTGTTTCATCAGATAGGATTGACTGACAGCAAACATTGTGGGTCATTAAAGTTGAATTAGACCTGATGACCACGAGGTCACTACACAAGGTGTTTTACCACTGATCTTTCGCCTTGTGAACATTGCCTAAATGATCATTAGTTAATAACCAAGCATACTGTTAAGCTCAATCAACCTTTGTCCATCTTCACATTCATCAACAACCTAGATGTAAGACCCAAATGAACTTAATACAGTCACAGTAGAAACCATCCCTTATCTCTGCCTTACAACACCCTTAATGCTAAGCTACAAATAGAGACATTCTGAAATGTCACACAGCACTTAACATTTCATTTATCGACTGGTAATGCTATAATGATAGGAGCCCATTAGAGGCCCATTTGGCTCTATGTGAGGTGTTGAGCTTTAAAAATGACATTTAACTAAGTGTGGAAATGTTAGATGGGGATGACTTGTTTCACTTGTCTTCTGTCTGGAAGGTTTGGAGTCAAAAGCGTGGTTTAGACAAAATGAAAAACAGAATAACTTTTTTAAATATTTAAACATCTACAGTACAGCCTATAAGTGTTTTACAGAATGCAGCACTTAAGCAACTTCTCAATTTTGATTTCCTTGAGAATGGAGCAGTGCTGTTTCAGTCCTGTTGATCCTGCTGAAAGTGGAAAAGTGGAGAGATGACCAGAACTGAAGGACAAAAGAAAAGGGGATGAGATTGGGAAATGTTGCAAGCCAAATTTGAACCTATATTTCCCACACAAGTGCCATAACTATATTTGTGGTGCATATGCGCTAACCACTAGGCCACAGTTTCAGTGGTTATACTGTTGCTGAAGTCATTTCAGTTTATATGTACATCTGTGCATTTGTCACACACTTTTATCTTACATTGCATTCAAAGGAATCGAACCCATCACATTGGCGTTGCTCTAAATAATCATATAATCTGTGCCTGAAATATGCCTGAAACATAACTGAATATTGAGTCAGTCAAGAGATTATCTCTGAGCTCTCACTTTTTGTACTTTTATTGACCTCTTTCCCCACCATTGACAAAAATTTCCGTCATTTATTAGACAACGCATCCTCACCATTGATGGAATTTTCCAGCTTTCTGTATTTTCACTGTTATACGGTAGGGGGTGCTATTACAAATCTTCTGAAAGATTACTGGGTAAATCAAAACACAGGAGAAAAAGAAGCATATGTAAAATAATGCGATCATCAACATTAAACAGTAAATTAATCAAAATGTTACCGAATGAAATGTTGACCCAGGATGATAGGACTGTGCATGCTTTGGGGGTGTTGATGGACTCGATCTACTCCATCTGTGTTTTGCAACTTTTTTCAAAAACACTGGCGGGGAAAGAGTTAATATCCTTGACGTGTCCTTTTTGTCCTTGACTATTCTGTGAGTTGAATGCGTGTTGGACTTTTTCATCTGTTCCTGAATAGGATTTTGCCCCACACAGATATAGTAAATAATCACAGTCTGATTTCTCGCATTTATTGTCCCACAGCGGTGAATGCTAATATAAATCATGATGGCCTCAATAGTACACAGGAGACCAGCTGGAATTGACAATGCAGAATGTGCTGATACAAGTAAAACCTGAAAATACCCATCAGAGAGCAGCATTACATAAACCATTTCAAAAAGTGTAAAGAAAAGACAATTTACTGATATAACCTTGCAGACCTTTGTAGACTTAAACATAACCAGACAACTGTCACAGCGCCTCATGTTGTTCCTCTGCATTTTGCTTGCTTTTGAATCTTCTTATCTAATGAGCGATTTAACGAGTCCATTAATGCAGTAATTTAGAACATAACAACATTTTGATTGCCGCAGGCCAATTAAGAGCCCACTCTGCAATTTGACCTTTTGCAATTTGAGCTGAACATCTCTAATGAATGTCAGGAATCATGCGCCAGAAGCATTTGAGATACCCACTAAAAGAGCAGTTATTACTGCCGCAGCTCAGACAAATTTTGCCATCAATATGTATACCGTAAAATGCCGGTCTCAGTCGGATTTCATCTCCAATTCATCTACATTCCCAAACACATCTGGTAAAGATACATAATGCTGCACCACACAATAGAGCAACTATAAATTATTCAGGATCTGTGAGGTTACATTTCACTATAAAGGGTAGTTTGATCTCTCATTATGAAGTGCAAAATGAATACATTCTGCAGGTGCTGTTTTCCCATATGCAGGGTCTTTACATCATGTTACAGTGGAGCAATAGACATACATTCTAATTTATCCTGCTCTAGCATGATGAATCATACACTGTGATCGCATTAATAGTGCACGATAAGGGAGACATATGGTGCTTATCGATTTTTCAGTGGTGGCGACTCATCATAGCTGCTCTTTTCTCCTAATGGCCTCAGGCTAAAATGGATCCGCAAACTCTTGGTCAACCACACCAGCTGCACGGATGCTTTTATCCAAACCAGTACACTTATTACAGCAACAATTTCCCCGGAGGGGAGGTTAAGCACCACAGTCAAGGGCACAAGGGTGGTGGCTTATGGGTTATTGTCCCATGCAGGATTCAAACCAACCATCTTTTGGTTACCAGACTTTATTTTATCATTAATGTTTAGGGCAGGGCCAAGTGTTATTTTAGCATTATTTATATACTATTACAGTATTTATTAATATTTTAAGTTATAGCTTTTATTTTTTCATATTAATTTTAGTTTTTATGTGCTTTTGTCATTTTTATTAGTTTTTTTAAGTACTTAGGTATACGTAGCTTTAACTTAAGTTTAACAGTTCATTTTAATTTCATGTTTTTTTAAGTTTAAGTTTTTCATCTTATATTTTATTATATTTGAGCTTTATTTCAATTACTGAAAACTATTTTAATAGTTTTAGTTAACGATAACAACACTGGAGCTGGGTGATATATTATTAAAAAAAATAAATAAATAAATAAATAAAAAAAAATATATATATATATATATATATATATATATATATATATATATATATATATATATATATATATATATATATATATATATATATATATTTTTTTTTTTTTTTTTTTTTTTTTTTTTTTCAGCCTTTGTTGAACCATCTAAATCAACATTTTAGATGTTTTTAAATAATAATAAATTATATAAATTTGGTAATTATATGTAATATATTATGTAATATATTATATGTAATAATCTGTCTTAATGTTCTCATAACCTATAGGAAATTTAATTATAACAAATAAAAAGCATGTTGAAATCATATATGTCTACATCATATCTATTCAATTGTGTTGCATAAAAAAGTAGCTCAAAATGTCTTGCATCCTACCCTGTAGTATTACCACCATGAGAGAAAAAGGACAAAAAATGCTCTTAAAAAAAGTAAAAAACTAAATTACATATGAAAATGACAGAAAAATAATAGCAATCCATCAGGCTTAGCCACTCTATCACACAGCCTGCACACAGGGCGCAGTGGGCATTATTATGGATAAGCCACTGATATATAATTCAGAGGAGTGGTGGGTGTCGGTATAACGCAGACTTCCTGTGTCTTCACTTGGATACATGCAGAAGAGAGGGATCTAGTAATCTAGGCGGGGTGGATTTAGGATTTAGCCCAGAATCACACACCCCCACAGAATCTCAGTGTGTTCTGTATGTGAATCACACACACGTACACACCTCCCTGCATATCCAGGCCCTAACGCTCTGTTTCGCAGGCTGTTCTCAGATATAGCCCTTATGTAGGAGTTACCTCACACAAAGGATTGGTGATGAGGGCAAACAGCAATAAATGGGGGTTATCTAGTCCGCTCTTTCATTTACCGTGGCATAGTGAGTAAAAATTGCAGGTTGGTTCTGTAGTGATCAACTGTATCACTCCTAAGAACCAGAATATCACTCCATCTGTGAGCCTTTAGGCCGCCCCCACTAAGTTGGTGGCATGCTGGGAGCGAAAGAGTTCAGTGCAGAAGAGCAGAGTGAACTTGATAGACCCAGCCATCTTCTTTTGGTGAAAAGGCTGATTGTTTGTACGAAACAACAATATAATTACTGTTGTCGCAAGCATAATAACTGCCATAATGTAAAAAGTCTGTCCATGTCAGTAAATATCTAGTAGATTTTTACTTATTCTGAAGATAATATGCACTGAAGATAATGTTCGAGTCAAGTCTGTTCGAGTCAAGTCTGTTCAAGTCTGGTCCTTGTTTGTTTTTGTTTTGTAAATAAACTGCACTTGGGTTCTTAAAGCTTGCCTCCAGTGGATCCATACCATTTCAGAATACTAGACCTTCAAAAATGAACCCAGCAGTTGTTTGTCTGCTTTACCTCCGTCAAGGGGCTCCAGGCATAGAGGACTACGTGGAGGAATTTTGTGGACTCTGTCACTTGGTTGATTTTAATGACGTGTAAAGTAAATTTTTCGTTTTGGGTTAAATGAGCCCATTTGCTCCCAGATTCCAGGGGGAAAGATACACTGGTCCTTGGAGGAATATATTGACCATGCCTTGTTTTTAAGTGGCTCATGTTTTACTGTGGGAAATGTGGATGAGGGGCTCAAAAATCCCACAGTGCACACCCCAGCCAGCACGCCATGGACTGTTCACGTCATGTCTGCCAAGCCACAGTCTGTCCACGTCCAGAGTCCAGCGACGTCTCCTGTCCACGACCAGAGTCCAGCAACGTCTCCTGTCCACAGCCAGGGTCCAGCAATGTCTCCTGTCCATGACCAGAGTCCAGCTACGGCTCCTGTTCACGACCAGAGTCAAGAGATGGCTCCAGCCCCTGACCAGCATCCAGAAATGGCTCCATCCCCTGACAAACATCCAAAGATGGCTCCAGCCCTTGACCAGCGTCCAGAGAGTGCCTTTCTGGTTCCTGAACTGCCTGCACCACCATGGTCTGTTGAACTTCCTGCACCACCATGCTCCATGGCCCAGGTCTGCCCATGCTCCACGGCCCAGGTCAGCCCACACTCCACAGTCCAGGTCTGCCCATGCTCCACAGCCCAGGTCCGCCCATGCCCCACGACCCAGGTCCGCCCATGCTTCCAGGCCCGTCTCTGCCTTGCCAGGGTCCATGTCCTGTCCCCCTGCATGGGCCTGGCCCACTATCCCCCCCATAAGACCACCTCCACTTCACCACCCTCCTGGACTGTTTTGTATAGTTTTGGTTTTGTTGGGCATCGGGAGCCGCCCATAGAGGTCACGGTTTTGGGTTTTGTTAGTGTTCATGTCTTTGTATTTATGCTCATTGTCCTGTTCCTGGTTTTGTCATGTGTTCCTGTTTGTCATGTCATCCTGCCACGTGTTCCATTGTCATGTGATTCCCTTGTCCTCATGTGTTATGTTGTCATTGGTTGTTTTTGTAATGTGTTCATCAGTTTACTGTTTGATTGTTCACAGGTGTTCCTTCATAGTCATCAGTCTCTGTGTATTTAAGCCCTCATGTTTGCCATGCATCTTTTGTCTAGCATCAATTGCATTTGCGTGCCATGTTAATAAACCCTATGATATTCTGGTCCCGAGATACAGCTCATTGTAAGTCTATGCAAGTTTGCACATTTTAACATTCACCAGTCAAGAACCAAAAGGCTGATTTCTTTGAAGAGCAATAGCACACCTTTTCTCAAAATCCATATTATTTCACGTATCATTGAAGCACAAACTGTGCACGATGAGTTCCTTCCAATAGAGTTTGTTCCAATCCTTAACAGTAAGTATGAACCATAGTAATGGTTGACTTATCCTTTTCAAATGTGGTATTTTTGCACAAACACAGACTCTACATATTCCCACTTTCACAATTGACAATCTTTTTCAAAGAGGATATGCTTCTAGTTGTGCAGTGTAACATTATAATTCTTGTGAATCTCTTTGAAATTCAGCGTGGGCACCCATAAGCAATCTTCTTTTCCATTTCCTCATTTCAATGGTCCAGAATCCAAATATAATAGACTGTACCTAAACACATCAGTGAAAATATATATCTCACACAGCCCGATTGGTCTAAAGCCACATCTCGCTGTCATTGTGCATAATTGAGGATTAAAGCCATTTTTCAAATGATGGTTCAGTGACATTCAGTACTGTATCCTTCCCATAAAATCACCATAAATACAGAGCATCCAAGTAGTTTTTCATTCAAGAAGCCTTTTAATATTTGGATAATGGGCAGGTTGGGATAAAACATTCTCTATTGCATTACAGTGCAACCAAATGCAACAAAGGTGCAACAAAATGTTGGAATTAGACAATGGATTAGATCAAAGACCAGAGACATTAGATCTGGCCAAAAGGAATATCAACCCACCAACTCTTACACCACACTGAATGAGACACCTATGTCTAAATCCTTTAATACTGATTGCAGAAACGTCTTTGGACACTTGAGACCAGACCATTCATTTCTCAAGGCCACTAGAGATTGACAATCTTTCAGACTCAGTTAACGGACCTAATTGTGACCACAGCCTATTTTCTCTCGACTCGCTCTCTGTCTTTTCCTTCCTCCCTCGTTCAATAGTGCACACTACTGCCCCGAATCTCCTGATGCCAAACGTGCCCCCTCATACTGCCGGCACACTGCTGACAATGACTGTTTTAGTCCCACTGAGAGCATGCGTTTAAATGATGTACTTTAAATTGTTCACCTTACACGTTTCCCGCGGGCATAATGATTTTCCCAAAATAACACACACAATCTTTATGAAAAAGGACATGCGTAAATACAAGATACTCAAAAAGCAAATAATGTGCACTGCATTATGTTGAACTGTGGTGTTATTGCAACAAATAGTATCTATTACACAAGCGCCAACACAACAAACATAGTAAGACATTTTTTCCCCCTCAAATTAAATTAAAATACTGCAAAGGCCTAAAATCAGCCCATGAACAGACTAAATGGCAGCAATAAATATAAATGATGACCATAAAAAATAAACAGCATTGTACAATTAGTCTTTTGCTTGTCATAAAAAGTATACTGTTATATTAAAATTGCCACGTTTTGTGTGGTAGCAGCTAGTGTTGTAGTCAAGACCACTTAATCCGACACCAAGTCGAGACCAAGACCATTCATATTATATCACATTATAATATAAAAATCCAGATCTCAGTACTTTTTTGCAACAATATCTTGACATATCTATGACATTTATGACACAATCTCTCAATAATTCCTGAACCGGCATAATAAATAAAAATTAGAAATAAGTTATAGATTGCATTAATGATGTTAACAAATAAATCAGACCATGCATTGGCAATTTAGTAATATCCTAGCAGTTGTGGTCTTGACCGGTCCAGAGTCCTCTAAATCTGAGACAGAGACAAGACCGAGTACAAATGTGGTCGAGACAGAGATAAGACCAAGACCTTCAAAAAATGGTTTTAAGAGCATTAGCAGCTCACAATGAAGACGAAGGCGATAACAATAACAATAACACTCTTTATTAAATTTTACCAACTCAGAACAAACATTAGAATAATCTCAGGAACAAAAATGACACCATACATTAACGAGACCCAACAAGGAGTAACAGAAACAAAGGGCTTAAATACAATAAGCAAACAAAGGGAGCTGATTGAAACGCAGGTGGAACTAATCAGTAACTATGGAAACAAACTAGGGCATTATCAGTAACCTAGGAAACTAACAATGACTGGGAACAGGAAAACAGGAACAAAACCAAACTAGAACACAAAGGCCTAGATTACACCTGGTATTAAGATGCATTCCGGGTGCATTCATATAAATTGTCCATTAGATTGAAGCATCTGAAAAAAATGCATACATTTACCCGCTCAAAGAAATCAGGACAGAAGTGGTTGAAAGTGGACAAAAGAGACGGATTAAAACACCAGGTGTCGATCAACCAAAATGCATCTTAATACCAGGTGTAAACAGGGCCAAAGAAACTAACAACTGGCCTTGGTGAGTATAAGAGACTTCTTTTGAACAGTAACTTTTGATCGTTAGTGTATATACTATTAGACTCATTGACTCCTGCAGTCACAGTTGGCTGGTGTTAAAAGCACACAAAATGATGAATGGTGCTGAAATTAATTCACTTCTACTTAACGCTGCATTTCCCGTGGGTGCCTGAGCTCCTGAACACCCTTGGCTCTTATGACACGTATCCTGCACCTTCAATCCAACACAACAAGAGCCAACACAACAAACATCATTCGTCTTCCAGCAAATGTGATTTCCTACAACCACTAAATTCACATACTGCTCATTCTATTATCATCATGCTCCAAACAATTATCTTAATTAACATCTGGCGTGGTTAATGTACAATTTGAAGCGAGCACTTCCCACTACAGAATTACCACTGTTACTTCGCTCTCAACAACAGCACATCTGTCCACTCCAAGGGAGGTGGATGAAGGACCGTTGCCAGAAGGGCATTATGTTGGCTGAACGCTGGCAGAATGTTGGCTGATATGGCCAGCTTGCTCACTTCCTCCAATCTGTGTCAGTGTTACATCAAACCCCCTCGACTGGTTTGTCTGTCCCTCATGGCGACTACAGTGGCAGTGCCAGACTCGGTACCCTGGTGTTTGCAAACACGGAGCAAAAGAAAGCTCTCTACCCATATTCCGTGCAGTCGGGACAGCTTGCCAAGAATCGGCCGAATGTAGTTCACTTGGGAGATGTGAAAAGAAAACACGACAAAATACAAATATGGATAGTTCTGGTTCATCTTGTAGCCTACATGCAAATCCTTGGAAAGGGACTGGATGTGGACCAAAATGATGCTCAGATCATTTAGATGATGGATTCTTTCATCTGTTTGTTGAGAGTTCTGATCTTTTCATCATTCAACCCACTTCATGTAAATTATTAGGTGACATCCAGTTTTAAAATATCAAGCACAAAGAAAAGAAATGAGGGTAAATCGAAATACAAACAGCTGAAAGTCTCTCACTGACTGTTTTGTTATACAAATTGTCTCATTTAGCTGATGGATTCTTTCATGTTTGTTGAGAATTATGATCTTTTCATCATTCAAACCACTTCATGTAAATTTAAACAAAAATGTGAATGGTTAGTTCACCTAAAAATCTCATGCGTGGTTCTACTTTAGTAACATTATTTATTTATTTAATAATGTATTTAAGAAGAATAGGTTTAGTTCTGAAGAATGCATTAAATTGATCAAAAGTGACAGTAAAGATTTCTATTCATTAAAAAATGATCAAGTTTTCCACAAAACTGATTATAATGATAAATGGTTTTTTTGAGCAGCAAATTAGAATGATTTCTGAAGGATCATGTGACACTGAAGACTGCAGTAATGATGCTGAAAATTCAGCTTTGATCACAGGAATAAATTACATTTTAAGATATATTCAAATAGAAAACAGTTACTTAAAATTGTAATAATATTTCACAATATTGCTGTTTTTACTGTATTTTTGATCAAATAAATACAGCCTGGGTGAGCATAAGAGACTTCTTTTAAAAACATTAAAAAAAAAAAAAGGCAACCATTTGATTTGAATGGTATAGTGTATCTGATATCTGGTTGTTTCACAATTTCTTTTTTTGCAATAAGACATAATCTCTGATGTGCATGTACAGTAAATCTGGTCTGAAGCATTCCTGTCGCTCATACAGTAGAGCACAACTCAAGGTCATGGGTTTGATTCCCAGGAATGCATAAACTAATAAATGTATACCTACAATGAGCTATTTTTGTCTGCATAATGCATAAATGTAAATGAAACCATCACTTGGTGCTCAGTTAAGGTTAATGAATGCATAAGAATTCCTATGTGTGAAACACGAGAGAGAGACATCTTCTCCTTGGAAAAATGAATTGTGTTCTTTTGGCGTTTCATACATTCCTTACAAAATCTAAGAACAGGAGGTGTAAAATAATATCATGTTCATAGCATGTTAAAGTTAAACACTAGTGATGACTACTACAAAGTTCTGACAGCACTAGATAGTGCTGACTGACAGACTAGCGCATGTTGGCGGGTCATTAATGTAAACAAATTCGGCTTGACTTCAACAAAAGCAGATGTTTAACCAAATGTTCATGCTGGTCTTTTCCGTACAATGAAGATAAAGTTAAATATTGACAGAATTTTCATTTGTGGGTGAACTATTCATTTCAAAGTTGAATGCCTAGCTTGGATCTCCTCAAAAATCCAATCTCAAGAACATCAATTAAAATGTGAATTGACATATAATCTTAGATCCAAATGAAGAAAGAAAGACATTTCAAAGCACTGCTGTATCTCAAAAATATAACAGCAGTTGTTTTCGCAAGAAAAATAGAGCAAATACCTGCACATAGAGAGAGAGAGAATACATTATTTCAAGCCTGCACTCTCCCACACATGAACACACACGCAGTCGTAAATGTCAGTGATGGTACTGCTCTCCACTGCAGACTAATGAAGCGACTTATTTTCATCAGACAAACAAAAGCCCTGCCGTTACTAACATCAGATAACAAATGAAATCTACTTTCATCTCATGGCTATATTCTGAACAGATTTCAAGTCAACATGAAATCAAAAATGACCCCATTTACTCCTAAATACATGTTAGTGGTCTTATTGTGAAAGATTCAACTACACATGCTATTTGCTAGATAATGTCTGTATTTCTCAATCAAAACGTAAATTGCTTCATCTCTGAAATTACTTCTTTGTCTGTTTTACGTCACCAAGACCCCTTATTTCTCAATCCCTCCCTCCAAAACAGCTGTCATATAGAGACTTTTCACCATCCAATCCATTTCCTATAAATGTTTAAATCGATCATAACTACGCATTTGACTTAATCTATATTACAATAGATAAGTTATTTTAAATTGTAATGATATTTCACAAAATTACTGTTCAATTAGATCAATTAAAATGCAAAAACCCTAGACAGAATGACAGACAGAGACAGACAGACAGACAGACAGACAGACAGACAGACAGACAGACAGACAGACAGACAGACAGACAGACAGACAGACAGACAGACAGACAGACAGACAGACAGATAGATAGATAGATAGATAGATAGATAGATAGATAGATAGATAGATAGATAGATAGATAGATAGATAGATAGATCAGACTGACATCTCTGCTTTTCAGCAAATTGCACCATGATGCCATGTCAAGTTAAAAGTAGTTCAACTTTTAAAAGCACACCCTGGGAATCCTGATTTGTGCTCTATTGTTGTGCTCCAATTGTGTGCCCATCTAACTGTCTTTGAACACAAGAACACGTCCTGTGTAAACACTTTCTGTAAGTCTGGTGTACATGTTGCCTGTGGCTCAGGTGGGACTATGCTGACTGCAGACAAGAAAATTATGAAATACAAATAAATAAACAATTTACGGTAAGGAAACCATAAAATCAGTTTTAGGCAAACTGTTGTGTGTTGAGTGTGTCTTGGATGGCTTGACATGAAACACTTTATCCTTCACCACTAGGGAACCTTTAATGATGCTAAATTGCTTTTGTTATTGCAGTGCTGATGTGGATGCTATGAATCGAAGAATTGATTGGTTTGTTTGTGTGGCTGGCCCGTCTGAGAAGAGCAAGAGAGACACACATGAATGTAAGTCTCATTAGTCTTGAGCCCAAACTCATCCTTACACAGCACATTTCCTCTCGACCCGACCCAGTAACCCACTCTGGTTCTGCTGCCAGCTCACTACACCAGACTGATTTACGGCACATCCTGCCCACACTCACCTTTCTTGTCCCCAAAGAAGAGGGTCTGTTGTGCTGGATTTGACCACTGGAGGGAGGTGTTATCATTATAATCCACCCGGCAGGTCATGTTAGCCGTGCTGCCCTCGACCACCGTCACATTCTGGGTGATGGGGAACTGAGCCTGGCTACCTGTAGAGAGACAGACAAGTAGACAGGTATATAAACAAACCACTGTTACTAAGGAAAGGGGACAGAGGAAAGGAGAGAAGGAAAGGAGAGAAAAAACTCAGGTACTACTGGCAGTCTCAATACAGTGACTCATCTGTGAATCACACAGCAGGGTCATCATGAGGGTAGTTTAATTAACACTATCATAAAATAGATACTTCCAGTCCTGGATGTTGATTCTTTACTGTAGCTTGCTAAGCTAAATGCTAATCAGTATTTAAAGTAGCTGCACTTCAGTCAAGATACTGTATTGAAAAAGCAGTTAGCTACACTACAACCATCAAACAAAAAGCTTTAGTTAGTTATTAGCCTCTGCTTTTAAAAAAATATAAAACCTGTTTTATTCTAGCTTCATGCATTCTTTATCAAAACTTGAAATGGGTACGTTACATAAAGCAACATTTTAAACAAAAAGCCGAAAAAATCATGTTTTTTTTAAATTATTTTTACAATGTGCATAAGCAATGCTTTAATCTCTTGTTTCTGCTTCTTCTTCATCTTCGTTTTGATCTGGAGATTATCTTTCAGATGATGTGTAATAGCGCCCCCCCCTACCGTATAGCCTAACAGTGAAAACACGAAAAGCCGGAAAAATCCATCAAAATTCCGTCAAAATACAGTAAATTGTTAAACTACGCTTAAACGACACAGTAACAGCTGTAACAAAATGTTGCTGTATGTCTACAATTGTCACGTAATGCTCTTTTGCCATAACTATACAACCTTTCATACCTTGCCTAGTTAGGATTCAGGAACAACTAAACTGTTCCAACTATCGATTTAGGCCTATATCCTATTGAAAACTACATATAATAAGAGCATGTTAAACCCATTAAACTCAAAATGATGGATTATTGCACACATTTAGCACAGCATTTGGGTATAAAAAAGCAAAACAATGGTGTCATTCTTTGGCTCTCTCTCTCTCTAGGTCCATTCTGACTTGGGATCAGCAGTAATTGGTAGCATGGCCTAATTAGAGCTAGTCATGTTCGGCAAGGGAGACACTGCCACTGCAGCTGGGTGGCAAATTGACACATAATCCAGACTATGGTGGGCCTTCGATCCAAGTTAGCAACTGTCTCGTGTCTCATCGGGGAAAGGGGGATAGTGTGTGTGCGTGTGTTTGTGTGTGTAAGGGGCATTGGGGACATCCAAGCCAGGCTTAATCACGCAGCCTCAGTGGATTCTGCTCGGTTTTATTCCGCATTTGCTTTCCTTGACTTGCTGAGTTGAGTTGCATCTCTGGGTTTTAAGCCCATTTAGCTTTAGGAAAAAAATATCAATTTCGCAGGTGATCTTAAAGGTGAAGTGTGTAACTTTTTACATGATAAAAATACAGTAAAAACAGTAATATTATGAATTATTATTACAATATAAAATAACAGTTTTCTATTTTAATATATATATTCAAATGTAGTTTATTACTGTGATGTCAAAGCTGAATTTTCAGCATCATTACTCCAGTCTTGAGTGTCACATGATCCTTCAGAAATCATTCTAATATGCTAATTTGCTGCTCAAGAAAAATGTATTATTATCAATGTTGAAAACATAAATTTATTATTATTATCAATGTTGCTCCTTAATCTTTTTGTGGAAACAGCGATACATTTTGTTTTTCAGGATTATTTGGTGAATAGAATGTTCAAAACAACAGCATTTATATATACACTCACCTAAAGGATTATTAGGAACACCATACTAATACTGTGCTTGACCCCCTTTCGCCTTCAGAACTGCCTTAATTCTACGTGGCATTGATTCAACAAGGTGCTGAAAGCATTCTTTAGAAATGTTGGCCCATATTGATAGGATAGCATCTTGCAGTTGATGGAGATTTGTGGGATGCACATCCAGGGCACGAAGCTCCCGTTCCACCACATCCCAAAGATGCTCTATTGGGTTGAGATCTGGTGACTGTGGGGGCCATTTTAGCACAGTGAACTCATTGTCATGTTCAAGAAACCAATTTGAAATGATTCGAGCTTTGTGACATGGTGCATTATCCTGCTGGAAGTAGCCATCAGAGAATGGGTACATGGTGGTCATAAAGGGATAGACATGGTCAGAAACAATGCTCAGGTAGGCTGTGGCATTTAAACGATGCCCAGTTGGCACTAAGGGGCCTAAAGTGCGCCAAGAAAACATCCCCCACACTATTACACCACCACCACCAGCCTGCACAGTGGTAACAAGGCATGATGGATCCATGTTCTCATTCTGTTTACGCCAAATTCTGACTCTACCATCTGAATGTCTCAACAGAAATCGAGACTCATCAGACCAGACAACATTTTTCCAGTCTTCAACTGTCCAATTTTGGTGAGCTTGTGCAAATTGTAGCCTCTTTTTCCTATTTGTAGTGGAGATGAGTGGTACCCGGTGGGGTCTTCTGCTGTTGGAGCCCATCCGCCTCAAGGTTGTGCATGTTGTGGCTTCACAAATGCTTTGCTGCATAACTCAGTTGTAATGAGTGGTTATTTCAGTCAAAGTTGCTCTTCTATCAGCTTGAATCAGTCGGCCCATTCTCCTCTGACCTCTAGCATTAACAAGGCATTTTCGCCCCACAGGACTGCCGCATACTGGATGTTTTTCCTTTTCACAGCATTCTTTGTAAACCCTAGAAATGGTTGTGCGTGAAAATCCCAGTAACTGAGCAGATTGTGAAATACTCAGACCGGCCTGTCTGTATATTGTTTTTAAATTAAAGCATTAAAGCATTATAGATGTCTTTAATGTAACTTTTAATATCATTTTTGAATGAAAGTATTTATTTTCTTAAAAAAAACATTTTAAAGTACCTAAACTTTTGAATGGTTGTATATATGCAATATGCTTTTATTTTCTTAAAAAATAGGCATGTTGAATGTTCATGATGCAAAACTAAATATTCTGTTGAAAAATATTTAATAATTTAATGTAATATAGTACATATATGAAATAAAATAATATAAACATACACTATAATAAAAATAAAATAAAAACAAAAAAATACATATTAAATAAACAAATATTTTTAAACAGAATATCCCAATATCTCCCTGCTGCCATTATTCAGAAAAACAGTAGCCCCGTTCCAAATTTGCCAATGGTTGAGTCACTGTGTTGCGTCAGGTTGGTTTTTGACAGCCCCACATGTTTACACATTTTGGAAAATTACCCTACAGTACAAATGGCTCACTCATGTCAGTGCATATTAAGACTGGAGAAAGTATTATAACATTGAAAAACCACACTCTTCTCCTTTAAACTATACTCCTCTGCTGGTAATGAAAGTAAAACTCCATAATTGCAGTCTCTTTTCTGACCTTCATCTTTGCTTCTTCTTCCTCTTAGTCTAATCACTTGATTTGTCAGCCAGCATCACTATTTAACATTCACACTCCATGTCAGTTTCAAGAACACCTCACACCTCATGTGCTCATGTTGTTCTGGAATAATGAAGGAGGCAGTCGACACCGCGGTCGGTACAACACGTCCGTAGCATGTGGGCCTTGAATGAGACAGATCCCAATGTCACCTTCAGGAGAACGCAGCAGTGCCTGGCGCTTTTGGGAAGCCCACACGGTGATCCCCTACTGCCACGAGACGAGTATTAGCTTGTGAATAATTTCATGCATGCTAACACACTGATTTACAAGCCACTTTACAGTTCCTGCGATTTAGCTGTAAATAGAACAGTCATTATTTTTGCGACTCCACTTAAGGTGTGGTCACATTTACCGTTGTTTGGCAACTTTTCAAAATCCAGATATTAAATCCAGATATTTCAATAGCATGGAGCCCAGCACATGACATGTGGACAAAAATATATACATCATGGCCATGAATTAAGAATTTGTTCCCACAAATTAAGAAATTATTTCCATGATTTATTCAGTCATTTTGATTTAAAGGGTTAGATCACCCACAAATAAATTTTTTTTGCATCATTTACTCACCCTCATGTTGTTCCAAACTCGTAACGTAAGACTGTCCTTCGTCTTCAAAACACAAATGAAGATAATTTAAATAAATGTTTTGAGATTTCTGTTCCTCCATTGACAGCTAAGCAACTACCAAATTGTCACTTCAAAAAGATTATAAAGAGATTGTAAAATTAATCCATATGAATCGAGTGTTTTAGTGCAAATTTTCTGAAGATACTCTATCACTTTGTATAATGAACAGATTGAATTTAGACTTTTATTCACATAAAAACATTAATCAGAAACAAACTCAAACATGCTGCATAACACGAGAATGAACCTCATTGGTTCTTGCTGAAGCTCAAACATGCTGCATAACACGAGAATGAACCTCATTGGTTCTTGCTGAAGCTCAAACGTGCTGCGTAACATGAGAATGAACCTCATTGGTTCTTGCTGAAGCTCAAACGTGCTGTGTAACATGAGAATGAACCTCATTGGTTCTTGCTGAAGCTCAAATGTGCTGCGTAACACAAGCATGAACCTCATTGGTTCTTACAGAAGCTCAAACGTGCTGCGTAACACGAGAATGAACCTCATTGGTTCTGGCTGAAGCTCAAATGTTCTGCATAACACGAGAATGAACCTCATTGGTTCTTGCAGAAGTGCAAACGTGCTGAGTAACACGAGAATGAACCTCATTGGTTCTTGTTGAAGCTCAAACGTGCTGAGTAACACGAGAATGAACCTCATTGGTTCTTGTTGAAGCTTAAAACGTGCTGAGTAACACGAGAATGAACCTCATTGGCTCTTGCTGAAGCTCAAACGTGCTGCGTAACACGAGAATGAACCTCATTGGCTCTTGCGGAAGCTCAAACGTGCTGCGTAACACGAGAATGAACCTCATTGGCTCTTGCTGAAGCTCAAACGTGCTGCGTAACACGAGAATTAACCTCATTGGCTCTTGCGGAAGCTCAAACGTGCTGAGTAACACGAGAATGAACCTCATTGGCTCTTGCTGAAGCTCAAATGTGCTGCGTAACACGAGAATGAACCTCATTGGCTCTTGCTGAAGCTCAAACGTGCTGCGTAACACGAGAATGAACCTCATTGGCTCTTGCGGAAGCTCAAACGTGCTGCGTAACACGAGAATGAACCTCATTGGCTCTTGCTGAAGCTCAAACGTGCTGCGTAACACGAGAATGAACCTCATTGGCTCTTGCGGAAGCTCAAACGTGCTGCGTAACACGAGAATGAACCTCATTGGCTCTTGCTGAAGCTCAAACGTGCTGCGTAACACGAGAATTAACCTCATTGGCTCTTGCGGAAGCTCAAACGTGCTGAGTAACACGAGAATGAACCTCATTGGCTCTTGCTGAAGCTCAAATGTGCTGCGTAACACGAGAATGAACCTCATTGGCTCTTGCTGAAGCTCAAACGTGCTGCGTAACACGAGAATGAACCTCATTGGCTCTTGCGGAAGCTCAAACGTGCTGCGTAACACGAGAATGAACCTCATTGGCTCTTGCGGAAGCTCAAACGTGCTGAGTAACACGAGAATGAACCTCATTGGCTCTTGCTGAAGCTCAAACGTGCTGCGTAACACGAGAATGAACCTCATTGGCTCTTGCTGAAGCTCAAACGTGCTGCGTAACACAAGAATGAACCTCATTGGTTCTTGCGGAAGGTCAAACGTGCTGCGTAACACAAGAATAAACCTCATTGGTTCTTGCGGAAGGTCAAATGTGCTGTGTAACACCAGAATGAACCTCATTGGTTCTTGCTGAAGCTCAAACGTGCTGCGTAACACGACAATGAACTAAATGAAACAGAGGAAAAAACTGTTTGGCCATATCATCAAACATATCAAAACATGGCCATATTAGTAAGTCGTGGGAACAAATTGTTAATGCGTGGTCACCATTTTCATATTTTTTCCCACTTTATATGCAGGGCTTTATTCAATAGGATTCCACACGATCTGGAATTTTGCATGAAGGTGAAATATTTCCCCACGCAGATTTCGCGATGGGTTCAAGTTGATTGTGCAGGTTTACCGTATTTAACAATGGGAAGTTGCTTGGTCTAAAAGTGACTTTTGAGTGAGCTGTGCTTCAGACATTGTTACTTTATTGATAAAGTATGAATTTAATGGATTTTTCTTGCCTGTAAAATTTCTTTTGGAAAGGGAAGAAAATTTAAATATGTATTTGAACATGATACAACATCATATTCTTTATCTTAGTATAACTCTTTTGTAATTACATTTGAAAACAGCCTTTTCCTTAATCCTATAACTCATGATTTATACAAAAAGTGTTATCTTTGGAGACTGCTGATGTAATGCAAAAAAAGGTTTTTTGCTTTTTGCTTTCTTATTTCTTTACTGATGAACCTCATTCCACACAGAATAATATCCAGCTGTATAAAAGTTGAGAACGAACTTGAGAACAAAGGCCCATAAATCTCAAGTGTTCATTTTACTTTTAAGATAAACTGAGATATTGATTATGATCTGCCCTGTAAATGCAAAGATAATGCCATAGCAATGTGTCCGTCCTATTACACACAGTTCGACTAAAAAATAGACCAGAACATCACAACTGGAAACACTCAAGTGTCTCAAATTGTAGTGTGGCGCTAGCAAGGTTAAGGGTTTGTTTCTTAGAGAATGTTAACTGAAAAAAAAACAATGTGTATATTGAATGCATGACTTGAATGTGAAGCATATAGTATGCATTAGCTTCCTTCCAGAAAAGAATTTCTGTGACATTGTGATGAACATCTTACAGTTAAACTCCATCAAATCAATTAACTAAATTTTTCATAAACGACAAGAAAGCCGTATTTTTCACTATTAACTTGATGGCTTCAATCTCAGATCTCCTTGAATTCTTTTCATTGCTGCTCTTATGCCAAGAAAATAAAGAAAGACGTTTGTGTGCGGGCTGTTAAATGCTTGTCCCTTTGAGAGCAGACGCTGCTGTGCTGGTACAGGTGGACGATGGGTCAGCAGCTTACGTTTCACATTTTAGTCCAAACCACTTAAAGCAGATCCCAGATCAGCTATTCGCTCCATTTGGCCCTTTATTACAACAGGGCAAAGCTTCAGCATCAGTTAAATACTGCCTAAAGGGGCCTTTTGTGTAGTTGTGGCCTGTAAATGGAGTAGACTGGCCTGAAATCAAAGGAGAAAAAATGATTATAAATTATATAAAAGCTGTTAAGCAATGAAAAACCAATAATTTATCGACTAAGTCAGACTAAGTCGATCTTTATTCTGCTCATAATACATATTTGATTTTTACAAATACAACATTTTTGACAAGCATTTTTGATATGTTTGGATGGTGTAAATTAATCTGTTGAAACAACAATTCACTAATTCATTGTAGTCTCTACATTTAAACTGATGATGTCATGGTTTTGGTTTGTTTTCTTTGTTTTTGTGTCATGTCTTTTAATTTGAAGTCTATTAAGTTCCTGTTTCCTGATTATTGGTAGTCTAGTGATGTGTCCAAATTTGCCCCTTATATACCCTCATTTACTATTTCCGACATTACTCCACCAATATAGTCCACTATAAGAAGTGAATGAAAACGAGTGAGTGAATGACAAGCTCATGCAAGCTCGGACACAGAATGCGCCGGAAGGGCCGGCGCTTTTTTTTTTTTTTTTTTTTCATAGTTTTTGCTTGCTGTTTAATAATAATTTGACACTTGGCAAACTGGCAGCGCCAGTAGTGAGATGAAAAGATTTATTTTGAATTTCACTTCAATTTTCCGATAATTTACTCACCCCTATGCCATCCAAGATGTTCATGTCTTTCTTTCTTCAGTCAAAAATAAATTTTGAGAAGAAGTTTTTTGAGGAAAACATTCCAGGATTTTTCTCCATATAGTGGACTTCAAGGGCAACCAACGGGTTGAAGGTCCAAATCGCGGTTTCATGCAAGTTCGCTTTGTTAACACTGGGTCGATACTTCCGCCTACCTTTCCATATACTTACTTATGGGCTACTTCCACAACCTTTCCAACATGATTACGTAATGCAGCAAGCATTTGTGGTTAAAAAGTATATACAATTTTTTTTTTTTTTTTTAAATGACAGATCGTTTCGCTAGACAAAGACCCTTATTCCTCAGCTGGGATTCCTCAGCTAGAGCCCTTTGTTGAAGTCCACTATAAGGAGAAAAATCCTGGAATGTTTTCCTCAAAAAACTTAATTTTTTTTCGACTGAAGAAAGAAAGACATGAACATCTTGGATGAGATGGGGTGAGTAAATTATCAGGAAATTTTCATTCTCAAGTGAACTAATACTTTAATTAAAACTATTTAATAATCAATTTAAAAGAATTTATACCACACTGGACCAGCGATTTGGAAAAAAGCTTATAAACACTTGTGCTTAGGTCGAGCAGGAAGCAGCAATGAATGAATGAATGAATAAATGAATGAACCGTACATCCAGAAAAGCTTTTTTCTGTTTCAGCTGACTGCACCACATAATGGAAATCACTCGTTGATGAATGACCAGAAAGCAGCCAAGCAAGCCACTGTACATTGTATGCTTTGAGCACCACCAAAAAAAGCTAACAAACAACCATGCAGCAGCCAGAGGAACAACCATCTCAATTCATTACACAGCGATAACAGAAAATCCCCCCCCCACCCTATCCGGACTAATGTGTCTGCCTTAGTCTTCGGCATTAAAGCCAGCAGTAGCATTTGTAGAAATGTTGCACAACATCATTCAACGACAGCTCAGTGTGAATCTCTCTGCGGCAGCTGCTTTGTGATTCTCAGTAACCCAGAGTAAATCCGTATTGCTCAGAGGTTTGATTTCAGAGCTCATGAGACATCTAAGTTATTTTTTTATTATGTTGGATTGTCAAAACTTGGGTTAAGGTTTCAAAATCAACAACTCAAAACCAACATTTCTTCTTAAAGGGGCCATATTATGCCCTTCTATATTATGCATCTTCAAAGTCTATTAGAATAAATTTTCTTGCTTGAATGTTCAAAAACGTATTACTTTTCACATATTTGACATTGTTGCAGCTCCTCTCGTCAGTCTGTCAGTAACACACTATGTAATTCTCTGAGAATTCTCATTCTCTGTGAAGCCCCTCCTTCCTCCTGCGTGGTATGATTGGTCAACCCCTTTGAGTGTGTTTTGGATATGTCACACCTTACCATAACTGTTGCGCAATTCAGAACTTAGCATACTACTCTTACTACTTTTATCATATCTTTCTATGGCAGAATTAGTAAGAGTATATGTATGCAATAGTATGCGGTTCCAAATTCTCAACCAAGCCTCGCCCCTTTTTGCCTTGGGCGGGATTTATTTAAATAAGGGATATTGTGAGGTGTACATTCCTGGAAGAAAGCCCAAGACAACAATTGAGGCGTTGCAGGGAGTTCAAAACAGTGCACACTGATATAGTGGATAACTCCATATGGAGTGACATTGTGCTTTGTAACTCTGCAGACCTTTTTCATGCTCAAACAGCAACATTACACACTAAAGAAAGTTGAAAATGCAAAAGCTAAAGTGCACCTGCGCCATGCACTTCAGACCATGCGCTTAGATCGTTAAAAAATAGGGCCCATTGTGTTCCAAGCCTTGGCTGAAAACCACTAGAGCTTTCGACCTCATGTCCACCAAACTCAGCACAGTCATTCCGCCTGTTCTGACATATTACATCTTTTCTAACTGGCCGAAATAACTTATGCTCACCTGCAAGTTGACAAAATTAACTTTTAGCAGACATATACTTTTATCATTTAACAGTATTTCTCTGCTGTGAAAATGGACCACAAATACAGATGACTCGTCTCTTGAATCTCAACGATGCTGTATAAATGCTTAATGCTTCATAACCTTCAAACTTCAAGGCTTTGTAAAATTTTCAGACTAGGCTTTGCCAAACCAACTTTCAAAGTATGTATTGAAAAACTTTTCAGAAACTTTCAACTCTGTCTCAGGTTTATCCTCCTAAAATCTCTTAGGATTTTATTCAACTCTTAGGATTTTATTCAATATGAAAAAATGATAAAGTGTAAAATAAATGTGGATTGCATTGCGTAGATTTAATATCATTTGGGTTTGTAAGAATTAAATTAGACATGTTTAAATCCATAAAAACTCTAGGGGTGTGTTTCTCAGGAGAAAAACCTGAGAATCATGATCAATTTGCCTCCATTTGTTCTCCCTGTAATCTGAATGTGTGTAAAATGTTGTTAAAGTCATTCTTTATATGGATTTAGAGAGAAATTAGTTCTGTTCTGACAGAGGCATACCCATGTATGCCCACAACGAGAAATTAAAAAGATCTCTTTTTTTCTTCTATTGGGAACAGTTAAAGAATAGAACTGACTTAAAATATGTATGGAAACAGAAAGCAGTGCTATTGTCTCCAAACTGGTTAAGACCTTGTATAGCTGTACAGTATATGGGGTCACAGCAGGAGTCTAAGGCAGATCCATCATGATATTTCTAGCACATAATTCACACAGATCAAAAGACAGCCACTGAAAAACAAGTCGGCCGAACAGCTGTTATTTTTATTTTTTATTTTCCCCCCTGTGTGCACTTATGATTAGTGCCTTTGGAATGAAAGGCATGCTTATCTGATCAATTCTCTTTTCACAGTGAGTCTGTGGCTTTAAGCTGGCAGAAGATTAAATGAGAACTAATGCGAGAGGTAATATCATTTTGAATGCTATGTGATTGGTATGTCTGTCAACCTTTGCTGGGCACGGGAAAATTAAAATTCATTACTTGTGAAAGAGCCCCCATGCTGAGGTAATGAGAGTGAGGATGAATTAGCTTTCATGCAAGGCTTCATTTTGGTATTAATACACGTTCGCCTGTACACACACTCGCACATGCAAAACATGATCAAATGGTCTAAATGCACCAAAAAACATCCCAAATTATTGGTTGAGAATTTGCAACGTGATGAAATTACATAAAAGCTTGTCTTGCAATTGCTAGACTTTCTACTTCATGAATATTGCAATACTGGTACATGAACATGTTTTCAACAGAAACTTTTTTCGTTTTAATACCTGGTCACATTTTTCACAAAAAAAAAAAAATGATGCTAGCTGGATCCGAAATTGGATTTTTGAGAATATATCAACCAAGCAGGGCTACGTTTACGCTAAATCCAAATCAGGGATGTCATGATACCAATTTTGAAGAAATGTTAAGACTTTCAACACCAATTTGGATACAAGAAGAGTATGCAGCATATGCAATGCACATTGATGATAGACAAATAATAATAGTGTGTGAACTTCTGTTTTTTTTTTTGCGGTAGCTCCGTATATTTCTATGGCATCGCTGATGAAGAGTAATTAGCTGGTGAAGTGGATTTACTAACTGTAGAGTTAAAGGGGTCATAAATTGAGAAATCAACTTTCCCTTGAGCTTTTGATCTATAAAAGGTCATGGTAATATAAGAATATCCTGTACGTTTCAGAACTAAAAACTTCCTTGTTTTTAAGTCAAAGAAAAGCTTTTATTGACACCAGGCCCAGCAAAACGAGAGATCTCAGAATGTGCCAGGCTGTGACATCATTGTGTGGTGAAACACTGCCTTAACCGAAGAAGAAGAACGTCTGATTCTGTAGCCCCGCCCACCGACTCGTGCCTGACATGATAAATAACATAGGCCTACCTGGAGCTAAACTGGATCGAACTTCCAAGCAATAAACATGCTGCATAAACTTCATTCAGATTCCAGTATTATGAATGCATGGATTAACTTTATTTTTAATGAAGATCCAGCTCACATGGGAAAGACATTGCGTGTTTGTTCCTTCATTTCACCACAGATTTGTTTGTAAACAAGAGACTAGATTTGCAGACAGGATGAGATTACATGAATGAATGAAGCAACACATTTATGAGAGTCATTTTTTTTTTTAAATATGTGATAGTATTGCATTGTTACAGATCGTTTGATATCTATTGATTGTGTGTACGTGTCTAACTGATCATAACTTAGCACACTGTCACAGGCTGAAGAATCCTTTATTTGAGGTGTTGTGCTACGATTCGTGATCACTGATCAGACTCGGACATGTAGCCTATGGGCCAGGGCTCGCAAAGCCCAATGTCCTGGGGCTATATGTTTTCCAGACGGTGTGTTGTGCACTCTCTCTTGACTTTATATTTGAAGAAAAATGCAATTGCGGAAGTTTTGATCATGCATTGATTTGTCTGACTCTGCAGTGAGGCTTGTGTGTGTGTGTGTGTGTGTGTTAGTTGATGCA
This sequence comes from Paracanthobrama guichenoti, assembly GCA_018749465.1. NCBI lineage: Eukaryota > Metazoa > Chordata > Actinopteri > Cypriniformes > Gobionidae > Paracanthobrama > Paracanthobrama guichenoti. Next base: position 14,045,543 of record CM031957.1, read on the forward strand.
CATTTCGCGGTTATATCCACCGATCGGGTGGGCCAAGTAATAAAAAAAATAACATTCCAATTAATTGCAGGTGGATGAGAGATTAATCATTGTGTTTGTTTGATAAAGACATTTTGCGAGCTGGGCGAATCTTTCTGGTTGCCGTTTCCCCACATGCTTTCAAAACAATCCCTCACGTGTACTCGCGGGGGAGCCAAAGCTACTTGAATATGCAACGTTTATCCAATCGTAGCAGTGGGCATTTACTTCCAAGTCTTCGTGCGGCACTGCCATAAAAACCGAGCATTCCAGGAGAGAGGCTCAAAACCAGGATAGAAAATAGCCTATTACTTATTCATTATGATGTTTTTGAATGTAAAAACCATGCGAACGTCATAAGTTGACCTCAGACAACAGTATATATATTAAAAAAAGATCCTTTAACAAAAGATATCATGAGTATTGTAATGTTTGAAGCAGATGTCATAACAAATGTCAGTAGACCAAGAAGATTTTGAAACAAGCAATTAATTAATTTATCTATCCATAATAAGATCTTAATGTCATGTTGTGGAAATTCAAACCTATAGAGGCATTATATAAGAGCAATACGAGTCTAAAAAGCCATTATATAAGGTCATTTGCTTTGCAGACAACTAAAGAAATTTGTGGGGTTTTATTAATTTTTTTAGTCAGCTTCCTCCATCCAGATGTAAAAAGTAAAATAAATATTTAATAACTAAGTGAAATACACATGACCATTTAGTGTTAGTTTCTTCAGCTGTGAGCCTGGTTTCTTCCAAGGTTTTTTCTCCATTCTGACCCTGAAGGAGTTTTGGTTCCTTGCCACCGTTACCTTTGGCTTTTGGCTTGCTCAGTTGGGGACACCTAAATTTCAACTATATTACCGATCTGCCCGCATTGACACTATATGATAAGTGAAATTAGCTGGATAACATCACCGTTTCACCAGAGCAGCTGTGCAGCCGAATCAAATTCTGTTGCATTATTTTCCTGTTAACACTGTGAAGCTGCTTTGAAACAATTGGACTTATAAAGGTGATCTGATTTTATTTGATTCAGCTGTGTTTTAATTTAGTCTTAGTCCTGTGTCAAATGTACTTTTTAATTGTACACCTTGTCACATATCAGCTTTTAGACATTGTTCTGTTTTTTGTTATAAGTCAGAAATGACAAGGAGGCCACTTCACGCAACACAAAGAAATAAAAAAACGACTTTGTATTGTCACCTTCAGAACATTGTTTTGTCACATTGTCACAATAAACAACTGTTTATTCAGAAACCATAATCAAGATCCATGTTTGGATTTATTACAGTTCATCAATGACAAAGTTTGATCACAGATTTAGTCACAGCACAGACCGGATCTGTTATGGTTTTGTCCGGGTAGAATATCTCAATGGAGAACGCTAAACTCCAGTTAACATGTTTGTCTGTGTTTTCAGATAATCCGCACTTCTTCCGCAGTGTACACAGAGTGTGTGCACGTGGTTGCCAGATTGCAAAGATCGAGTAAAACACCAAAATGTCAAACACATGGCACATAGATTTAAGTTTTATTGGCTGAAGGGGATGTCATATGATAATACAAAAATTTATATTTTTTAATTGAATATTAATATTGCATTTTAAATGCAATTTTATTTGTGTCATTTATAAATGATGATGCCCCATGGAGAGTTAGGTCATTTTTAGGATTATAGGACAAAAATATGAGATATTTAAAAATGAAAAATTATATAAATATAATAAAAATGTGTTGTTTTCGTTTCTACCCTTTTGCATATCATAGTTTGAATATGCCCTTTTTGCAAATGTCAAAATACCCGAATGTCCGCTGAGAAAAAGAAAGAGAACATAGAAACTACAGGGACATAGACGATCAAGTTGACAACCTAATTTTTAATCACTGAACATACAGCAACATCACATACTTTAATTAATTGGCTGACCATGAAAGTAACCATGGCCTATTTGCTAAGATGTTTGGGGAGTAAGTCTTATAGTGTGGGCTGAAGATGAATATATTTAATTAGGACTGGAGGCCCTTTTGTTGTGGCGGTCTACAATAGGATCGAAGGGTCTAGTCATATCCCTGGGGAGGAAGAGCTGGTGTAATTTTTCAGGCCACCCGTTCACGTACAACAGCAAATTCTTAGTTAAATTGGAAAGCACATGTAAAGCGAACGCTGAGCTGGCAATTTCTCTAGGGATGCTCCGGTTTTTGAGTCTCCAGCTTTTCTAGAGGAAGACAGATGCATTAGGGGCTCATTAAAACCTCACGGTATCTTTTGCTTCCTACAAAGCAGCCTCACGTTCATTAACAACTCAGGTCTGAACAATTCAGAATGACACTTATTCTGAGTTCAGTGGAGTTTAAAGGCATCTATAGGGGCTTTTGCACCAGAGGAACTTTTTCTAGAAGAACTATTGGTGGAAATACCCACTTTTTGGTGTGTTCGCATAGCAGGAAATGAAAGTTTCCCTTTCAGATGCAAAATTTATGGGAGGAGAGTATTTAAATGAATTACGCAACATGATTTACTAAGGTTTGAACTAGTCAATTTACTGGTATTTGAGGCATTTTTCTTAAACCAGATGCTAATTTGTGCTGCTCTTGGTAGATTGCGTTGGTCATTATGGAAATGATCCAGCTTCGTCTGTGTTCTTCAATGTGTGCATTGTCAGTAAATCACCAGCAGAACTTTCCACTCCCATCCATGCTTTTATGGGACTGCGCTCTCATGCTAATTTGCCCTGTTTAGTAAATCTGGCCCAAAGTCTATTTATATCTTAGTACATTATATTCATGTGTGCATTGCATAAATACGATGGTATGAACTTGCATTAAGACACTTCAAAGTGCTGGATACTGGAACACAATTCTTCACATATAATCTCATGGTATCCTTCTGTTTGCTGTCTTTCTCATTATGACAGTCTTTTGAAATTCATTTTGAGCAGATATTAGAAAATCCATAGGTAATTATCATAAGAGCAGAGACTGGATTACTGTTGCCTATGATTACTGTAGAGTGAATCAATCCCAGTTAATGATTTTCTCAAAAATAGGCCTGATTTTTTGCAGGTTTAAAAACAGGATCCACGTTAACAATTCTTAAGAAAATATAATTTTCTGTGCTTCAACATAAATTGTGCCACCTGTGTCATAATAATATAGTATATATATAGGACTCTGTAACCTAAAGCACAAATGTTTAGACATTTTTAGAAAATTTGCACAGTTTTCCTTGTTAGTGAAAAACTGCAGTTCCTAAAGCAAGCCACAAAAGCTTTGTGATTATTCCTGTGTGAAATGGTTTCCTAAACAACTGCTTTAAAATGATCAGCTTCAGATGTAAATTCACTCAAGATCTGTAATTTCACTCAAATGAATCACAGAAATAGTAAACTCTTTTGGTTACTTTGTCCATGTTCACCTTGAGTGTGAACATCCATACACCACAATGACTATAGTCATTGTATGGATACACAATTCACAAATTATTGTACATGAAGGCAGAATTTACATTTTTAGGTGAACTACTCCTTAAAAACTGATATGAGTATGTTTTTAAAAGTTAAAGTGGTACCACATTTGCAGCTGCTGTTCATTAAAGGGTTAGTTCACCCAAAAATGAAAATTACCCCATGATTTACTCACCCTCAAGTCATCCTAGGTGTATATGACATTCTTCTTTCAGACGAATAAAATCTGAGTTTTATTAAAAATGTTCTGGCTCTTCAAAGCTTTATAATAGCGGTGAATTATTGGGTCATTTTTGAAGTCCATAAAAGTGCATCTATCCATCATATAACTGCTCAACACTACTCCAGGGGGTTAATAAAGGCCTTCTGAAGCGAAGTGCTGCGTTTGTGTAAGAAAAATATCCATATTTAACACTTTATAGACTAAAATAACTAGAGCCTGACCGATATGGGTTTTTGGGGGCCAATATCGATACCAATATTAGGGAGTAAACAAAGTCTGATATCGATATATCGGCCGGTACTCTTTGTGTATGTTATAGTACAGTACCAGTCAAAAGTTTGGACACACTTTCCCAGTGGTGTGTCCAAACTATTGACTGGTACTGTATATAAAATGCATACATAATATACATACATTATACATAAATACAACAGAACAAACATACAAATAAAAACAGTTATTTTCAGGATTTTCCATGTAGGTCTAAACTAGATTTTCAGGTACAGAAATAGTAATCAAATGTAAAATATCACTTCATAATCTTCAGTGTATAAATATAGATTAACCCTTATGAAAGTTAACCCTCAAGAGCTGTGAGCCCTTTTTTCTGTCTTTTGTCATCTTGTCTTTTATGAGAAAACGCTTCCCTGCCATTGACAAGATTTTTCTGTGTTTTCACTGTTATACGATGGGGGTGCGATTACACATCTCCTGAACAAGTACAGAATCTGATCAAAACACAGGTGAAGAAGAAGTAGGAGCAAGCAATCTTTTATAAGTAGATGCATATGTAAAATAATGAGATCATCAGCATTAAACAGCATATAAATCAAAACTGTCTAATGTTACTTAATGAAATGTAGACCCAGGACCAGCTATAGTACTGTGAAGCTTTGGGTGTGGTGATGGACCAATCGTCTGTGTTCTGATCATCGTTCCGAATTCCATCTGTATGTAAGTTAGTCGCAATTTTTTCTCAAAATGTAACTTTTTTCATGAAACTTACATTCAACTGTTGATAAAAAAAAGAATGCATGAAGCTAGATAAAACAGAGGGTCTGTTCTTTCTTTTGATATGTTTGAGGGTTTGAGGCTTGAGGGTGAGTCAATTATTTTTAATTTTCATTTTGGGTGAACTAACCCTTTAACATCTATTGTATGATGTAGCAGCTTCTAACTTGTGCCTTAAAGTAACAGTTACATTTTTAAAGTTATCATTTTGAGTGCTTGCTATTTCTTTTTACAGCAAGGAATGACAGAGTGTTGACTGCATCAGGAGCTAAGGAATAACCAGGAACAGCTCAGAATTCAGTTTGCTCATGCACTAATAGCCTGAAACTGGCTGGGTGGATAAATCCTGCTGCAATTACTGCTAAGCAACAATAGAAGTGTGACGTAGCCCATCCGCACAAACACACACACACACACACACACACACACACACACACACACACACACACACACACACACACACACACACACACACACACACACACACACACACACACACACACACAGACACAGTATATACATCCCTTTTAATGGTAGGGCCATGTACCATCCTTCCCACTAAATTATCACCATGGGGGGGCAAGGGAACAGGCAGCAGAACAGAGAATGGATTTCCCCTCTCTAGGTTTAAAAGCCCTCAAGTGCTTTTCTCTTCCCTTAAAGATACAGAGTGACACATTAAAATACATCTTAACCAGAGAATAGCTCTTAATGCTAATGGCAGAGCTTAAAACACCTCACACTCACAGCAGTATTATATTACAGAGACAGCCAGGCACTATTGGGGTTAAACCTAAAACTGATGTAAAATATACAAGAAAACCAAACTTCTGGCATGAAAAACTACAGCTCTATCTTATACTTCCCCTTTAAAGTCAACATGAAATCAAAACTGATCCTATTTTTTCTTGAAACACATTCATGGTCTTATTGTGCTTATATAATTCATCAGTGCATGTATGAAGATAAATCATTGTAATCTTTCAGTAACATACCTGTATAATTACTAGGGCTGTTCCCTATTAGTCGACCAAATGTTACTCAGCGAGGAAAGGCTCGGTAAAACAACATTCGAAACTGTAAAGGGGTCTACTTTTATTTGTGTATACAGCCACCCTACTGGAGCACATCACAAAATGAACTGAAACTCAGTGTATATGTAACCGGTCCTACTCAGACCACTCCCAGCGGGATTCGAACTGTGGTCTCCGGTGTTTGAAGCAGGCACTAACAAGGATGCTAAAGACTGCAGCCTCTAACATCAGTCGCTAGAGCACCTCTTGAGATCAGCGGAGTGAGGTTTACATGCACAGCTCTTACTGGCCTATGACAGTTACATACACTTGCCTCACAGACATGAGAAATATGTTTAAACATATTGAAATGTCTACTTTTAAATGAACCAATTCAAAACACATATTCTCTGATTATGTAATCTGTATGAAACATCCCCCACCCCTTATATATTTAAGAAATTCAATTAATATAGTAAACGTGATTTGTCAACTATTGGCTTATTGATCCATTTCTGAAAGATTTTCTCTCATTGGTTGACCACCTAGATCAAGGGTGTACAATCCTTTTCTGGAGGGTCACTGTCAGAGTTCAGCTCCATCCCCAATTAAAAACACCTGAACCAGCTAATCAAGGTCTTCATGATAACTAAAAACTTCCTGGTGTGTTGGAATGTATCTCTTAAGGAAGGTGACACTCCAGGAACAAGAATGGGCATTCTTGACCTAAGCCGGGTACATAGATAGCCACACAGGTATCAAAATAATGTTAACTAATACCCAAATAGCGATTTAGACATTGTTTAGGCTATTTTGTTGGTATTATAATACAGTCTGCAGTAGTTTAGTGCTTGTTAAAGTAAAATGGTTGTGGCAATATTAACAAATCACAATAAATTTGAAGAAGAACCATTGCTAGTAGACGTTCCTTGATCACATCACTCTGTAATTACAGATAGTTGAATTCGCATTACCAATGGTCTCACTCGCCCATGTCGCCTCAAATTGCCAAATCACTTTGAAAATGAATAACTTCTGGTTGCCTTGTCACTGCAAATCAGTGTCAGTGTGAATCCCCCTTTACACTAGAACAGCCATCCAGGTGCTTATTTTACCACTGCTATGCTGACAACAATCTCAAATGGCAAGGATCTCTGTATGCCACTCTGACATATCAAACTGGATGTCCACCCACAACCCTGAGCTCATACCTCCAAACTAAGACTTCCCTGATGAGTTTCCTCACCCAACCTCTCACAGTCTCAAATCTCAGCTGAAGGTCAAGCCGCTGTTTGCTGTCATCCTAGATCATCAGTTGTCCTTTGTAGAATAGGACAACTGTCTGGGCTTTATGTCATTCAATTTCAATGAAATTTTCCATGAATGCCTCTATACTCAGCTCCTCATTTCGACCAGAGTAATTTTCACTGCTAGATTATTGCAATTTAAGCATTGCTTACCAGCAAATTGTACATATTACAAATTTGCTCAGTAATTCAGGTAACCTTGACTTACCTTAAAAGCTAAACCTAATGATGTCCACACCATGAGCCCTATCATGGTACCAGCGACAGTGTTTTTTGCTAGTTTCAACCCAACGCAGTTATCATTTTCATGTCCAGCGCCACATTGTTTAAATTGCAAATACACTCGCGCCCATCTGTTCGCCCATGAACGAGGTGTGTTCAGGCGCATTGTTGGCACGTTGCTATTTTGAGGCAAATGAAAATGACCATGCCAGTGACCAACAAAAACCTGGTCTAAAGTCAATAGGGGCACGTGTTTAAAGGGCACGTTAGTAATATGCGCCTATAGGCGGGTGCACAACGCGCGTACAATATAAACTATTATTATTGTGTACATAAAGATAAAAATGCCTACATGTCATAATGGATAGTCATTGCATGTATCAGTAATAGCATGTATTTGCAGTAATGACAAATAAAATTGGCTACTTATTTAACCAATCGTGGCAGTACACACATTAAAATGACTCGTCAGGTTGAGGGTGTCTATATTCCACCATGTAAATAGCGAATCTACCATGGTGCAAGCACAACTAGCTTTTGAAGGGAATGGGAGATTAGACTCTGTTTGGTTTATTGCATGTCACACCCAAAACGCACCCACGGCTCATTAAAAGACTAGGTACAAACCTTTTGGACCATGCGCCTGGTGTGCCGAACGTTTTTTCCATCATTAAACTAGCAAAAGTGGATTTGGATGGAAATATACATTACTGTATGTCTGGGCCTCGGTTTGTCTTGTCATTGTCTAGTATTGGTCTGTTTTTGATGTAAACTCTAATTTGCTAAGAACTTCATGTAAATGATTTAGATTTTTTTTTTTAAAGACAAAAAGATTATAATGTTACAAAGCTCTTTTAACACTATCTATAACTATTTATTACCATTTCAGTCTTATCCGAGACTGTCCATGAATTTTCTTGGCAATGATTTTTCTGGGTTAGGTCACCAGGTCTTTCCCTAACACTCCTCATTACATAGCTTGGGGCTCAGACACACACATACACATTCACATCCACTGACAATTTAGCGTTCCCAATTCACCTACACTGCATGTTTTTGGATTGTGGGGGAAAAAAAGAGCACCCAGGTGAAACCCAGGACCCCTGGCTCAGCTGGGAATCAAACAAGGGACCTTCTTGCTGTGAGGCGATTTACTCTTACTGAGCCACCGTGCCGCCATCTTTTAACACCACAAAGACTTAATTGCCTTTTTTTAGCACCTGATTCACTTTAAATCAGGTATCGACACAAACGTCCCACTACATTAAAACTAAATGCAGTTTGCATGGATCTAAGTGCAGTTGTAAACGATATGACTATAGCACCACTGCATCTGGATTTATGTTCTTCTCCATCATTGGATGAATAACTGCTGCCATGATCAATAGAAAATATACACAAACTTTTAAATTAAATTCCATTTGCCGCCTACTTCCAGTGGGTGGTAATAATGCAAAGGTAATTGCATCAGGCAAATAGCATTGAGATTTGTGAATAAGGTGCCTTCTATAATAAGCATAATTCACAGGCCATTATTGAAAGGAGGCGTGTTTGCACGGATGGAAATTACAATAAATTAATTTAAATACGCTGCAGTGTTATTACAGCGCATTTAGCAACTGGTTAAACTGGATTGTGGGTGGTTTGTGAATAAGACGCAGGTTTTTGAGCTAAAATTCCACATAAAAAAGTGTCTGTCTGTTTAGAGAATTCATCCCTGTGCCACATATCCAAGACAAATAGTTTCCACTTTTTGTTAGAGCAGCGGATCTATGCATCAGCATTGGTGACCTGTACAAAATCCTACAATGGCATCTTTCTCCTAACCGTGTAGCACAAGTTTGCTGTAAACCCAGGAAGCATGTAGAGCGGATTCAGCTCATAATGGATATTCCTAGGGCCAATTCATCAAAGGTTCCCGGTTTGCTTTCTCACAGGCAGAGACTATGTAAATGCATCCCAGGCTCCTTTGGGAGATAAGAGGGGGCCGAACGGCACATTGTTTATTGGGAGTTGTGTTCAACATAAATCATCCAGCTGCAAAGACAGAGAAGATAACTCACCTTTCACTTTGTTTTTCGTTGCCGCCTCTGAGAGCATGAAATGGAGAAGAGAGATGGAGGAACAGGGATGAAGGGGAAAGAGAGAGAGAGAGAGAGAGAGAGAGAGAGAGAGAAACAAGAGTGATTAAACAAGCCTCAAAGCATGAAATCCTCAGCATATACTACTTAAGTCTCCCATTAAATTAAGTACCCCACCCACAAAAAAAAAAAAAAATCATCCCATGTGAACTTTCTTCAGTGGAGCACAAAAAGTGACGATTTCCCCACGCATTTACAACGAATGCAGGCTTTCAAGCTTCAAATAAGATGACAAAGCACCACAAGAGTAGCTTAACTCTTTCCCCACCAGCGTTTTTTTAAAGTTGCCAGTATTTTGATAATTTTCACAAAACTTTCATGGCCCCCAGAATATTTTGTTGTATGAACATGCGATATATCAAAAGAAAGAACAGAGCCTCTGCTTAAAAAAAAAAAAAAAAACCTGTTTTCTTCTAGCTTCATGCATTCTTTTTATCGAGACTTGAAAGTTTCATAAAAAAAACAACAACAACATTTTGAATAAAATGTTATTCTCAACTCTTTCAGAAGATAATATTGCCCCCTACCATAACAGTGAAGACATGGAAAGCCGTTAAAATTTAATTAACTCCAGGGAAGAGGTGAGGAAAGAGTTAAAAGTAGTCCATATGACTTTTGCACTAAATTTCAAGTCTTCTGAAATAATTTAATTTTAATACTGAAGTTTTTCACTCAAATGTTTTACTTCCATCCTGATTCTCCTTGATCAATTCATGTTCATAAGAATTCATGATAGATTGAGTGTTCTCCATTTTGTGAATGATATTATTTGGTTCACAAACCAAGTCTGGATGCTTTGTTCATGAGTCAGTCTGATCTGACTGTTGAATTCAATCAATTCAGCCTCCACTGAGAAACACTGAACAAATGATCAGGTTGCAACTGCTATCAACTCACTGGAGGGGAAGGATATCAGCGAATAAAGACTTTTTTCACAAAAGCTGTTGTATGACGTATGAATGGAACTTGGAACTTTGAACCTAGTCCCCATTCATTGTAACTGCTGGGAAAAGAGAGACTAGAACATTGTTCAGTCTCCTTTTGTGTTCCACAGAGGAAAGAAAGTCCTATAAACAACATAAAAAAAATACAAAAAATTGTGAAGGTGAACCATCCCTTTAATGCCTAGTGAGTTTACAGATGAAATAATACTACTTATCTTTGTTCAGAGTTTAAAGTTTGCTCATGTTTGAATGCATAAGCTTAATACTTTCATTATGCCTGACCTTCTGCTTTGCAAGCCGCCTGCCATAAACATCGCCTTGATGAGGAGCGTAACGGACATATTTTATAGCAAGCACCATCTGTATAGACTTCTTTACAGACCCAGCTGAATAATAATCATATACAACCTTTCATTGTCAATATGCATATGGAACATCCGAGGTGAGGTGAGACTAAGAACTGATATGACACTGCCACCATTTTTGTTGCATGAAGGAAAATGACAGTAAAATGCCAATTAATGCATTTGCGTTCCTCAACTTTGAAAGTGACACATTCAAGGCGATGAATAATTCACTGGGAACACTTTTTCTGCCAACTTTTCTGACTTTGACAGCACATAGGGTGAAAAGTTCATCATTTGGATGTGACAAGACAAGTCTGAGGCAGAAGATATAGCAAAAATGCACTGTAAATAGATTCTGCACAACATAAAGAAAGCTTAGGAGTTGCTTAGTGAATATAACAATGGGAAGACTATCTAAGTGAACTCAACTTTAGCATAATCAAAAATATGCACATTTTTAGGAACATTTATACTGCTGTACATTGCTCACAGCTCAGGAGACCAGGCGTTCCCAAGCAAAACAAAAATAAAAGCGAATAAAAATAGGCACAAATAAGACAATTGCTGTCATACAAAAAGAGTATAGATCTACGAAATTGTTATGAATAATAGAGTTGAGATAATTTGGGCTTGACTTTAGCAAATCTGAGCAGTTTGAGAATTTGTTAAGAACTATGGAGAAACATGAGATTAATTGCGCAAAACTGCCCAATTACCCTCCATTTAGTCTCATGTTTAGCAGAAACAATTGATATATTAAAGATTGTATTTGTGATTTTTTTTTCCTCCACACAATGATGTTAGTAACCGCAATTTAACTTGAGGGCAAATAATATGCTGGTTTTTGGAATAACCTTGAAGCATCTTTTGTGCTACTGCAATTATGTTCCTATTTATTAAAAGCTGTAATGTGATATTAGTTGGAGTGTACTTGAGTATGACATTGAATACTGTCATTTATTTGTATGAAAAGCAATTTTAGGGATACCCAGTCAATGACATACAGTATAAGAGTGTCATGACATATAAAAGTGGATCAATCTTGTTAAATACCATTAGTGGTGAAAATCGAGTTGTTTATATGTCTATGTGGTGTTTTTAATTTGCTTTCTGACGAACCATGTGCAAATTCATAAGTCAACACCATTACTGAGTACAAACCTGATTCCAAAAAAGTTGGGACACTGTACAAATTGTGAATAAAAAAGGAATGCAATAATTTACAAATCTCATAAACTTATATTTTATTCACAATAGAATATAGATAACATATCAAATGTTGAAAGTGAGACATTTTGAAATGTCATGCCAAATATTGGCTCATTTTGGATTTCATGAGAGCTACACATTCCAAAAAAGTTGGGACAGGTAGCAATAAGAGGCCGGAAAAGTTAAATGTACATATAAGGAACAGCTGAAGGACCAATTTGCAGCTTATTAGGTCAATTGGCAACATGATTGGGTATAAAAAGAGCCTCTCAGAGTGGCAGTGTCTCTCAGAAGTCAAGATGGGCAGAGGATCACCAATTCCCCCAATGCTGCGGCCAAAAATAGTGGAGCAACATCAGAAAGGAGTTTCTCAGAGAAAAACTGCAAAGAGTTTGAAGTTATCATCATCTACAGTGCATAATATCATCCAAAGATTCAGAGAATCTGGAACAATCTCTGTGCGTAAGGGTCAAGGCCGGAAAACCATACTGGATGCCCGTGATCTTCGGGCCCTTAGACGGCACTGCATCACATACAGGAATGCTACTGTAATGGAAATCACAACATGGGCTCAGGGATACTTCCAGAAAACATTGTCGGTGAACACAATCCACCGTGCCATTCGCCGTTGCTGGCTAAAACTCCATAGGTCAAAAAAGAAGCCATATCTAAACATGATCCAGAAGCGCAGGCATTTTCTCTGGGCCAAGGCTCATTTAAAATGGACTGTGGCAAAGTGGAAAACTGTTCTGTGGTCAGACGAATCAAAATTTGAAGTTCTTTTTGGAAAACTGGGACGCCATGTCATCCGGACTAAAGAGGACAAGGACAACTCAAGTTGTTATCAGCGCTCAGTTCAGAAGCCTGCATCTCTGATGGTATGGGGTTGCTTGAGTGCGTGTGGCATGGGCAGCTTACACATCTGGAAAGGCACCATCAATGCTGAAAGGTATATCCAAGTTCTAGAACAACATATGCTCCCATCCAGACGTCGTCTCTTTCAGGGAAGACCTTGCATTTTCCAACATGACAATGCCAGACCACATACTGCATCAATTACAACATCATGGCTGCGTAGAAGGATCCGGGTACTGAAATGGCCAGCCTGCAGTCCAGCTCTTCACCCATAGAAAACATTTGGCGCATCATAAAGAGGAAGATATGACAAAGAAGACCTAAGACAGTTGAGTGACTAGAAGCCTGTATTAGACAAGATTGGGACAACATTCCTATTCCTAAACTTGAGCAACTTGTCTCCTCAGTCCCTAGACGTTTGCAGACTGTTATAAAAAGACTTATTTTTCCCTTAAAATTATACATTTTCTCAGTTTAAACATTTGATATGTCATCTATGTTGTATTCTGTATTCTCTAAAAGTTCCACATCATTGCATTCTGTTTTTATTCACAATTTGTACAGTGTCCCAACTTTTTTGGAATCGGGTTTGTATTTTCTCCTTAAATCTGCAGTGAACCAAAGCCAGTCTCAAAAACGCGGTTTGAAATCGCTGGTGTTTCTTATGTCACAAACTACCTTGTAACCAATCAAGTCAACGTGTGGACGGGCTTTAGCATATCATTACTAAGCTGTGAAGCAGGGGAGTCTCAAGAGAAGCCATGATGTATATCATGATGTATTTCTAAGGATGCAGATTTTTAGAAGGCAGACTGAGATGGCGAACGGGAATTTTGTGTAACATTAGCAACACATTATTAGCTGTTTGATAACGTAGTCAAGCAAAAGGCTAATCATATTAATTACCGTTATGTGTCTGACATTGTAAAGAGCAATACCTTTGCAGCATTTAATACAGTAACCTGTGTAAAAGTTGGTCGAGTGCATCTCTGAGTTGGTGTGAAATTAAACTAAATGAAGCAAAGGTGTAGAGTTACATTCAAGCTATTTTAAAGGTGCACTATGTAAAATTTTTTCAGTAAAATATCCAAAAACCACTAGGCCAGTGTTATATATTTTGTTCAATTGAGTACTTACAACATCACAAATGTTTCCAACTATTTGTAAATCGTGAGCAAATTGCTATTTTAACCAATGAACCAGGACATGTGAGGGAGTCGCCTGTCAATTGCGTACATTTTTGTATCAATTTTATTTTGCAGAAACGCTTTACTCTCACTGCAGTGTGCAACAAGTGTCATAGCAGCCACCGAGCGAACGCACAGAATAACGTCATAACATAATTTTCAACACAGTCAAATGTATCTAATATGATAAACAGAGCTGCGTTACCTCATACTCATGAAAAGCGAGGAAAAGCGGAAATGGCACCGGCGACTGTGTCATAATAAAAGTTCATTTTATTAACAATCGATCCAGCGGCCTTGCTCAGCTCCCACAACACTCGGTCCTGCTCTGTTTCATACTACAGTAACGTTAATAATCGCAGTCGCAGATTTCTGCACGAGTCCTATCCCGATTCTTTTCCACCGGCTGTGAGGTGAAGACCACACGTCCCAAGATTCTGCACTCAAACTTGGCGTCATCAAGCCTTTGTTTTGAATAGGCGACCTCTAGCGGATGGAAAAGTTACATAGTGCACCTTTAAAGGCATGAAGAATTTTTTTTCACAGAAAAAATAAATAAATAAAAATAAACGTTTAAATAGGTCATTTTTAAAGGGTCATGAAACCCCCAAAAAATGTTTTAAGATGTGAACAGATATTTACAGACTGCACATAATTGAAAACTCTAAAGGTACTCATTAAGTTTATTCATAAGTGGTGCAATAATTTTGCATTTTTTAGAGCAATTTCTGTCTTCTGGTTTGAAAAGCAAAATCGGAGCAACGTCACGCATTCTGTCGTCAATGCGTAATACCGGCAAGATCCGGAGTGGTGATTGGCTGTGGGGATCCAATAGGGGATGGACGAATGAGCTGACCGTTTCTGTGCACTTCTCTGCATTTATTCATGATAATGAACACTTTTAACCCAATCAATGAGTTGTATAACGCATATGATCGCATCACAGTGGAGAATTCAAACAACATGTAACAACATGCGGAGCATGCATGAGAGCACAGCACAGCAATGAGTTTAATTACACTCGCAATGTGGATCAGAGATCGTATACAAACAGGAGTACGCATGTTCCACATTTTTTTGGACATATTTCATATACTCTAGTACTCTAAACATGAACCAGTACTGTGTATACACATATATTTAATCACGTCTTCTTCAAATGTACGTATGATCAACGCGATAACACAATGGATTATTCTGATACACAGAAGACAATGATGCAGACCGAAAATTCAAAGAATGGACGAAAAAGTAATTATGCCTTTATTACTGTATTTCTGTGTTAAAGTAATGTGTGTCGTTTGATCACAGACTGTAGTGCTTGTAAATGTAATGAAAATATTATTAGACCTTTTAAATGTTCTTCTACGTTTCTCCCTATAAGTTTGTTGTCTTATATGGTTACATTTTTAAAATGCATCAAGGTGCCCTCAACTGTTTTTTTTTTTTTGTTTTTCATATTTTAATATTCATGTTATCTGTATAATGAGTGTGCTGCAGGTCTGTGTTTTATTGGTTGTTGTCTCCCCTTTTTCCACCTTCTACTCTCCCACTTTTCCACAGCTTTACACACGCATTTCTTGAGACCTTTACCAACTCACCAGACTAAAGCAGGAATAAAAGGGAGACAATTACTGGAATAAAATTATTGACTACAGGGGGACTTTAAATGTCCTAAGTTAAAAACAAATTTTATGTTGG
This sequence comes from Paracanthobrama guichenoti, assembly GCA_018749465.1. Lineage (NCBI taxonomy): Eukaryota > Metazoa > Chordata > Actinopteri > Cypriniformes > Gobionidae > Paracanthobrama > Paracanthobrama guichenoti. The sequence continues at coordinate 14,061,193 of CM031957.1, forward strand.
TTTTATAATGGTTTTGAAAAACTTTAGACCATATTAAAGAAAAGTTTCTAAAAAATGTCATGAAGTGTAACCATCAAGTAAAATGAAATTACATTTGACTTACATGTGAGTGTACACACCTTAAAGAGGACCTATGCCCTTTTACAAAGTCTTAGTTTTGTTTTTGGGGTCTACTAGAATATGTTTTCATCTTTCACATGTTTGACACTGTTGCAGCTCCTCTCCTCCCAGTCTGTCAGTAACACTGTCTTTAGTTCTTGTCTCTAGGAAGCCCCTCTGTCTGAATGTGCCAGTGTTGTGATTGGTCAACTGCTTCAAGCGTGTTTTAGAAACGGCACGCCTCTTACCATAACTGTGAGTTTCAACACTACTAATGCAACTCGACCAGGCCTTGCCCCCCTTCTTTTTGTGTATGGATTGGAATTATTTAAATGAGGAATACTGTGACGTGTTATTTCCTAGAAGAAAACTCAAGACTATAATCAGACTATAATCAGACATTATATCAGACTATAATGGAAGCGTTTCAGGGAGTTCAGAATCTGTGCGCACTGATAACATGAATAACTCCTTATGCAGTGACTTTTCATTCATTTTTCATCCTCAAATACACTAAAGAAAGTTGAAAATGTAAAAAAGCACAATAGGTCCTTTTTAATAAGTTTTACATATTTTTGTCAAGGTATGAGTTTTTATTTTATGTATTTATTTATTTATTTTTATTCCAGATATCATGAATTATTACCTGATAAATATTTGTTGTACATGAACAATTGTAATAATGATACTCCAGTGTCAAGCAAGTTTTGGATCAAAAAACGTATATTGCCACCAGTTCCATAAGTACCGGCAATTAAATCTCCTTGACCCTCACAAACAAAAGTTCTCAGGCCCAAAACCCCATATTACTCAAGCTGCCGTGAATTGGCATGTCGATCTAGAGTTTAACGAAGGAGTCATTGTTTTTCACACTCGTTAATCTCTCTCATTCTTCCACCTTAGCCAACCACCCCGACCCCCCTGCCTACATGGAAGTTATTAATCTCTGACTCTCCGCACAGTGTCGGAATCTAATAGTGTTGACAAAGTCAGACTCCATGATAAGATTCTCCTTGCTGTAAGCGGAGAATATTTGCCAGATCCTGAGAGGAATACCAATGGATACAAGGATCCACTAGAGAGCAAAAGCTCTTAATCGAACTCTATTTGCTCGGCTTTCACTTTTTTTTAAATTTTTTTTTTATATCTGTTACCCCCTTTTGGGTTGTTTATGGGAATTAGTGTGACTGGCATAAAAAGAACTCCAGAAATGACATTCCAATAAAGAGGACAAATGCTAGGTCTTACAAAGACAGATTCAGAGGTTGCGTGCAAACATGAATTATTAATAATCTTGTTTGACACCTCACCTCAATCAAAGACACATTAATTAGCAAATTACAGTTTATTGGATTTTTCATGTGAACTGGCGAATCCTATTTATTCTTTTCAACACTGCAGGGAATGTCTTCTAGTCAGACGCTGAATATCATATAACTTATCAAACTCCAAAAAGGAACCATTAAAGGATTCAACATGCATTTGTGCCATAATGTTACTCTAGAAAATAATTTGACTTGTACATGTCCTTGTCCTTGTACTTCTTTATTTTTTAAAAGCAAAATCCCCATTTACAGGAATGCAAACCACTTCAGAGGCTTTAAAAGCAGAAATGGAAAGCATGTATTTTTTGTTACAGCCCTAACACTTGTTTATTTTTTAAGATGGACCATCTTATCATGCTGCTAAAACATTTCTAGAAGAATGAACTTCTGCTTATGTTATAAGTGTAATTCCTGTAAGTGGAGTTAAGTCACCAAGTTTACCACCATCACTGGTGTCATGACAACGAAGCTGAAAAAATGTAAACAGACAATGTCAGGAACTGATTTTATCAAACTAGTCTTTTGAAACAATGTTATTTTAATGTTTATAACCAACATTATGCTTCAAATACTTCTGTTTAATATCTGATAGGATACTCTGCCTTTGCATTCACATTTGTGTTCTGTGAAATCAATAGGAATCTAGGCGATCAGGGGTTTCACGAGAGTGTGAGTTTTAGGTTTACGTGTGGACCAACAGAAAACTACTGGTTTGAAGGTGACTTCAGAGTGAGCTGTGCTTTAAACATTGCTACGCTATTGACAATAGACAATGGACCTCTTTTGGCTGTGAAATTTTGCAGATGTGACCGCACCTTAAAATAATAATCACCATGAAAATCATCTTAGAAAACTGATTTTAAATTCACGTCTTTTAAAGTAGCACAGTGAGCAGCACACTAAAAATAAAAATAAAAATAGTAACAAATAAAAATAGTAACAAATAGTTCCCTCACAGGTCTATTTGACCCCAATGAATAGGAAACAGAGAAAAATGGGGATTTTTTTTTTTTACATTTATTTTATCACACACACGTATACATGCATGCACACGCGCACACACACACACACACACACACACACACACACACACACACACACACACACACACACACACACACACACACACACACACACACACACACACACACACACACACACACACACACACCTAGGAATTCCCAAATTAATATAACATAAGAATTTTTTTTTTTTTTCAAATAAAAATCAATCACAATGCAGACTACACACAGATATGACGTGGTTAGAATTGAATTTACAATGCAGAACAAAAATAAATGTATGTGCCCTCGTAATCTTTAATCAAAATAACCTCACACTTGCAGTGACATATATCTTCTCTGATGACATGTGTATTGGTGCGAGGGCACTAACATGAGATCGACCAATAGCAAACCACAACCATCCAACCATCCAATCAATTCTCCACGGACAAAAATCAAGTCATGCCCTAAATTTTTTCTTGTTTGAGAAGCCGTTCACTTGGATATGTCACAATAGGGAAGAAAAGAATCTCAACTTCCATTTCATGCTGACTTTGATAACCCTTTTACGCTATAAAGAACCTTTTGTGCAAAGGTTTCATGGATGATAAATGCTCTTCATGGAACCATATGTAATGAAGGCCAGCTAGTGAGAGTTGTGCCAGTAAAACTCACTCCCCTGGTCGCCCTGGAGACTGATACTAGAGACTGTGGTCTTTAACATCCTTGTTAGCGTGCCCCCCTCTCATGCTAAAGACACGGTTCAATTTCCGCTCTGAGTGGGTCGCGCAGGACCGGTGACATTTGGTGCCGTGACCCGGATGGGAGTGAGGGAGGAGAGTGTAACGGAGGCCAGATAATAAGAGCTGTGCAGATAAACCTCATTCCCCTGGCCTCAAGAGGCGCACTAGCGACTGACGCTAGAGAGCACGCTTTAGCATCCTTGTTAGTTCGCCCACCTCCCATGCCGGAGACACTGGTTTGAATCCTGCTTGAGGCAGGTTGAGTAGGACCAGTTACACATAGATGCCAATAAAGAACCTTTATTTGTAAGATTGCATGAGTATTTTTAAAATGGTGTGTCAAGTTACAAATTTTGTCTAACTTTTAAAATCAGCCTAATTACACAGTCCTTAAGAATGATTGGTCGCTTAGGCAATCCCACTGACTAGTCAATTTGGAAATCTCGGCCCAAAACCCAAAGGATTAAAGATCCTAAAAATAGGCTTCAGCTTTGTATGCAAAATATTTCCTTTGGATCTTGGGGTGAAATGTGACACGGACAAGTTTTTGTGACATTTACCTGTCTATAAAAATGTATCTCGAACAATGGCAATTAGCTAGATTCTGCTCATGGAGGTTCTTGCCTCTGGGCCGCTCTGTGGTCTGCCTTAGTAACCACTGTATCTCTTTCAGCCGCTCTCCTCCCATGTTCTAGAGACCACAATCCCTTCTCATACGTTCATTTCTCTCTCTCCAATGCTTTTTCTGGCAGGGCCTATTTCTGATACCTGCCTGCGGGCGATGTGAAGAGAAGGGGGAGTCGGTCCCCACGGTGATTAGTCTAACCAACCATGAGAAAGGGTTTGTCCTCCAAAGCAGAGAGAACGAGGCCCTCCAGTGAGCTCGGCAGGCGGCCGGAGGAATCATACCTCACATTGCCAAACAGCGAGAGTCCCTTGGGCACTATGGCTGTGACTGACCTCACGTCAAAGAGTAACCATCATTCTCAGGCCAGAGGAATAAAAAAGAATCCACCAGACAAGTGCAGTAAAGTGTGTTTTGATTTCTGCAGTCATGAATGTATAGCTCTATTTGTTGAAGTATTTGTATATTACCAGATTGGTCAGAGGTTTTCAATTTAAAATATAGTCTGAATGGAACGTTATTGGTTGCTTTACATAGCATTTTAAAATATGGCTAGCTACTGATGATGACATGTGTAAAACTAAGCATAACCCTCATAACCAGAGCTGTCCTGAATCTTTTCTATGCCTCAAAACTTTCTGCAATGTTGCAAGATTTTGAAGGTTTCCCTGGAGAAACGACCAGCTAAAGCAACTGAAATCAGCAGTCGGCGAGTGCCCACTTAAGGAGACTTCCATAGCCCTGATAAGAGCAAGAGTCTGAGGTAGGGAAGATAGAAAACACTCCATATGTTCCATTAGGACGTTACAAATTCTTGAATGAGAGCTTGAAGCTCCCATGTGTACAGTGCGAATCAGTACATTTTCCTATCTATCTATCTATCTATCTATCTATCTATCTATCTATCTATCTATCTATCTATCTATCTATCTATCTATCTATCTATCTATCTATCTATCTATCTATCTATCTATCTATCTATCTGTCTGTCTGTCTGTCTGTCTGTCTGTCTGTCGTTTTTTAGACCCCACTGACTTTGTATGAATGCAAACAGCTGATTCAAATTAAACATTTCTTAAGTACAATGGTGTTAGTGAACAAACTCCCTTTACCTTAAGTATGAGCATGAGTAGTAGTAGCTCTTGCCTTAGCAAGTTGCGCTAATAATAACAACATGACATTTCTGTCTTTATTGGTTCCCGAGGGAAAAACACCTGACAATCCAGGCATGCCCACAACACCTGAAGCAGAGCAGCAGTTTTCTCCTCACAACATCCTCCACTGCATGAAGTGACAGTCTGCTCAATGTCACCCCATGCTGTCCTCTTCACCTGTGGCCAACGGCATGTGAATAATTCAACATCTCTGTATTATTAATGAAGAATGAGCTGTAAGTAATGGCCGATGCCTGGGGCCATTTACAGTGACAATGCTGAACACAATTCCAGAAGCAAGGAAAAACCCATATAAACAACTCGTCGTTTCCCTCGGGAACATTTATGGCTGTGTACATTTACTGTTTCATTCCCCGCATTATCATAGCTAGAGTTACACTTAAAGGGCAGACAGGAAAGAATGAATTGGTAAAAGGTTAAAGCTAAATTATGTTAGCTGGGTAAAATGTCTGAGGCGCATTTAAATTTACAATCACACACTGGTATAAAACCTCACAAACATCATTGTGCTCTCCTTATGAAAGAAGGTTACTATTTTTAAAGATTTATAATATATATATATATATATATATATATATATATATATATATATATATATATATATATATATATATATATATAAGAATAACAATAAAAATAGAGTTGCAAGATTCCCAAACTTTTTTCCCTGAGAGAACACGGAAATCTTGGTAAATGTCAAACCAAATAACTTTTGTGGCTGTAGCATTAAAAATAATTTTTTTATAAATGATTATCATTTTCATGATAGTTGCCAAAGGCTAAAATTATAGTAAGGCCCCTTTTCTTCAAAATGAGCAACACATTGGTATATTCTGTAGCACTGGTATTTTTAGTTGGAGATTGTAATAAATAATTTCACATAGCCAGATTTTTACATTTGTTATGAAGTTTGTCCCACTTTACAGCTTATTCTGGCCAAGAACCGTACACTTAGACAGAAAGAGACCTTTTGACTGACATGTGATGCAATCAACCACAGTTCACTTTCTTTTTACGTGCTGTTTGGCACAGTCTGAAGAATTTGGTGAAATTTGGACAAACGGTCTAGGAGGAGTTTGAAAAAGTGGCGGACAGGAAGTTTGGCTGACTATGGCAAAATATGTTCTCGGCATGACCAAAGGAATCTATTAAGACCAGTTTTATGGCAGAATTAGGTATTGTTCGACTTGACATGCTGCACCAAATCTAAAGAGACCACTTTTATGTTTTTGGCCAAAGCGTTAAGAAGTTATAAGCAAAAATAGCCCATTTTTGTATCTCCGGACCACAAGGTGGTACTGTGCCGAAATGCAGCAGGTAGCCTCAAGTCATAGTTGTCATAACACACACCAAGTTTGGTCAAAATACACTAAAGCATTGCGGAGATATAGCCTCATGTTCATTTTGGCAGGCACTTCGTCAAATTCATTTGCGCGTTTTTCGAGAAAATTTTTTTTTTTAGAACTTTTTGTCGGCATGGTCTGCAGATGATCTGGTTACACTTTCATGAAAATTGGAGCAAGGGCATAGGAGGAGTACGAAAAAAAAAGTAGGTTTTTCAGAAAATTCTAAATGGCGGAATAATTTTCATGACGGAAATTCAGAGGGAAAAATTATTTAGTGTCTAACCCTTACAGTTCAAAAGTTATAAGCACAAATGTAAGTCAAACTTTGGACAGGTGGTGCAGCTAGAGGTATTGAGTTAGAGACTTTTGCTGTGGTGAATGTTTGGACTGACCTCTATCTGTGTGCCAAATTGCACAACTTTTTATCATATGGTTCTATGGGCTGCCATAAATTCAAGAGCAGAAGGAGCAGGAGCAGGAGGAGGAGGAGGAGGAGGAGGAGAAGAAGAAGAAGAAGAAGAAGAAGAAGAAAAAGAAAAGAAGAAGAAGAAGGCCAACGGATACAATATGTACCTACGCACCTTCAGTGCTTGAACCCTAAAAAACTGCAGCAGATGCCACGAACAGTTCAAAAGGCACTTCATTTGTAACATAACAAACAAACAAACTTGCTAATTTCAGTCAAGCTGGAAAGTTTAAGTTAGAATAGTTTTTATGAGCAAGAGTATATAAGAAGAGTCTTCAAACGTCACCACGCCGAACAGGTCCATGACAAGCTCTTCATGTTATGTGTAAAATACTGTTAAAATAATAAAAAATAAATAAATTAAATTAAATTAAAAAAATCTTGACGGGGCTATTACTAATGTATTTTATGTTGCTGAATAAAATGAGAAAAATATTGAGTTTGTGTTAAACACAGACTTTACTTCAAGCATTTAACTAAAAACCCATTAAAAAAAAAACATTGACTTTGGGATAATGGAAACTGGAAGTGGGAAATTGTTAATTTTGACTTCCCAGTAATTACAAATTAGCTGCTGACATCAGTCCGTTCAGACTAGCTATAGTCATCCAGATAACACAAAGCCCTTCCAATAAGCATTTGTACAACAAATCTGTTTTGGACAATTCTGTCACCAATAATGTTTTTTATGGTTAAATTGCATCTCAGATGACATTAAATGTGTCTAAATCTTGTTTACAAGTCCTAAATATTATAAACACATATTCTTCAGTGTCATTTTGATTTATTTGTTCTTGTATCAACAGCTTAAAATTTAATTGAATGCTGTTCCTCTTCTGACACTCTATGACAGAGACAACATGGTGTCTCACCACGAATGTAAACACATCACCACAACCTCAAACACAGCATCAGTGTCACATATAAAGTCATTGAAGTAGAAAAATATCTAAATTAATTTCAATATTTATTTCTCCAAGACTATCATATTAGACACAGGACTGTCATACAGCAGATAAACACTGGCCTTTTGGGTCTGTCCTCGAATATAACCACCTTTTATTTGGCACATGGCTGGAGCTTTAGAAAATACTTTGACATTAAGCTCCCTTTGCATGTTTCCCCATGGAACATGGCATGCAGATAAGAAAGAAACGGCCTCCAAACTGCAGGTAATAGAGTATTCAACCTTCTGCAGTCCTTATCTGACACCTCCCCAGAGGAAAGACGACCCGTCAACACTGCACCTCGCGCTCACCCCTGACTTATGTCTACAACATGGACGACATTGGTGGCTGTGTGTCCGTACACAAATAAACCATGTTTAGAAGTGCTGATCGGCCAAAGTGAAAAAGCTGTGCTGCTTCCTTTGAGTTGTTGCATGTACATGCAAGTCAAGAACATGCCTTTGGAAAGAAATTTTAATACTGTTGTGATGACCACACATTCAAAACTGTTGAGATAACAAACTAATATGGCCCCAAAAATGTCGGAATGTCATCAAAACAACTAGTATCCACAAATACATGATGCTAAACAGTTTTCTGAGCTATTTTTGCAGGGTGGATGTATGAAGTAAGTTCTCCTTACGTTCGCACAGGTGAGTAACCACAGCTGTAGTTCCTCACTTTAATTATGAACAAGTTCCACTAACATCTGACAAGTTTTGAACAGCAGGGAAAGATGAGGTAATATGTGGCTATAAGGCCTGTTTACACACCTGGTATTAAGATGTGTTTTGGTTGATTGGATCACATGTGGATTACTCTAAATACTGGTGTAAACAGGGTCTAAAACGTTTTGAGCTTGTCCACTTTCAACCACTTCCAGAGGTAGTCGAAAACGCATAAGACCGGATTGATTTCGTAGTGCAGACGCTCATGTGGTCGAATGCATTTGAACAGTCACAAAAGACACTCTGTGACAATTAACTCTGTTAATTGATTTGTCTATTATTATTTATTATTAGTTATTTAACCAATAGTGATGCAATATTGCCTGTTTATATGTTTCAATTTTGTCTAACAAGTAAATTAACTGAAAATTATTGTTCCGCCCAAAAATCTTTTCTGTCCCAAAGATAAAATTAGAGCAGACAATGTTGGAATGTCTTGTAAATAATGCCATATTTTTTCATTTCTGGGTGAACTATTTCTTTACCCTCTTTTCCAACAACCCCCTAACCCAGTCATAATAAATCTCGTCCTCTTCTTGAAATGCCTAGATCTTCGTTAATTTGTTTTTTTTATTACACAGAAAAATCCAGCAGAGTGTTGAATGACCCACATGCAGCAGGTACATGGGGTCTCTTGGCCCAAAGAATGGTGAGTTCAATCCATCTCTTTTCATGTTTCGAGCCGTCTCATGTCATTGTGACCTTCTCAAAGTCAGTGCCCTAAATCGGTTTTCATCCGTGTAAGCTGTGACCTTTTCAGCTTGGAGGCTTTTAGCCTTACCTGCAGCACCACACAGCTCCACCACCTGCTCCAATAGCACAGACCGACAGAGAGCTAATGCTTCAGAGATCAACCAATCTCATTCACATCCTCGACGCCAGTCCATGGCATTTGTGTATTCAACCTTCTGAAATTCAACTTCAATAAACAGGAAGGATGTTATGACACCTCGTGATATGATATGATGGCACATACAGCATGTGATCATGTGATATCACTCTGGTCTGCTCCTCGCATTTTGGAAACTATTAGTTTTGCTCTTTTTGTTTTTTTTGCAAATTTTTGGTAGAAAAGATGGACAGACAGACAGACAGACAGTCGGACAGACGATAGATAGACAGACAGATTGATAAACGAACGATAGATAAGATGAATGGACGGACAGATAGATGATCGTACAAATGAACAAATGAACGATAGACAGATAGATGGACGGACAGATAGATGATCGAACAAATGAACAAACGAACGATAGACAGATAGATGGACGGACAGATAGATGATCGAACAAATGAACAAACGAACGATAGACAGATAGATGGACGGACAGATAGATGATCGAACAAATGAACAAACGAACGATAGACAGATAGATGGACAGACAGATAGATGATCGAACAAATGAACAAATGAACGATAGCTAGATAGACAGATGAATAGATAGATGATCAAATGACCGAGAGAAAGATGGAGGGACAGACAGATAGATGATCGTACAAACAAACAATAGATAGATAGACAGACGGACGGACGGACGGACGGACGGACGGACGGACGGACGGACGGACGGACGGACGGACGGACGGACATGATTGAACGATATGATCGAACAAATGAGAAAGATGGAGGGACGGACATAGATGATTGATAGACAGACGATTGAACAATCAAATGAACGAATGAACAATATATAGATGGACGGACAAATAGACAGATGAACAAACGAACAAGAGAAAGGAGGGGGGACAGACAGATAGATGATTGAACGAACAAATGATAGATAGATGGACGAACGAACGGACGATAGATGGATAGAGAGATAGATGATCGAACAAACGTGAGAAAGATGGAGAGAAAGACATGATTGAACGAATGACTGATAGACAGACGGATGGACAGATAGATGGTTGAATGAACGAACGAACCCATGATAGATAGATAGACGGATGGACAGATAGATGGTTGAATGAACGAATGAACACTAGATAGATAGATAGATAGATAGATAGATAGATAGATAGATAGATAGATAGATAGATAGATAGATAGATAGATAGATAGATAGATAGATAGATAGATAGATGATCAAATCAAACAAGCGAGAGAGAAAGATGGAGGGACAGACATGATTGAATGAATGAACGACAGACAGAGACAGATAGATAAACTGAAAATATTCTGCTATAGACACACACACACACTCACACAAATGTTTGAAGCAAATAAACAGATTGATTTGATTAACACAGCACAGCAGGGAAACCAATCAGTATGCCAGTGTTGTTATTAAGGACGGAAGTGGATGTGTTTGTACACACGTCCAGAAATACTGCAATTAGCAAAGCATAGAGAACAATTATAGCATAATAGTTTGGATTACTGGTAATGGCTGACACATCTCTGCATGGTATCTAATAAAAAATATTTCAAAGAATAAAACAATGAGGTCTTTTATCTGAAGTACTGATACTCAACGCATTTGCTCTGTCTCAAAGGTAAACTAGTTTGCTGCCTTTGTCTAGATTTTTTTATTTGTTTACTATAATTATATAAAAGATATTATAATAGCAACTTCTTTTGGAGCTCTATTCTTAAAAAGGGATGATTATGTAATGATTACTGACGTATTGTTGTGAAAAGGGTCAATGATAAATAATGATGTCCAAGATGAAAATAATGAAAAATAATTTTAAAATGTAGTTTAAAAGCCAAATTCTTAGAAATGTAATTTGTGTATTCAGGTTGCTCTTTATGTTTAAAACAAAACAAGTCAAACCAATTTTAACAAAAAAAAAAACAAAACAAAAACAAAGCAAGTCTAAAAATCAATGTACCCATCACCTATAGCAACAACAAATTCCTTGAATACATGTGAGTTTACAGATCTTTCTGAGTCATCATGAACATCAGTTTGAGTTATACCATTTGACAACCTGAACTAACCCTGCTATGTCATAAAATGTATTTGTTACGAACAGAGGGACACGGAGAACAGGAGATGGAAATGAAGACAGTTTATTGAGTGACCGGGATGAGCAGCAGATAAAGCGAGTAGTCGGATGAATGATTGGCAGGATAGGGAAGGTAACAGGGTTTGGATACTCAGCGTCTTCAGGAGGACAAAACACAGGAACCAGGGAGACGATGGAGACAGGAGGCAAGGAGACACACTGGAGACGAGGAAGCAGGTAAGTAGCACGGGAGAGTCCTTGTGGTAAGTCAACATATGAGCATAGTGTTAACGAGACCGGACAGTGACTGAGTGTGTGCGTGGGGCTTAAGTGCAGGCAGTGAAGAGGTAATGATGAGGTGCAGGTGTGCGTGATCAGTACTCGGGAGAGGCTGTGTGTGGCGCTTGGGAGTGGGTGGAGCCTGGCGTGCTTGTGACAGTATTTTCATAAAAACTCTGACACAGTCACGAGGGCCCACAGGAGTTCTCTCTGTGTTATCACTTCCTGTTTATGGGTTTCCTATCCCATCACATGACAACAAAATAACTTCCTGCAAATTGGTTACACCAAACTGACTTTGATTTGGTAAGCTTTTTTTCTTCCAAATCAACTACTTTTCAAAGTACTTTATCCACAAGAATATTCGTTTTTACAATCCTAGGACAGTTGCACCACTTTGACATTTTTTGTTTTACTTTATGCAATGAATTTATTTCAGTCAATTTCTGAATAAATGAATAGATCCATCAACCAAAAATGAGTTTTATAATCTACCTGAAGAAGGAATGAAGTTTCTACCACATCTTTTGTTCATCATGATATTTTGATATTTCATGCTGAAGCTGTGTAACATGACTTTAATGCTGCCTTCACGTGCTATTGGAAATTTCGTAATTTCCACTTGAGAAGTTGTGATTATGAGCTTGTTACATTCAAGTGCTTTGTTGTCGGAATGAACAGGAATAATGGAGGTTTATTCTTGCCTATTTATTGGGAAAATCTTATTAAAACCAACATTATATGTAGTGTCACATGCACTGACAACCATATAAACATTTATGATGCTATCCGCTTTCTGCCGATTCTGTAATTTCAGTCAAATGCAGGCTATTTCTATGTGTATAAAACATACAATACGCTTCAAATGGTTACTCGTACATGTAAATATGGACCACCAGACAAGACGATCTAGCTGGTGTGGGGAAAAAACGAAGAAATCATACTTGACACAGCAGCAGCTCTATGTTTTTATTTTATGGAACGCCCATCTCTGGAATTTGGGTATCAAAATTATGTCCGAACTTCCCAGTGGTAAACACAACATCAGAGGGCGTTCATGTGCAATTTTTACCTAGGAAACGATAGTATTTACGATAATTCCGATAGCATATCAGATTCCAAGCATGAAACATGAATATCAGTTTTTTTTTTTAGTTATACCATTTGACAACCTGAACTAACCCTGCTATATCATAAAATGTCAAATATTTCAGTATTTTTATAAACTCTGATACACAGTCATTCGAGTCCACAGGAGTTCTCTCTGTGATATCACTTCCTGTTTATGAGTTTCTTGTCACATAACAACAAAATAACTTCCGGCATACACCAAACTGACTTTGATTTGGTAAGCTTTTTTTTTCCTTTTCTTCCAAATCAACTACTTTTCAAAGTACTTTATCCACAAGAATATCTATTTTTTACAATCCTAGGACAGTTGCACCACCTTGACATTTTTTTTTACTTTATGCAATGAATTAGTTCAGTCATTGTCTGTATGAACATTTCTGAATAAATGAATAGATCCATCATCCAAGAATGAGTTATATAATCAGCCCCGAAGATCTATATTAATGAACATTCATCTAATTCATCATGATATTTTGTCTCCTGCTCTTTTTTTCTATTTTGACCAACACAGATGTTGTTTCATGCTGAAGCTGTGTAACATGACTTCAAGTGCCGACAGCATATCAGATTCCAAACGTGATCGCACCGCTCCATCGCTCATGTTTGGATGTGCACAAGCGCTTATGCTTTGATACAGCGTCAGCCATAAATCTCTCATTTAATTTTCCTCAGAGAGACAAAATCAGAAAAATGGTCAAAGCACACATAGGTCAGTTTTCGTGAAACAGATTAAACCGAGTACTAGAGCAAACAGCAAATTCATTGTAGAAACACTATTGACAGTGCAATTTAATCCAGGACTAAGATTAATCTGTGTCTGGGAAACCGGCCCTCAGAAGTTCATGCGCTGATGTGGACGTGTAGAGCAGACCGGCTCTTTCCCGGTGGGGTTTCTAGACAAACAATTTCTTATGTCATGCTTCCGTGAACACACATCTAATATGTACTCTTGGCATACACTGCTGGCTGCAAACACATTGAAAGGCAACCAGTGTTGATTCCACTGAGACGCAGGTATTTGGGGGGTGGGGGGTGGGCGGTGAGGGGGGTGGGAGAGAGCTGTGCCAAGTCCAAATTCAGGTGTAAGCACTTTTTTCAGGTAGTTTTCAGATTTTTTTTCTTTTGCGAGGTGATTTATTTTCAGTACAAGAAGAACAGAGGCTATGTATAGGAGCGGTTTGAAGCTCTGCTCTTACATAAATGCCCTGTAGGGATAAAAGTCCTACACTAAACTGCAGTTTCTTGTGCTGTTGTGGATTGAAAGCTGATCCGTGTTATTCTCTGAGCTGTCATTTTATACGGTCTGTTGAGTAAAATCTAAGTTACATGTGCACTAACCATTAATCATGACTGAGTGAGTAAATCTGTGTATTTGAATCAAAACAATAGATTCCTATGGAGCTATTCACACCGGGCACAATAATTTAGGGTTCAGTTCTCATCACTAGTTTGATTATTAGCATGCATATTACTAGGATATTGGCTGTTTATTAGTGCTTATGAAGCACGTATTAATGTCTTATTCTACATGACCATATTCTACATCCCTTAATCCTACCCAATACCTAAACTTGAATGCTACAAAAACTACCTTACTAACAATTAATAAGCAGTAAATTAGGAGTTTATTGAGGCAAAAGTCATAGTTAATAGTGAATATGTGTTCCCCATACTAAAGTGTTACCAGATTTTAGTTATTACATGCACTTTCTTGAAGGACACCAAGAAAACTGATTGGGGCTTTAAAGGGGTCATGAACTGAGAAATCAAATTTTCCTTGAGCTTTTGACATAAAGAGGTCATCATACTATAAGAATATCCTGTAAGTTTCAGGACTTGCTAGTAACCAGTTAGTCCAACAACAGCTTTTGTTGTAACCAAGCCCAGATAACGAATTATTGTGGAATGTGCCTATCTACAGATAGTGAAACACCGCCTCAGCAGAAGAAAATTAACGGCTACTTCACCATTGCAACTCTGGCCCCGCCTACTGGCGTGTTAGTAAGATGACTAGGAGAGAAGAGCAATACAGGATCACTGGACTAAAGATAACATTACCTTCTAAAAGATCATAATGCTAGGAATGTGGTTAATTTATGTATTGCCAATAATGTGAATTCAATGCGACATGTAAGTAACCGTGTTAATTCTAATGCCAGATCTGTGATCTGTGATTTTTGGTATGTAATGATTCATGTACAAGCAGATGTCTACGTGTCAGTAAATCAAAACCAGTGACTAAACGGTCAACTTCACATTGTTTCTTCTAGTAGGATGAAAATAATCTGATATTTAAACTGTGATTAACATTATATTTTTTTAAGTACATCTTTATATGTAATTTAATAAAGTTTACTGTTGAATGTACTGACAAGCATGCATGGTCAATTAAAATGTATTTTCATGTATTAGTAAAACTTGCATGTTACATATTTAAATACATTTAAAGAAATGGATATAGTTGCCGTTTACTACCTTTAAAATATATTAACTTTATATGTAAAATCGAATAACACACTAAAGTTAATGTTATCAAGTACTTTATCATGTGCTTTAGTATGTTAGTCAATACATCAAAATAAGTGTACTCCTTCAAAACACGACAAAAGATTTTTCATTATCATAATGATTTAAAATGTTTAATTTGATATTATGCAATTTTTAAAAGTGTATTTGAGTGTCCTAGTTATTGAGTAACTGGTAACACTAGTTTGTGGACCAATTTTCACTATTACCTAGTTGTTTATTATTAGCTTTCATATTACTAGGATACTGGCTACTTATAAAGCACATATTAATGCCTTATTCTGCATGACCATATTCTACATCCCTTCACCCTACCCAATACCTAAATTTAGCAACTACAACTACTACTTTAAAAGTTGTAGTTAACTGAATGTATGTTACCCAAACTAAAGTGCGACCATTAAAATAAATATCTGCAGGTACAGATTTAATAAATAAATAAATATGTTTAAGATTTTAAGTACACTTCAAGTGCACATTTAATACAATTAAGACTTCTTTTTACAATGGTAATTTTGGCCTTAAATCCTTAAATAGTCATAATATACTCACCCTCATGTCCTTCCTAGCAATTGTGACTTACTTTCTTCGGTGGAACACAAAATGAGATGATTAGTTCACGCTGCTCTTTTCCATAAAATCAAAGCTCCTAGTTATTAGAGGCTGTCAAGCTCCACAGTGTAAGTACCATACAAATAACTTTCTTAAAATCTTTTTTTTTTTTTTTTTTTTTTTTTTTTTTGAAAATTTAAAGGGCTAGTTCACCCAAAAATGAAAATTGTTGTCATTTACTGACTCTTAGTTTGTTCCAAACCCGTATGAGTTTCTTTCTTATGTTGAACACAAAAGAAAATATTTTAAGGCATGTTGGTAATCAGACGGTAACCATTGACTGCCATAGTAGAAAAAAAAAATACTGTGGAAGTCAATGGCTACCCATCAACGGTCTGGTTACAGACATTCTTCAAAATATCTTCTGTTGTGTTTAACATAAGAAAGAAACTCATGCAGGTTTTTGGGTGAACTATCCTTTTAAGTCAGCACTGAACATTTTCCCTAATGCTTTTCAAACTTGGAAAGTAACTTGACATGAACCAATGACATCAGTGACATGAAACTTGAATAAATAAAGTCATACAGGTTTGTAACAAAATCAGAGTGAGTAAATGACAAAATTTTTATATTTATGCAACCTAGCAATTAAACATGGTTTATCACTTGACACTTTATTATGTTGCGCCTGGTTATTTATTAATTTATTTTTATATAGTTTGTCCAGGGGTCAGCCATGACTAGCTCCACTCTTCCAATTAGCATGCCAGATGACAGCAAGGTGAAAAGGTGAGATCAGCCTTTCTAAAGTCGTTCTTAAAATTCAACACTCTCCATTGCTCACAGGTCTCCGGAGAGCACACGAGTCTTAGCTCGTTGATCTGGAAGTGCAAACATTAAACACAGACAAAGACAAAAAAGGAAACTCATCAAGACGATACTGAAATTGAAAAAGCAAGAGTTCAAGAAACTCATCAAGTTTAACTCAAACAAGGTCAACTTAACGCTTCACTCAAAAAAAAAAAAAAAAAACCCAAAAAAATGACACCAGCCTCTATTCTCATTTGGCTTGTGGGCGGCAGGAGCCGAGTGTGCGGCTGCAGCTTCAGGTGAGTCTCAAGGTCACCCGTTTAATGGTCAAACCCCACTGAGTACAAGAAGATCTGTCTGCAAGTGAGCCAACAAACACAGCATCTGAAAACAACCGTTATTATTTGGCCCTACGCGAGGAGATTCGGTCCTGCTGACATCGGCGGCCCATGGGCTCAGACGCATAGCAACCACTTAACTGGGCCCTGGGAATCCAAGGCAACTGCACGCCTCGCTAACACCCCTGTTGACAGGGCGATTCCCAATAACTCAATTTCCGGCCCAGTAATTTACTCCCGGTCCCTAGTGCCTCCTCTGCTCAAAACAGCCGATATATCGCCCAAACAAGGACTGACAACTTTTTGTTTACATAGGCCTCTTTATTTGCCGCCGTGAATATTAATGAACATCCTGCGGGGTCAGTCGCGCTAAAGTACCATGGGTTCTTATAAGTGCGCAGAAGCGGGGATCTCAAGTGCTTGTTTAGTTCACAAGCGAGCATGCTTGTGGTCCAGTGAGAGAGCTAAATTCAAGCGTTCAGCGCCCACATCCCCTCCAAACAAAAGCATTTGTCTTTTTAATGTTTCACAAACATTCTTATGGGTTATTACAGATTTTTCTCCACTCCGAGCAGTTGTCTCAGATCCTACCAGTTGCAGTCATCAATTACAATCTGGAGATAAATTACTGAGTGATGGCAAGGCTGCACTTACGCCGCAATTCCAGATATAGGAATGAGGGCAGAGATTCAAGGTCAATAAAAATCCCAGTGCTGTTGCAATCCGAGCAGCTCACATAAGATACATGTTGACAGCTAACAATTACAACCGCCATGCAACCAATACAGTGAACTGTCAAGCTGTGTCAGTCAGTTTGTGACAGATGCAAGCCTTCACATTTGTCCGTATGCTTGAAATAATACAAAGGCAAGTTAAGTGGACTGTCACATTATTTTTTGTGCGCAAAGTGATGAAGTACCATTTATATGAGTTAGGTAATTTGTCTATTATCAATTTATCTTTGTAAAAAGGTGTCAGAACCGTGGCTTAACGGTTCACACACATGCTCAGTCACACTGAGCAAAGTCGCTGTCGTGTGTTTGATTCTGTCTCACATACTTTTTGCATTTAAAATAATTTAAAATAAGTAATAAAATAAATACTGCAACTTTTTTTATTCCTATCCATACTAACCAAGCCACCCTCCACACACACAAAACTGAATGTTCTAAAAAAAAAAAAAAAAAGTAGTCCAGATATAATTTTGAAAATTTTACTGTTATGCAGCACCTGCTCAAAAATGTACATGTTATCAATGATTTTATTCAAAATAACAAATTAACTTTATCAATACACCTTTATATTAAATGTAATGAATAAATAAATAAAACCTTTGTTTAATCAGGGACTGAGCGTTAACGTAAATTAGGCTTTCAAAGTGAAGCTAATATTAGAATTAGAAATCTTTTGATATTAGCGTATCAGATTTTTCAAAATGGATGTAATGTTTTAAAGTGAAAAAAAACAACGAATACCGAAAAACGCCACAGAATTAATTACATTTATTGCTAATCCAGTGCTGATGTCTGTGCTGTTGTTTCTCCACCACCAAAAAAAAACCTTTTTTAGAGAAGGAAGAACAAACCCTGGAATATTTCTAAATAAACATTCACCCCTTATTCTTACTCAATGCGTACTCAATTGTGATATGATAAAAGACAATAAATATAATTTCCATCTTTAACTGATGAAAACCTAAAAAAAAATTGCACAACAGAAATTGCCCACCTGTCGATGGCCAACGGTGTGTGTTTGAACTTTCATTTCAAGTGCATCTTGAAAACTTGAGTGTGTCTATCTGCGCTGCAATTCAAAAGAGCTACCAGTGTACCTTCACCTTCCCATCATCCCTTAACCAGGAACCCATCATACTTGTCACCAGGCGAGTCTTTCAGCATCCCTCCTTGACTGTGCGATTGCCCTGAGGGAGAAATTCGCTCACCAAATCCTCTCTGAATGAGAAGAGGCTGTTTTTAATGGCTCAGAGCGCTTAGCATGGCAGCAGATGGGAGTCCAGTTGGCACGGCTCTCATTATTGGAGCTTGAAGCCATCCTCCGTCCCACCGCCACCTGTCCGGCAGGTCTAATGCCACCCCAGCACCTGGCCAAACCATTACATGTTATGATCAGGGTTCAAGATGGGCGGCATCGCAACTTCTTGCTTCATTTGTCTGATCACTGGAGAGAGGAAAGCACTAATGGCGGCATATGCAGTCACCTTACTGAAGAGTGATGTTTTTCAGCTGTGAGACTTCTTCGCCAAAAGTTTTTCTTTGTTGCATCATGCTCAGTCTATTTTGGCTTATAATATCAAGCACGAATCCTCAAAGACCCAAATATGTCTACTGCACAGATGGGGATAAAAATGGACAGCTCAAACTGTGATATTTCTCTAAACATCAGACTGAACACATAAATCATGTCTAACAGTGATTTTATGCCCTGTGACTGGACATCATATAATCAGACGGTTGAGTTTGATCATTCGTCAGAGCTCACTGGGTTTAGTAACAGCTGATTCCAGCGGTTTCTTCGAAACTCCCAGATTCTGAAATGAGGCACTTTTAAAAAGCTGACAATGCCCATCCAGCATCCAGCATAATTACCTCCTCATTTAGATCACTAAACAGTCCTGGAAAAAAGCCAAACATTCTCTCTGTCACTTAAACATACTTTCCACTTCTTGTCTACCTTAAAGTTTCTGGAGCTGTACTCATGACATTTAAGAGCTGTTGGCTCACAGGGATTCAAGTTTGAATCCATGAAATAAAGGTGTCACAAACGTACAAAACACAAACGTCACAAAGTCCATTTCCATAGTGTTTACTTTGTTAGCAAAAGGGTCAATAACAGGCTATTCAATTAATTTATTATATATATATATATATATATATATATATATATATATATATATATATATATATATATATATATATATATATATATATATATATATATATATATATATATATATATATATAGTGCCCTCCATTAATATTGGTACCCTGGAAAAAGCCAGACATTCTATCTTTATATTTTATTCCAAAAATTCACAAAATTCTAACCTTTCATTGAAGTAAAACAATTGAAAGTGGTGGGAAACTCACATGAAATAAATGTTTTCTCCAATGCATGTTGGCCACAATTATTACCACCCCTACACTCTAAAAAATGCTGGATTAAAAACAATCCAAGTTGGGTTGAAAATGGACTAACCCAGCAATTGGGTTGTCTTAAGCAAACATTTAACCCAACCGCTTAGTCCATTTTCAACCCAACTTGGGTTGTTTTTAACCCAGCATTTTTTAGAGTGTAGAAATTCTAGGTACAATATCTGGTAAAATGAAGTATATTCACATTCACATTCCCATTCAGCCATGACTTCCTGTTTCACAGGAGTATAAATATGAGGAAACACAAAGGCCAAATTCCCTTAATCATTCATCACAGTGAGTAAAACGAAAGAATATAGTCTATAGATGTGCAGCAAAAATATTGGTTTCCATTTCCACCATCAGGGCAATAATTAAGAAGTTCCAATCAACTGTGGATGTTACGAATCTGCCTGGAAGAGGACGTGTTTCTATATCATCCTAATGCACTGTGAGGAGGAGAGTTTCAGTGGACAAAGACTCTCCAAGGATCACAGATGGAGAATTGCAGAGTTTAGTTGAGTCTTAGGGTCAGAAAGCCTAACATTAAAAAAAAAAAAAAAAAAAAAAATTCAAACAGCACCTATATCACAACAAAGTTGTTTGGGAGGGTTTCAAGAAAAATCCTCCTCGCTCATCCAAAAACAAACTCCAGCATATTCAGTTGTCAGACACGACTGGAACTTCAAAAGGGACTGGTTCTATGGTCAGATGAAACAAAACAAAAAAAGAGAGCTTTTTGGCAGCAAACCCACCAGATGGGTTTGGAGCAAACTGGAATAAAAAGTACCCCATGCCCACGGTTAAATATACTGTGAATCTTTAATGTTGAGGGCCTATTTTTTTTGCTGGCGGTCCTGGACTTCTTGTTCAGATACATGGTATCTGTCACATGTGCTCCGTGTCTGTCCTTGGACTTTTTTACGTTAAAGTGTTTCCTGTACTTTATTTTGTAGTTCTTTGTAGATTTTCATGTTGATTTGAGCTGTGTCTCGTTTCCATGATCTGTTTGCCTGTGTATTTAGACCCTATGTTCAGTCTTGTTCTTTGCCGGTTCTTATCGTTGCGTTATGTTGGTTGTTCTGTTCCTGAGCCTTGTTCTTGACCCCTATGATTTTGTATTTGTGAAGTTTTGAGTTTATTTAATAAAAGTATGACTGCACTTGAATCCTGCTTCTGGTGATGGCAAAATGAGGCTTCCTGAACCACTGAGACTTCGCAGCCCATTCCTTTACCAAAAGGTTCATTACCTGAAGCTTAATTCATCATTGCTCACTAGTGACACCTAGCTACTGTGAAAAGAAATAGCAGACAAATCCATTAATCCTGAGCCAATGACCTGAGCAGACATTTGTCTATTGCCTGGGTATAAAATAAAATATGTATCTTTCTCTTCTGACTTTACTCGCACAAAGACAACTGTCAGACACACTGTTAATTACTTATTTATTTATACTGTGATCAACCGTGCAATAAAGCAGATGCCAAAGGACACCTAATAATAAAGGAAAACTGTATTAGAGAAACCTAATCTAATCTAACCTAATAATAATAATGTAGTATAATGTAGTATAATAGTATAATGTAATAATATATAGGCCTAACACATATGAACCATAATAACGACATGACTCTCTGACGCACACTTCTACTACTCCTGACACTTCTCTGAAACGCCACAACAACCACAAGGTGGCGCGGGTTTCGAAACCAAAGCGACACTCAGACCGAACCGATGACGTATTCCACACAAACCGAGGCCTCGTTTGTCATTGGTCACTTGATTTCTCCGTTAACAACACAAGCCTCGAATCGGGGCTTCATCTGGCACACCCATTTATTCTCGGCACAAGCTCCGACGCCTCGATTCAAATGTCACATCACTACCTGCTTCCTTATCTGCTGCAACCAATCGTGACAGAAGAACTGACCATACCATGGATCCAGCAGTACATCTCGTCTGCTTCGTCAGAGAACTTGCTCACTCAAGGACCACATCCAGGACGACTTAAGTATTGATAATTTCACTGACCTCCCAGACTTTGCTCTTACTGATTTCTTTTGCTATGGACTTATCATATTTGTCATTTATCATATTTGACAGTTGCCAGCATGTCCTGTTCTGATGGCCGCCACACCAGAGTCTCGTACTGTCATGGATGCCACACCAAAGACTCGTTCCATCATGGCCACCATTCCAGAGTCTCGTCCCATCATGGCCACCATTCCAGAGTCTTGTCCCATCATGGCCGCCACTCCAGAGTCTCGTCCTGTCATGGCCGCCTTGCCATTCCAGAGTCTCGTCCCGTCATGGCCCCCATTCCAGAGTCTCAGCCCGTCATGGACGCCATTCTAGAGTCTTGCCTCATCATGGCCGCCATTTCAGAGTCTCGTCCTGTCATGGCCGCTAGTCCAGAGTCTGCAGCCAAGATGGCCACCACACCTGAGCCCTCAGGCAAGATGGTCGCACAATGAAACTTATATAACTGTCATGAGATTAAGACAAAAAAAGTCCTAAAGTTAAAAATATTAATACATGCTATTTAAGAGTCAGAAAAAAAATTAAATGAAAAAATATGCTGATTTGCTGCTCAAGAAATTTTCTGATTTTTATCAGTGTGGAAAACAGTTGTGCTACTCCTTGCTGAATAAAAGTATTTAATTAAAAATAAAAACTTTGACCCCAAACTGTTTAAAATGTTTTTTTGTTTTTTTTGTTTCCTTTTCCTTTTCCTAATTTCAGACATCCTTGTCACTGAATTTCATTTACATTTAAGAAAGTGCAGTTTTTGAGAATAAACGGTAGAATTCTGATTGCCATCAACAGCACCATCAGCAGAAATGATGGTCAGTCGCTTTAAGCTCATATTTGCTGATGTCATCATAGCCAGGATTGTGTTTGTGAGTTAAAGAACATCTGAGGCGAATATTGTTTTTTTCCCTGGGTGTCTCCAAGGATTAGCCACTATATAAGAGATGCATTTCTTGTAGTTGGAGACACAATGAAAATAATACATTGGGCATTTATCCAATAAACAAGAACAACACAAAACAAATTGAGATGAATGATGTAATTTCTTTCTCAGCTCCTTTAGGCATGGAAGTTCCTTTACTTAATTAGACACTTAACATATGCCACTGACGCACAATGTATTTACACGTATACCACGTATTGCATTCAGATTGGTTCGAGAAAATAAGTACAGCCGGAAGCTTCTTTGAGCTGAATATATATCTTGTAAAGTGCAAACCTTAACATTCAGGTTATTACAGAAGGGCCGTGTGATGCAACGACTGCGACACTGGTGCAAACCATCTTCATCCATCATAGGTAATCTGCCGCTTTTTGCCCAGATTTTGGGTGATATCCGGCACCGAGAACAAACAGCCCATCTGTCACAAAGACTCTACCTCAGCAAACCACCTCTCTCGACCTCGGAGAGTGGCCCCAAGACTCTGAAAATATCAGTACAATATCAACATCAGTCGCCAGTGATATAGTGCAGGAAATGAAGGAACGGAGTGTTGTCAGATGGGGACACATATATTAGGATCTGCCAACACCTAGATGACCTGAACCGCATGTAGCATCACCCACTATAATACTTACAAATAAAAAAACTGCAAGTAGGGCTTGGCTGTATGATAGCATGGTAGGTATGCACAAATTTTTTTCAGGATCTATTAAGTTATTCAAAAACACATTAAGAATGCAATGTGATGCTGTGATGTACTTATATATTTCAAAACTGTTGACTCACAGAAACCCAAGTTTAAACGATCCTGAATATTTTAATGGGCCACAAAGATGGAAATGTGGTAAGATTATAATGGGGGGGAAAAGTCTGATTAAAAACCTTGAAATTCTG
Source organism: Paracanthobrama guichenoti (assembly GCA_018749465.1). Taxonomy (NCBI): domain Eukaryota; kingdom Metazoa; phylum Chordata; class Actinopteri; order Cypriniformes; family Gobionidae; genus Paracanthobrama; species Paracanthobrama guichenoti. Next base: position 14,085,260 of record CM031957.1, read on the forward strand.
AAAAAAAAAAAAATATATATATATTTTATAATATTTAAAATATTGATAAATGCTATACATGGATCAAAAATGCATGATATTGGTAAAATAAATTAAATAATAAAAAAGTAAATTGATAAATTACTGTTCAAAAACATTTAAATGTTGTTTCATGTATTAAAGTTATTGAAGTTTATTTTTGTTTTTGATTTGCTTTCTCCTCACCAAGGCTGCATTTATTTGATCAAAAATTCAGTAAAAACAGAATGTATTTTAAATTTCAAAGACGTCATCTGACTGGTTGAATTGTACAGGATGTCCAGGAGACGTGCGTATTGCGTTGCCTGGAAACAAAGACGGTGTGACGCCAAACTCCCTCGTGGAAGAAGAACGGCATCATGTTTACAACTGTGACAACGAGTGCTTATCATGAGCAACTAAATGCTGGATTTTCGAAAGTATGTGAAGTTTGTGGCTCCATTGTTACAGTAAAATTGCATAACAAAATTTATTAGATGGTTTAATTTATTAATGGTTTGTTATTGTAGGGACATCGACTTTACATTTTCATGCCCCTAAACATGACGTGTCCAGACCTTCTGCCCGTTGCAGTAGATGCAGCACATAATGCTCATGTGTTCTTTTTTTCACTAAGTTTACTATTTTTTTTTTTTAAGAAGAGTTAAAATATTACAAATGAGATTATACATTTTTAATTTAATACTGCCCTGAAGAAGCTGCATGACATACATTTTCACATATTCCACCAGACAAAATAATAACTTAAGTTACACAAATTATCTTGTTTGAATTGTTGAAAAAGGGTTTTTTGATACCATGTGCTGCACCCTCAAGCATGTACCACTGTTTGGTTTTTAATTCTAAATTAAAGCTGATTTTGAATTGATGATAGACATGTTTATTAAAATGAAATAATCTTTTGTCTTGTGTCTATCAAGTTTAAATTATTTGTTTTGTTCTTTTTATTGTTTTATTTTAAGTTTTTTAATTATTTATACCATAATATTAGATTTTGGCCGACCTCAAACCAAATGATTCCTGTATTGAAGTGAACCTACTTCACTCATAATTGTTTGGTTGCTCTCAATGCCAAATAAAGAAAACGACTAATGTACTGCCACTAGAAGCAAAATGCATCTGTCCTACATTCATTTGAAGTTTTAAATTCATTTGGGTCTGAAGGATTTCCATGGATGAGAGTTTGGATTGACAGAGACAAACAGGACACCATTAAGGCTGCATTTACACTCCAAAGCCCTAATGCTCAAATGTGATATTTTGAATCATATCAGATTTGTTGTCCTGTCAGTTTTATGCCATCTTTTGACATATCCAACAGTGTTTATGCTATTACCATGCTAGTGTGTACTAGTTCCACAATTTCCTGGCCTATCTGTCATGTAACAATAATAAAATATAGCATATTACATACATATTCTGTGCTTCTATAGTGATAACAAAAAGAGAACCCAAAAATAACAACAGTTTCCGTAACTCTCCCCTTGCCAGTCATTGGTTGGACAGGAAAGACAGCCTCACCCTAAATTCACACCATTGGTTGAGCTGCAGCGTTTTAATGTTTTAAGGAAATCAACTTACCAATGGGCCAAACTACTTAAGGGCCATTTAAATGACAGTTTTCAACTAACGAGCGCATTTGCCGTTTGTTCATTCACATGACAATGTGTTTTGGGGGCCTGAAAACACAAACTTTTGAAAACAAAAGTGCATGTTTCTGAAAATTATACCATTACTGTCTCTGTGTAAACTATAAAAACGGAAATTTGTGAAAACGGTAACACGGTGCGTAATCTGTGTTCAGCTCTTCAGCATTCAGCTCTTCAACGCATTACATCGCCAACTACTGGCCTGGCGTGAATAATCAGCGTTTTTAGTCATTTTCACGGAAGGGGATCGTTTGACAACGTTGTCGTCTGTACACGAGAAATGCAAACGAAAAACTTTTCCGTTTGTAGTGCATCATTGCTGTGTAAACGTGCCCTTATAATTTGCTACACACATTTAAAAAAAAAAAGTGTTTTTGCTGTTTATATGATAACAGTAAGATGTGATCTCTGCCAGATGTCTATGAAAAAAGAATCTCACAAATTAATTAATACAAACAGCAGACAGAAAACAAGATAAATAAAATAATTTATAAATGATACCAATAAAATAATTGTTTTAAATGCATAATTCTTAAATAGAATTACAGTTAGAACATAAGTGAAATAAGTATTCATGTAATGCACTTTGTTTATTTAATTTCCTAACTTCCAAACCTTATTGGCCAGTGTAGATATGCGGTAAATGCAGAGACTGAACCTCTAAACTATAACTGAATACTGATCTACTGCGGTTGACCACTGAACACCACATTCAAAGCCTGTAATCTGTCATACACCTTGGGAGTTGAAGTTCTCCATATATCGCAGCTATTCTATTCCTGTCCTCCTGTATTTGTGCATTTACCACCTACATCTATCAGTATTCGCAGGTTGAGACTTCCACTGAGAGACTGTGTGCAAGAGAGAGCAAGAGAGCGAGTGGGAGCAAGGGACTTGTCTGCATTTGTTTATGATCAATCAAACTAATAGGTCTCCTTGGGCATGTTGTTTACAATGGACTTATTTCCCCCAGTTCGATCATGTATTCACTGCTTTTCTCTCCCCTGTCAAGTGGAAATATGACTCTTATTGCACTTGATTCCACCAGTGAACTCACATCAACAACTTTGGCTTGTTCCTGGCATTTCAACCCTGGCGTTTTCTCTCTCTAAACCAGTGTCTTTTTCACTCGTCTCAGAGCATGCTCCAAAACATGTAATTTCTAGCTGTCCAAACTGATGGCCGTGGCAGCCTGCCCGCCCCTCAAGACTAACAATCATCAGATTTGCTCATGATCCATGCAGAAGGAAAAACAGCTGCCTGTGTTTGATCGGCCCTGTCAGATCCGCTGTCCTCTCGATACGGCCCTACAAGCTCAATCTCCTATTAATAAAACAGCTCAATATGCCACATAATGGTTTAAATATACTCAGAAAGTTAATTTGATACTGTTGTGAAACAAGTGAAAAACAATATCCAAACAAATAAATCTAAAATCTTAAAAAAAAAAAAGAAATAAATGAGGATCCATGAGAATTGTTGAAATTCTTATAAACCTTTCATAAAAAAAAGAAAAAAAAAAGAAAAAAGAATGGACATTTTCAGGTTCTCTCAATAACACAATTAATGTACAACTATTACTAGCATTACAAGAAAGATAACAGTTTTAAGCCCACAGTGTTGTGGAGAACAGCAGATCAAAGAGAGCGAGAGAGAGAGAGAGAGAGAGAGAGAGAGAGAGAGAGAGAGAGAGAGAGAGAGAGAGAGAGAGAGAGAGAGAGAGAGAATGCAAAGAGAGAGTGCAAAATGTCTCATCTTCAGCCCTCCATCAGACAGCAAGGGAGATGGACAGTATGTCGACTCTCTCTCCTAGGAGATTGATTGCCTGGAGTTTGCTGTCGGGAGATATTAAGCTTTGTGGCTTCCCCAAAACACGTCTGAAATGATCTTTGCAAAGCATCAGCCAGCTGAAAGCCTTCCTATCCAGCCTTAAACAAACTCTCACCGCTGCAGAAAGGCCTGCAGTAATGCCAAGTGAACAGTGAAATATTTGAGAATAACATGAAAAGCACATAAAAGTGCTTCTATTTTGCATTTTCTAAATGAAAATAAATAAATAAATAAATAAATAAATAAATAAATAAATAAATAAATAAATAATAATAATAATAATAATAATAATAATAATAATATATATACACACACACATCAACATAACAATTTGAGTGAACATTTTAACTGAATAATTAACATGAATTTCAGAATGTATTTGTATTTGGTTTGGCGTTATTGCTTCAATGCCAGCAGCACTCAAGCTGCATAAACTCCAAACTGATGATCATGTTCTCCAGCTTGATTTGAAATGATTCAAATAGCATCTTGAGCTTCATTGGAAGAACATCTGACTGTCTGTGCAAAGGAGTTCACATGGTCAATATCACTTTCCAAAACCTTCACCCTCTCTGCTGCCCTGTGAGTTGCCAACCTCCACCGAACTTTTCTTCTTCTTTGCAGTTGTCCTCTGCTCTAGCTTGTTTCCTAATCTAGCGTTCTACTAAACCTAGCAATGTATACTACGAATATTGCTGGCTATGTGACTAATTGCTTTCATTCCTCTAAGTCTCTTTGGATAAAAGTGTTTGCTAAATGCATAAATGCAATGTCTTTTAACACTGTGCTTAACCCCGGGTTGTAATCTTTCTAAACCCTGCATTCAAACCAGTGTAATGGAGCGTTTTTCTCTTGTAAATTAAGAAGCAGGTATAACACTGATTTAAACCCAGGGATATGAATGTTAGCACTGCGGTGCAACAAAGTCTGTTCCAATTCAAAGGCTCCTTCAAATGTGGCCTACAAATACGTCCTTCGTTTCCCAAGGCAGAATGGGTAGCCTAGCTTATCCCATCCCAAGATTCATTGTGCACCGTTGACAACTGGATTTTTGTTTTTTGAGAGAAAATGCCGGAATAAGTATTGGGTTTCAACTTACCCGAATACTTAATGATACAAATAATTGTAAACCCAGTTTTGTTTTTTAGACCATTTAATATAACTTCCAAAATGTCAATGGCAGCCTCCTCTGTTTAGCCATCCCATTTATCAACACCTGGTCCGACCTTCGCAGAATTTGAAGGCATGGCTTTTAAAGTCTGCATCCTTTGAAGGATGCAGCTTCTGAATTGGGACACAGCTAATGCGACCTTAAAATGTTATGGCTAGATGCTTAACAACTTACAGAAACAGAAACACAGATAGGCTACAGAAACACTGCGTCTTGTGTAAACAGTAGTTTCAGCGTTTGAGGGGAAAAAATGTGAACAGAAAACGTGTCAAAATGTGTCGATTCCGATAACCCAGGGTTTAGAATGACCCAGGGTTAAAATTTCAAGCGTTTGAAAAATGTGAAACTTCCACATCATTGCATTCTCTTTTTATTCACAATTTGTACAGTGTCCCAACTTTTTTGGAATTGGGTTTGTAATAATTATGTTGCACTAAACTTTAAACATTGTTTAAAAATAAGCAAGTTTACATTTAAACCATCATTTTGAACCTGGATTTAATTCATATTTAAGATTAACTTTAATCCTGTTGCTCCATAACTTTAAACTCAGATTTAAATCTCAATTAGGGATTAATTTTAAACTTACATGTGAGGAGGTTTAAATAAAATAAAGCGCACCTTCAATTAAAATATACAGATGATTGAACAGAGATAGAAATAGTGGGTGTGTCATCAGGTCTCAGAGGGGTGTTTATTACAAATAAAAATGAAAAATAAATCGCATTGAGCCGGCAGTATGAGGGTCGTGGCGGCCTAGCCTGCCATCCGTCACTCATCTCAGCGCACCTCGGTGAAGAGAGTAATGTATTTAGCATTTAACAGCAGCTGTGATGATGAGGTGTGCGTCAGCGATCAAACGGGATGGGCGCCAATCATGACGCCAATCATGACAGCTGTTTTGTCATAAATTACGCTGCCACAATATACTCCATTAATTGATACTATAAATATATTTCCATGCTTATGAAATCCACACGCGCTGCCGCAATGTTTTCATTGCCTGCTTGATCAGTAACGGTCTCTCTACGTAGCGCTTTATAAAGACAGCTGACATTTTACAACTTTGTTTCCTTTATTGGCAAGAGCTACTTATGTCAGAGAGAGTTTCTGGGGGTCGATAAAGGAGGAAATGGAATATTAACATTGTTGCTGTCAATGGCGAATCCATCATGGCGGCGGAAATTTATCGTAAATGGAGGTTTTAATTGCAGATTAAATTCTAATCCTTGATTCGTTAATCTGGGTTTAAAATTAAGTGGTGCAACACAACTCGATTTAAAATAAAGCGCCTAGATCAACAAATCCTAGATTAGCTCTAAACTGTGCTTAATTTAATCCTTGTTGGTGCAACCCACGCTATATTTACCTATTTGATTAATGGCCTAGAAATAGTGCTAAATCTTTAATCTTTTTATTAATTTTACATCTTACATTTTGTTTATTTTCAAGCTTGAATTACATTTTGAACTCCAAAGTTTTAGGTATAGAGCTATAGGTCAAGTGTGATGGTCTTCAGTAATGGCCTGTGCTATAAAAAATATTTTAGCATCTGTCTAGCCACGTAGAGCAGTGGTGACAGGGCACAGCAAGACAAAAGCACTTAACTCTGACATTTTGCAAGGCTGTAACTTCAGTTATGATAGAACGATAGAAGGATGGAGGTCTGTGTTTATCTGACTCTTCAGGTCAGGCTACTTAAAGGCTGAAATTCCTCCAGGCATGCGCTCCTGCTTCCCTTACTGGACGGTTAGTCTCAGAATTAAAGGACATTTCCCAACAATTCACCACCCCGCTCAGCGCTGCTGCACACCAGCGCTCTATCACATAACAACCTGCCTTTTCATAGCCTGCTCAACCTTGTGGAAGCATCTTGAGAGATGAGCTCAGTTGAAAAACTTAGTCAGCTGCCTGACGGCATACTACATACACAGACAGCATACTAACCATCATAAGTGAATCATTTGGAACCCTATATAGACTGCAATTTCACACGAGAGGCTTGACTTGACAATTAATTTCAAGAGTCTGACATTAGCATGTTGCTTAGCCAATAAACAACAATTTCAGTTTAATAGTGCAAAATAAAAATCTCACCCATTAGGGAAATTGATTTTGAAGCTACACTGTAAAAAATGAATCATGGGTCTTGTAAAAGAAAATATTGAGAATGGTTCACTAATAAAACCAAGAGATACAAAGGAAATTTAAAAACATTTGAGGCACCAATTAAGCTGATAAAATTAAAGAAAATAAGGCTACCTATTTATTTTAAGAGAATTAGCTCAATTGTGCAGTTTTACTTAGAGACACCATTGTTAGTTCCCAGCATGCTTTGCATATGGCTGGAAATGGAGAGTTAATGTTAAGTGTTATTTAATGTGTTTTTGAGTGAAGGGATGTATAATGTTCAGTTATGATTGACATTTGAAAGAGTTTCTGTTATGTTGAAGTTTTGATCATTGTGCAGAAGAGTAGAGCTTATGGTTAACTGCATGTATACTAATATTATAAAGCATGTTTCTTTGTTCAACGAGCAATAACTTTGCTAATGCCGGTGCAGTAACAAGTTTGTTTCTGCTTGTGCTGTGCTAGCAGCATACCGTCTATAATTTTATAATGTAACTCAAAGTCAAATATAACCCAGGTCATTTCCATCCACTCTAATGTATAGCCTTTTTTAAAAGTCAACTTAAAATAAATAAGCACATTTCACTAAAAATATTAAATTAATTGTTTCGTAGACCAAATAATTAAAGAGATTGTACATGATTTATTCAGGTATATTCCATTATAAACGAGCCTTAAAAACTACTCAAAAATATTATGTGTACCATCATTTTAAGTAAATAGCACATAACATTTTTTTACAGTGTACAAAGTTTTAATGTAATTAATTGGTGTATGCTTTTGTTGACGCCATCACCCGAATTACTGTTTGTGATGAGCAGGGCACAGCTGAGTGCCGTGGGAACGGAGCAGGCCGGTGGTGCGAATGTTCATAAGCATCACCTGTGCGCCACACCACACGAGTTTCATATGGGCTGCATCCGAAAACTTAAATGCTGCATTCCAAGGTAGGAAGACATCAAAACACATCCAAATTCAATGTTAGCTTCGCTTTCTGTCTCCAGATACCTTCATCTTATGAATTTTTGAAGGCAGCACAGATGTATCCTTCACTGCCTTTGATATCCAACAATCCTGCGCTTTCCATTCAGTGACAGTTGAGTTAGAAAAAGAAAGATGGCACCTGAAAGTTGCAGTTGCTGGTCAGTTTGTGTGTAAATGTACATTTTTGACCAACGTTTTCCACTTTTGATGTAATTTATAGTGAGAAATGACTACTGTAGTAATTCAATATTTATTTACTTCTCACCAAAGCTCGCTTTATTTTAGTGTAGATCATTAAACTGTTACACTGCCTCAGAAGTCTATCTGAAATCAGATTTGTGAGATACCTTTGTGCGCAAACGCTGCCTACAAAGTCACAGCCTACAAGGCAGCACGAAGGTTCAGAAAATAGTTTAATGATCATGGTTCATAACTCTTTAACAAAGACTTTTTAAAAATCCCTATGGGAAAAATTAATGGGAAAATCAAGGCCGCTGAAGAAGTGGGAGGCCAGTGTTGCACTCACTTACTCTAAACTACTTTTCACTTTGTCCACCATATTGGATTGAATTTTCATTGAGCTTGTTTCAATGCATTCTGGGATTGCATTCTCTGTGAAAGGCATATTCTTAGATCTTAAGAGATCAAATTTGATGCCTTAAAATGTTGCCTCTGTAGGCAGTTCACTAGGTTTAGGAACAGAGCAAATAACTTCCATATAAACACGACTCCTGATCAGATAGCCCTGAGAGAGCACTTTTTTTCCATGCAAAAACATGATATTTGAGATTTCATTACCACACAAAATGAGATGAATACACTCAATAAGTTGCTGTAAATGGAAAAAACAGAGGCATGAAGCACATTGAGATGAATCAGTGGGAAATCCACCATAAATCATACATGAGGAAGACATTAATAATTCATTGCGTGCCATTCAAATGTTTGTATAAGATGTATCCAACCATAGAGATTAAGAACGACTGTTTTTCTAATTTAGAATAAATAAACATGAAATGCACAGTCAGGACACCACTTGTCCTAGTGAATAATTTCTTGGCAACAAAGTTCACAAAGCTTAAGCTGCTTAAAAATGACCCCCTCAACAGTAATTATTCGCTAATTCAATAATGAATCTGTAAATATTCATCCACTGCTGTGAGACTGCAGACTTACAGGAGCATTCAGGTGATAGGCAGACTATTTACCTTGTATGCCCCCCTATAAATGCAAACATGGCACTTGCACTGTCTGCAAACTGTCCCGAGCTCTTGTTGAAAATCTTTCAGCGCACTGCTCTGTCAGAAACACAATCAAGCATGCCATTTAAAGTTTGCAGCACAGCAGTGAGTACACCGATTCTTTTCGGCTGGGTAAACAGCCATTTATCTTTCAGAGGAAGTATTGGGACACTGTGTCTATTGAGGTGATTAAAAAGACTGACTAATTACACTGAATTATTCTAATGATGAGCGGTGCCGTCTACAAGAGCTGATTTGTTGACATGCCTAACAACATTTCCTGTGCAGGGGAACTGTGCCAGCAGACCTGGTAAATTCATTACCGTTTTCTCCTGCTTTGTCTATTAATTTACAATGAACCACATGTAAGGTTTCCTCTGGGTCCTTACAGTCTAACACATCCTGTCACACTAGCGCTATAAAAAAAAATTTACACATTTTTTTTATAGTCAAAATATGAGACAGGTAAAGGAAAACAAAATAGGACTCAATCAGGTTGAAAATGTAGCTGTAAGTCTTTATGTAATTTTTAAATACACACTGTCGTCAAAGTTGGTATTATGGCTTAATATATGGTCATCATAATATTAACACTTTATGAAAATCAAGATCAAATGGAGTTACGAGGTTTTTGACCAGCAAATGACAGAAATATGTGTTTGTTCGTCATTAGACTGGCTGCATCTGAGGCAGTAAGTGCATCGCATTATGTTTTAAAGTTTTAAAGGTTATAAAGTTAATTGTAGCTATATGGGCGCTCAGTTTTTCTTGTTGAATACATTTGACCAAAATCTCATGATATAAAAGATAAAGTGCTATGCACAAGATATTTAAAACAGTATACCAGCTAAAATTAGACGGTAAATACCAGACTTAGATTCTTCTCCCCTCTTCAAATACACACACACACACACACACACACAAAAATAAAATTAGCCTTTATAGACATACTAACGCTTTAGGCTACTTATTCAAACATCAGTTTTTTATTTACCTTTGCATAGCAAACAAGCGGAGACGGTCCAAACTGAGTGCGGCACTTCATTCACAATAGAGGCAGGTGGAGTTATGAGAGTTTGACTGACAGTTTGAGGATCCAATGGAGTTATGTGGTTTAGTCACAAACACTTTTTGATACTTTTCATTAGTTAATTTGTAAAAACCCACATACAAGCATAAAACATGACCAATAGCATTGATTTTTTTTTAAATAAATAAAACAAAAATGGCAAAATATAGAGACATGAAGTTTCCGCCCGGCAGTGAAGATATATATTCTTATTTTGTAACATTTATTTTTATCTGATAATTCCTCACGGCACACCTGTCAACCTACGACACAGTGGTTGGGAAACGGATATTCTTTAAATAAAATAAATATTAAATACATATTTAAATATCACTAGAGACAAAAACTTAAAAAACACAGTATTTAAAGTGCCCCTATTATGGCATTTGAAATGTTCCTATTGGCTTGTCATGTGTTGAACATTTTATGCAGTGTATGAACAGACATGGCATCAATTTTGCCTTACCAATTCGAGCCAGAGTCTGACGGGGAAACATCCAGAGTTGCTGATAAACCAGAAAGTGGCGAACACGACTGGAGCAGAACCTTTCTCAATGGTAAGTGTCAATGTAGTTTATGGCACTTCAGGCTGAGTGAACACGCAGAATCGGAGTAAGAATGTCTGAGAAGTGACGTGCTGTAATCTGATTAATATTGCTGTGTGTCGCCATTTGATAGTTCTGAGTAACGCGGCACAGATTAATTAATTGCTAAATTTATTTAGTTGCACATGTGGGGACTGTTTCAAAATGCCAAGCGAGGTTGAAAATGCGAGTAATATGCCAATGTTTCATCTTGATGTCACAACGAAACGGCTTGGGATTCATTTTAAAAACGATTAGTTTAATTGACTCAGTCAGCTTACTTCTGAGAGACACTGGTCCTGGGCCTCTTCATGAAACACAAGCAGAACGAATTTGTGTGTAAATCGTTCGTAAAGCCATTCGTTTTCACATGATAGAAAAACGCTTTGAAAGCGCCACTAGCTGGCCGTTTTCAGAAGAGCACCAGACATTTTTTAGCTGGCTAATTGAATGTTTATTGCTAGGCATAGGGTCAATTAGTCTATTTAGCAAAATACTGGAGCCAAACCTGAGAAGGAAGTCCAGAAGATTCCACAGCGTTCCTGGGGACACGTCATTTGCGTAGTTGCAACTCAGGGGTAGGGATTATGCTAATTATGAATGACCGAGTATGCGTGCCCTATTTACGGATGTTTGGAATTCATACACGTTTAACTACTGAATTAATACACTACAATTAATGCAATTTATACATACAATGCCAAAAATATCTTCTACGATGAGCATCATTTTAATTTCTGAAACAAAATTGATTTAGCTTTTTTTTCTTAAAATAAATCAGAAAGTTTGACATGGCAAAGTTAGATCAGGTAGTAAAATGTAATGTATTAAAGGTGTAAGAAAAGTAGTATCCTTGGTTGGCCACAACACGACTAACTTTTATTGAAAAGGTTGTTTTTTTTTGTCAAAACCATATAAACCAATATTAATACAAAGAGAGAGTGTAGTAGAACTTTTCTAATCACAGATTACTCTCGTCTTTGACATATTTAAAGACCCCTTTGGCTTTCCCTGGAACAACGCACAATGGCTATTGATGTCATTGGCTTGCTGGGTTTTTTAAGCTTTATTTAAAAGTTAGCAGGCTATTAAAAAATAATTGCTGGGTTTGTTTGCAATGTTTGTGTCTTAATAATGCCTTTTGCAAGAGCCCAAATTGCCAGACTCGTGTCTTAAAGTTTGTCAACTTTTCAAGCGTAACTATAAGTAGCTACATTTCTGAAATATTAATGTAACTATCTTTTATTTATTTTAGGGCTATTCTGACCACCAAAAAATGTTTCTCTAATTATTTTCCGTGTTATTTCAGAAAAGTTTTATGTTTGTTGCAGAATATTGTAAGTCGGTCATTATTGCAATAATAAATAAACTGCAATAGAGTTTGTCTTGACCATTATCACAAAACAAGAAAAAAGGTTCAGAGGATTCTTCAGTGACTTCAGTGTTTGTTCGCCCGAAAATAAATAAATGAAAGAATACTTTGGGAAATAATAAATAATAAAATGCTCTAACAGCTTGCATAATGTCAGAATAATCCTTCCAATGAGAATGGGGCAAAGAAACTCATGTTCTGCTTTATGAAGGATACCGGAGCACATCACAGTCTGGCGAGTGGATACGCCAAAATTATGAGTCCTCTGGGAAACAAGGCCTATTTCATTATTCTGCTTTCGACCAGAGAAAAGATCTGCCGTCGTACTTTTTCCTCACACAGACACTCACTACACCATTGGAAGGTGGTAAACACACACACAAAAATTATTTATTGTGTATTTTTAGACACCAAATAGCTTGTTATTTACAATTAAAATAAAATGTAGAAAAATCTATTATAGGTTAGATTTATACTACAATTAGCTGAACCGTAAAGTGCTTTTTTGACCAACTTAAGTACATCTTTATATGGAATTCCATAATTACTTCTGAAGCATTCTATATATGCATGGTTAAAGCATTTTAGTTCAACTAAAATATACTTGAATAACATTTCTATTGAAGCTTGCTTGTCATGTATTAAATATATTTGTAATGATAAAGTTGCACTTTTGTACATTTACAGTATATTAACTGTACAGACAAAACAAACTAAAGTTCAAACGGTCCAAACTTCTCCAAGATAGCTAAAGCTACCCTTTTACCCTTCAGAATAAGTGTTCATTCATCATCAAATACTTGTTGGTGATGGTGATGATTTGATGAGTTGTAGCCTTGGAACCAATTAATCAAGTAGTTGGAGCAACTTAATTTTTTAAGTACTCAACTTAAAAATGTGTGTTTGTGCTACAAATTATTAAGTTCCTCTAACTCAATATATTTTGTTGGTTGAACAAAATCCATTCAAAGCATTCATTGTTTGAGCCAAAAAATTTTTTAGAGTGTATTTTAAAATTTTTTTACTTAAGGGTGTTGATGAGAGTGCAATTACATGCACTTCTTTTTCACAAGGGTACTACTGAGAAACTCTTGTGGGATGAGGACAACCTGTTTTAAGGAACAGGGTGACATTTTCCCTGTCCATTTATCCATGGAGAAAATGTAAAAGAAACTACATCTTGACACAAATGCCAGAATGAAAATGTTAATAGAGTATCCATAAAATATGTATACATCCCTGGCATTAAATATAAAGTATATGTACTTCCCAACCGGGAAAGCTCACAGGAGCGCTGCTTTGCATTAGTCACTAAAATGACTTTACCTTCTGCCTCCATTACTCAGACAACATAACAAGGATGAATCCTCCCCAACAGCGACACAGACCTTACTCTCAACATGAAGTCCTCTATAAACAGGAAACAGGCTTACCTGTGGAGACAAAAGAAATGGATATGAGACACAATTCAGGTCATGATGCATATTTTGGTGTGGAATCGGATAGAGTACATATGCAGAGAACAGTTTGAATAATTAATACACAACTGTTAAATCAGTGTAAACGCCTTATAGGTTTGTTTCTTCCGCTTGAATTGTGATGGTATCACATTAAAGATATAAAACTCTTGCGCTTTAACAGGTTTACCGAACCATATGTTCAGTTTATGAAAGCCTCCAGCAGAACACCTACTAAATCCAATTTCAATGTCTTAAAGTACATTTCAACATACTTGAATATTTACATCATGTACACAATGTTTTGCACTGTTAGTGAAAAAAAATGCTTGAAGAAGCTGCATTTTTAAACTTTATATTTTTAGATGTACTAAAGGAATGCCACAATGCTAGGATGTTGTGGGTGGTCATCAGTGTTATTTTATACTATTGTAGCATCTATTAATGTCAAATTAGCTTTTATTATTATATTTTCAGTTTTGCTATGCCTATTTCTATTCAGCTTTTAATTTAATTTAAATGTAGAAAACCCATGGAGCCATTTGGGTTTCAGGATGATTGTGCCATTATTGCTAAGTAAAAAGGTTGTATAGCTAAATACAGTTCTGTTACATTGTTTATGAAATATTTGTATTAAAAATTTTTTAAAGGCACACTAGCGGTATTTTGCGGAAGACCATTGTTTTGGTTGTGCTTTGGCTCTGTGTGACTGTGCAGATGAATATGGTTATTCTACTGCTCATAAAACATCCACTATTAGGCTTAAGAGGTTTAACCAGTTTAGATGGAAAGGATCTCGAGCCCACTAGCTGAAGATGTTACTGTAGCTTTACACATTAATAGACATGGTACTTCCTTAAAAATAAATTCCAGCACAGCTACAACAATCGTAAATAATGAAATGACCCTTCACAATAAATAATGCTTTCTCGCTCATTGTGACAACTATAACCTCTGCCACTCCCACAACATACACACGTCAAAGTAGCTCTATTTATGGACAGGCAAGTGATATGCACTTTCCCACGAAAACCATCTCGTCAGGTAGGGCTGGGCAATATGGCAAAAAAAATGTAATCTTTTCACACACACACACACACACACACACACACACACACACACACACACACACACACACACACACACACACACACACACACACACACACACACACACACACACACACAGTGTGTGTTACAAATTCTATTGGAAAAGAAATTAGGCAAATTAATTAACTAGGAATGGGTCACAATAGTGGTCTAATAACAATATGCTGTATATATACACACAACTGTTGTCAACATTGATAATAGTAAGAAATGTTTTTGAGCAGCAAATCATCAGATTAGAAGGATTTCTGAAGGATCATGTGACACTGAAGACTGGAGTAATGATGCTGAAAATTCATCTCTGATCACAAGTTACTTTAAATTGTAATAATATTTGTCAATATTACTGTTTTATTATGTTTGTGATCAAGTTTTTATATACGTATAAAATCTGAGCCTTCTCATCTGTCCTTCTATCCGTGCAGACGTGTCCGTCTGCCTGTCTGTTATCTATCTCCTCTCCCACTCATACAAAAAATCCCACCACGTGACCACGTGTACTGTGTCATGTTTATGTTTATGTTTATGTTTTGTTGTGTTTGCTATGTAATGCTTGCTAAATTGCATTCTTGTTTGTATTTCTGGAGAGCGTAGGGCGGCGCCTGAATAATCGGCTGCGGCCCGGAGGCTTGCTCCAAACTTCATTTCGTTATACTGTACTTGTACATGTGTAATGACGAATAAACTTCAACTCAACTTCAACTTCAACTTCAACTTCAACGTATGTATATATGTTTTAAATATTATATATATTATTACTTCTGTATATTACTTCTATTTCATTTTCTTTATTTCGATTTAATCTGAGTAGCTATACTTTTAGGACTGATTTCATATTTTTGCTTGATAAAAAGCTGCATTTCCATATAGCCAACGGAGCTGAGTGTTTAAAGTGTAAATATTTGGATATATCCACAGAGCTTTAAAACTGAAATGTCAATGATAAAAATGAACAATGGCTGGCAGATACGGATAGTGACAGAGAGACTAGTGAATAAGAAATTAGTGAATATTTACAAAGGGGTCTTTTTCTGTGGTGGAATGTGATGGTACATTTAGGTGCCAGTATTACTTCACACGTCGCATTTGGACACATACCCACCATATGGCTTCTCTGAATATGATCAATTACAAACATGCTGTCTGAAAGCCGTACATAAATAAGCAGTATGCACACTCATCATGCTCATCAACACAGAGGGAGAAATGAGAGCTCTAGATTACTGAGTATAATTACCATGACACTGTAAAATGATATCAAATATGCGTCACGGTATAAATACGATACAAGCTGCCATGCTTGTTTCAAGACAAGTAACATTTTACCGGCAGCAATCAGAGACAACATGGAGATGCATAAGGGAATTCCAGCCTATTTGATAACATGTTATTTGAAACCTGTACATAATGCATAAATGCATGAATGAATAAATGCTAATAAGCACTATTAATTTAAATTCAATCTATTACAATATGAATACAGTGTGTCTAATTTATTGTGGAAACCATTATACTTTTTTTTTTTTTTCTTTGAACATACCGTTTTAAAAACAGCATTTATTTGAAATGGAAATCTTTTGCAACATTATAAATGTCTTTATTGATACATTTAATGTGTCCTTGCTGAAAACATGTTTATTTCTTTAATAATTATTAGGGATGCACAAATGTATTGAAGATGATGGCTGCTGAAAATTCATCTGGATTCAGCTGCCATCACTGGAATAAATAAAATGTATAAAAATATAAAAATAGAAATCAGTTATTCTAAATTGTGATAATATTTCACAGTTGATGTATTCAATAAAATATGGACCCCCTTTATACAATTTGCTAACAAATAGATAAAGTGGAAAGGCAAACATAATGAGTAAATTCCTGATGTGATAAATTCTTCCTCTGTAATTTTATATAATAACATAATTTTGTTAACCTTTACTATTATTATTACTTTTACTATTATCATTATTGTTATTTTATTTGTTGTTGTATACGTATATACATGTATTAGTATGCATATATGTATATTTATCTGTATGTAGACATACATAATTGAATGTATGTTATCTATTTTTATTTATTTTAATTGTTAATTATTGATACATTTTTTATTCTATTTTTTATTTTTGTTAAGCTTTTGTATATATTGGGGTGGGAAAAAATGTGTTCTGTTTTTTGTATTGTTCTTGTGCGTTTTTTGGGGACAAGATTAATAAAAATTGACTTGAAAAATATTATATTTCAGCTAACAAATCGATTAATCGCGATTAATCACATCCAAAATAAAAGTTTGTGTTTACATTATTATATATATATATATATATATATATATATATATATATATATATATATATGTGTGTGTGTGTGTGTGTGTGTGTGTGTGTGTGTGTGTGTGTGTGTGTGTGTGTGTGTGTGCTGTGTGTAATTATTATGTATGCCTATATATAGAAATACACACATGCATGTATATATTACTTTTTAATATATTTATATATAATATAAATTATATAAACATATAAACAGTATATACATGCAAATATTTCTTAAATGTATACATGAATGAGTGTGTATTTATATATACATAATAATTATGTTACACATATTATACACACATATATTATGTAAACAAACTTTTATTCTGGATGCGATTAATCGCGATTAATCGATTTGACAGCACTATTCACAATATTACTGTATTTTTGTTCAAATAAATGCAGACTTGGTGTGCAGAAGAGACTTCTGTCAATAGAAAAATACATACTTTTTACTAGACTATTATTCACTATATATAAACAAAGTGTACAGTGTATTAATTTACTAATTAATTAACACGTAAGTCACAATAGGCTACAGTTTGTAGACTATAATAGGAAGCAGGCTATATGGTAAAATAAGAAAACATCAGTAAAACAGAGAAATGGCCTACGATTCTCAGTATACATCACTAAAGCCTGTGCCTGTTACCATACATTTGGGTGATGCAAAACCCATTCCATGGCTTAACAAACCCCTTTAATCAATACGACGAAGCAAGAGCATGCAAAAACAACTCACACAAGAGTCAATGAACCCTGTGCATGGAGATCAATGCACATTGGTAGATCTGTGTTGGAAGAACCTATTACATCTGCTTCTATTGCTCCAAACCTAAACCTTCTTCTGAAAACAGAAAAAAAAGATCTGACGGCTCGTGGCCCATCACAACAGAGAGGCTAACAAACCAAACCCGTAAATGAACTAGCCTACTGGAGCACTAGAGCTGCTTCATGTAACCTTAAAACCCTATTATTGCATGCCAACGTGTCAAGGGTGGGAATTCTATTCGCTGTGATATCAGTGATGAGAGCTTACTCCAGTTTTGACGGAGTGTAGAAGTCAATTTGGCTTCTGCCACTTTTACCGTGCTCGTTTTGAAGCGATGCATACACTGCCGCCTCAGTTCCACGCGCGCGCCGCCGCCACGCGTAAAGCCAGTAGACAGAGGTATTGTGTACGCGGGAGAGGGGCTTTGGTATGAATAGAACAGAAGTACTGTAGGCGCAGCCGTGTGGGGATCAATCCGGGAAATTACAAAAGCGGAGAAATGAACAAGTGAGCTAGAATAATGAGGTAATTCATCACAGCTTGTCACAGTTCTGGGCTAAGGGAAGAAGGGAGGACTACAAGGGAGAAAACTTTCCCCTTTTTCCCTTCGCTTCATACTATTCGTGTTCTCCAGTCTGTTGGGTATAAGTGAACTCATATGCCATAACCTAAAATCTACATTAAGTTCATGCACTGTACTTCCCTAACGTTTAAGGCATGCTTTTCCATACTAAGGTGAATCTGGGTGAAGACGTGGCACAGACTTCGCCATTACATTGTGAGGTATTTAAACATTATGCAAGTGATGTACTAATGTGTGCTGATTTCCTTTACAAAAGGAAATAATCATGTTACATTACTGAGAACTGAATCGTCCTTGAGAAAAACTGTATGCATATACACATACATACAACATTTAATAATTGGTACAAGATACACAGGTGAGGGCAATCATTAACTCCCAACACATTTCGTGTGTCCTATGGATAGCACTGCAAGGAGCGTTCACATAACTCCACATCAATTTTGTAAGGAAATTGTTCAACTCCCAGTGAAATAAAATGGAGAGACGGTTCTGCAGTCGTTTACACACTCTACTCTCTCCCTTTCCTCCAACATTTCTCATATCCTGTGCCTTTATGAAGCCACGGGTCAAATCTCTAGAGCCCTCTGCGATCCTTCATCCTCGCAATTGCAACTCTTTGTCTCCACTTTCTTTTTTTTCCCAGACAAAAGCAAAACACTGGTCATCCAAACCCTAAAGATTCACTTCATGCTAAGGTAAATAGCACAGTCGAACATTAATCTCCCAATAACAATTTTGCACCTTTCCACACATGAGTTTTTTTTTTTTTTTCATATCTAATGCCAACTCTTCTTTAATATAATATCCTCAGTGGACATGCACATAATAAATAACATTTTTTTTGCTGGATCCACCATACAAATTTCTAGATTGGAAAACAGCGGTGTTCTCCTTTCAAAAGCAGAACGAAAATGAGGATGTGCATGCATTTACTTCATGTTATCTTGACAAATTTTGATGAACCGTTACAGATCACAGTGGAAAAACAAAAGTGTCATTCTCAAAATATGGTGACTTGCTGACTCAACATCAAGGATTTACCTTTTTAAGTTAAAGGAGCTATATGTAAGAATTTTCATTTATTAATTGATTTTTTTATTGCCAATGTGTGAACAGCTTGTAATGGGGAGAAAAAAATAAATACAAATAAAATAAAATTATGTGAAGGACTTGGGACGTTTTTGCCGGGAAATCAAAATAATAAATATTGTTTACACACCGCTGTCATTTTTGTTGTGTTTATTTATTGAGAGGAAAACACGCAGCACATATTTGCATACTTGTAAATTAACAAATTGAAATAATTAAATTTATTTAATTTAAATTTAGAGATAAATTAATAGCTTTTTTAATGTGGTGGGCAACTCACCATGTGCTTGTTTTAAAAGTCCTCAGGACTTTTATACAATCTTTTGTATTTTTTTCAAAAAACAAGTTTTAAGCATTGATAACATTGATGACATTCCTAATTATTAATATTTATGTTTAAATTTTTGGAACTTCTGTCAGACCTTGCACAAATGCTTTAAATGGGGGGAAAAGTCTATAAAAATACATTGATTCATTAATAATTGTAAATGTCATAGAAGTCCTAGTTCAGTTGAAGGGGACAATACATTTTTCATGCACCTGGTAATTTCAGATGGTTAACAAATGTGCAGCACAATATAATCAAACCTCTACATACAGCATATATTATGGTTAGACCATTTTTATTTTATTTTTTTTTTTTTAAGATTTAAGTAATTTCCTTACTGAAAAGTCCTTTTCGGTTCAAAATTTGAGAATGACCCAAAAAGAGTTTATTTGTGCCGACGTTTGCCAGAAGTTTTTGACGGGTCATAGCAGAACTCTTTGAACTCCAAAAAGGCAGTGGATATGGTGGTATGGCTTGGCACATGAAGAAGGCATATCTCAATAACACACCGGAGCTCCAGCCCCTGCTGGTGTAATGATTCTTACCCAGAGCTGTTCTACAGCACCATGGGGTTTCTCTGTGTGATGAACAGCTAGAGTTCGAGCCAAGAGCTGGAGGTGTTATTTCATGTGGTTCGGCATCACTCCATCCAAACTCATTTTCCTCATATAAATATTTGGCCTTGGGGAAGACATGGTTCTTAATTATGACGCTTAGGATATCCTTCAAGCATTATTTCCTTCTTGGAGAACTTTAGCCAAGTTGAAAGTCAAGTTGTTGAAATAAACACCCACAAGAGGGAAAAAAACTTTGCTGTTTGGAAATTTTAAAAGATCAATCTGGGCATTCTAATTTGTACCTAAACTAAATGTGTAGACGCATACGTTTTCTTTGTGAGGTGAATTAAATATTCATGACAACTGTTAGAATGTGCATAAAAACACCTCCTGAAACTTGGATGTTCTCATCCTCTGGCTGCTCGCCCTGGCCTTTCCTTCTCATTACAGAGACATGGTGTCCTGCAGCCTCACTGACCTTGTTCCTCTGGCCCTGTTTCTCTTTTTAATGTTCACCTCTGTCTGGCCTTGGCTGCCGCATGTATTTATCGCTGCCCACTTCACTGACATGCAGAATGGAGAACGTCTGATAGATGACAGTCAAGGATTCAAGATTCAAGAGTTTTATTTGTCACATACACAGTTATATACAGAATATACAACCGGCAGTGAAATGTAAAACAACCGGCAGTGAAATGGTGGAGATGAGATACGTGCCAAGATCTTACAGTATACAAACATACATACAAACATGTACATACAAACAAAAAATTATCATGGCAATTAGAGTAACATCCAAAGTGTATTAGTTACAATTGGTAACTTTTTACTTGTCCTCAAAAAGAAACAAAAAAGGACAGTCTCAAATCAATGTTTCACAGTAGGAACCAAACTGAAGTAAACTAAAGTATTTTGTTTAAACCAAATAGAAGAAATTTACATCTATGTAACTGGTCCTACTTGACCCGCTTCAAGCAAGATTCAAACTGGGGTCTCCGGCGTGGGAGGCGGGCACGCTAACAAGGACACTAAAGACCACAGTCTCTAGAGTCTTGCCCTGTCCAAATAGACACTTGCGGTCTTTGCACTTGACCACTTGTCTACTTGCCGTATTTCCTGTATTTCCTGTAAGTGTGTATAGAACTTTTGATTACACGATGGGACACACTTATAGTGTTGCAAAAAATGCAAGCGTTTACAGAGCTTTTTTTTATTTTCAATACCTTATATTTTAATATAAACATTCATTATTTGCAATGTAACTAACAGAAGAGACAATTTTAAAATTGTGGTGCTTCTAAAGCAGTTGCAAGTGTTGTACAAAATATACATAGCCTTTGCACAAATAAAATGTGCAACACTTTATGTTTTACTACCAAATTATAATATCTAATTAATTTAACTTACAATGGAATGTTTTCCTCTACATTTCATGATTTCGGGGCACACGAGTTCCCAAACATAATGCATGATGGCATATGCTTAGCCTTGAATACTGCTCTGAAATGGTTTAGTGTGCATTAAGGGCACTGCACTTTGGCATTTTTAAGACATGGGACAGTCTTGCGCACTTCCTGATGCTTGCACGGACTCTCAAGTGGCCAAGACCACAAGTGAGTGTATTTGGATAGGGCATCAGTCACTAGAGCGCCTCTTGAGATCAGGGGAGTGAGGTTCACACACACAGATCTTACTGGCCTATGTCCGTTACACTCACCCCCCTAAACCTCACTCCCATCTGGGTCATGGCACCAAATGTAACCATTCCTACTCGACCCGTTCCAAGAGGGCACTGCTCTTATTCTCCTACATCCGTTATACTCACCCCCGTTAACCTCATTCCCATTCAGATCAACTGCACCAAATGTAACCAGTCCTACTCGTCTTGCTCCAAGCGGGATTCGAACCGGGGTCTCCGGTGTGGGAGGTTAAGAATGTTAAATACCACAGCCTTTAACGGCAGTTGCTTGCACGGCTCTTTAAATAAACAGAGACAGTGAACTGTTTTTTATCATGATTTGAGCGTTTAGAAACTAAATTTATGAGACAGCTGTTGTCAGTATTCATTGGTGATTTCAGATTTGAAATTCAATCATAAACTTGGTAAACAGCTTTGGAGAATTTGATGTTCCCCCAAAGAGATAGGACTAGTACTTGCATGACTGAGAGGCGAGAGGTGTTTCAAAGATGGCTGCTGAGTGAAATAACTTTGGGACTTCTTTACCCCAGTACTTTTACTTCATTGTTATGTCCAAGTCAACATGAAATCAACATTAAATGACACTCACATCCTACTTTGTATTGTAACTTTTTTCTGACTAAACTATAAAGGATATGAGAGTTAAATGTATGGTGCGTCTCAGTCAGCTCTCTAGATTCCAAGGTCGTGAGTCAGTATCCTGTACACAAATTCGGGCACTGAAGGACCCTGTCTCACTACACACTGAGACACTGATGACTCTATTTCCGGCGACATGACTACATCCCCATTGTACAACATCACTACTGGTATTTATGAACAACAGCATAACTGATATCTTTCTAGTACAGTATGATAAATGCTTTGCTTGTTACATATATATGCAATATTTCAGCTTTAAGCTATTATGTTCAGTACCTGTCTAGCAATGTATGTTTATGCTGATATGCAATTAAATTGGCTCACATGATTTATGTTTCACACTTCACAACTTCCGTTAAGGGAATATAGTGAGCATCGATGCTCCCTGGTTTTTCAGAGTGCATTGTGGGACTTTTTAGAAAGCGAACGTTTCAGTGCACTGGAAGGATTTTGCGAGGCAAATTGGAGAGATAACTGTTTTTGTTGGGGTTTTTTTTACAGTAGAATGTGATTTTTATTCTATAAAAATGTCCAAACCAGAAAAACACTTTAACAACTTCAGAGTGCAAGTACTAACGTAACCCAACTAAACTTGCCAAGGGATGAAAGCGATCACATGACTCTGTCTATTTGACCTCTGAAGCCACCTGCTGTGGAAAGATACAGTCGGGAGCTTAAGAGCAGAAGTGCTGGTAGGCTTTAACGCGGGCGAGAGAGGTTTGAAATAGATGACTTTGCATCTCCCTCAGGTCTGTGGGGACCCTGGCTTGTGGCGCTGGCTCCCAGAGTGATTTTTAATCAGGGACTGTGACAAGTGCCAGTCTGTTCATCCCTCGCTGATGGCCTGCGGCACTCCTCCTGAGCCCCGGTGAAGGAGAGAGCGGCCATTACACCCCAGAAACACTCATCAGCCCTGCCTGATACTGCCCATTGACTCCCATGCTCTGAGAGTTAGTAGAAGAAGCCTCCACCAGCCCGGGGTGTGAATATTAAGAAGTAGGCGGTTCTGTGACTGACGGTGGCTCTCATCCATCTTTATCATGTCGGGATCAGGCCTGACGGAGAAGCACCGGTGCGTGGGAATGGCTCTTTTGCCAGGCATGTCTGGAATTAAATCCTTTTTATGGAGTGCTCTAGATACCGAAAAGCGAGAATAGGGCCGCTTTTCATTCACTAATGGCATCGGGCTTACCTTGAGTGTATGGATGAATAGGAGGAAGAGTAGATGGATGGAAAATGGATGGAGTCGCCTACTATTATTCATCTCGTAAATATAAGGTCAGTGGATTCTATTATTGGGTTAATGGAGCGGCCTTTTCAGAGTGATTTGGCTTTTAATTGAAACGCAGCATGGTGAGGTCTCTCTCAGTGGTGTGTTGCAACAATAAAGGTCTTTCCTCAATAACTTTAATTAATTCTAGAAAGACTAGTTGTGCATGCATATAGCCTACTTTATATGCACAAATGTATGAAAATCTCTGTATATACTAATTCTAGGGTTAAATAACCATATGGTAATGTTTATTTCTGGATAATCCAGTGGATGAATATGTTACAACTGAAAGGTCGCATTTTAAGTCAGCTAATAGTCAATACACATACACTTGTTGCTGCACATCAGCTTAATTCAATATCAAAATGGCAAATTTCATGAGTCTAAACTGTGCTTTGTGTTGTGCCTAACAATCTGGTTTCACATGAATATGTACCAAGGTATAAACATTATAGAAAAGAAAATCCCCACTGATTGATACATTTCAACTGTTGCAGTTTACACTGTAATATTGGCCAACCCTAGTGTGTACATACAAATATAAGATAATTTACAGTTAAATACACTACACCCTTACCATAAAACACATTATAACACAGGCCACTGAGTTGGAATCAGTGTGGCTTTTCCTCTCCCGTCTGCTAATACAAACCGACTATGAGATTCACAGATGGCCCCAATCATTACTTGTGAAGACTGTGATCTGTTATTATAAATGGACCATTACACTTTGTGAAGCAAAAAAGAAATCAAACGCCATTCTCTATTAAAGCTTAATGGCTACCTTTTCATCTCAACCATAACGGACCATCTAAATACCACCGGCTGCATTCTCCAAATGTATGTGGGGTTTGACTGGAAAAGCCGCCAGCGTATAAACTTAACAACATGCCTTTACGCACATGTCTCCTTAAAGTTTAAATACACGTAATTGCTACAAAACCAAATTAGATTAGTCCCTACTGGCTAAACCTGCTGTTTTTCATGCCTAGTTAATGCACCAGCTTGTCCCTAGTGGTGCAGGTGGACCGATTTATAGATGTAATGCTGGTAGGTATGGATGTGGCCCTGGAGGAGTTAAGCTATGGGCTATTTTAACATATATTTATTTGGTTAGTTAGTTATTTTATTTAGTGTTTTCTAGTTTCGGAAACAACAACATTATCATTTGGTTAACTGCATCAGACTAACAATGAAAAAGAATAGTTACAGTATATTTTATTGCTTAACATAAACTAAGATTAATAAAAACAGTAGCAAATGTATTGGTCATTGCTAAAGTTAGTTAATGCATTAACTAATGCACCTAATGGGACCTTATTGTAAAGTTTTACCATAGCCTCACCTGAATTTCATGTTTTTGCCTGTTTTTACTGTAATAAAAAAAAAAAAAATAAAAAAAAAGATTTGCAGAAGATTTGCAGAAAGATTTGCAGAAGTCACTGTGCAATATAAAAATGCATTCTAAAAATCGTAAGATGCAGTTATTTTAATTCACCAAGTATATAAATACACACACACACACACACACACACACACACACACACACACACACACACACACACACACACACACACACACACACACACACACACACACACACACACACACACACACGTTGGTGCACCTATCATTATGAGGACTCTCCATAGGCGTAATGGTTATTATACTGTACATACCGTATATTCTATCCCCCTACACTGCCCCTACCCCTGAACCTACCCATCACAGGAAACATTCTGCATTTTTAATAAAACATTGTTTATTGTGTTTTTAAAGATGATATGAAATGTCCCCATAAACCACGTTTATGTTGTAATAATAGTGTAATACCCATGTAGTTATACAAGTTTGTGTCCTCATAAATCACATAAACAGGCACACACACACACACATTTTTTTTTTCTTTTTTTAGTATTTTAGGGCTGCCCAAAATAAATGTTTTAAATGATATAATTTAAAACGGTTTAAATTTGCCATTTATAATTTAAATACCATTAAATTTCTCTAGTAATATCTTGTGCCATATTCATGTTTAATGAAGGCAGGTTGAAAATGTTAAAAAATTAAACTAAAATTGGAAGTCATTATTTTACTTATTTTTATTTATTTATTTATTTATTTATTTTGGCTAACAATAATAACACCGGTATGGATATGTCCCTGTAGACAACCCATGGGGTGTTTTGAGACTATTTTTCTACCTCTGATAGTGTAGCATAAGAAATCAGACCCGCGGGGCAGCACTCCCTGTATCTCTCTCCCCAGTCTGAGACACCTCATAATTTCTTCCTTCATATCGGTCACCATTATCTTACACAGTCTTGTGACATGGCACAATTACAAGGAGAATGAGGTGCTCAATATTTCCCACTGCCCTTTGCCTCTTAATTTCTCCGCTTGCCGAGCGCAGCCCACCTCCCTCTCTCTGTCTCTCTGCAGGTTTGCATATATCCGCCTGCCTGGTAGGCACATTTAAACTTCTACTCAGAAGGGTGAATTGAAAGAGCGTTGAGTTCAAAGAGGGTAGGACAGAATCAAATGCATTTAATATTGCTATAAGAGCGCAGACCTGTCTTCTAAACTTTCCACTTTTTTCTCTCACTGCATGACTAGCATATAAATAGAGCGAGGCAGAGAAGGAAACGTGGAGTGAGTATATGTGTGGTGAACTTGTGTTGGATTCGACAGCTGCTGTCTGAAACACTTTCTATGTTATTTGAATCTTAGTACAAATGGCTGAACACATCAAACTGATTTGCTAGCAGAGTATTAGCACTATGCTTTATTTATTTATACTATAGGGCATAATTGCCATTAACAATTCCAATTCAACTTTGTCAAGTGGGCGAGAGAAGTGTATTTGGACAGACCCTAGAACCCTCAATTTTGACTGAGGGAGCGAATCTAATAAATATGTACACTTCAGGCAGATCCATAGACCACAATGCAACACAATTGTGACGTCACAGAAGATCACACTTAATTTACCCCCAACCCACACAACTCTAATGAATGATATTGGAGTTATTTAGACATTTAACCATATAATATAGCTTTCCTATAGCTCAAACAATAAGAGCGTGGCGCTAGCAACGCCAAGGTCATGGGTTCGATTCCCAGGGAAAACAAGAACTGACAAAACGTCAAAAATCTGTACCGTGATTGCAATGTAAGTCGCTTTGGATAAAAGCGTCTGCCAAATGCATAAACGTAATACTTTTAGCTACCTTAAGCTGACTGTTGTATTTTATTGTATTGTTATCATTTTCGTTTGTGTAATTTTTGATATTTTCTCCAACAACACAAGCATACATACAGACCTACAGAATGGTTGCGTAAAACAGATACATAAAAAAATAAATAAATCATGTAAATAATAAATCATGAAAAAATATCCATATTTAAAACTTTATAAAGTAAATATCTAGTTTCCATCAGGCTATAACTCCTCTAGCATTTCAAAATCCTTACGCTACGTCCAACATCATACGTCGTGCCAGTTACGCTTTTTTCACAGGTTGAATACAGAAGGCGGAAGTTAGATATTTTACTATACACAAATGCATCGCATCGCTTCACTTCAGAAGGCCTTTATTAACCCCCTGGAGCCATGTGGATTACTATTATAATGTATGGATGCACTTTTTTGGGCTTCAAATTTTGGGTTGCCATTCACTGCCATTATAATGCTTGTAAGAGCCAGGACATTTTTTTATATATCTCCGATTGTATTCGTCTGAAAGAAGAATGTCATATACACCTAGGATGGCTTGAGGGGGAGTAAATCATGTGGTAATTTTCATTTTTGGGTGAACAAACCCTTTAAGGCATTACATTTAAACACATTGCATATGTTCCGCCAGTAGTGGGCACTCTTGTAACATAAGCAATAACGAGTGAACAAGACAGAGGGAAGTTAGCGAGGGAAGGGTGTTAAAAATTTAATCACAGCATTCCTTATGGCTTTTGATCAGGCATTACAAAAGGCTACCAGTGGGGTCCAAGCAGGCTCAATTGTACATTTGCAAATAACAAAATAACTTTATAGTGAAGGACTTAACCCCCAATTACTTTAATATTAGACATTGCATAAAATAATAAAGAAATATATTACATAAAACTGAGATCACTAAGAACCACCCGGAAAGCACATACTATAGTAGCATCCTCGTAAGAACCCTAGCATTGCAGGGGTACAGTTTTCACATTTTCTTTGTGGCTAAACAGTCCTGAAATGCCATTTTGCATGATAAGATTTGAATGATATAATTTATATTTTTAAAATGACCCCTGCAAGCAGCTGCTCGCATCTGTATACAGGACATACAGGTGCAGATGGGTTAGACACAGCAGGCATCAGGACAGAGCTGAACTCAGATCAGTTCCAGAAGGCCGCTGTGCCAGTGTCACAAGACATGTAAGTGTCGCTGCCAGAGCTGACAGGGGTTAAGTGTTTGCGAGAGCCCAGGAGATGGCTGCTGTGAATGGGATGGACTGAGTCGACTTGGAGTTGCATCCATGCCGCTGATAGATTCTCTGCCCAGTCTGAGTCAAATGCACCGCCAACCTTGCTGTTAACCTGCCGTTGTCCTCAGGCAGGGTGACTCTCTCTCACTCTCACTCTCACTCTCTCTCTCTCTCTCTCTCACACTCTTCTCTCTATCTCTGCCTGTCTCTCTTGAAGGGCATTCTAATTTTATTCTCAACCAGTTCTGAAAAAAAAAAAAAAAAAAAATTGTGAGTAGTGCTTTTTAAATGCCAAAGTGCCACAATGATAGGGTGGTTGCCAGGGTGTTGCTATGTGACTACTAAGTTGTTCTAAGTACTTGTTAACACATGTGGTTGTTAGTTTTATCTGGGTGATTGCCAGGATTTTGCGATGTGGTTTCTGAGTTGCTCTGAATACTTGTTAGCACATTGCTATGTGGTTGTTAGATTGACATTCTGTTGTTAGGGTATTCTGGAAGGTTGCCAAGGTGTTGCTATGTTGTTGATAAGCTGTTAGTGTATCACTATGCAGTTGTTAGTGTTTTCTAAGTGGTTTCGAGAGCATTTTGAATAGTTAAACTCTTAGTATTTGGACGTTCTGTGTGTGGTTGCCAGGGTGTTGCTATGCAATTTTTAAGTTGTTCTGAGTATTTGTTAGGACATTGCTATGTGGTTGTTAGATTGTTATTGTCAGACAATTGAATGATCACTAATTTTATTTTAGTCATAGGGTCAGATTTACTAACAGCTTATGTCAGCGTAAATCAGGATTCACTAAAGACAGTGAAAATGAGCGCTGAAAAGACGCGGTTATTTTTGCGGCTGACCTTATTGCATATGCATTTGTAGGAGTTTAAGATGCAACATTTATGGGAGGAGAGTATTTAAAAGAATCACACAAGGTGATTTACTAAGGTTTGTGCTAGTCAATATATGGTATGGTAGTTCATAACACAAACTACTGTGCAGGATGAGTTCAGTTTCGAAGTTTAACACTCAGGATTAGGGGTTTGTTAAAGCAAATCAAGTATGAGCAAAAGTAATAGTAATAGTGATGCTTACCTAAACAAACACCACTAACAACTGCAGTGACAAAATAAGTGTTTGCAGTTCTCTCAGAATAACACAATTGTGTGCTGATTCAGGCTCCTAAAGGAAAGCCAGTTAGATAATTCTTTGAACTTCAGATCATAACCCTCACGTACCAAAGAGATGGAGGAAGAAATGGCAAGAAAAAATCAATTTAAATCTTAGCAAATTCAAACATGGAAATTGAATGCAAATTTGCTCACTGCTGTCCTGTGATTTATGAAAGAGTTTAGGCATGTGTTATTCCAAAGTGAACGGATGGACAAACAGCCCGGCAGTGGAGAATAGAGCGAGACTGAGCGATGACCCTCGCGAGCCCTTTCTCACTACAGGTAGAAGAATGTGTTTGCTGAGCTAATTGTTCGTGGAAAATTGAGTTGTCATTTCACAGTGAACACCCCCGCCCAGCCAATCTCACACACACACACACACACACACACACACACACACACACACACACACACACACACACACACACACACACACACACACACACACACACACACACACACACACACACACACACACAGCTAATACTCTGAGGTTTCTGAACTCAAATTGTACAGAAAGATGACTGCATGGTACATACCGTACAGTTACACAATCACACAAAGCACTCTGTTCAAATAAAAAGACCTGCATCAATACCTGTATAGGGTATGCAGTCAAAGGAACAATTGACGTGACACTTTCTACTTATCTTTCTGATGCAAGAGAAGTTAAGAAAGAAGAAAACCGTTGCTGAGTTTCCAGACAGCGCTAATTATAAAGAACGATTGTTGGCACAAGCTGCAATCCCAACCATTTATCCCCAGCAGAGACTGTGAGTCTGATTTGACGGTTGTGAATGTAGAAGAGTTAATTACACTCCCCATGTTAAATAGACACACTCAATAGAGCAGAAATCAGCTTCTCTAGCTGCCACTTGTGAGAACATCTTACACCTGATGCAGCAAATGCCATTTTGTTTTAACACGAAGGACACATTAAGTCAACATGAAAACATAATTGACAAAACTGACCCAGTTCAATCTTGACATTACTGCACCTGATTTATCAGTGTAAGTTACTGCTGCATCCGTAATGTCAAAACACAGAAGACCATTTCGCCAGTGGTTTCGAAATTTATAATGGGGTTTATACATTTATGAGTAAAATACGATCTGTGGTAAACATAACTTGACGATACTCAGATGTTTTGCTCTACAACATAAATTACACACGTGTAGGGCCATGGTGAAAACGCAAATTTTGAAGCTGTTGTTTATTTAAAAAAATGTATGTTTCTAATAAGCAACTAAGAACGTTTGGGGTATGTGTGTGTGTAATTTGCATTGTACTCGCTTCCCGCCATTGACACATTTTCCCGGCGTTCCATGTTTTCACTGTTGTACAGTAGAGGGTGCTGTTACGCATCTTCTGAAAGAGTACAGCATCTCCGGATCCAAAAACAAGCGAAGAAAATGACTGCGTAAACCAGTAGGAGCAGATAGAAGATTGCATGCACCAATTAAGGGCATTTTCACACCTATCGATCATTTGTTTTGTTCCAAAATAGGTACTTAATTTGTTAAAATGTTGAATTTTCTTCTTGGTTTTCACAATGCAACCTTTCAAAGCATACCAGAATGTGTTCATGCAAGTCACATGCGAGTACAACTGTCCTCTTATTGGTCAGAGTTTCCTCTGCGTCATCAATCAAGATGATTGACAAGTTCCCTCCATGAGATTATTGTGGATTTATTTATAACTGTTGAGACACACGCAAACACTATACAAATGTAGACGTCATTCCCCCTGTTAAATGATATACTACATTCGTATTAATACTACAGCAAATTAGAAAACTACTGCTTTTCCCGTTATGAATTATGTTCATTGGTTCGTTGATCCGTTGGGTCGAATTGCTTTCACACCTCAAACGAACTGTCCCAGAGTTCGTTTGCAATCGGACCGAGACCACCTCGTTCAGGAGATTTTGGAGCGAATGATTTGGTGCGGATCCGAGCACGATTGCCGTGTTCACATATGACATATCACCTAAACGAACCGAACCAAAGGGAGAAAACGGTTGCGAAACAAATGTGTGAAAACACCCTAAGATAAACAAAAACGAGACAATTATTATACATAATGTAAGAGTATAGAGATAAATAGTTCAGATCATTTGATTGCAGACTTTTGTACCTTGGTAAGCCTGAGCACAATTTCAGAAACTGAATGTTGAGAGATTTATTCTGAATCTTTAAAGAAGATAGTCTTTTTCTCAGGGGAACAATCTCAAAAGCATATATAATTTACTCCATTTAATCTCATTTGTCATCTTAAAGCAATTAAGATACATAAACAATTAAGATATTAAATAGATCTCATAAAACACATGTAAGCTTTTTTTTTTTTTCTCTGGGGATAAATGCAAGACATCTGCAAGTCTGTATTTGTCTCCAAACATCTCCATTTGCTCTCCATTTCAACTTTAATTCTGTCTAGGAGAAATAACTGAGATATTAAAGAGATTTAATTTATGATTGTTCTACCCTATGGGTTTGCCTCAATCTCATAGCATTACAGCGTGCATTTGCAAATATTGGCCGATGTAAATCTGAGCCATATGGCACCTAAGCGCATCTAATCCAAACAAACGCCCAGTACATCCTTTGCCGGTCATGCTAAACAGAAAAGCACCAATCCGATGTTCCATAGAGTAATGTGATGACAACTGATAAGATCTCGCTGAGCAGCACAGGAAAAAAAGTTTCCAGTTAGAATACCATATAGATATTTTCCTCATCACATGCACAAAATGAACTGCAGATCGGCTGCTGTGCAGTTCTTAAACAGCCATCCTATTATGGCTCCCTTTAGGGCTGTAGATCACAAAGTATATTCAGGAATTTCAGGTGAATTTGTGCTGAAAAAGCAAATTGTGCCGATCCTTTACCCTGCCTGCCTCTATCTTTAGACGGAGGAGATTTCTGCCGTCATAAAGCCATGACCTCCACCGCATATGTCGCACTTCTTTGGTAAGAGAGACAATGTGTGCCAGCTTAATTAGAATGCATAAACAATAACAAAATGTCAGAACCAGAACACAGAGGAATAAGCATCTCCCTATAAAGGTTACAGTCCACTGAATGAATATTGTTATGTGAACCAGGGAATCTTTCAAGGACAGTATATAGGGCCAATTAGGGCTGGGCGGTATATTGATATATTTTTAATAAACAATGTGGAATGAGGCAATATCGTTTATATCGATATACAGTAGGTTAATACGATTGAATCTGAAAATAGATAGTGAGGGAAACTGCATCATCCAATTTGTCCTAAACATGAGCCATGCTTTATATTAAGTGCTTTAAAATAACTGTTATATAACACATATAATTTAAAGCTATTCTGTTAGAGTATTCTGGAAGGTTGCCAAGGTGTTGCTGTGTGGTTGGTAAGGTGTTCTGGGCAGCTGTTAGTGTATAACTATGCAGTTGTTAGTGTTTTCTAAGTGGTTGCTTGAACATTTTGAGTAGTTAAACTAGTTCTTAGTTCACTGTTATTATATGCAGTTATTTGGATGTTCCAGTTGGTTGTCAGGGTGTTGCTATGCGATTGCTCAGTTGTTCTAAGTAGGCTACTTGTTAACACGTGGTTGTTAGTTTTATTTGGGTGTTGCGATGTGGTTGCTAAGAACTTACAAGTAAGTGTATTTTTATGATAGTAGTAACTCTTAAGTGACTATTGTAATGGGGCAATGAAATTAATCTGAGCTTTTGGTTTTTATGTGTGCTTTTCATTTTTAGTTTAGTAAATTTAAAAATAAAATCATTATTTTTGGTTTTATATTGTAATGTTACAATATATAGCTCAGCCTACATTCACAATATTTGTTTTCATAATGTTTAATATTAACATTGTTTGTAGGACAACATTGGGCAGGTTGTGAAATATATATATTTATATATATATATATATAAAAATATATATATATATATATATATATATATATATATAGGCCGTGGCATTTAAACGATTGACTTTAGGCCCAATTGGCACTAAGGGGCCTAAAGTGTGCCAAGAAAACATCCCCCACACCATTACACCACCACCACCAGCCTGCACAGTGGTAACAAGGCATGATGGATCCATGTTCTCATTCTGTTTATGCCAAATTCTGACTCTACCATCTGAATGTCTCAACAGAAATCAAGACTCATCAGACCAGGCAACATTTTTCCAGTCTTCAACTGTCCAATTTTGGTGAGCTTGTGCAAATTGTAGCCTCTTTTTCCTATTTGTAGTGGAGATGAGTGGTACCCGGTGGGGTCTTCTGTTGTTGTAGCCCATCCACCTCAAGGTTGTGCGTGTTGTGGCTTCACAAATGCTTTGCTGCATACCTTGGTTGTAACGAGTGGTTATTTCAGTCAAAGTTGCTCTTCTATCAGCTTGAATCAGTCGGCCCATTCTCCTCTGACCTCTAGCATCAACAAGGCATTTTTCGCCCACAGGACTGCCGCATACTGGATGTTTTTCCCTTTTCACACCATTCTTTGTAAACCCTAGAAATGGTTGTGCGTGAAAATCCCAGTAACTGAGCAGATTGTGAAATACTCAGACCGGCCCGTCTGGCACCAACAACCATGCCACGCTCAAAATTGCTTAAATCACCTTTCTTTCCCATTCTGACATTCAGTTTGGAGTTCAGGAGATTGTCTTGACCAGGACCACACCCCTAAATGCATTGAAGCAACTGCCATGTGATTGGTTGATTAGATAATTGCATCAATGAGAAATTGAACAGGTGTTCCTAATAATCCTTTAGGTGAGTGTATATATCCAAGTAGAAAATACCAGGATATATACAGTATATCGTCATTCAACCAAAAAAATAAAATAAATAATAATACTGAGATATGCCCTATACGGT
The DNA here is from genome assembly GCA_018749465.1 of Paracanthobrama guichenoti. Classification (NCBI taxonomy): domain Eukaryota; kingdom Metazoa; phylum Chordata; class Actinopteri; order Cypriniformes; family Gobionidae; genus Paracanthobrama; species Paracanthobrama guichenoti. The sequence continues at coordinate 14,119,633 of CM031957.1, forward strand.
AGTGAGGTAAGAGGTGGCTACAATTCATGGCCCACAGATCAAGGTAGATCTTCAACAATTTCTAAAAGTAACTTTAAAAAGGTAAGGAGGCCAGAGCTATTTATAGTGAGGGGGGCCCAGAATACCAGTTCACAATTTTGCTTGGAGTGAGCAACATTTTTATTAAGCATCTCTTTTGCTCCTAGATTGCACTGATACTGCTACAGCACAAGTGTAGCGCATGTTGGCAACCTATAATGCAACTGCATTACAGCCAAACTTCACTTAATTTTACAGTAAAGTAAGAATGAGAGAAAGAGGAATCTGTGAAATATTTTTGCAAAGACAACATGTTTGGTAAAAATGAGTAGAAGGACGAGTTTGTGCGTTTGATTGCAAGCAAAGATACACGCAGTTTTCTTATCTCTCAAAACCCAATATAGGCATCTGAAATGAAATCCCATCAGAGACGCCAAAAATCAATCCTACAATCCAATCCCCTTTAATCACTCGTGAAAGTGCAAAACCTCCATGTGCATATTAAAGGAATATTTCACTTGAAAATGAAAATTCTGTCATCATTTACTCAACCTCATATAATTTAAAACCTGCATGCATTTATTTCTTCTGCAGAATACTGAAGAAGATATTGTGGAGAACACTGAGGTACAAACAACATTGGAGCCCAATGACTTTTATTGTATGGAAAAAGAAACAGACATATTTTAAAATAACTTCTTTGTGTTCCACAGAAAACTGTAAGTCATACAGATTCAGAACGACATGAAGGTGAATAAATGATGCGATTGAACTATCCATTTAAGAGCATTAATATAATTCTCCTTTGGTTTTGAGTCTTTTTGAGTTTAATGGTATGTTCAGACTGTCACACTACCTAGAACGTAGTATGCAGTATGAATAATGTGGATAGTATATAGATTTTATGTGTATCTAGATGCCAGAGCCCTGTTTTAAATACTGCTTGACTTGACCTACAATTTCCAAAATGACATTAACTGTGAACATCTTGATTCATTATGTGGCTTGACTGTCAACATTTCAAAGTTTTATTTTATGTCAAAATACACCTTCTATCCTAGTTTAATATGCAATAGTTAGTTATACGTCAGCCATTTGTAGGTTGATTCCCGCAAACTGTGGCACTGTGGTGGGTTTTTTTTAATTCTGTTTGTTTGAGCATCCCAACCAGCCCGGCAACAGACTCAACCAATGTTGTTAATTTTGGGGTGTGGCTTGCTGTTTCTTAAAGCAACCGCAAATGGGGGTGGACTGTTTTCGAAACAGGTTTGAAAACAATCATTTCTGCTATTCCGTTTGATGTCTACAAGTAAAGAAATAACACACTTCACCCTGGGGTAAGATCTTTATTTTTGTTGAATATCTTGAAATCTAAAGAGTCTCATGCACTGAAAATGGTGTGGAGACACTAGAATTTGCCATCTGAATTAGCACCGCCTTACGTAGAAGGGATCTGAGCTCAAATGAATTATCATGAACAATTATCATAGAGTCCTAATGAGATCTGTGGTCCCTATCGGCCTGGTGCTTTGCTCAGTCAGGGGAAGAGAGAGCGGATTAGCTCTAATCCTGCCAGATTGCTCGATCCGAACATCTTAATTTATTCCATCCCCTAAGACTAAATGACAAATAGGATATTAGCATAAGAACACCAAAAGTGCAACCAACCCCTGTGATAGCGAGATTACAGCCGAGACCTTTTAGCACTCTGGTGAGGTTTGAGCTGCGTGCTCTGAGGGGAAGTTTCTGGAAACCTGTGCATCACGTATAGACGCTCGAGTTCGGGTGACTACAGTTCAAGGAGATCTGGAGGGAATGAGGTGTTTGGCTGAAACACAAGATGAATGCAGAGCAGAACTATCAGCCTGCCATTTATTCCCGAGTTTAAAGCATCCTATTTAATGTAACGCATGCAGATACAAATCAGACGGTAGTTTCCTTTTCCCCTGCAAAAAAGGAAATGTTGGTTCTGAAGTCAAGCGAGGGAGTTTTGGTGTTTCCAGCCATCTCCTGAATGTTAGGAACCTTTTTGCCCCAAAGATAGGCTGTTTAGTATGAGACAACTAATGAGCACTCTAAGTTTAGGTGAAAATAATGCATTCAATTCCAGAAGTGTCACCCCAGTGCTTTGACTGACAGGATAAGCTGTTTCTATGTGATGGAGCAAATCAGTATTTGAATGTGGTAAGTAGTGTTGTGTAGTAACTAACTAAATGTAGTGACGTTTAGGCATTCATACAGGTCACTCCACGCAGCCTCCATGATGATGGACTGTCAAATTTGATGTGTTCGACATCGGCTGCGGCTGGATGTAACCGATCGGCAAGAGTTGACGTGTGCAGGCGGGGAGGAGCTGAAAACGAAGACTTGAAGTCGGACACTTTCTGCTTCCCATAGTGACGCTCCTGCTGTGTTTGCATACTTTATCACTGCTGAATTGAAATAAATCCATTATTTGTCAAATACACAGATGTTTCAGAAACATTTTAATTCAATACTTTATGTACTGCTTAATACAGCATCTGTTTGTACAAGAATAAAGTTCAACCTAAGCCTACACTATCAATGAGGTGGGTCTATGTTTTTTATCATATGTTTTATTTTGATAAACATGACACAATATAACATCGCGACTACATGAAAAGAAGTTTCACTGTTATAAAAATGCAGATTTGTGAGCATTAGTGGAACTGAAGGTGTGAGAAAAACAACGCTATCTCACGACCAATTTGTACATATTTTACAAGGTGGCCAATTATGTACGAATTAGCCACCTCGTAAAATACATACAAATTGCCGTGAGATTGGGCTGGAGAATAAACTCGAAACACATGTGATTGTTGTCATGCGGTGAATCTGGCCAATCGCGGAACAGCTGTGTCGTGCAGAGCCTGTACAGCCGCTCTGGAGAAGCTGTGCAGAATGAACCAGCCGGCTGTCGTGGCACTTTGATGGCATACGTCACAGTCATGTGGCATTGGCACTATCTCAAGTCGGACAAAAATTCTAACAGGCATGCACTGCTTTAAGTCAATCGATCTGCGATCTTCGCAGCGCTGCATGAAGTCAAACAAGCCTATTGGTTCCCTTGTCTAATTGATCATGTTCTGATTGGTTCCTTGTTTCATGCGTCATGTTTCATTGGTTTTTTGGTTCACTGTGTTTAGGTGTTTCTTGTTAGTCATTAATCCTTGTGTGTTTATATACTGTATAGCTCTCGTGTTTCCATTGTTCCTTTGTCTAGCTTTGTTTCGTGTAATTGCTGTAGATGAATGTTCAAGTACATGCTTATATTCACTTTTGTTATGTTCATTGTCAAGTTTAGTTCAAGTTGTCATTTTGTATGTTTGTTAATGATTGTTTTAATAAATTGCACATGGGTTCGCATTCAACTGGACTCATGACACTGACATTATGCCAGGGCCCCACATGGTGAGACAAATATATTTTGGTTGATTTTACTTTACAATGAAGTTGCATCAAATGCAGTGTTTACAGGCTTTTAAATACTGAACATGGGTGGTCTGAATGCATAAAACACTTGGTCAAATGTTCATTATTGTATGAACCACAAAATAAAGACAAGTGCGCTCTGACAAAACAGAGCAGCGCTGCAGCTTCTGAAGACTTTGACAGTCCGTCTGCATCCCTGTGATGCAAATTTTCCCTGACTGATTTCAAATTCAAATCTCCAACACAAACCTGCAGCCCTCCAATTTACACTTTCTAAAAGACAGAAATCAAGATGCCAAAAAGTATATATATTTCAGCACAGAACAGTTAAAAGAGAAAAGTATTTATAGGGGAAGTTCACCCAAAAATGAAAATTATGTCATCACCCTTAGCCATCTCATCATCTTCAAAACACAAATGAAGATCTTTTAATGAAACCTGAGAGATTTCTGTCCATCCAACTAAAACATGACACTTCAAAAACATTATAAAGACATCGTAGCAGTTTAATATTCAATATTTAATCTAAGTCTTCAATAGATTGCCATCTTATCTTTTATAAGGCATTGCCATAGATTACATATAGTTAGCAGCTTATAGTGCTGCTAACTTCATTTTCAAAAGAGAAACTTGACTGTATCTTGTAGCTTGGCAAGATACACTTTCAAAGCAGCTTCCCCAACACTGGTGGGTAGGAGTGATGCCGAAACATTCGTTTTTCAGAGCTACGCAGAGAACCTCAGAGGGAACATTATTAATTAACACCCACGCCACAGATCTGCCAAATAAAGCACAGCGCTCTTCTCTTTCGTCTTCTTTCTTCTGCGGATCACCCACAATCACACACCACGCGCACAGAAGTGTCTTTGTTACAGAGTAATTTACTTCCAAAAATGAATACCTACTCAAGTGCACTTCAAGGTCAGAGTTGGGCAGGGCCTTTTCAAACGCCTCTCAAAACATCTTGGCATGATAATCCCTGCACGGCTCACATTTTGAAGGGCTGTTATCAATATATGCAAATTTCTGCTGGAGGCACGACATTTCCAGCCGCTAATTACCTACTTGTCTCTCACCATACCTGCATCCACGTAATCCACTATCTGTGAGGGGAAAGGAGAGGGCAATCAAATATTCACAACTGATAATACTAAGAGGTCATCTTTTTGCCATCTCTCCTACTTGTATTTGTGAAATTGTAAGAATGATCCTATAGCATACAGTATGGATATATTTTAAATATTATGTAGTATTACTTAAATGAATACTTCTTGAAATGTCCTATTGTGAAAAACTGATAAATGGGACATTACTTCATAATTTTCTATTTGACAAAAGAAATGTCTGAATGCAGCATCTGTGGATTACAACAATGAACATTTACTGACAACACAGCAGGATAAACATGAAAATGCATACTTTTTCAAACACACACACACACACACACACACACACGTGTTGTCTTATGGCTGCAGTTTTGAAAAAAGTGTGTATTTTAATGTTTATCCTGCTGCAATGTCTTGCCCCATAGACTTCCATTATAAATGCATTAGCATTATTGTAAATTGAATTTTTGTTTATTCTTTCAAACTGACGGACTAGATTATTATTTTGTAATGTAAATCACTCATTATTGTAATAATTCATTATATAAATTAATTCATTAACTGTATGAAGTATATGCTGATTCATACCAGAGCATTCCCCAAAGAATAACCAATGTTATTTTGCACAGATCTTCTTCTCTGCAGTGTTTTGATATCAGAATGAGAATTTAATTTGATACAGCAAAGATTGAATCTCAAAGAATGTTTGGATTTAATTAACAGTTACTGACTTTAATAGAATTAGTTTGCACTGTGCGTTTCTGATCCATTTTCAGTGTAGTAATGACTTTTGTCACTCTCTCCATGGGGTAATTACGATCACAACTCTGAGAAATTTGGAGGGGATGCTGTTTTCTATTTGAGATACAGATTCAAATTTTGCTTTGCTTTGATTTGTTGTGGTTGTCATCATGTTGTGAGATGTTCCTGCCTGATGCTTGTCAGAAAACAAATTCAGCACATTTGGCACTGTACTTTGAACATGAACTTGCTTGGACTGTAATATGGCTCTAGAAAGCAACATGACAACCACTTATGTCTGGTATAACGAAAAAACTAGGCCGTAAGTGATGCACAATGTGTCATGTCAATGTGTCAAAAAAGGCTCACAGTCCAATTTTCAGAGGTTGTCTATGATTTAGTCCGACTTAGAAACAAAAAGAGCAGCAACACCAAACATGTTTTTATCACCCTTAAATTAAACTCTCAGTAACTCTCTTTCCATTGGAGAAATCTGACACAATTTTGGTGTCAACCAGCTGTGGATTTAATTTCAAAGATATTTTGGTGGCTTGCTGTTTAAGGATGAAAGGAACGTTAAACGTTAATAAAAAAAAAATAACTTTGATAAGCTGACATGGTAGTTCATTAATCATGGCAGGATTAACCAGGAGAGTTTGGACTAATACACACTTGAAACACAAAGGCATCCAGATTTCTAAAGCCCTGTCGTCTTTCCATGCTCTCCTTCTGCAACTAGTCTGCAACAAAAAGCCACAGATCATAGCCAAGTTGCAAAATGTGCCAGTTGCCGATGCTCTTTTTGTGTACAAGAAAAACTCTGCATAGTCACGGACAAAACAACAAAACTTGGACCTTATATTAGGTGGCCTTAACTACAATGTACTAACATTTAAATTAATCATTTGATACAATGCACTTATTGTGTACATACATGTTTTTACATTCTACTAACATTTAAAAAATTACCTGCATGTAATTACATCTGTAATTAATTTCTGTAGTTACATTCATAATTACACTGCTGACCCTTCCCTTACACCTAACTCTACCCTTAAACTTACCCGTACCTGTCCCTAGCTTTACCCTTAAACTTACCCACACCACTGCACCTGTCCCTAACCTTACCCTTAAACTTACCCACACCACCGCACCTGTCCCTAACTTTACCCTTGAACTTACCCACACCACCGCACCTGTCCCTAACTTTACCCTTAAACTTACCCACACCACCGCACCTGTCCCTAACTTTACCCTTAAACTTACCCACACCACCGCACCTGTCCCTAACTTTACCCTTAAACTTACCCACACCACCGCACCTGTCCCTAGCTTTACCCTTAAACTTACCCACACCACTGCACCTGTCCCTAACCTTACCCTTAAACTTACCCACACCACCGCACCTGTCCCTAACTTTACCCCTTGAACTTACCCACACCACCGCACCTGTCCCTAACTTTACCCTTAAACTTACCCACACCACCGCACCTGTCCCTAACTTTACCCTTAAACTTACACACACCACCGCACCTGTCCCTAACTTTACCCTTAAACTTACCCACACCACCGCACCTGTCCCTAGCTTTACCCTTAAACTTACCCACACCACTGCACCTGTCCCTAACCTTACCCTTAAACTTACCCACACCACCGCACCTGTCCCTAACTTTACCCTTGAACTTACCCACACCACCGCACCTGTCCCTAACTTTACCCTTAAACTTACCCACACCACCGCACCTGTCCCTAACTTTACCCTTAAACTTACCCACACCACCGCACCTGTCCCTAACTTTACCCTTAAACTTACCCACACCACCGCACCTGTCCCTAACCTTACCCTTAAACTTACCCACACCACCGCATCTGTCCCTAACTTTTACCCTTAAACTTACCCACACCACCGCACCTGTCCCTAACTTTACCCTTAAACTTACCCACACCACCGCACCTGTCCCTAACTTTACCCTTAAACGTACCCATACCACCGCACCTGTCCCTAACTGTCCCTAACTTTACCCTTAAACTTGCCTACACCACCACACCTGTCCCTAACCTTACCCTTAAACTTACCCATACCACCGCACCTGTCCCTAACTTTACCCGTATCCACCTCAATATCAGCAAAAGTGTTTTGCAATACAATATGTACACAATAAGTACATTATTTTTGGATGTAAGTATATTGTAGTTAAGGCCACCTAATATAAAGTGGGACCCAAAACGTATTTGTAATCTTTGTCTATTCTTCCATTTGTTGTAATTACATTGATTACAGTTTTTTCCAGTTGCTAACACACAATTTTGCAAACTAGGCTGGTTTTATCAAAATACCTAACACAATTCACAAAACCACACACCCAAACTGCAAAATACCTCATATAGCTTGCAAAATGAAGCACTGCAACCAAAACTACACATAGCAATATCAAAATCAAACTTTTGCACAAAATGGCACACACTTCATTCATATCACCAGATTTTTGTCTAACCAACTACACACTGTTGGGCATAATGAAAAGCACTCTCATCTTTAGTATGCTTTGCCATAATACTAAAATGTGTAGTTCAAATTGTAGAAAATTCTTCAGATTGTTCACATGCACAGAAATATTTGCAGATAGACACACATGCTGTTGAAACATTTATTATTGTTATTATTATTTTTTCACCAAGCAAGTCAGTGCAACATATGCACAGAAGATATATTTACATTGGACTGAACAAACATATGATCACAAAAAACAGTAAACTGAAAAAGAAAATTGCATCCTCCCTCTTCCTCTTCCTCTTCCTCTCTCTGCAACATCTTCCACTGTTGTTATAAAACAAAAGGTGCTCACCTGTGGTCTTTTCATAGTGCTTACATCCTGATTGAAGTGTTAACAATTAACCAATGAGGTGTTTGGCCAGGTGGCACATGTATTGGCCAATTAGCTCATGTAGTGTCATTTTGAATGGCAGTGTTTTGAAATGGCAAAATGTGACTTTATGTCAGATTGTTGTGTCTTATGCAGAGAACATTTAAAAAGTGCCATCGTGAATTGCAAAATGTGTGTAAAGCAGAAAATGTGTTTAGACTTTAGGAGACTTGAGTAGAGGTTTTGCTCTCCGTGTGTCCGTTTAAATAATTGTGCTGTGCATGTCATTTTAGTGTGTTAGCGATTGGAAAAAAACTGTAATACAAACTAAAAATGAAAAATACTTCTAAATAATGTATTAACCGTAGTTAATGATAAGTTTAACATTTACTAAAATCAAAGTTGCATATCTTAATATTATCTAATGCACCTGAGCAACGTGAACTAATAAACATGAAAATAGATAAATAAATACTGTAACAAATGTATTGCCCATTGTTAATGTTGGGTAATGAATAGGATCTTATTGTAAAGTGCTACTGGTTAATTTATTGTTAAAGGTGCAGTATGTAATATTGAAAGCTAGTGGTTGTAATGTCCAAATTCAAAATATTGGAGAGAGTTCCCCGCCTCCTCTTCCTCAGACTCAAAGCTCACGTGGGTTGCCAGATTAAGGACATGCAACATGAACGAACACAACTGATAATGGAAATCTCTACGCTGTAAGATGTATCTGCATTTTAATAGATCACTTTAGATGGATGCCGAGGCTTTTTAGGTTGGGTAGAATCTGCAATCTCTGACCCAGTTCGTTTTCTGGCTTCCATGGCTGCGAAATGCTGCGTTTTCCACCAACTGGCAACCAGCTGTTGAAATACTATTGGGCAAATTGGTAGGGATCACACAGACCAAAACAAAAACAGACATTCCGACATGGAACGCACATTTCAAAGTAGAATAACTGGCTGTAGCATTGTTTTTCAGAGAAACAAGTATGTAGTATGTAAACTTAGCATGTTTCCTAAATATTTGCAAACACATTATGGCATTTTTATGCTTTAGCAAAAAAAATGTGTCCACATCCAGTGAGTGCGTAGGAAGCTCTGCTGGCTCATCCACATTCATCCATTCATCCATGTTGTGACAACATTTCAAGAATCAACTCTTACATGGCTATATGAGTGAGTTAGTGTTTGTGTGAGAAGGGAATTTCAGAGCCATAGCTATGGGGAGGATAATGAATCTTGTAATTGGCATACTAGTCTGCAATTAAGTGCACCAAAGAAACAAGAAACTCTCTTTAAATGTACACAGGGCACTAGCAACAACCTTCTGTCTCATAGTGTGTGCTAGGCATTACTCTCACAAACTAGACATCTTTATGTTTGGAGGCTTTGTTGTTGTTTACAGAATTAGTGCTGGACTGTTCGTTCCACCCACAGAGAGTTCAATGTAATTTGACTTTAAGTGAGTTTAGCTACAAAGGCCTGTATATTTGCAGCTGAAAAGCAAATTCCTTGCAATAAACTTGGTGAGAGAGTAATAAGAATGGATTAAACTGCCCCATACCATAATCCTCTTCTTCCGCCCTCCAAACTTTGAATTCAGCCCAGCCTGAATATGTCTATGCCGACATAATTATCCTGAAACTGGCAACTGTACAGTATTGTGCGTCTAAACAACAAAGTATAAACCCGTGGTCTAGTGTGTGAATATCCAGAAAATCAGACAAGCCTTGGCTGCGGCCCCAGAACAAGCATCTGTCAAAACAAATGGCTCTCATTGGGAAATAAATAAATCAACAAACTTTGCAATGCATGGAAAATCAAATCCATAACAAAGAGTGTAGATATTTCAGCAGAAACAGACAGCCCGTGATGCCAGGAACGAGTTTATTTCCAAATTAATCTCTCAACTAATGTCTGCTGCCTGCGTCATTTAGTTTACAGCTGAAAACTGGAATTAAGGACCACAGATAACAGTGTGGTCCTGTCAAACTGCAGAGCACTTCAATGAGCAGCTTCCTCTTAAATTACGGCTGTTTTTGCTGTTGTCTGGGCCCTTTTCAAAGCTGTAAAGTTTTAGCTGTGGTAAAATCCACCAGGCGTTGAATACACTTAAAAAAAAAAACAGTCATGGCCAGTGTTAGCCAGTGTTACTTTTAAAAGTAATGCATAACAGTATTGCGTTATTCCATAAAAAAAGCAAGAAATTGCGCTACTGTGTTACTTTTTCTCACCTGGACTGGGCTTGCTTGTTTGTTTTTAATTCAAATTATTATTATTATTTTTTTGGCAAATGTAAAGGCCCATTTTACATTAAAAGTGAAATGAATAAGTCTCAGGCTGAAGGAAATGCAAATTCACACCTTTACAGTAGAGGGCGCCGCTCAAACAAACCATTTCATTAATTTTTAGAAATACACAGTGTACAAAACGCCTCGGGCATTACTTATTTGAAAAAGTACCTCAGATATTTTGGTGTAAATTTAAAAGTAATGCATTACTTTACTAGTTACTTCAAAAAGTAATCTGATTACATAACCCACGTTACTTGTAATCCATTACCCCCAACACTGGTCATAGGTGATACAGATTTGCCAAATTAAACTATGACTTTTGAAAGGCTAGATATTATATTAGCAAAAAAATTGTTTTGGCTTACATTGGCTTACATTGTGTCGACAGAAAAAAGGTAACACTTTATTTTGCATTGTCCTTGTTACATATGTTAAAATGTACTTAATATAGTAATAACAGTAAATGATGCATAATTACAAGCAACTAAACCTAAACCAAACCCTAACCCTAATTATACAGTAAGTACATAGCTAATTTATATTACTCAGTACTTAATTACACTGTAACAGGGGCACCTTAAAATAAAGTTTAACATAAAACACTAAAAAGAAAAACACACAGTTAAAAGATAAAAATAAAACAAAAACAACAACATTAAACACTCCACCTAACAGGAAATGCTGATTATGTGTGCAATTGCATGCATGCATGCATGCATAAAAAAAAAAAAACAAGTATATTTTAGAAGTCTTAGGACTATTAGTACATTATATCTCAATGTGAAATAAGTTCTGCATAAAAATGGCAGCAATCACATTTCGAATTTCACACATAACTTTCGAATGAGACCCATTCAAAACATCTCATTTTGACGACCATCCATTCTACAGTAATGTCTACGCAGAGTATCAGAATGGAAAATTCTTCATTTCTGATACTGTCCTGAATGGATGTACTGTAATTAGGCCACAGGCTCCATTAGGATTCTTGTTTGGAGATTGAGCTGCTCAGCCCATCTGGCTAATGAGTTGATAAGGTCTCAACTCCTATTAAAATATCTACCTGAGGAGAGCAGAATAGCCTATATCAAATTCTATTATTGTCATACTTCATCTAATTGCTTCAAATGTTCTGACCATTTCTTATGTAAGATTAGATGAAATAATACTGTATTTTTTGGCAGCTAGAAAATAAGAAATTATTATTGTTATTATGTGTCTCCATACGCCCCTGTAGCAATTCTGTCTCTTAGTCCATCAGCAAAAAAATCAGTCTGAATAATAAACAATCATCATTTCAACCCTGAACAATGCAGAACAACAGCTGTATAAAAGATGCATCTCCTGTGTAATTCATCTGTACATCTAGTCGTGTTACAAATCTAAAAGTAGGCCTACCTATAGAATACAATGTATGGTTTATAGGAGTGTGATATTAAAATGAGACGAGATTTCTCGTTCAAGGTAAAAAGCTGTGTCTCGATATCGCCATGGCAGAGTGTGAGGGTGAAATTAGCATAGGGCCTCCACTGTTGTTTAGCTTTTTTTTATATAGAAATAACAATCATTTAATTCAGTTGGATAATGGTCGCTTCAATTGTAAACTATTGTAAATGTCTGCTCTGCTCAAAAATATCATCTCGTTCTCGTGAACCCAATCTCGTATCTTGTCTCATGAGCTAAGTGTCTCATCACACCCCTAATGGTTTATACATCAATAGTGTAAAATTGGACTCAGACAGACAGCAGACAGTGTCTACTAACTTGTCCTTCTGGCTTTGTACACATTCATTTTTCCTGACAGCAATCTAAAGCTCAGTCTCTCTTATGGTACAGCTGTCGGAAATAAATTGCCAGAGTCATTCCTTCTTCTAAATGCATGCAAGGATTGAGAAGATTTTAGGGTGAAGTCAAAGCCTAACAAAGACACAGCCACAGGCCCCAGTCTCATCAATGCAGGTGGGTGTTTTTCCTGGTCAACTTTGCTTATTAGAAAAATTCAGAATGGTCTTCAAAGAGTATAGAGCACACCCACCTCTTTTAAATGAAGAGGGAAATTCAGACTCCTTTAATCTTCTGCTGGTGTCTGGTCTAGAATTTCTTTTTAGGTACAAAATTTGATTCGATTATCCAAGTATTCAGCCAATGATGTTCTAGTTATCGGGAATTGGGGACATTTTGTGTCCTTACTTGGTGGTGGGGGTGGGAAAGAGGGCTAGAACCCCAAAAACTGACAGAGGGATGGAGACCCACAGCAGAGCCTTAAGCTTAAAGTATACTTCTGTCTTAATTTTCATCATCAGGAGGATCCACGGATGGTGCGTGCACATGTGCAAGTGACTTTAGAACTTGGAAACAAAGTCCACTGAACACATGGCCAAAGGCTTTGTAAGGCTTGCACACTCAACTGTGAGTGAGATGGAGTGGAACGCAAACTTAAAATTAAGTATACCAGGGCCTTCAGGGGTGCAGTCTAGGGCGGAGCTGAGGAGATGGAAGAATTAAGGAGGCTGGAGACCAAGGTGAAGGCGGATGGAGAATCAAGGTGACAGTACTGGACTAGAGGACGAGTGGAGCCAAAGGTTCTGAAGACCGAGGTGGAGCTGGGAGCTCAGAAGACTGTGGCTGGGCTGGAGGAAGCAAAGACAATGGGAAGCATAGAGGATCCCAGTGGAGCTAAAGGAGTGAAGGGACAAGGCACAGCCACAGGCCTGGAAGTCTGTGGTGGAGCCAGGGAGTTGACAGTCCAAGGAGGAATCGGAAGGACTCCATAGTGGAGCCAAAGGAGCGAGGAGCTACGGTGGCGTTGAAGGGACAAGGTGGAGTCAGAGGGTCAGGACTCTGGAGTTTCCATTCCGAAGATGGTTGAACTCGCTGGACAGAAGACTGTGGTCACGCTGGTGGAGCCAGAGGACCAAGGGTGAGCCAGGGATCTGGGCAGAACCAGCAAAGGAGGCAGAGCCTGGGAACTGGATGGGACTAGTGGAGGAGGCGGAGCTAGGAAACTGGATGCAACCAGTAGAGTAGGTCAGGGAACTGTTGAAACCAGAGAGCCCACAAGCCAGGTGGGTCTGGTGGAGAAGGAGAGACCTCAGAGGTGGGGGAATGGAGTTCATTAAGGTCAATAAGTGCCAGCTTCGGGACAGACACAGAGGCAGGTGCTGGCTCCAGGAAAGACCAGGTGGCAGTCACTGATTTCAGGACGGACAATGTTGCCATGGCGGTTTGTTGTGCTGGCAAGGGGTCCGTGGCAGGCAGAAGTGCTACCTCATGATCTGAATTTTTACGGTTAACAGAGATCCTACCATCTGGAGGGCCAGATCTAAAAAGTGGGCCAGCGTCCCTTGAGGAAACTCATGCAGGAGAGACTTCAGTGGTTCAGCGAGCATTTAGGGAATCATCATGAAAATGTTCCTGGTTTGTTAAACTTGATGATGTAGTCCTCAAGGGAGTAACATCTACAGAAACCAAGAAAACTAAACACAGGACTAAACACAGAACTTTTAATTTCAACATAAGAGTACTAGGGAACAGAGACATTACAACAAGGTACACAAATCCCCATGGCTGGCAAATTAAGCCATCAGAGCTGACAGAGGTGGATTGACCTCCGGCAGTCAATCTTTGCTGAATCATGGGCTAATTGGCACTTTCATTGCAAATTGTTCTAAGAAAAACTCTAGCAAACAAAATGATGGATGGCTGAATCACCTGTCAGGAGCCAAATGAAACAACAAAGACATCATATTAGAGTTTATCACTGTTAAGGAGTTTTTTCACTGGGAAGATATTAGTCTCAGTGTCAGAGAGCATACGCACATCGCCCACATCCGTCCACTCACCGTCTGATGCATAATGCACACAAAACTGCAAAGCACTTTCTTAAAATGGTACAATACAATCAGATTAGTCAGATTTATGCAACATCCATCAGTTGGGTGCACAGTTTTTTTTTTTTTTTCAGTCTTCACTGAAGCAAAATCCTGTTTACAAAAATGCTTTTGAGGAAGAACCAATAACTGGACAAAGTTTGCAAGGTTCGTGGAATTAAAAATTGTATTATTAAATATTTACATCAACATTTTATAATTAAAAATTATTATTATTATTATTATTATTATTATTATTATTAATACAGTATGTGTATGTATTATTTTGTATCATCAAAATAAATATAAATTAAATTAATTATAGGCTATTTAAATGTTTGCATTTAATTATTGCATTTTTTTTTTTTTTTTTTTTTTTTGCATTAACAAACTGATAACTGTAAATATACATGCTCTCCTTGTCATTGAAAATGTCATTGGGCAATACATAGAAAAGTCTTGTATCATGCAAAAAAATGAACAAGAGCAAGAAAACTAGATTCTCCAGTGAACTAGATCTCCGCTGTTAGCTGCTGAGGTCAGTTGTTCCTTTGGTCCATGCGTGCATGAGAGAAACATTATAAAAGCTGCTCACTAGAGGAGATTAAATATGGTGTGAAGTGGTTGGATTTATTGAGATGGATCTGTGTGAACTCCTCATTAAGTGCCCAGTGGGACCTAACTCTCAGTCCCTCAGATTAAATATTACCCATGACTCCAGGGTTAATCAGAACTAAAGCCCGACTCTAGATAAAAATCACAGTTTGCACGGAGCTACAGTGTTCCCCATCCAAAATTTCAACAGCAGCTATTTTTAGGAATCTTTTAGATTAAAGCCAGCAGAGCAGGAATTGCCAGAATATATATGCCAGATATGGCAACACAGTGCATATTGGGTGATTTATGCCATGTCAATGTATATACACTTCATATGTTTTCAAAAATACTTCCTCATCCTAAACTCATCCCACAGTATGTTAAAACTAAGGTAAAATACTTTTACAGTAGTGCATTTAAAATGTAAGCTCAGCAGGCACCACTGCCTACACTACATTTCCAAACATTCATTTTGCAATTAATTGTAATAATCCAGTGAGATAAAAAAATAAATAAAAATCATGCACAAGAAGTCTGACAGCAGCCGGTATGATCTGATCTCACCATCATCGAGTCTGTCTGTGATTACATGAAGAAACAGAAAAACTGAGACAGACTAAATCCAGAAGAACTGAGGCAACGTCTCCCAGACACTTGAGGAAACCTTCCTGCAGAACTACAGCACTGTGAAAAGTTTAGGCATTTGTTAGAATGCTTTAAAGTGAGAATGCTGTCAAAAATAATAACATAAATAGCTTTTATTTATGAATTAACTTCTATTAACTTAATCAAATCGATATTTGGGGTGAGCACCCTTTGCTTTTGTCACCTCATCTATTCATGTAGTTCTGCAGGAAGGTAATATCAGTAAATGATGCATAATTACATGCAACTAACCCTCAACCAAACTCTTAGCCTACCTAACCTTATAGTAAGTACATGTTGATAATTAATATTACTCAGTACTTAAATATATAATTACACTGTAACAAGCACCTACAGTAAAAACTGTCATATTGTGAAATGTTACATTCTAAATTAACTGTGAAATAGATCTTTAAATGTAAATTTGAAGGAAATTTTCAGCATCATTACTCCAGTCTTCAGTCACACGATCCTTCAGAAATCATTCTAAATGCTGATTTGTCAAGAAACATTTCTTATTAATATCAATGTTAAAAACAGTTGTGCTGATTCATATTTTTGTGGAAACAATCATTTTTTCAGGATTCTTTTGATGAATAGAAACTTCAAAAGTACAGCATTTATTTGAAATAGAAATCTTTTGTAACATTATAAATGTGTTTACTGTCTTTTGATCAATTTAATGTATCCTTGCTGAATAAAAGTATTAATTAATAAAAAAATAAAACTAAATCCAAACTTTTGAACAGTAACACACATCTTATATTACTTTACCAACTTAAAAACAACTTACCATGCAAGCAAATTATTTGATATAGCTGCTAAGCTGCCTTTATTTTTTATGAAGGGTCTTACAATCACCTACAATATATTGTCAGTGACCTAGGAATAAATATGAAGGGGAAATTACACACTCTAAAAAATGCTGGGTTAAAAACAACCCAAGTTGGGTTGAAAATGGACTAACCCAGTGGTTGGGTTGTTTTAACCCAGCGATTGGATTGATTTAAGCAAACATTTAACCCCACTGCTGGGTTAAAACAACCCATTTACTACGTTAAAACAACCCAATCGCTGGGTTAGTCCATTTTCAACCCAACTTGGGTTGTTTTGTTTTTACCCCAGCATTTTTTAGAGTGCATGAACTGTCATTTACATTTGAGCTTCACATTTCCATTCCATATACAATTTATTTCAGTAAAATACTGCGTGTTTTCCTGTGGTTTTCCTGCATATATTTTCATTTTATATTATATTATTATATCACTATATAGTTATATTATATCACTCTGAATATAATTGTTTACACATATTGGTTTTACGCAGTTTGATGGTGTTACACAGCTAGCATCACTGAAAAAAGCCTTTCACTTCCTCTTAAATAACACATTTAACCTAATCAAACCTGACAACCCGAGTGTGCTTCCTCCTCGAGTGTAAGCACACCTCACACAGAGTGGAAAGGAAACAAACTCATCGGCTGCCACCAGAAAACAACCTCCAATTACGAGCATCGAAAACAGGTCTCATTCCCTGTCAGGAGTGTCACCATTAAGTAATGCGTCCTCCAGCTAAATCTGTGCTAAAGTGGCTCGGAGAGGAGATTTCACAGCTACCTGCAGAGTGATCCACAAATGAGGAGGGGAGCAGGAATCGGGCTTTGTCATTACCTGAGACTGTAAATGAGAAAGGCTCATCAGCCACGCAGCCTGGCACGGAAGCATCCTCCGAGCTTGGCTACATCCCTGCCCGGCTCTGTCTCTAATGATAAACACCATTAGGCATTGTGCGCAACACTAATGCGCCTATCTGGGGAGCGCAGGCTGCCACCAGGATAAAGCAGCCCGCCTCTCTAATCACTGGGTTTGTTCCTCCTCAGCAGCAAAGCACAAAATGCGGAGAAGGAGAGAGGTGGGCTGTCTACGGGGCAGCCAGGTGGGACCCTGTGACGATGGCCGGGGCTATTCTAGGATTTTAGTCCCTACTGCCCAGCTGAACCAAGCCTAGATGGGTTTGGTACATTTTGCAGCTGGTCAGGCTGGGAGACCAACTTGGTCCAACAGTTAATCCAGCTGAACAACAGTTGGCTGGGAAACCACCTTAAACCCACACATGGGTTCCCAATTTTTTGTTTTTGTTTTGTTTTTTTGCCTGAAGCGATTACATTAATCAAAAATACATAAACATGCAATTAACATGGAATGAACACTCCCGGCTCTTAATGCATTGTGTTTCCTTCTGGAGCATCAGTGAATGTTTGAACCTTTTTTCAATAGCTGTGTTTGAGTCCCTCAACTGTTCTGTGAAAAGATGGATCTCAAAATCATACAGTCACTGCTAGAAAGGATTCAAACGTGCAAACTATGCTGGAAAACTGAAGAATTTTTGAAACATTACACTGCCTCCACCAGCTTGCCTTCTTCCCATAGTGCATCCTGGTGCCATGTGTTCACCAGTTAATTGACGCACCCGGCCGGCGGCCGTCCACACGATGTAAAAGAAGACGTGATTCATCAGACCAGGCCACCTTCTTCCATTGCTCTGTGGTCAAGTTCTGATGCTCACGTGCCCACTGTGCCCAATCTGAAGTGAGCATCCCTATGCCATACTAGAGATTGGTTTATTATTGGGAGATATACAAGGGTCAACCATTCACATGTCACATGTGCCTTGATAACCAATCACATTACAGCCTTGATGTCATTGAATTTCATTCAAGTTGTGCGACAGTTAATCACTGTTTGCGGATACCATAGAAATTAATGAGAAGTGTGCCGTAAGCTGAATTGTACCTGTCACTCAATTGTTTGTGACTTCTCTTATAAAACAGCATTTTTTTTTTTTAAATAGATCAATCCAAAACTTATGTTTAAGAGCAAACATGTTGAACATTATCAGATGGGCTGTCGATTAATTAAATGAAAAGCCGTTTTCCCACAACAAAAAAAAAAAAAGAAAAGTTTATTTTATAGTTTATAAGCCTCTCCTCCATTGACATCCATTATTTCCTCATTATCTTCACCTGGAATCTTACCATGACAATGCAGTGCAGTGTCCATCACCCCATTAGCGGTTCTTACAACAGGAATTTATTATTATTGCTGTGCAAATAAATGACGTTTTTAAAATATAAGTTATATACACTATATTTCCCAAAATTTTGGAACGTCGCTCATCCATGTCTTTATGGACCTTGTTTTATGCACTGGTGCGCAGTCATGTTGGAACAGGAAGGGGCCACCCCCAGACTGTTCCCACAAAGTTGGGAGCATGAAATTATCCAAAATGTCTTGGTATCCTGAAGCATTAAGAGTTCCTTTCACTGGAACTAAGGGCCAAACCCAACCCCTGAAAAACAACCCACACCATAATCCACCAAGCTTTACACTTTCTTTCACAAATGTTTGTAGAAGCGTCTGCATGCCTAGATGCTTGATTTTATACACCTGTGGCCATGGAAGTGACTGTAACACCTGAATGCAATGATTTTAAGGGGTGACCCAATACTTTTGGCAATAAAGTCTATGTGTGTGAGTGTAGGGGAGAGCACAACCTAACGCTTTTTGACTTTCTCAGTTTGTGTAAATCCACTTGGGGTTCAGAGTATTTATTTTTTCCCATATTAATTTCCCACATGTCTAGTACAAATATGTAGTTTTGTTTCATTAATACAGTGTATACTTTTTTCTTGATTTACCCCGAAAGAATGAAAGTGAAATGTGACAACATGCCCCATAGGTGGGGTACATTATAACATGTGAGGGGCATGATGTAACATCACCAAATGACAGCTTAAAATGTTACCTGATATAATAAAAAAAAATATACAATAAAAACAACTGGGATTTAAACCCGGCTCGTGTCTTCTGCTGTTAGATCAGCATTAAAGAACCATCTCAACTGTTAAATAACAGATAGAAGATTACAATAATATCAGATTGGTCTTATTTTAAATAAACACAAAGATGAAAGATGAAAAATGCACTTAAGAAAGAAATTAACTTTTGCTGTGGTTAAATAAATGTTCAGTGATATCTTCCAAAGATTTTTAAATTTTGGCGCAATTTTTTCTCTAAATAATGTTGATATGGCAACTAGTAAATACACAAAGTTTCGTCATCCTGGCACGTGTGGGAAGTTTTAAACCATGCGTGTTACAACTAACCCTGCGTTAAACTGTGCCCTGTGCAGTTTGTGGGTGTGCTGTATTCCCTTTCTCAACTTTAAAACTTGCCGTCTCTTCTATAGACCTTGGATGGGGTCACATTTACATTTAACATAACTATTGAACATTTATTAAATTCTCACAAATTAAACTTATTTTCAAATGAAATGTATGACAAAATGTGTGTAATACATCACAAACAAAATAAAACAAAACATAACATATATACGTTAACTTGAGCTCAACGCCATCTAGCTTTAAAATGAATTGCGAGGATGATCCATATTGGGTCACATGACCATAAATGATAAAATTACTTCCTTGAAGTTACCATTTGTGAAAGGATTCCGTTGTTCATTTTCGTTTGGAACACCCCTACAAATGGCACTCCCTTCCCAAAGTGAATCAGACTCCAAAGGAAAAACAGAGGATTTGATACAGTCAGGCTTAGTAAAAATAAGTGTAAAAGTGTAAAAAAGTGTACAAACTTTTCACAAGTAGAAGTAGTTTAAGACAAACTGAGCCCATTGCTTTTGAAATAGAATGGTGTTAAATAGCTCACGAGGATTGTGTAGCACATCTCTGCTCTACACTTATATATCATCATTATCATTTAAACAGGGCTAAAGTCTAATTTTTACGGATTCTGTTTTTGAAATGTGCAATACCATCCAAAATATCAGAGCAAACTGAATCAAAGTAAGCAAGCAATTCTTCATGAACTGGTCCACCACTGACAGGAAGTATAATACTTAATGTAATGCACTTTAATTTTTTTACCGGCCGCTAAAGGGGGATTCAGAATGAAATAACCTCAGATAGCTTACTGCAGAGAGATTGCATAATCACATATTTTTAAGGGTGCTAACAGATCATCTCAGATTTTTAGGGAAGCTTGGAAGAAAGATGGGGACTAGCAATGCTTATGAGGAAAGATGAGACTGGGAGAGAAGATGGAAATATAATACATTCTTTTTGAAAAGAACAGTAGTCACATATTGTCTCCTTTCAAGTACAAACACTACAGGGCTTGAAGACACTGAAAGGTAATTTAAGTTTCTGAAATGAGCTTTGAAAGGCATGAATTACTATCAAATGAAGTAGTCCAGCATAAACTACTCAAATGTGAATGCATTTCCTCTTTCTGATCAGCTGCTCATCATTTTAATGGACAAGACATGAAACAATTTTAAATTACAGCAACAGAAGACGGCCCATTATGCTTTAAAATTCCCAACCAAATAAATACTGGTCTGTCTTGCCTCCATTTGTGACCTTTAATTTAATGTGCCACAGCAAAGGACATTGCAGATCTCTTTGCATTTTATTCACTTTAATTGAAAGGACCAAACTCAAGCCATAACCACCCCCACACACACACACACACACACAAAAAAAAGCAATTATCTACAAAAGCAAAAGCCAAACCCATTTTGTTCAAAAACTTGTTTTCACAAAAAAAGCCATGGCCAGCTGTGTGTTGTGTGAGGAACAGTCATTGGTGATGCTAAACACAAAACCAGATTGACTACTGGCACTCAGATGTTTTACCATCCATCAGAGCAATCACAACCAATCAGATTCAACACCACTCAAAGCTACAAAGCCAGTGGAGCGTATCCAGACATGAGCGCTGAAATCATGATGGCTGAAATGAAAGCCAATCTCTGAGAAGAGTGCTTAATAGATTTACAGCTTAACAAGGGAGAAAATTCAGCAACAACTGGAAGAACTTGTGGTTTCTGTTTTGTATTGGGTTTGCAAAACTTGTCAAAAACATGTCCCAGTCATATTTTATCCCAGAAATCAGTAAAATTCTTTTTTGGACAATATCCATCCAGCATGAAATTGGTCAATATATAACCTTTAGGTAAGGAAGTATATACATGTTGGTGAAGAACGAAATAAAAATGAAGATGAAAGTGTCAGGATCCTGCCCTGACAGTCTTGTCTGCTTTGTCCTTGTTTAATGTTTCTGTGTTTGTCTTGTGCTTACTTGGCTGTGTCTTTGTTTGTGGGTGCCATGTGTTCTGCTTGCTCCGCCTCCTTGTTTGCTGTTACCACTGATGAATCATGTTTTCTTTGACATCATGTGGATGTCCGGGTGCATGTATGTCGCTTACCTGGGGAACACATTGTACCAGGATACACTATGGGATGAAGCTGTGGGCAATGTTCTGCTGGGAAACCTTGGGTCCTGCCATCCATGTGGATGTTACTTTGAAACATACCACCTACCTAAGTATTGTAGCAGACCATGTACACCCTTTCATGGAAATGGTATTCCCTGGTGGCTGTGGCCTCTTTCAGCAGGATAATGCACCCTGCCACAAAGCAAAACTGGTTCAGGAATTGTTTGAGGAGAACAGCAAAGAGTTTGAGGTGTTGACTTCGCCTCCAAATTCCCCAGATCTCAATCCAATTGAGCATCTGTGGGATGTGCTGAACAAACAAGTCTGATCCATGGAGGCCTCACCTTGCAACTTACAGGACTTAAAGGATCTGCTGCTAACATCTTGGTGACAGATACCACAGCACACCCTCAGGGGTCCAGCCTCGACGAGTCAGGGATGTTTTGCCAGCAAAAGGGGGACCAACACATTATTAGGTTTGAGGTTAATATGAGGTTTTTGACAGATTTAGCTCACTTTTGCAGCCAATTTGTCCCAAACTATAGTTAAAGGGATGGTTCACCCAAAAATGTCTTTCTTTAAAATTTCCAATTTCTTCCTGTTTTACTGAACACAACAGAAGATATTTTAAAGAATGTTGGTGACCAAACAGTTGAAGGGCCCCATTTACTTTTTTTTAATATATATATATATATATATATATATATATATATATATATATATATATATATATATATATATATATATATATATATATATATATATATTTATATTTTTATATACTATGGAAGTCAGTGGGTCCATCAACTGTTTGGCTACCCATATTCTTCAAGACTTCTTTTGTGTTCACTAAAAGAAAGACATTCATACAGGTTTGGAACAACTTGAGGGTAAATGATGACAATTTTTGGATGAACTATCCCTAATTTATTATCATAGTGGAAACTATTTATAAATGTATAAAGCTGTTTCCCTCATGGGAACCACAATGTGAGCTTTATCTTTTTGGGGATATTCGGTCCTGACCCCGCACCTATATATAAATACACACATTTGAGTACTAATACTCTTTTTCTCGGTTCTTTCACTCACCATCTCCCTCCTTCTCACTCATTTTTTGGGCCATCGTCTTCTCACCCACACACGGCAGATAACCACAACCTTCATTTGTATGCAAGCACATAATACACACATTTTATCTCTTTTGCTGACACAGTCACACACACACATACAAAGGCACGCAATAACTGTCTCCGCACTCCCTCTCGTTCCACACACACCTGCACCCTACAGATCAGGAGTGTGTGTGGTTGTAGTCGGGGAGGGATTAATCAAGCCAAGCAGCGTGAGCGGAGCTAAGAGACTGCCATCTCACTCTGTCTCTCCTTATCTGTCTGTCTGCCTGCCTTCTCTGCCTATCCATCGCTTGCCAAGTCGCTTCCCAGCCCCGTTCCCTGCCTCATTGTTTGCCTGCTTCCCTCCGAGTCTCCCGCCGGTTACTGTAGCTCCACTGGCCCGCTTTGCGGGGAGCCAGATAATCAGAATCTAGTCTTCTGTGAAGGAGACATTTGTCTTGCCTCCATCACAAGCTCATGTTCGCCCACTGAAACATCGCTGGCATTTAGAGCATGCCAATCAATGAATGTATGAGTGAGGAGATGCATTGTGCATGGGAAATATGTAAGGCTAAATCCATCTATTAAAGGAGCCTTGAGTGTATGGCTGCTACACATCCTGGGGTTTATAAAAATGGCGAGTAATGGGCTTTTGAGGTGAAGGGGACTGGCTTTCCTTGTAAAGGTTGTATTTTGGCAAACAGCTCATGCATGCACAGTCAGAAAGTCAAGTCAAAGCTAACTTTCAAGACTGAAAAAAAAAATGCTATTAACTGTAAATGTCAGATTATTTCATGCAGATATTTAGAGCCAAGAATAAACCCAACAAGCACAAAAGCACTGCTTTCTATTTTAAAGGCCCACTGAATTGCCTTGAAACATGCAGTTATAATTTCCACTGAAACAGGAAGCCAGGGCTGGACATATCAAGAAGCCCCTCCCTGCTTTGAAAGTAGCCAATAGCGTTTTGTTTATATCACAGCTTGGCCAGAGCCTTTGAGCTCGGCAAAGCCGCATTTGACAGCCTATTGTGACAGCCACAGGTGCAAACAAGGTCGCTAAAGACTGCAGTCCCTAGTGCACCTTTTTAGGCCATGGGAGTGAGGTTTACACGCACAGCTCTTACTGGCCTACGTCCGTTACACTTACCCCCCTAAACCTCACTCCCATCTGGGTCACGGTACCAAATGCAACTGGTCCTACTCAACCCACTCCAAGCGGGATTCAAACCGTGGTTTCCAGTGTGGGAGGCGGGCGCGTAAACAAGGTTGCTAAAGACCACAGTCGCTAGTGCGCCTCTTGAGGCCATGGGAGTGAGGTTTACACACATAGCTCTTACTGGTCTATGTCTGTTACACTCACCCCCTTAAAACTCACTCCCATCCGGGTCATGGCACAAAATGTAACTGATCGTACTCAACCCGGTCCAAGCGTGATTCGAAACAGGGTTTCCAGTGTGGGAGGTGGGCGCAAACAAGGTCGCTAAAGACTGCAGTCGCTAGTGCGTCTCTTGAGGCCATAGGTGTGTGGTTTACATGCACAGCTCTTACTGGCCTATCATTACACTCACCCCCTTAAACCTCACTCCTATCCATGTCAAAAAACCATGGCACCTACTCAAACCGCTCCAAGTGGACATCGAACTGGGGTCTCTGGTCTGGGAGGCGGGCACACTAACAAGAATGTTAAATACTGCAGCCACTAGTGTCAGTCACTAGCGTGAATCTTGAGGCCAGGGGAGTGAGGTTTACACACGCAGCTCTTACTAGCCTACATCCGTTACATGTAGATACGGGTGCACCGGTACGCCTCAAACCGATATATTCATCCGAGCAGAAGAGCTGAGCCCAAGCCAATATGCTTTAAATATGCAATTTTAAAGTAACAATTATTTTTTACAATTTATTTAAAGGCCTTTTACTATCAACATTATCAGGACGTTGCTGAAAAACCTGTTGTACACAGTCTTGTGTCTTCTGATTGATAGTTTATACTTTTTATCTTAGAGTCCTTGTATCTACGATACAATACATTAGTTTGCGTTCCTTCTGTCTATATTAAAACATTATCACTTAAGGTGGACTGTTTAAGTCTAACTTTAACACCATAAAACTTAATTGGCTGCATTTGATGAGTAGTATTGTTGATATGAACAGCTAAATACAGTAATGTACTTATAAGCTGAACAATTTCTCCTCCACATCTTTTTTTTTTATATCACAATGGTTACTACAGATTTCTTACCATTACAACTACCATCAGCAGTTTTCAATAAACTTCATGTCATCTTGTAATACATATGCAGTTTAGCAATCCGGTGTGATAAAACAGCAGATGGAAGGGCAAAGAATTTGTACTCAACCATGTCAAACACCACAAAAAAAGAAGAAGCAGGATTTGAATGCATTGCTAATAGAGCTTCGATTTGAAAACATCACAGACAGAGACTTTTAGCACATCCATTGGCAAGTCAAGGTGGATAACAGTTGCTGTAAAATCATGGGCATGTCTCCAGATCAAAACTCCATCTCTAATATGAGTTTATAAAAGTGACAGTCAGCACGAAATTAAACTTGATACTATTTGCTATTTTAAAATGTGTTCCTGGTGTTGTGCACAATTAATCAGTGTATGTCAAGGGAAGTTATTTCATGCCCCTACTTTAATATAATCTTTCAAAATCATGAATTACTCATATTATAAACCCCTCCCCTTCAGTCACATAGTTTCTGGTATATAACACCCACTTTTCATGATCCAACCTATTCCTGATGTATAAAATCTTTTAACATTTTTCCTGTTAAATATCTTGAGTATCTTGCAGTGATTTAACCTACACACACTGTATCTTGTTTTGGCACCTGTTAACAGATTACAGAGAAGGCATGGAGGGAAGACGCTGATAAGCACGGCAAACGATTATTCCAGCACTCCTGAAATGATTTTTCACAAAACACAGCTTTTTATTGATCTAAATCAAGCATCACCTCTTTATTCATGAACATACTGATGCATACAAACATGTGATGACAGCTCAGATTCACAGTGTGCTTCGAAAGCTTACAACCACTAACCAGCTACAGATATCAAAACCTGATTCTCTCATTTTTAATACAAAGCATTATATATTAATATGTAACGTAACTGAAACACGGAATATTGCATATTCTGTGACAAAGCAGGCGAGAGCCAATGAGTGTTTGATATCACTGCCGCAAAACATGTTGTAACACTTCTCGAGGGCGCAATTTTTGAATATGAATTCATCATAACGAATATGAAAACGTAAGTAAATGTGTTGTAGAACTACACTTTACATAAAAAACACATATTCTCATGAGATCATGTTGCATATCAAGGAAGAGGCTGTAAAGATTGATATGATATGACATGATTGATATGATATGATATGATATGATATGATATGATATGATATGATTGATATATGATATGATATGATATGATTGATTTGATATATGATATTTCTTCGTTTTTTATTGAAAATATTATTATTAACAGTTTTTAAATATGCACGCAAGAACCACATCTTTATGTTATGCACATGTTGATGCTTACTAACATGTGATGACAGCATGAGACGATGCTTTGAAGGCTAAGAACCTCTAACAACAGATATCAACAGGCAGAAGTGGCTGTACACATGACAGGTTGTGTTTACTGGACCAGTAGTGAAAATCCCTTTGAGAGCAATTCATTATGTCAGGTTGACAGCTGTCAATTCATGTCATGACAACATCTGGCAGAATCTATAACGTTTCAGTAGTGATTTTAGCTGGCGAAGTCCCCTAGTGGCAGCACAAGCCTGCCAGCGACTCTCATGGATGGCATGTTAGCGAGACTATTTCTCAAAGCAGGCCTTGTTAGAAACTGCAGGCTAGACAAGTCCTCCCTAAATTGAGCATGCAATTTGCTATAATTTGTTAAACGAAAACACAAAAGAGAGAAAACAGAAAGTCAGCAGTAAACAAATACGCATCGCTGCTTGTGGTGATGGTGCAGTAGTTTGCACCTGCATGGCACCCGTTTATTTGTGCGATGCAAAGGAAGCTGGAAGGATCAAGCTGATGGAGAGCAAACATGAAGGACACGGACTGGTATTAGTTCTCTTCTCAATCCAAGTGAGCTGTCTTGTGATGTAGTTCTTAAATAGACAGCTACTTTTTAAGGCAACCACAAGAGACAACTCACAAGTGATTTCAGTTTGGAGTTAAATTCAATTCATGCAGACTTCCTGTCTAGGTAGCTTGCTAGGTTTTTAAAGAGAACAGAATGTGAAATAATGTCTGAGACTCTAAAAGTCCAACACCTACACAATGATTTTTATACTGTACAAACTGTATATTCTACTCATCACAGAAAACTTTCAGTTTTAGTATGATTTATAAGTTCTTTTCCTCATGGGGACCAAAAAATGTCCCCACAAAGACAAGGATTTCGGATATATTGCCATCTTTACATTTTCAAAAAACTAATTCTGAATTATTTATAAGCTTGTTTCCTCAATTTAGGTCCCCATGAGTCAGTGTGCATTCAGGTTGAAGGCCCCACCAGGATAGAAAAACATGAACACACACGCACACTGTATTCTGTATTCAAAGCTAACACTATGCTGACATCAGGCCAGGGCTTGTGTCCACTAACTCCAAGATGACTGCTGGAGCTAATGTGTGGAGCTGAAAGGATATAGCCTACACATTATCTAGAGTTGCTAAGCTGCACTAGCAGAGAGCGGATCTAATTGGACTACAGGTTTCCATGGAGAGCAATTTGTTCCCTTTCTCAGCAGCGACCTTCATTGAAATATAATGTGAACTGTGGCTTCACCCCAGAAACTATTCAATAATTTGTCCACATGTTTCAAAGTATGAAGAAGAGACGAAGAAATTAAGGAAAACTTACTCACTAACTGGTCAGGCTTTTAATGGTCTTCTTGGCCTTTAGCATATAATGCAGTTCTATGAATATTAAATTATTTGTTGCAATAAATGGCATAAGGGGCAAGAATGTATTATATTCCCGGCTGGCTTCAAGAAAAAGGGCTAAATTATACACACCATGTAATGATTAAACATATTTCTTCTGCATTATTAAGGGGCAGGGAATGTAAAGACCTTAATTCATAGCCACAAGTCTCATGGTCATCATGGGGTCACTCATGGAGATCAGGGGGTCAAGGTTTGCTGGTTATCTTCGCAAATTAGCCCCTGCTGATAGATCCCTCATTGTGGCGACAAAAAAAGTGCTTTGGTTGATGGTTGAATGGTTGATGGCCATTCAGAAGTAACTGCATGCTGACAAATCTGTATTTCTAGTCAGTTTGGTACGTACCTTGGTTTTGGGGTCACGGTTTGATACGAGTTCGGTAAAACAAGAAAAAGCAACAAATCCTTGATGCTAGGTTTCTTTTCAACATGCAGTGACAATGACGGTTGCACAAAGTTCAGTATTACGATCTTTAAAGAAATTACTGAAGGATGAGTGAGAAGGAGAAAAAGTACCATCTACACCTGAGCGTAGCCTACTACTTCATCTTTCCACTAGGAGACAGCGAGTGAAGGATATGAATATTTCATCACTGGACACAATGCCAAATAATTTCGGCACAATGCCAAATAATTCTGTATCATTATAAAACAAAGAAAACAAACAGGATGCCACTTTCTGCCATCCTGGTTTGTTGAGCATGGTCCATGAAGTTTGTTGAGCATATCACAAAAACTCACGAAAACATAGCATATAGGCTACTTGCTAGCTCTTGCGTGTCATCTTCCAAATCCACAGTACTCATCCTACTGGATTTGTCTGCAGCTTTTGACACAGTTAACCACCTGATCCTCCTGTCAACTCTCATGAAGATGGGCATCTCAGGAACTGCTCTCCAGTGGATCGAGTCTTATCTCTCAGGTCATGGAGAGGTGAAGTGTCTAAGTCACATCATCTAGCTACTGGAGTTCCCCAGGGCTCAGTGCTTGGACCACTTCTCTTCTCCATCTACATGTCATCACTGTGATCTGTCATCCAGAAACATGGCTTTTCCTATCACTGCTATGCTGATGACACTCAACTCTACTTCTCATTTCAACCAGATGATCCCACAGTTGGTGTTCGTATTGCTGCCTGTCTGACAGATATTTCTGCCTGGATGAAGGAACAACACCTTCAACTCAGTCTGGCAAAGACAGAACTACTTGTGGTCTCAGCCAACCCAGCACGTCACCATACCCTCTCCATTCAGCTCGGTTCATCATCCATAACTCCGTCCAGGACAGCCAGGAACCTTGGAGTTGGGATTGATGATCAGCTAAAATTCACTGACCACATCACTGCAACAACCCGGTCCTGCCGATTTGCCTTATACAACATTAGGAAGATTAGACCCTTCCTATCAGAGCAGGCCACACAAAGCTCTACAAGCAAAGGTACAAGCTCTTGTCCTCTCCAGACTGGACTACTGTAATGCTCTTCTAGCGAGCTTTCCAGCATGCACTATCAAACCCTTGCAACTGATCCAGAATGCAGCGGCGAGAGTGGTCTTTAATGAGCCGAAGAGAGCGCACGTCACACCTCTCTTCATCAGTCTGCACTGGCTGCCAATAGCCGCTCGAATCAAATTCAAGGCACTGGTGCTTGCCTACAGGGCAACCACTGGCTCTGCACCAACATACCTAAACTCGCTTGTTCAGACTTAGACACCCTCCAGAAGCTTGCGTTCTGCAAGTGAACGACGCCTTGTGGCGCCATCCCAAAATTGGCATGAAATCCCTCACAAGGACCTTTTCCTGGTCTGTTCCCACCTGGTGGAATGAACTGCCTGTCACAATTCGAGCAGCCGAGTCGGTAGCCATTTTCAAAAAATATCTTAAGATGCATCTTTTCCAGCAGCACCTGACCAATAAAGAAAAGCACTTATCACTCTATTTGTTTTCTGTTTGTCTATGAAAAAAAATTGCTCTGTCCTATGTGTTCTGTGCTAGATTAACTGAGACTTGTTACAGCACTTGCATATTGTTGCCCTTGACTGTTTTTAGTTGCTTCTATTGCTCTCATTTGTAAGTCGCTTTGGACAAAAGGGGACTAAATGACTAAATGTAAATGTAAATCGGAACTCTTGTTTTGGGTTGGTGCAGATCAGGGTTGCCAGGTTTTCACAACAAAACCCGCCCAATTGCTACTCAAAACTAGCCCAAAACAGGCCCAATCATGTTTCGAGCGATTTTGGCTGGGCTCCCCTGCTAAAACTCACATACCTAAATATAAAATTTTTGGGGTCGCTTCAACCCGTGGACATGAAAAACAGCACGCGGCAACAGTGTTAAAGTACGGAACCCCACACATGACATGCAAAAAGAAAAGTAAATAATTTGCACATTTTACTATTTCGTTCCCTCAATTTATAAATCGTGCACACGATTTACTATTTCGTTCCCTCGATTTATAAATTGTGTGCATGATTTAGCAATGTCAGGGAATGAATTAGTAAAACGTGCGCACGATTTAGCCTACTAGTTTTTACTGCATGTCATTTGCAGGGCTCCGTATTAAAGTAACCCAATTCCACAGGAAAACCACAGACTTGGCAACACTGGTGCAGCTCATCTTCTTCTGCTCTTTTTCCAGTTGTGGTGAACAGCATTGCATTACAGCATACGCCCCCTTCTGGATTGGGTGTGGATTGCCTGTGATTGACTGTATTCGTCTGGACTGTGACGTCCATATTGTGGCGGTTCAGGACGAATACATGTACTGTTACACCCCTAATAGATAGATTTATAATGGCATGCCCATTTTGCACTGACTAAAACGATCAAAAAACATGAAAACTGCATATATACACAATACTATATACTATTAATTTGAGCCATTTTTGAGTATTTCTTGTTTGTGTGTGTGTGTGTGTGTGTGTGTGTGTGTGTGTGTGTGTGTGTGTGTGTGTGTGTGTATATATATATATATATATAGTGTGTGTGTGTGTGTGTGTGTGTGTGTGTGTGTGTGTGTAGCACCACCTTGACAAGATTCATAACAGTCTGTGTGTCCCTGAGTGACATCATTAATAGTCCAAAGACCACAGCCACACGCTGGATTTCATTATGTCCCCTCTAAGAGACAGAACGTGTTACAGGGCCCCGAGTGCTTTATTAAAACCCTGTGACCTTCACATCATATTCACATCCTCCATAAAAACAACCCATAAAGACACAGGTTCCCTGCTGACATGGGCCCATGAAGGGCAATGCCTGAAACGGCTCCTCTTGAGCTGGTGTGTTATGCTTGAGTCTTTTCCACCTGTGCCTCCCTAATTCAATCTAGACTGACCATAGGGAGCACTTTTCCAGTGGATAAGTCACAATTGTGAACTGGCTGTCAAAATCAAAAATGAGAAAATAATACTCATTTAACTAGTTTGTGCAGCCACACTACATTTCCCATCATGCTCTTTGTAGATAGATCTATCTATCTATCTATCTATCTATCTATCTATCTATCTATCTATCTATCTATCTATCTATCTATCTATCTATCTATCTATCTATCTATCTATCGTAAAAGATGACTGGCAGTTAGCATACAGTTTGGATTGGCAGCATGGTTCTGTTATGGATGAGAGCAGGGAGGGCAGCGATAACCCCCTTTAGGGTAAACAGAACAGAACAAAAGTATTGCGATATCATTAATTTTCTTAATGACAATAATTAAATGTACAACATAATTGAAGAAATTAGTCTGATTCAAGAGGAATATCAGAAAGACCAGTCCTGTCTGGACAAGAGAAGGAGCTGGGGATGGAGGAGGGTAATTAGCTCCTGAGCAACACGATAAAGCTGATGATAATACTAAAAGGAACCATATATACACCGATCAGGCATAACATTATTGAAGTTTAAAACACTGATTATCTCTTCATCACGGCACCTGTTAATGGGTGGGATATATTAGGCAGCAATATATCAGCAGATATGTTCGTCTGTTTGATTGGCCCATGTGGTCCGATTAAACAGACAAGCTACTTTGGCTCAAATTTCTCAAGAAGTTAATGCTGGTTTTGAAAGAAAGGTGTCAGAATGCACAGTGCATCGCAGTTTGTTGCGTATGAGCCTGCATAGCCGCAGACTATAAAAGCGGCAACAGTGGGCATGTGAGCATCAGAACTGGACTATGGAGCAATGAAATCATGTTTTCTTTTACATCACGTGGATGTCCGGGTGCATGTGCATTGCTTACCTGGGGAACACATGGCACCAGGATACACTATGGGAAGAAGGCAAGCTGGCAGAGGCAGTGTGACGCTTTGGGCAATGTTCTGGTGGGAAACCTTGGGTCCTGCCATCCATGTGGATGTTACTTTGACACATACCACCTACCTAAGCATTGTAGCAGACCATGTACACCCTTTCATGGAAACAGTATTCCCTGGTGGCTGTGGCCTCTTTCAGCAGGATAATGCACCCTGCCACAAAGCAAAACTGGTTCAGGAGTGGTTTGAGGAGCACAACAATGAGTTTGAGGTGTTGACTTGGCCTCCAAATTCCCCAGATCTCAATCCTATCGAGCATCTGTGGGATGTGCTGAACAAGCAAAATGCCAGATACCACAGCGCACCTTCAGGGGTCTAGTGGAGTCCATGCCTCGACGGATCAGGGCTGTTTTGGCAGCAAAAGTGGGACCAACACAATATTAGGTTGATCGTGTATATGAATGTGGTGACAGATGTCGTATTCTGATGTTGAGCAGATGTCGATCAGCTGACAGTCAGCTGATGCAAGCTTGACTAACATGACCTGCCAGAGCTAACACTATGCTTGATTTCTATCTATTGTTTGTTCTATCTAGCGTTCTATCATTCTGATATTGACAACAAACTACAGCAGGCTACATATGCATGTAATACATATAGTCAGAGTGGTGGGTTGTGATGGGACAGCATTGGTCCTGGGCTGATTATTCGTTTCAGTCCATGCTGGGTTCATCTGAAGCTCTGTGCGTTGTGCCACCCATCTCTCCCTCTCCAATTGTGGGACATGGCGCCTACGGTAATCAATGGTGATGAATGAGAGGGAAGGCTTTCTTTATTCTGCTCCTCACTGAATAGAAAGTTTCCATTATCTCTCACAATGTATTCACTCTATCAAAGTGACAGGGTTCAAGGCAGCCACACTCCACTGTCCTCCCCCGTACCCTACCTTTCCACATCGGCAGGCTCCAGAACAAGGCGAGGGAGACAAAGGGGAACTTCTAATGTGTCGGCACATATTTGAGCCATGTGGTGCGCACCATCCCAAACTGATGCTGCTGAATGGAGAAGTTTAATTTTACCTAAGAGGTCAGTTTAAAAGCCAAACTGTTCATTTCCCAGCACAGTGGTTATTGGATCTTTGTAATTATTAGTACTGTAGCCCGACTGCGTCCTCTGACCATTTAGAAATAAAGTACTACCTGCTGAGACAGGTCAAGCCGAGTGCTGTTGTTTTGAATCAGTGTTAGGCCTTGAGCTGGCAAAATAAAATTGAAGAAGGTATTTGCCTTGTGGTGAGACAGCCACCCATGAATGTGAAGTGTTGGCCCTCCGGCAGAAGATTTTGACCGCCAGACAGAATTCCCCTGAGGATGTAAGCTTGAGCTTAACATGATATGAATCTTTTGTTTTGCTGATGTGCCAAAATAGTAATAACTAACCACCGCCACCACTTTTGCCAAGATTTTCAAACAATACATTAAAATGAACCAGAAAATTATAAAAGCAAGCAGCACTCCATGCTGTAGTAACATTTTAGGTGAGGAGGAGAAATTGCAGAATGTGATATTTAAGCAATTGTACAGTAAAATTGTGGTGGCCACCAATGATCTCCTACACACCATCCAGTGCTTCACACTCCAGTCCAGTAGGTGACAGTCCAGTCAAGTTTTATGAGAAGGACTATAGGGACGTTTTTGCTGGGAAAATCAAAAGCATGCAACGTTTACGTGTGCTCCCAAGAGCCTCGCTTCTGTTCACTGGCACATGAAATTAATGCGTATACAATGTTCAGGATAATGCTGAAAGAACTATTCTATACTGTAATTTCAATGTGTCATTAAAGAAAAGAAAAGGGATTAATACAAACTATAGCCTCACATAGCCATCATCAGTCGTCATGATGCCCGTGAATTACAGAGCTATATACTATCACTATGATCAGATGTTTTCTTAACTGCTATTTTCTCACAATTTTTGTTTATTTTATTATTGAGAGGAAAGCATGCAGCACATATTTACATATTCATCTTAACGTCGCTCTCAGCAGCATGGATGGGGTCTGGATGTTCATTAACTGTATATCCCTGCAAAGGTATTTCCAACTTCTTTTTACCCTTAAGCAAAGAATGAATATAATGAGTATATTGGGGCCTTGAATCACATTCATTCTCTTGTACATTATGTGTGCATGAGCAAAAAGTTGCTGGCTGCAGTTCACTTAATGGCCACCGGTGTCGCTAATAACAAGGGTTTCTGAATTCCGCATATAGCCCCTATAAAGTCATTTTTTTAGTTAGTAGCTTTACTTTAAGTTAACAATAACAACATTGTTGCGTTGACCTTTTCTTTACCTATATACTTTCCAGCAGGTGAATTACCCCTCCATTAGTGCTATTCTCTGTGGCCGCATAGACCTGAAGGCAGTTAAACCCTCAAAAGCACAAACGGTGCATTTTAATAGGGATGAATCTCGCAGGGCCGCACCAAACCTACCTAAATAGCGACAGACTTGCTAATAGTCACGGTGCAGCTTTTCTTCCCGTATGTTACATTACCTTCAGTGTGGGGTAATTTCTCGCTTGGCTTACAAGCATTAGCTATAATATCCTTGTCATTCTGCATAAACCTATTACCTAGTCAGACACCAAAAAGCCATTTAGGGGTCTAAAAGCTTTTTCAATGCGACTGCACCTTAAAAGTAATAGGATAGTAGGCAGCCTACACATGCAACTGATAACATGAGGGAGATGGACTTTTGGATCATACATAGCTTTCTTGTTCAGTCTATTGAGAAAATGTCTCCATTATCTCTGTCAGTAGACAGTTTCTGTTTGGAACTGGCGGTTAAGCACATTTTTGGCAGCATTCTATCAGTGATGTAATGAAATTAGATATCCTTAGGACATAGAAGTGTGGAAGTAATTATTAATATTAGCGCAAGGCCAAAGAGAGGCATTCGGCTGTGACTAACTTCAAACGTCATTTCAAATGAAATGATACATCCAGTCAAACATCCTGTCATTTGGTCATATCACTTCCCATAGAGTGAAATTATGATCCTACTGCTGTATCCGAACACACAGAATCACAAATCACTGCAGTGATGGATGGCACTTGTCAGACTTGCCATAGGTCTACTTTTGAAACAACAGTACAGGCATTTGCAACCTCTAAAACACTATTAAAATCAAGAGACAAAGTCAAATATGCAAAACTAAATTTTTAAATCTCATTTAATAGCTTTATAATTGCTGTGGCGCTAAATGCATCTTACTATAAATCCTACTGTTTCATATTTGATACGCACAAAACTTTGTTGAAAAACCTGTTGTACACAATGTACTATATATCTTATATGTATATATAATCTTTACAGATTTTTATAAAGTAAACATAATAACTTTATTGTTAGTAACATTTCAAGATGAACACTTACTAGATTGAAGCAACTTAGGTTTACTTGAATAAAAGAATTGTTGTAATGTAAGTATTAAGTATGATACATCAGGCTTTTGAGGAGCGGTTATTTCACATTTAAAATGGCCACCCCTGTTCTTACGTTAAAAAACGTGGATATAAATTGTTATAAAGATCTTGTTGATTTACAATACACTCTATCAATTGCATCTTGTGTTCTTGCATTACACACTATCAGAATTTGACTTTTCCCCTCAGAATTGCAATTCAAAAAAGTTTCCTTTTCCTCAGAATTTGACTTTATCACTCACAATTGCGAGTTTATATCTCGTAATTCTGACTTTATTTCTAGCAATTGTGAATTAATTTTTTTAACATTTTATTAAATACCGGAAACAAGCTTACATAAGAAATTGACTATTATTTCATACAGTCAAACCAAAAATTATTCAGACACCAGATATGCAGGATGCAGGATACTATAGTTCATTTATGTAAGTGAGGATAGCAAAATAAAGTAAACTGTGACATACCCAAAAATTCTTCCTACAGTGGACTACCAGTAAAATTGATAAAAATCTGGGACCAAATTTATTCAGACACTCTGACCTGATCATGTTTTGCTTTTCTTTAATTGCTAATGTGACCTGTTACACCGCAGACTGAACAAAATGAAGCATTGCTTGCTAATTGGTTGACCTAAATTTGTATTATGTATTTGTGTACTTAAATATAACAGCTGATTGGTTGATTGCAATCCATTACATACCTTTCTATCAAAGTTATCTGACATTATCAAGATGAATTTGTTCTGACACAGTTTAACTGAGTTTTACCATTTTCTAAACTATAGCTAATAAACTGTGATCATGTGAGAAAATGTTGAAGGTGTCTGAGTACATTTTGGTTTGACTGCATGTCAGGCTTTACAGGGTTAAATTCTTGACCAATCGGAATCAACTAATCAACTATTCTCGACCTACAGTTATTCTGATACCTAGTGTCAATTCAGCAACATATAAATAGTTTCAGTGACCTGCACTGAAGAAAATTTGGTGTAGAAACAATTTCACTCAGAAATTCAAAAACAATTACAAAGAAACGGCAAGTAACACATTGAATGAAACATTACATTTTTGAAGTAGAAAAACCGAAATAGTATGCTGAAACATTTTATTCACAGTCAGACATAATTAATTGATTCCAGATGAGGATAAAAGGTGTGTTCGACATCGGCTGCGGCTGGATGTAACCGATCGGCGAGAGTAGCCATGTGCAGGCAGGGAGGAGCTGCAAACGGAGACGTGAAATCGGACACTTTCTGCTTCCCGTAGTGACGCTCCCGCTGTGTTTGCATATTTTATCACAGCTGAAGTGAAATAAATGCAATATTTGTCAAATACACAGATGTTTCATAAGAAATTTTCATTGAATATACTTTATGTAGGCTACTGCTTAATACAGCATCTGAGAAGCTGCACAAAATGCACCAGCCGGCTGCTCTCGAATTGCTCTTGGGGCACTTCGGTGACATACGTCACAGTCACATGGCATCGGCGCTGCCTCAAGTCAGACAAAATTTCAAACCGGCATGCACTGCTAGCTGCCGATCGGTTTGCACATTGCTGCATGAAGTCAAACAAGCCTAGTGAGTAATATTCAGCTGGTCATATGATCCAACATGGCTGCCCCCATGAGGTGACCCGCTCCATGTAAAAATTAAACATGATTGTACATGATTTAAACAATTTTTTTTTTTTTTTTTTTAAGTATACTGTTAATTTCTCTGTAAAACATTTTATTATAGGGAAAAATATAGAGAGATTTATTCAAGAAGCTAAACTACAAGATATTAAGACTTGTTTCAGATAATCCTAAATTAAGTCCCAATTGCTGTTTTTTTAATATTTTCTTGTTTTAAATCTTACAAAAATGTAATGAGGTTAGTGCTTAAAACAAGACCAATCTTAATATCTTTTGCAGTTTTGCCTACCAAGTAAATATATCTTGTTTCAAGAATTCTTTGATATATTTTACAGGAAAACAGGACAAAAATAGTGATTAAAAATGATTTTGCAGTGCATTTCCCAGGTGGAGCCTTCTTCAAGAACAGTAGTGCAGCAACCACACGCCGAGTTAGTTCTCAGTTTCATCCTCTTTCATCATTGTGCTCTTCTTCTAAGTTAAAACCAACCCATCTTATGCTCATTTCCCATTCGACCCCTTAGAGGCTCCATTTATGAAGTTCTCTCATATTACATCCTTAAATAAAATGTGGGTTGGTGATTTGAGGATGGATCCTATCTCAAGATGTAGACAAGGAAGCAAACTGCCTTAGTCTTCCTCACAGGCACAGTTTCAGACGTGAAATACTGTGTGCAAGCAAGAGTTTCTGACACTACAGTCTGTTAGAAGAACATGGCAAATATGTGTGAAAATTGTTTGAAGAACATTTATTTTTGTATATCCCTTTAAATTAGCACATTTCAACAGTTGAGCTCATTATCACAGAGCAACATGTGATGGGCACACAGTTTCATTGTTGAAAAAGTAGATGACAGACAGAGAGCACAAAACGGAATTAAAATGTTGAAATCTTGATTTAAAATGGTTAAAGGGATATTCGGGGTTCAGTACAGGTTGAGCTTAATAAACAGCAGTTGTGACATAATATTGTTAGCCAAATTAGTTCTGGCATGAAACTCTATGGCAC
Organism: Paracanthobrama guichenoti; assembly: GCA_018749465.1. Lineage (NCBI taxonomy): Eukaryota > Metazoa > Chordata > Actinopteri > Cypriniformes > Gobionidae > Paracanthobrama > Paracanthobrama guichenoti. The sequence goes on from CM031957.1 coordinate 14,158,023, forward strand.
AGGCTGATAGGTCCTTAACTCATTTGGTAGCGAACGGATTATCATCTATACAGCACAGCTGATTGGTTTCTGTTGCATCAGTGGCCAATGAGCTGCGGCACAACATTAAAACAAATACCAGTATTGTTGCTGTTAGCAGTCTGCAGCGCGCTTTTAGAAACCCGCCACCTTCACCAGCTCCACCTGTATAGATCTGTTACGGAGGTTAATTCACGTATGTTACATGTGCAGCAGCAGCTACAAGTGAGGTTGTATGAATTTGTACGAATTAGCCACCTCGTACAAATATGTAGGAATTGGTCATGAGATAGCGTTAGCAGATCTATTCTGCCAATACCAAATACATTAACATATTAACATACACTCACCTAAAGGATTATTAGGAACACCATACTAATACTGTGTTTGACCTCCTTTCGCCTTCAGAACTGCCTTAATTCTACGTGGCATTGATTCAACAAGGTGCTGAAAGCATTCTTTAGAAATGTTGGCCCATATTGATAGGATAGCATCTTGCAGTTGATGGAGATTTGTGGGATGCACATCCAGGACATGAAGCTCCCGTTCCACCACATCCCAAAGATGCTCTATTGGGTTGAGATCTGGTGACTGTGGGGCCATTTTAGTACAGTGAACTCATTTCTCATTGTTCAAGAAACCAATTTGAAATTATTCGAGCTTTGTGACATGGTGCATTATCCTGCTGGAAGTAGCCATCAGAGAATGGGTACATGGTGGTCATAAAGGGATGGACATGGTCAGAAACAATGCTCAGGTAGGCCGTGGCATTTAAACGATGCCCAATTGGCACTAAGGGGCCTAAAGTGTGCCAAGAAAACATCCCCCACACCATTACACCACCACCACCAGCCTGCACATTGGTAACAAGGCATGATGGATCCATGTTCTCATTCTGTTTATGCCAAATTCTGACTCTACCATCTGAATGTCTCAACAGAAATCGAGACTCATCAGAGCAGGCAACATTTTTCCAGTCTTCAACTGTCGAATTTTGGTGAGCTTGTGCAAATAGTAGCCTCTTTTTCCTATTTGTAGTGGAGATGAGTGGTACCCGGTGGGGTCTTCTGCTGTTGTAGCCCATCTGCCTCAAGGTTGTGCATGTTGTGGCTTCACAAATGCTTTGCTGCATACCTTGGTTGTAACGAGTGGTTATTTCAGTCAAAGTTGCTCTTCTATCAGCTTGAATCAGTCGGCCCATTCTCCTCTGACCTCTAGCATCAACAAGGCATTTTCTCCCACAGGACTTCCGCATACTTGATGTTTTTCCCTTTTCACACCATTCTTTGTAAACCCTAAAAATGGTTGTGTGTGAAAATCCCAGTAACTGAGCAGATTGTGAAATACTCAGACCGGCCCGTCTGGCACCAACAACCATGCCACGCTCAAAATTGCTTAAATCACCTTTCTTTCCCATTCTGACATTCAGTTTGGAGTTCAGGAGATTGTCTTGACCAGGACCACACCCCTAAATGCATTGAAGCAACTGCCATGTGATTGGTTGATTAGATAATTGCATTAATGAGAAAGTGAACAGGTGTTCCTAATAATCCTTTAGGTGAGTGTATATGATATATCCATTATCGTTACCATGCCAATCTCAGAGTTTCCCCCTCAAAAATCCAACAAATCTTTTATGTGTAAAGTTATAACCAATTTTTAAAAAATTACTGTAAAAATTATGAGACTAGCTCAAATAATACACAAGTTTATTATACTTACTACATAGAGTGTACTTGAAAATATATCTGAAATTTACTTTAGCTTACTTTAAGTCATACAATTAACTTTAAGTATACTTTCTTTTTTTTTTTGGTATGGGAGCATAACTCCATCATCCCTAAAATGACTGTAAAATTGATGCAAACAACTTTACCTAAAATTGGTCCCACTTACTTCCAATTTAAGTATTTAAGTAAAGTATTTAAGTAAGTATTTAAGTAAAAAGTAGTTTTTAACAAAAAACCATGGGCTGAAACCATTTCTTGTGATAATTTCTATCGTTTTATATCTGTATATCTTTATATGGACCTCAGCACTACTTCCGGATAACTAAAGAACATTAAGTATAAAATTAGTTGTCCCAATTTAGCATACTAGTAAACCAATTTAGTACCAAAAGTGTTATTGCAGGGTATTTACATTAAATATGTAAATCTGTAGTATATTTAGCATAAAATAACTGTATTTCAAATACATTTTAGTATATTTATTTTTCACTAGGGATGCTAGCATGCTATTGTGATCATAGCCTTTGTCGCAACTCAGGGAACGATAATAGAGAAAATTAGAAATGTACAAATATACAGCATAATGACCTTTGGCCGAACAGGTACGAGAACAGAACCCTGACGCAGACAGAAGTCTAATGCAGGCAGAGTACGTCTGAAATAATTAGCTAATTAAAGGTGTGAAGCCACAAAGAGGAGTTCGTTTAAGCAGACACTCAAGGTCAGATACATTTGAATACTATTATAAATAAGCAATTGCTCTGTGATTACATGCACACATGCAAATGAAACCATCTGCTGAAACATTTTTTTTTATATATATATATATATATATATATATATATATATTTGATTTTCTTTTGTGCAGACTGGAAAAGTTTCAGATGAGGTATAAACTTGCATTCATAAAGGAATATACAATCAAAAATTCCCATGCTTCATATCTAATTGTTTTGGACACTAATTTGGAACAGAAATAAGCCCAATTCATCATTCATTACATAAGAACAGTAAATAGACATAGTGAGCAAGAGTGCTAATAAACAAGCAATTACTAACGTGATTCTGTATGTAAATTATACGATTAATTTCAATTACTGATGCTGTACAAATACAATTTTTTGAGACATAGATTGAATTGCCGCTCTGAACCATATGGCAGAGGGCCGCATTTGTCCTTGTAGCATTTCTAAAAAACTTAAATGATATTTGAGAATATCAGGAAAGTTTGTAAAAAAGAGTGATATTTGCGTAGGGACTTCATGTTCTGCACAAAGTAAATTAATTTCAACAAAGCTCTCCCTGTCTGGAAGGATCATTCATTATTTGTAGGCGTCTCACTAAACAACTATTAAATCAATTTCACAAAGATTATGCTTTGCATGAGAGGACCAAATAATCACACGCTGTTTGCATTCAAGTGCTGATTCTGGGGATTTAATTTTGCCTCATCCTGCTAATACAAATAATATCCACGTCCATGTGGATTGACACTCCTTGTGCACGTATGAGAGATGGTTAAGAGGTTAGAAGATGTGCTTTTGGAGATGTCGATGGAGTAGCCTAGTTTTCTAGTTGTAAGATGATTTCAACTGATTAAATGCCGCTGATCACAAGCATTTGGGTCATCTATGAATTTATTCAAAAATACAAACAAAATGTAATTCATAAATAAAGTTGAATACACCTTTTCTGTGGTGATGAATGTTTTGGTATTTTTATTATTGTATTTCAATGTATTTTGGAATGAATTAATATCATTTTGATATTTTTGTAGGGCAACTGTTGTGATCTCATAATAAAGAAAATATATATATATATATATATATATATATATATATATATATATATATATATATATATATATATATATATATATATATATATATATATATATATATATTAGTATGTCAGTCGATTAATCAGAATTAAAAACATCAGAGTTTTTAATATTTGCATATTGTAATAACTTCACAGTTACTCTCCAAATGAATGTAGAAACAACTTAAATACTTTTTATTTATTTTATTTGTTGTGATGGCTTTTTGTTGTGAAATCGTTTTATGAATGAAGGCCAGTATCACTGATAGTAATACTGATGTGATTTAAAAAAAAAAAAACATGAATGATAGACATTCAACATTGAATAATTGAAAGCTATATTAATTTCAACATTTATTAGACTTTAAAAATAACAACTTTTAATTTAAGTGAACTTAAAACACATAAACCTATAATGATAAGTGTCATATTTACCTGTGGCCTTCATATATAATTAATATACAGAAATTGAATAAAGGTATCAAACACTTTACAGTCTTAACTGCATAAATAATTCTCTTTTACCTTTGTTCTTTGATTAATATTAATGACAGACATAACAGCAATTAGGCCGCTGTCACTTTAAGATCTGCCACTGCCGAACATGACGTGGATCTGGCACACGCATCTCATTTTCTCTAACTCATTTAAGACTGCTGTTATGAGATTACTCAACAAAACAGGCACGCGTCTTTCTGTGCTGTGCGTTCAACCCTCCAAAAAATTAAGACATTTATGAATGAATGATTTATGATATAGGTACAACAGTTAGTTCTGGTTCTCAAATCTTTCCAGCCATGCATATTCTACTAATATCACACGGAAACCGTTTGACAATTTGTATCACTCCACTTGTTTCTGCCAGCAGCATTTCTCACAGCAATCGCCAATGGCGGAGGAGCAAGCTCACAATGATTGTACAAATACTACTCTTATTGTGACATGGAATGTGTTTTTAGGCAAGAATGTTGTTTAGACCTCAAATATATACAAAGTGCCTAGTTAAAAATTAGTTTAGATTTTTCGGAGAACAGCTTTATCTCGGCCAGTCCTTTGAAAATTTGCCACTGGCTCTTATGTAGATAGCAGTTAAACATATGATATAATTCTCTTTGGGTATATCAATCTTTGGTCTTATTAATATATTGACATTTTAGAATTAGTAACCAGGCTTGGGCTTGGAGTTTAAACTGCCAACTTGAGATTTGAATCCGTGGCAGAAGGAAGTTCCATGAAAAAGATGTTTTTAAAGACACTCAGTTGTTGTTGTTTTTTTGTTTTTTTTTCTTTAAACACTTGTGCCATATATCATCTTGATTTAAAAAAATAAAATAATAATAATTAAGGTGTGTAGGCTACATGTATTAACTGTGGTGTAAGGAAACTACTTTTATACTACATGTTACTACACAACATTTTTAGAGTGATTAGATTAATACTTGATTAGATATTACTGATTAATATACAGCTTTCCTGTAGCTCAAACAATAAGAGCGTGGCGCTAGCAATGCCAATGTCATGGGTTCGATTCCCAGGGAAAGCAAGAACTGACAAAATGTAAAAATGTGCTTGAATGCAATGTAAGTCGCTTTGGATAAAAGCGTCTGCCAAATGTAAAATGTAGATATTTTCCTGGATATAAAACAAAGATAACCAACAAATACAAATAATACATTTCTAAGAACATGGATTTCTTGACATTTTTCCTTTCCTTTATTGTGTTTTTTTCATTGAATTTTTCATTGCTTTTTGTTTAGTTTTTTTGGCATGTAAAACAATTTAAACGTCACATGACCCTCACTGAACGATTCCCACTTCCCTTGCTAATGCATTGGCTATCACTTTGTGAAGCTCTGCAGTGTCTGGCTTGCTCGCAGGGACTTTATTCCAGTGAAACTCATGGTTGTCTGAACTGAATGGTAATTATAGCTCTTAAATCAAAACTTTTACCGACAGGCACAATCATTGTCTAAGAATCCTGCCACCAACGATACAGCATTCGAGGGCACTTTTAATGAGACGCTTATTTAAGTTAGTCGCCTCAGGATCTGTACAAATAAAAATGTGAACAGGCAGCCATATTTTACTCTAATGAATGCATTTCTGAAATGGGCATGTAGAAATTAGAAATTTGCCTTTTTCTTTTTGAGCTGCTCATTTGCATGATATATTAAAAACGGTATAGCATGGAAACTTCTGTAAATAACCCCATTTAGATGCATTAAATCAAAATGCAAATGGGAACTAATTGCATCTCGAGGCTGAGGTGTAAGCATTTTTTCATGTAATTACGCTGAGAGAGTTCACCTGAAAACCAAACTGACACGAAATTCTCAGGAGACAATGAGACTGTAATTTTTTGTAAATGAGCGAGAATAGGGCGATTTCATACCCTGAAAACATATCATGCACTGGCCTGAAACTAAAAGACAAAAGGTTTCAAATGAAGGTTAAATATCCCAAAATGCCTTTTTCAAAATAAGTCAGAATGACTGAAAACATGTTTCCATTTGTGTTCGGAAATCCTTGGCCTACACAGCTATATACGTTTCATTTTCATAAAATAAACTACATTTGCAATTTAATTCAAATATCAAACACCTTCAAAAATAAAATAATACCCTATAAACTCCTTATACACTTAGGCTGAAATATCAGAAATCTGTGTACATTATAAAAAAAAAGTTTGTTTTCGTAATCAACAAAATGTCCACCACTAAACGACTTTCCTTTCTGGATGATGTCACCAAGTCCTCATATTTGACCCATACAACCATGTGGCACATTCTTATATACAACACTCACTTTTTACAACCCTTTCATGTTGATTTTTAGCACTTATACTGTACATTTAGATTAAATATATAAAGTGCTAGCTTTTCTTGCTCTCACATGGGCCTGTTAGATGGACAAGCTGCTTTAACTGCATTTTTGACCTTCCTCTTAGTTTTATATGCTTATTTTTTACTGTCACTCGACAGTCAAACTGACAAGGTTACGATGAACCCCGATGGACTGCTGAGGTCAAACTGGGCATAAAAACAGACATCTGTGCAAACTCATTTCCAGCTGAGCACAGGGACGTCATGTAGGAAATGCTTCAATGAAGTGCTACTATTAAGTCCATAAAGTGCAGGAGTGTATGATGCATTAATTATGAAAGCACCTGTCCGTATTGTATAGTCACTCTGTGTAATGTCTATAGACATGTGCTGAATATTACATTGTTAAGAATAGCCTATTAGCTGTATGAGACGAGCTCAACAAAGCATGCAAGGGAAAAAAAAGTGCAGATCGATGCCAAGTAAATCAGCTATCCTGCAGCAAGGTCACAGGATATAATTCCCAATGTGCACAACTACTGTAAAGACCAAATTGATTTTTTTTCAAAGTAAATCTACTCAGAGAAAAAAAGTGAAACACCCAAGAGCTGAATTACATCCCTAGTGCTTATTAGAACCATAAAAAGTGTGAAATATATTTGGTGGAGAGCCTCTGGAAAGCAAATGTGCATTATTAATGCAAACACGCATGTGGTATTGTTCCGTTCGCCGTTGAATAGACAATATGATTGCAGAGAGATATTATAATCTAGATTTTCTTGACTTTCAAAGCGCAGCGTCTAACACAGACTGCCTTCCTAATTGAAAGTGGGGTAAATAGGGAAGGTTTAATCAAAACGCAACTCAAACCGTCTATTTTCATCAATGCACCGCTGTACTGCGTGCAAAAGAGCGCTGATGATGTACAAACATCCCAAAGAAGCACACATGCCTTTCTGTACACATTAAAATGTATAGGGATAGTGGGGTAAGCTGGGTCACTCCATAAATCTGCAGTTATTGAAAGAAAGACACTTTCAATATATTTAGAAAGAGTCTGTCATATAGAGTCATATCTGATTTGAGATACAGTACACATGAGAAAAGTGATAATCGAAATTGTTTTTAGTATACATTAATGCTTGTGTCAAAGTACATTTTCTACACAGGTCAAATGAGATTTATGTCAAATCAAATTTATTCAGGTCTGAAATATATATTATTGACAATGTAAAAAAGCAGGCCTTTTAAAACCAAAGTGATATGATTAGGCATATCAGATTTACTTGTATCTTATTTCTTCTTGCCTAGAGGACAAGTAAAAAATTAATAAATAAAAGGAAAAAAGAAATAGCACAGCTTATCCCATGTTCCCCTATTATTTTCTCAGTGAAATGACCCTGTATAAATCAATTAACCTGCTATGTAACCCAATTAGCATTTGAACCTGAGCACGATATCATGTTTGTGAACTACATGGCTACTATCAGATTGAATAATCAATATTTGAAGAGTTCAGATGCAAAAGCCTCTAAAAGCCACTTCGGTCAAAAATGAGATAACGATACTGAGTGAATGCTCTCCGCATATAGTATATGCGTTCATAAAATACTTTCACTTCAAACCCACTAAATCCCAGCCTCAGCCCATTCAGAAGTACTGGTACTTAGGTAGAAACCTATACATAGGAGCCTGACAAAAATGCTTATTTTAAAGAAAAACGTCAGACGGACTTAGAAGCTTTTGCATCTGAACTCTTCAATTTTGTAAGTCAACTGAATATCTAATTACAATCTCCATATAGGCAGCATTCTATAAATTCAATTTTTTTAAGTGGTCATTCTAAGTTTTACTTTGTATTGTATTTTATTTTATTTTTATGCAAACATGTTTTCTGATGCAAAACATTATCACTTCTCTGCACTAAAAGGCTAATATGGCTATTTATGCAAGCAAAACCTCCATTTTTTACATAGAGCAAACTTAGAGCACTTTTTATGTACATGTTTTATGTAATTTGTTTTTACATAAATACCATAAATTATAACATTTTGCTTAAAATAAACCTTTTAGCGGAACATTTAAAGAGCCCTTCCAACCCTTTAAGAAGATAATGGAATGATAATAGCTTTTTGAGCAAACCACTTTACATAAATACCTTATCTTGAAATAGACATTCATTTACATGAATTTTACATTTTATTTTATTATCATATAACATATTTAAAAATAAATATTTGCTTCCAAAAAAATATTTTCGTCAGATTACACAGATATTTTCAAATGGTCGTCAATGGAGAAAAATGTGTTTTTTGCTGTCAGAGTGTGGATGCAGGGTCATGACAAATCGGGTCCTCCCTCGGTCTCTGTCAACTATCAGTTAATGATTATACGAAGTACATATTCGAATGATATTAATTTAAAATATGTATAGGTAACTGTATAATGCATAATGGGTCAATGACGTATAAGGATTTTCAACTGGCCAATTTTAAAATACAAAAATAATAATATCGATTGCAATTGTTCAAACATTAAGAATGTTGTGTACACATAAATTCATATTAAAATGTCAAATTAAGGGATTTTACTGTTTTTTCATTTAGATGAATTGGCCGTGACCTTAAAAAATGTCATGCGGTGCGACCGTGATTTATCTTAAAATTAATGTATTTCCTTAACATGCTTGACATTTTTTTACAAGTTCTCTGTAATTAAAGTGTTTATAAACAAAGTATTTCTTTTGAGTTTTTGCAAAAGATGATCTTACATTTTTGTTTTTTCATTTCAGAGTTGCCTTCTTAAATGTAGTTAACAGACTTATTTTTCTTGTAAATTGCATAAAACTGATAAACTGTATCAGTGATTCCTATTTCAGCCACAGAAATTTAATTTTTTTATTTAATACAGTTATTGCTATTATTGGTTGCACCACATGATGAGTGGTTGCTCCAAATGACATGAAGATCTCGAATATTATTAAAAATCTATTTAAATAGATCAATAAACAATACATTTCATACAAAAAATAAATTTAAACCATATTTTATTAATTTCACAGAACTGTTTTAATGAACATAAAGAAACATTTTATAATATTTTTAGAAAAAATCAAATTGCAAAAAGTGCAACATTTAATTTAACTTGTCAATGGAGACGATGGAAAAATAATAATTTTGATTTAATTTTGATCAGAACCATGTCTAATCGTGTAATAATGCCTTGTCATGAACAGCTTTAAGTAAATGCACATTTGTGACCCTGGAGCACAAAACCTCACGGGTATATCAGTGGCAATAGCCAACAATGGGTCAAAATGATCGATTTTTCTTTTATGCCAAAAATCATTAGGATATTAAGTAAAGACATTTTGTAAATTTTGTAAGTATATATAAAAACATTATTAGTAGTAGTAATATGCATTGCTAAGGACTTAATTTGGACAACTTTAAAGGCGGGTCCAGGGTCACACTTGTGGCCTTCTTGTGAACAAACATTTCATTAAATTTGACCATCATCATGCTGCTGATTTTATTAACACACCTTCCTATTCTCCTGTGAGATACCTGGCAAGTACTTTACATATATAAACCATCAATTGAATATAATGCCAATCTAGGACATATATATATATATATATATATATATATATATACATACATATATATATATATATATATATATATATATATATATACATATATATATATATATATATATATATATATATATATATATATATATATATATATATATATATATATATATATATATATATATATATATATATATATATATATATATATATATATATATATATATATATATATATATATATATATATATATATATATATATATATATATATATATATATATATATATATATATATACATATATACATATATATATATATACATATATACATATATATATATATATATATATATATATATATATATATATATATATATATATATATATATATATATATATATATATATATACATATATATATATATACATATATACATATATATATATACATATATACATATATACATATATACATATATATATATATATATATATATATATATATATATATATATATATATATATATATATATATATATATATATATATATCATGGAAAACACTCTGCAGTGGTCGCACCACATGATATTTGTGTCGCACCACATGATATTTTTAAATTCCCTCAAAATGTACAGGCATAGGATTGGCCACCTAAACAAAACAAAGCAAGATTCCCACAAAAGGTCACTATGAAATTTATAATAAAAATGTATATTTGTAGAAATAACTTAATACTCATTTTTTTTTGAGGTCGCACCACATGTGGGAACTGCATACCAGCCGTTAAAAAGGTAATATTGTTCCAAATTTGAGAGAGACTTACAAACCTGCTTGCTGCTTCAGTGGGTCCATGGAAAATTGGTATATGATGCAACTTCCTGTCTCTGAATGGATTTCAACAAAGTCCAAAAATTGGTAGTTTCTTGATGGTCGCACCACATGATATTTCATAAAATGGACATCATCGGACAATGTTTGTTTGTATATTATGAAAGAAATAAAATTAAAAAAATGCTTTTTTCGGCAAAAAAACGGCAAAAGTTTAATCTATCAACTCACCTTCTCTTCATTGCTCTGGTTGGTTGTAGAGCTATCATATTGCGTGCAGAGAGAATTTGAAAGCTAACCGTTTATCCTGCCCCTCGGATTGAACCCTGCCAATGGTGTGTTCCCAGACCCAACATCTTGATGTGAGTCTGGCTTGTCAGGCTAATTGAACGTTTCTTTCACTTGATAAACTGTCAATGAATTAATTATAATAGTAATAGTCTATTAAATGAATAAAAGAACATCATTATATAACAAATATTTGTGTGTATTTATGTGTCAAATGCGTGTATAAACTAAGCTATCAGGCTAATCAAGTATCTGTATGTTATGCTAGTACACAAGCTAAGTACAGACAGTAATGGTCATTATAACGTAGTTCAAACAGCATTTATCATAACATAATTTTGTAGGAACTGTAATCAGGAGCTAACGAAAGTGCCTTGTAATTTGAGCCAATGGGATCGCTTGGGGTCCTAACAAAGACCCGATTTTGAGGAGGACCTGATTTGTCACCACAGGGCACCTACCAAAACTAGTGCAGAATCCTCAGTCTTTAGGCGCTTTATCTCTAGCACAGTGGTGTTGGAAACTATAGATCAATGACTGCATTGAAATGTAATTGTGAATTCAGAGTTTCTGAAAGGTGCTAATATAGGCTACTTTACAATTATTTTAATTGGATTTAAATGTACAAAGCTTATTTCAAGGATATTTAATGAAACCATGAATAGCTAGCAAAAATAAGTGCCTCAGACATTTCACAATGGTAAGTAGCATGTGCACTGCATTGTTCATTTATCTGAGCGCTCATCTGTTTCCCTTTACTTTCCCTTAAGTGGATTCACCTGGGAAAGGTTTTCAAAGTTGTCATTTTAAAAAATTGTAAACACTTTTTTTATGAATTGCATTATTGTATCGTCACACCACTCAGTGCCGTAACCACCAAAGACATTGAGGGGGACAAGTCCCCTCCAATAATTAGAAATGGCCAAACTGACAAAAAGGTTTAAAAGTAAAAAATTTTGTCTGGTCTGCCTCAGCAGTCTAACAGCGCTCGTCAATGTCAAAATGATTAAGATGGCCAATCAAATCAAAGTAGGCGGAGTTTACCGGTCATAGAAGCAGAGCACGAATTCCAGCGCCAGGCGTCAGTTTAATGTTTAAAGAAAGTGACAGACAGTAACATGATGCAAACAACGTAACTTTTTTTCTCAAATATTTAAATTGAACACTTTATGCATTTATGTGATTCATGTCATTCCTAACTGAGTGTGAAGAGACAAGAAACGTTTCACGTTTTCAACATTTTAGGCATACAAAAAAAGTACATACAAATATTATTTGCAAATAGTTCAAAATAATTATTACCAAACTAGAATTAGACCTAGAATTTCCTTCAATGTTCTGTTTCTATAGGCTTTATAAAAAATTGGTCCCCCCAATGTCACGGCCTTGACACCAAATAATTATATTCCAATATTTTTTATTGAGAATTTAAACCCACCTACCTTAAATTTCCTGCACTGTCATGGTGACATCCAAATTCTTTTTAACCATTTTTACCCTTTTCTTTCCACCGTTTCCCAGACTGCAATTATCTGTAACATATTAGTGTTTGCACATAACAGGTCCATCTGTTTTAGTCATAGACAAGCTCTCTCTCATTAGTCGACTCGCCTCCTCTTTTGTCAGTGCTGAAGGGCGGCTCACCTCTGCTGCTGTGCGTCTGACTCAGGGGCCTAATTACCGATGGGAAGTCATCCCCTACGAAATATGTCACACTTCATTTAATATGTTAATGAGAGTTTTAGCTCCTCGATGTGATGGCTAACAGGCTTTTGCAAGCACTCATTTGAAAGGTTTTGTGTGGGTGAACTTTTGCAGTGTCCACTCACACGTGTCCATGTCATCTGTGGGCTATGAATACAAAGATGGGATAAAGAGGAAAAACACTTTGTCAACTTTCATCTTAAACTGCAAAGATCTGATTAATGTGACTTAAAAGAATCCCTGAGCTTTGTTGAAGAACTGCAGGTGGGATGAATTAGCTTAGTGGGATGTGGAAGTGTTAGTTCTAGTGTTAGTCTGAGATTGAGGTGATCTGAATGAGAAAGAGAAAGACGGAGAAGAGAACTGTGTACCACTTTATTTTCCTGTTAAACACGTTATATATTGATTATAGTAAAACAAACTAATAACAATGTGTATACTAGTCTCTTGTAGCAAGACCTTCATACTGATGGCAGAAGGTCTGGACTCTTTCCCAGGTTTCATTGGTCAAAGTCCATCCAAGAGGACATTTGACTGACATGTAACGCAATCAACCACAGTTCGTTTTGTTCCGCATCATGTTTAGGGGTGTGAAAATGTAAAGGCGATGTCCCTGCAATAACAGACTGGCGTGAATCTATAAATTATTCATTCAAGAATGTTGTGCAAGTTTACTGCAACAATGGAGCCGTGAACTTCACATACTTTTGAAAATCCAGCGTTTAGTCGATGAGTAAGTGCTCATTGTCACAGTTGTAAACACGACAGTGTTCTTCTTCAATGAGGTGGTTTAGCGTCACAACATTTGTTTTCAGGAAAACTGTTAAAGAACGTGACATGCATGTCTCCCAGACATCCTGTAGAATTCAACCAGAAGACGACTTTGAAACTCCTGAAGTGTTTCCAGATAAGTGTGCCATATGCATCAGACGTTCAGCCAATGGTCCGTGGGCGTAACGTCTGAAGCTGAGACTATGGCCCTATCATACACCTGGTGCAATGCGGCGCCAAACGCGACAAAAATGTCTTTTGCTATAGTTTCAGCCTGATGCAGTTAACATTTTCACGTCCTGCGACACACAGTTTTAAAAATAGCAAATGCATTTGCACCCATCTGTTCGCCTGTGGTTGGTCTGAAAACAAGGTGTGTTCAGGCGCATTGTTGGCACGTTGCTATTTTGAGGCAACTGAAATCAGTGACTACGCCACTGACCAACAAAAATCTGTTCTAAAGTCAATGGTGCAATATTTTTTTGTTATTTAAAGAGTGCGTTAGTAATATGCGCCTATGGGCGGGTCCACAGCACACGCACACTTTGCTTATTACACAACAAATGATGAGTTCGGCAAAAGGCAGTTTCGAACCTGGGGTCGATTTTTATCAAAGCTGTCTGCATGTCCCACTATTGCCACTGTACAAAATTCAGTGTCCTCTATAATTTTATCTGGCCCAACCAGACATTTAGTAAACAAGGCAGGCTATTTGTATTTAATGTAAATGGCATCACCCACATTTTTTTGCTTCCGACACCCATGTGTGTACATAATATAAAAATGGCTACATGTCATAATGGATAGTCATTGCATGTATCATAATTAGCCTACATATTTACAGTAATGTCGTTAAGATGTGCAGGACGAACAGATCCATTTTGTCGCTAGAGAAGCCATGCAAATAGCAAATTCGCCATGGAGCGAGTGCAATTGACTTTTAAAGGGAATGGGAGATGAGACTGATTGGTTTATTCCACGTTACGCCCAAAACACACCCATTACTCATTAAGAGAATAGGGACAACCCTTTTAGACCATGCACCGAGCACACCGACCATTTATTTCCTGTCGTTAAACTAGCAAAAGTGGATTCTGACAAGTGCACTTGCTCCGTGTGCTTTAAACCATGCTTAGATCGTTAAAATAGGGCCCACTGTGTATACAAGCAGCTCCACTGAATAATTACAAGTATACTGTAATTATAAATAAATACTTGTAGTTCATAAGTAGTAATCGGAAATCAGAAATTATTTATATCAAATAAACACTGTGCTACATTTTATTTGTTTAAAAACACTGATTCATTCAGGAACAAAACAAGTCATTGAATCATTCACTGAACTAGGCACTTTTTTCCGAAAAGCAAGATCTGGGCAAGATTCTGAAGTCCATCCAATGGACACTTCACTATCCCATAAGGCCATGGGAGAGGAGTTGTCAATGACATTGAAGCAATGCAACTAATGATGTAAGTCACATGCAATGACAATATGAGGATTGTAGAACGTCTGGATTACATTCACACTACAGACATTCATACTATACTGAACGTGCTTGGAAAGTAAGTACTTACTCAGAAAGCACACAATTTTGAACGCAGAAATGATCTTCATGAGTGAGTCATTGAATCATTAATTTAACTGATTTGTTCATTCAGAAACAAGACATATGATTGACTTCATGAGTGTGTCATTGAATTATTCACTGAACCGATTTGCAAAACGCTGATTCATTCAGAAATTATACAAGTGACTAACTTTATGATTGAGTGATTGAATCATTCACTGAAAACAGTGATTATTCAGCATAATGTGCTGTTCTGTGCTACGATTCTGCTGTGCTTCATTTGTAATATTTACCATTGATGGAGAAAAAACTAACTAAAGCAACCAGAAGTATTGCATCTAAAATTATTTTGCTAGGTCTAACATTATGTTTTTTTTAACATAATGTATTGGGGCGGCTATGGCAGGAGGGTTTTACCTCACACTCCTTGTTTCTTTCATACTCATTTACGTAGCCTATTTGTTCATTGAACAAGTATAGCCAATTTATAGTATAGCTGTAAGTCAACCCTTAGGCATATTAGGTGTATTGTGTATATTGTTGTTGTGTCATGCAATCTATGCCCTCATGCCTACGGCCGAATCACAGCCGTCCTTATATACAGCCATATTGCACTGCTACTCATGTGATATTGCATCCTGCTACACCAGTAAACATGCTGTAACACCATGAAAGTTTAGTTTATTTTTGTCTCGTCTTTCACATAGAATACATCACACTGGACAAGAAGAAAGAAACTGGACTGCAATCAAATGTCTGAGATCTCCAGGAGATGAAATACACGTAACCAGCCCCAGACTTTTTATGCACCAAAGACATTCTCTATATCAGGTTCGCAATTGGTGAGTCGCAGATCTGTTCTGGAGGCCACAGACAGAGGAAAAATAAAGCTTAAAGGGATAGTTCACCTAAACATTTTAATTCTGTCATCATTTAGTCATGGTCAAGTTGTTCCAAACCTGTATAAATGTATGTGTTCTGCTGAACACAAAAGGAAGATATTTGGAAGAATGTGTTCAGCAGAAGAAAGAAATTCATACAGGTTTGGAACAACTTGACCGTGACTAAATGATGATAGAATTTTCATTTTTGGGTGAACTTTCCCTTTAATGCAAAGAATAAAATGCAACCTCAATGTTAAATGAAAATAATAAACAAATCACATAATCGTGCATAGTTTGGATAGCAGAAGTAGTATCAACTTATCAAAAAGAAAAGAAAAAAAAGAAAAGAAAAGAAAAGAAAAGAAAAGAAAAGAAAAGAAAAGAAAAGAAAAGAAAAGAAAAATCCTTCCTAAATCTTCTGCTGTTGGTGCAAAGTCTTTGCCAATCCAATCAAACTCTGTGGTTTTTGGCACAAATTCATCTATCACCTGCTAGACGCTAGCCAAAGTAGACAAATGCCAACATGGACAGGTTGTGTGACATGCCCTCATCCCTTTAAACACCATGAGCAAAACTACCCAAGTTAGAGAAAAACAAAAAAAACAACCACAACTACATTTAAAATGGGTACATTTGCAGCAGTTTAAATATTTAGTTTCTGTGAAATTATTGTTTTATGGACAGCATTAAATCTTTAAAACTGAGGACATTTAGAAACCTACATTTACATTTTATTTTTTGGCAAATCTATTTAATAGTTTTGTAGTCTGGACAGAAAAAATATAAAATGATTTTAAAATATCTTTTGTAACCAAATATAATATGTATATATATATATATATATATATATATATATATATATATATATATATATATATATATATATATATATATAAACATTCCAAAAAAAATTACAAAAATTGTATTATATTCTGATTCTTTTCTATTTTACTTATTTTATTTCTATGTCCTCATTATACATCTAAACAAGCAGATTTGGAAATTGACAGTAAAAACTGTCACTTCTACAGATGGGATATGACAAATAAATCAGATTTTTGTGCGGTGTGAACAAGGCCAAACGCTCTGTTTATTAGGACATAATTTCCAACATAAGGCCATCATCCCCGGTTTCTCAAGCTTTGGGGGTCGTATTCATCACGAAATTGCCTCCATGCATGGAACTAAATCTTGGTGGGTAACCTGAGTGACACTGTAACTGAGATGGCCTCCATGCCGCGGCCCACGCTGGCCTCTGTCGGCCTGGTGTTTGTAATTACTGCGTGTGTCACAGAGGGAAGGGGACGGGGCCATGCAGGAGACGACTGAGGACAGATGGCTAGAGGATCAGCCCTACGCAGGAGACGTGACAAGCCACAACGCTGCTCACCACAGAAAGCTGACAGTGAAGGAGCCTCCTGCCGGGAGCCTGGAAGCTCTTTCCAGCGCTGTCCAACAAGCTGCCATCGCTAACGTGTTCATACGGCCAAGACCGCGGGGACCGGAGGGACAGTGTTGTATGTTAAAAGGGATGAAGAGCAGGAAACAGGTGTGAACACAGAAAGCTTGTGTTTTCAGGGCAGAGATTCAAACTGCCTGTTACTTCGTCTTTATCACTAGCTTAAACTTAAAAATGAATAACTGGTAACACTTATAATAATGGTCCGTCATTAGGTAACCATGCAGAAAGTAATGCTGTAAAAATGACTAGTATTGACCTACACTAAAAAATGTTTTATAATCTTGATGTTTAAATCAAAATGTGTTAGATCACAGACAAAATTATAAAAAATCTTAGAATTAACAAATCATAATTGCAACCATACCTTAAAATCCCTGGTAATAGCACCCAATTTGACACACACCAAGTCAACATCAAATATCTATAGGAAAAATATATATTTAACTTTTTTCCATGGTACCACAATTGTTTGATTAACATTATCTTTCCTGTAGCTCAAACAACATGTGATTAGCTTTCCTGTAGCTCAAACAATAAGAGTGTGGCGCTAGCAATGCCAAGGTCATGGGTTTGATTCCCAGGAAAGAAAGAAATGTAAAAATGTGTACTTTGAATGCAATGTAAGTTGCTTTGGATAAAAGTGTCTGCCAAATGCATAAATGTAAATGTAAAACATCAATGAAGTACATATATATATATATATATATATATATATATATATATATATATATATATATATATATATATATATATATATATATAAAGCTCTACTGTACCGCACGGACATAACAGATAATGTTTGTGTGAATACTTGTCAAGACAGATATTTTGAAATAATTCTGTGTATATCGGGACTGTGTGCTATCTGAGGCATCTTTACGTGTCGGATCTGTCAGTCAGTGCGAGTGAGATCATTTTCATGGACACAGGAAAGGTATTCCTCTCAGAAAACGTTTAATTGCTATTTGGAGCATTGGGATCGTTAGACGAGGGCTTACTGAGCTAATTTTTGCCATTTTGCCAGAACAGGTCAGATTTTGTTCCTATAGTGTGTGGACTGTCGCAATGCGACGAAGACAGCACATCAAACACTAACAGATTCCATTCACAAACAACCAAACCAGAGTTCCGACTGTGAACACATCTCACAATATCTCTTGCAATCAAATGTAAGTAAACAAACATGGCCAACAACAGGCAAGAAAAATGGCGATAATAGTGCTTAGACTGCTTTTTACAGAGAATTTGCCGAAGAAAAAAAAAAAAAAGAAAAATGTTTGGATAAAGTCGTGTTATGCTTGTCTTCCATCAGCTCGCTTTCTGATTTGGTATTATTTGGTTCCACGTGACAATCTACAGGTGTGTGTGCGTTTGTCCTCACAACAGGATTTCTGATTTGAGATGGGTGCGGCCCAAACGTTTTTCTGAGCAGATCCAATTACCCTTAACACACACCACACCACAGGAAAATCTGATAAGATAATCCATAGAACCATCAAGATAATCGGGACTTTACCTAGGATTGTCGAAAGGGGAGAATTTGGCCCAAAAATGGCCCGATTATCTTGTAGTGTGTGGATGCCTTTACTCAGGTTTTACCAAGTCACTCTGCAGGAAGGGATCCGGATGATTATTTTGGCCTGCATTACTTTCTGCATAATTACCTATTAATGACGGACCATTATTCTAAAGTGTCACCAAATGAAAGTGTGAATGTTTTATACATTTGGAATTATGGTACATGTAATGCAGGGCCAATCAAAGCATGTTAGCCCTCCTGGAAGCTGTTGTAATTACACCATCCGAATGCTAAAAGCATCGATCTATATTAAGAGCCATTCAAAAATAGCTGTGTATTCTGTGTATAGTTGTTCTGCACTGATAAGAATGATCCTGTGGTGAAGTAAATACAGAAAAAAAAAAAATCTACATGAAAAGGTTAGTTTTGGCAAGATTTAAAAAAAAAAAGAAAATTCTATACTCAATGCCCATTCAGCATGCTGAGGCAGTGATTGTGGATAGTTCATGTACCCACTGCGGGAACATGACTATCTCTGCATTGAGGTCAAGACACACCTACCTTCGGGAAGGCGGAGTCCCCTTACCAATGCCCCAATCTAGATCTATTCCTGCCTGACAGCAGAATAGAGCTACTTCGGCCAATAGCCAGGGTGACCGGAGGATCATGGTTAGGGCTACCCCGCAGAGGCAAACTCCGTGGGCCACTAATCCCTCTGAGGCGCCGCAGCCAGTTGAGTTACCGAAAGAATGCGCTGGCCTCTCCCATGGGTGTCCAGTGGTAACAGCATGTAGATTGCTGCATTGGAGGAGGAGCTTCAGTCATCTGAGGATGAAGACTGAGCTGCGTTGCCTCCCCCTGGGAGAGTGGAACGGGCCATCGCAATGCAGCTGTGTCTGGCGTCCGCTTCCTCCTGACCCATCCAAGGCCTGTACGTTTATGTCCGTTCTAATGGGCAAGGCTTACAGAGCCGGTGGACAGGCTGCGTCCGCCCTGCATGCCATTTCATTGTTCCAGGTGCACCAGGCCCAGACACTCATGGATATGCACAAGAGTAGACCTGACTCAGACCTTCTCTGGGAGCTCTGGGCGGTGACAGGCCTTGCTCTCCGGGTGACGAAAGTCACCACTCATGCAATTGGTCAGGCGATGTCCACTATGGTGGTCCAGGAGCACCATCTCTGGCTCAACCTGGCGGATATGAGGGAGGCCGATAAATATCGGTTCCTGGACTCCCCCATTTCCCAGGTTAGGCTATTCGATGATGCGGTTGAGAGCTTTGCCCAACAGTTCTCGGCTGCCCAGAAGCAGACGGAGGCCATCAAACATATCCTGCCCTGTGGGCTGCTGCTACTTCCACCCACCCGCCAGCTACAGTTCCTCTGCCTGCTTGTCGCCGAGGGCATCCACCTGCCACCTACCCCACTCCTGCTAAAGCCCAGAAGCAGCCTCCACCCGGGCAACAGCGTGGAGCCGGCCACAGGAAGGCCGCCCAGCCCGCTCAGGCCACTGCCAAAACAGGTGGTAAGCGGAAGATCAAGCAACCCTGAGACGGGCCACCCAGAGATGGATGGGACAGCTCTTCGGGAGGTGGTGTCCCACCACTCCCTCTCCCGGAGGAGGGCCGGGAGAGAAACTTTAGTTTGAGTTCAATTTGTGTTCTGCCACTGGCCTTCGGGTCTTGCACTGGGCCGCCTCAAGGGGCCGCTATGAGGCAAGCATGTTCTGATCCGTACAGACAGTACTGCGACCGTTGCGTACATCAAAAAACAGGATGGTCTACGCTCCCTTTGCATGTCACAACTCGCCCGCCATCTCCTCCTCTGGAGTCAGAAACTTCTGAGATTGCTTCGTGCAACTCACATTCCGGGCCTGCTCAATCGTGCAGCCGACGAGCTCTTACGACAACAAGTGCTCCGGGGAGAGTGGAGACTCCATCCCCAGGTGGTCCAGCTTATCTGGAGATGCTTCGGGACCGCACAGGTAGATCTGTTTGCTGCCCCGGACACGTTGCACTGCCAGTTGTTTTACTCCCTGACCAATGGGATTCTTGGCACGGATGCGCTGGAACACAGCTGGCCCCGGGCTTATGCAAGTATGCGTTTCCCCCAATGAGCCTTCTAGCACAGACTCTGTGCAAAGTCAGGGAGGACGAGGAGCTGGTCTTGTTAGTTGCGCTGTACTGGCCCAACCGGACCTGCTTCCCAAAACTAGTGCTCCTCGCGAGAGCACCTATTGGCCTATGGCACATAAGTGCGCTTTATTGTTCCAGTAAGTTCCCCAGCTAGGCGAACCCTGTTGAGTTCCTCCATCACAATACGGCTGTCAGATGTGGCGGAGCATCTGACGCCAGGCCCAGTAGCATAAGTGCACCCCAGTGCTGAAAAAAAAAAAAAAAACCCTTCTAGAAACAACCCCTTAAACTACCCACAACATTTTTGCAAATACGGTATTACATTCTTGCACGTATCGCAGCACTCAAATGACAGATGTCAAGTGAGTTCTGCTAAAAAGCACATTACATTTTCTCCAAAACATCGGTTGGGGGACTCATTGTTTCAGTCATTAGGAGCAGTGTTAATTTAATTTTTAATTTTCAAATTTATTCAGTATTTAGTTTTGCTATATTTATTTCACTTATTTTATTTTAGTCATTTAATTGCATCTAATTTTGCGATTAAATTATGCATTTTAGTTCACAAGAACAAATGCAAAACTAAACCAAATATTCAAACAAAACCATGATCACCTGAAATAAAGTTATGATGAGTAAGCTACACTATTTTAAAATAATATTGTGTTTTCTCTATGTTGTAGATATTCATTGTCTATGTGCATTATCACAATATGTTACTTGTGCATTTGTGTCTTTTGTGCAGATGTAAGTGGTAAGATAACATTGTTGTATATAAATCTGTAATTATTTTTACAGATTATGCATATATTATTTTCATATGTAATATGAAATATATTAACTAAATATATTAAAGCACCGTTTACCAGTATTCATTCACATCAGCTTCAGCTCACACAGGTCAATCCATGACTATGATTATCATTGTTAATGCATGTTTTTTTCTTGTTATATTTTTGTTAACAGTACAATAGATTTAATTAAAACTGTGTAATTAGCATCATGATGTGCTTTTTCTTTTTATCTTCATAAAAAAAAAAAAAAAAAAAAACTTTGCTAATGACCATTTTCGTCAGTAATTTTGTTGATGAGGTTAACACTGCCTGGAAGTCTGGGGCCTCAGGCATGTACTGGTAATCTTGCCTTGATTTATTGCCTGGTCAATAAATGACCGCTGGCATGAAAAAGATCAGAATATTGAGCATGTGAAAGTAACAGTAATTCAATACTATAGATATTTCATTTTTATGATTTGATATCAGACTCCTTGGCATTTTATCAGCGAGCTGAACACAGAGAATGCATTGTAAAAACTGAATTTCCAGTGCTGTCCGTTTAAGTGGACCCCTAACAAGAGAAAGTCGATCCAGTATTAACATGCAGGAACACCGTTGTCTTAGGTCCTGCGTATTAAGCATATGGCACTTAGTCGATGCAAAACACTGAATTATTTATGGGAAAAAAATAAATTCAAGTCATGAAAGACAAACCCCAAGAGCCCTGGCCAGACTGGAGATTAAGGCAGAGTTGGCAGGGAAAGTTGGAGCCCGTAACATGCTGTGAATCTGAACACCTTCATGAGAGAATTAACAGATTGAATTATAGCCACCAAACTGGGAAGTGGCCATTTGGTGCTTGGAAAAATAGAGGTGGGATCTGAAGTCATTATATATTTATTATATATTTAGGATAGCATGATAACTTTGTCTGTATCTAGTCCTTTGATGTCAAGTTTGTTTATCCTTAGTTTTCTGATGTCTACAGTGTCTAACCTATAGATGTCCTAACCAGTGTCTCCTCGTCCATGTTTGACATTTAAAGTTGGCATGAAAGAGAAGTTGCAATAGTCTTTTCTCCTCTATTGTGACATAAATCCGAGTGAAACGGTTTCTTGAACAAGAAAAAAATGTGACTTGATTTTGTCTGTGGAGAATTAATGGTTGTGGTTTGCAACTGGTCGATCTCATGTGAGTAACAGGTTGTCCCGCCCTCACGTCAGTAAACACATCATCAGAGAAGGGAAGAGATGCTGCTGCAGGAGAGAGGGGAAGTTATTTTGACTAAAGATTGTGAGGCAAAACAAAATGTGCACAGATAAATCATTAATAATAAATACTGCAATATTCCATAAAAAATAAGAATTGCTATATACACTCACCTAAAGGATTATTAGGAACGCCATACTAATACTGCGTTTGACCCCCTTTTGCCTTCAGAACTGCCTTAATTCTATGTGGCATTGATTCAACAAGGTGCTGAAAGCATTCTTTAGAAATGTTGGCCCATATTGATAGGATAGCATCTTGCAGTTGATGGAGATTTGTGGGATGCACATCCAGGGCACGAAGCTCCCGTTCCACCACATCCCAAAGATGCTCTATTGGGTTGAGATCTGGTGACTGTGGGGGCCATTTTAGCACAGTGAACTCATTGTCATGTTCAAGAAACCAATTTGAAATGATTCGAGCTTTGTGACATGGTGCATTATCCTGCTGGAAGTAGCCATCAGAGAATGGGTACATGGTGGTCATAAAGGGATGGACATGATCAGAAACAATGCTCAGGTAGGCCGTGGCATTTAAACGATGCCCAATTGGCACTAAGGGCCTAAAGTGTGCCAAGAAAACATCCCCCACACCATTACACCACCACCACCAGCCTGCACAGTGGTAACAAGGCATGATGGATCCATGTTCTCATTCTGTTTACGCCAAATTCTGACTCTACCATCTGAATGTCTCAACAGAAATCAAGACTCATCAGACCAGGCAACATTTTTCCAGTCTTCAACTGTCCAATTTTGGTGAGCTTGTGCAAATTGTAGCCTCTTTTTCCTATTTGTAATGGAGATGAGTGGTACCCGGTGGGGTCTTCTGCTGTTGTACCCCATCCACCTCAAGGTTGTGCGTATTGTGGCTTCACAAATGCTTTGCTGCATACTTCGGTTGTAACGAGTGGTTATTTCAGTCAAGGCTGCTCTTCTATCAGCTTGAATCAGTCGGCCCATTCTCCTCTGACCTCTAGCATCAACAAGGCATTTTCGCCCACAGGACTGCCGCATACTGGATGTTTTTCCCTTTTCACACCATTCTTTGTAAACCCTAGAAATGGTTGTGCGTGAAAATCCCAGTAA
Source organism: Paracanthobrama guichenoti (assembly GCA_018749465.1). Taxonomy (NCBI): domain Eukaryota; kingdom Metazoa; phylum Chordata; class Actinopteri; order Cypriniformes; family Gobionidae; genus Paracanthobrama; species Paracanthobrama guichenoti. The sequence goes on from CM031957.1 coordinate 14,182,302, forward strand.
CTGAGCAGATTGTGAAATACTCTGCCCGGCCCGTCTGGCACCAACAACCATGCCACGCTCAAAATTGCTTAAATCACCTTTCTTTCCCATTCTGACATTCAGTTTGGAGTTCAGGAGATTGTCTTGACCAGGACCACACCCCTAAATGCATTGAAGCAACTGCCATGTGATTGGTTGATTAGATAATTGCATTAATGAGAAATTGAACAGGTGCTCCTAATAATCCTTTAGGTGACAGATACATGAGCTAATATACGTGAGGTACTTTCCGTCCAGTGATATTTCATCAGTGTGGGCGGGGCTGTGCATTATAAAGTTGTTGAAATAGAAACTAAGCCTTAGACAAAACAGTTCCACTTTTTTAGGACAGAAACAGTGACAGAAAACACTCGGCTAAATATTATATTAATCATATTATAGTTTGATTAATTTGCAACAATGGCAACACTTTATTTGATTTCAACAATAAAATGTCTTTTATATCTAGTCTTTTAGCCTCACATTGTAACAGATATGTGATTCTGTTTGTGGATTATGTTGTTTCCTTTGATTTCCGCATTTTCTTCCTGTGTTTAGTTCACGTTTGCTTGGTTTTGATTATGTGCTTTGTTACTATGGTTATTCATTGGTTATTTGCTTAGCTGTTATGTTTCTGCCTCTCTGTGTTTTGGAATATCATGTTTGTTTTGTTTTGTACATTTGAATTTATACTGTACATTTATTTTTTTAAAGAAATATGCTACATGTAAGTTTAAAATTCACAGTTTGTTCATTTTTATGTCATGTCAATATCATGTCTTTCTCTAACACATACTGTACATCTTATTACATATCTTCCTATTGCTCTTCCATGAAAAAATAAATGTACTGTATAAATACAGATGAGTAAGTATGAGTGTGTTGCAATTTACAGTTTTTCCTCAATCACTTCTGGCTCAATTCTCAAATGAGATTTTTTTCTCATATAAGAAGTTCAGATCTCTGAACAGTTTCTTGTTCACGTCGGATTAGAATTTCGTATTGATTTAAGCAAATTGCATTTTTTTTGGCACATGTGTGCAAAAGAGTACAATTGTCTTCAGTTTGCACAATGACTAAATGCACATGGCTTGTTGATTCTCAGTGATACTGTCAAATTCTTCACAAATTATAAACATTCTTTCATCGTGTGAGAAATCACATGCAAAATTATCCATTCCGTGATCAAAATCTGTCAGATCTGTCCAAAGTAATTGAGGAAAAACTGTAAATGTATTTGCTGTCGCATTTGATCAGTTTATTGTGTCCTAGCTTAAAGGTGGGGTGTGTGCTTTCTGGTAACCGATGTTGATTTCAAATCACCATTACAAACACGCCCCCATTTTGATAGCTCCGCCCCACACATACATATCCCAGGAAACGACTATGGTGGAATCTGCTGTGCCAGCCGGCTGAGGGTATGATGTCATCAATAAGTGAAAGCAATGTGTGTTACTATGGTAATCCAGGTCGAATGTTCAGTGAAAAAGTCATCCCTTCCATCCCACAAACACAGTTCTCATAAACAACTTGATAGCATGAGCACGAACATATTACAATTATGACGAGATTAGAGGGTCATATCGATCATGAAAAGAGAAACCAAAGGAAACAAACATATATTACATTTACGCATTTGGCAGACGCTTTTATCCAAAGCAACTTACATTGCATTCAAGGTACACAATTTTACATTTTGCCAGTTCTTGCTTTCCCTGGGAATCGAACCCATGACCTTGGCGTTGCTAGCGCCACACTCTTATTGTTTGAGCTACAGGAAAGCAAGGAGTACTAATATTAGGAGTATATTATCTTACTTTTCGGACACACTTGAGCTGACACTTGAAACAGACAGTGAGGAGGTTTAGACGCTCCAGGCTTATACGATGTGGAAATGAATGGGTCTTTATCATCGCTGAAGTGAACGACAATACGATTGCAAATGGACAAGCAAGCAAACATGACACACGAGCATATTCAAGCAAAAGCCATATATTAGTTCTGTGAAACAAAACTAAATCAATGTTACTTGCCTATCGAGAAGAAATAAAGCAACCTCGGCCTTCACTCCCTGAGTTCTCTCCAGCGTTGGAAAGCTGATACTTCTTGCCTGATCGTAAGCCTTCTTTTGTTCCACAGACATCTTCCACAATTTTTTTATTTTTATTTTTTTATCTGCCATCTCTCTCGTTCTCTAGTCGCTCAGCTAATGTCCGTCCTGTGTCGTGTCTCTTCTCCCCGTCATTAGTAGACACGCCCCTTACTGCTGATTGGCTATAAGTTTGTTTTGGTACTCGACGAGACACTTTTTTGAAATACCACTTACCCCACCTTACCCCAAAAGTATTTTCTTCTTTTCTTTAAAAAAATCTTACTGACCTCAAACTTTTAAACAGTAATATACATTCTTACAGATATTCTGGCCAGTTATTTTCTGTGAAAGTCTCACATAGTTGAACATGCTTCCTAAAATGATTATTTAAAAAAATATATTCCTTTCCCTATTCCTGCAGGTATTATCAGCTCTGACCAACCTGAGATTTATGAATAAATGCAGGAGTTGTAAGTTGTTTCGCTGTGAGAAAAAGATATCTGCATATCCAACTCTGTTGGGAACAAATTTTAAAATAAGTTTCTCCAAGGAATCCAATACTGTTTGTACTTGTATGAATGTTTGAAGCACTACTTCTCATTTACCACTGAGGTCTTGACTTTACATTGATATATATTGAGGTTGACATTTCATTCTTCCTGGTGATGTGGGTAGCCTACAGTGCCTGCTGTCTATGAGCTTATATTCTACATGAAGGTGATGTAATGTAACTAATATACTGGCTGTATTGGACATTCTCACCTATATATTTCAAATAAATCTGTTTTCAACAGTGCACTCGGCTTCAATGCTTATTTACACTCTGCGTAAATAAGCATTGAGGTCTCCACCTATCATAAGAAAAACATTGACCATGATGTTTTGCATAAGCCAACAGGTAAAGAGTTTTTATTCAGTGTAAAAACCCTTGCCATTCAAAAGGTCTATGGAATTATAACAGCAGATGTGGCGTAACAAAACAGTCCTGTAGCAGTTGGCATGCAAATCCGATGATGCGTACCTCCTGAACACAGGAACACATACATTCCAAAGACGATTTCACAGCTATTGGGATGTTATGGAAATGCCTAAACCGGTTATACTGTGGCTGAACCTCCAGAAGTTTTTCGGTCAATGCTGTGACTATTTTTTCCCCTTTAAACTATTAATTTATGAAGAATACATTAAAAATGCAATTCATGCAAACAGTGAATTGAATATACCTCTTCTATATAAACATGTTTTTAATTTCTTTATTCTTGGGGGGCATAAAGTCAAAAATGTCAAATGTTTTCTTGAAAAGAAAATCTTATTAAATAGTTTGGCAAAGTCTATACTTATTGTTATTATACATGTGTGGTAGGATCGATGGATGGATGGATGGACGGACGGACGGACGGACGGACGGACGGACGGGGCGGATGGACGGACAGGCAGACAGACAGACGGACGGATGGATGGATAATTTGACTTAAACTGTCATGTGGTACTTCCAAAAAATTGTATATTTTTAAATGAATAATTATTGATAGTTTTATCATATATATATATATAAAAACTAATGAAACCAACATGTGGTGCAACTCCCCAACAAATGTAAGATTTATATATATATATATATAGCTTTTTACTTTGAAAAATGGACAAAATTCACTAAAGTCACTAAATTAATCATTAAACCCTTTTACATAATTTCTTACAATACTAAGCTTATAAAAGGCTTGCAAAACCACCCACTGACCACTGATTAGAAACAATTGAGCAATCGATCCATCAAAAAGAGATCTTTCCCCTTAGCCATTAAAAAATGTATGGCCGATCAAAGGCAGCTAACAGATGCTTTAGGGGGATTTCTCTTTAGGAGCCCTCCTTCCATCTGTTCTCCGCTGGCATTGCCATCATGAGCCTGCTTTCAGGCTCCTCACTAAAGCACTCCATAGGAACCATTTTGCCCAGAGCAATGGGGAATGAAAAACAAGTGGCCAAGAAAAGCTTTTAATTTTCCCTTCCTTAATGGCTTGATGACTTTATTCTGCATGGAGAATTAGTGCATCTAACTAATCAGTGTCGATACCAATACATTTTCTAATTCTTTCCCCACAACTTAAAAAGGAAAGGTTATAAAAACAGATATGGTGCATAATGATTCCCAGAGGGATGCGGATAACACCCTACCAGACTCTCAAAAATCTTTTTTAATCATCTTTGCCTGCAGTGATTATTATTTATATGCAAGTTTATAACTGTGAGGTATATGGAAGCGCTTTAATATCTCTTAAAAGTGAGACTACAGGACAATGCACTGCAGAAATCATCTGAACATATCTAATCCTTAAAATTAATGTGAGATAAACTGACCATTGTTTATAACAAGGACAGCTCACACAAAAATGACTCATTCACCCTTGTGGCTTTCCAAACCCATATGACTTTCTTTCATCCGTGGCTCACAAAAGTGATGAAAGTGAATAGGAGCTGTCAAGCTCAGAAATGACAAATAAGCACCATAAAAATATCATGAAATTTGTCCATATGATTCATGCACTGTATTTCAAGTGCATACAACAGCTTTGTGTGAGAAATGGAGTGAAATTTAAGTCATAATTCATAAAATCTAGTCTATATCAGGTCTCATCTTTTCCATTGATCTAGTTCAAGCTGAGTGATTCGAGATCAGATGCAGCTCTTGAGTTCAACTCACTGATTCAATGATTCGATTGCAGCAGTTAACAGCAGAAATGTTCAGTCTGTTCCTCAAACAAAGTGATCAGAAGACTTGGAACATAGCATATATACATTGTATTTTGGAGCTTGAAAGTTCCAATCCCCATTTACTGTCATTATATGGAAAAGAGCAGCCAAGATTTACTTTAAAAAAAAAAAAAAATTACCTTTTGTGCTCTACAAGAGAAAGAAAGTAATACAGGTTTGGAACAACAAGAGAGTGAGTAAATAACTCCCCAAAATGGCTGAACTTTCCCCTTAACTTTCATCAGTTTTCTTAAGAAGGAATAATAAAAGCAACAAAAAGAAAGAAGAGTACACAGAAGATTTCTACTGAGGGAACCTCAGGCATTCAAACCTGAGCGTTGATGTGAGGCTTGGCCAAGAGTTTGCTCAGACTCTGCGGAAATGCAGCAAAGCCATCCATGCAGATTATGGGAGCTCTGCAGCCTGGCACATCTTTTTGTTGCTGCCATCCTGTCTTGAAGGAAGAGAGAGAGAGAGAGAGAGAGAGAGAGAGAGAGAGAGAGAGAGAGAGAGAGGGAGGAGGGGAGGCAGCAGAAGAGGCTTTTCTCTGCGGCAAATTCTCCAAGCTATCTCATTCCCCGCTCCTTGAGGCCTGTCTTATACAACAGAGTTTTGTTTGCGCACATCTGCTCTGAGGAGATTAAAATTACATCAAAATATCATAAGAGACCATCTTGAGAATCGCTCAGATGTGTACATTCCAAACGAGACACTGTTGCTTCAAGGCTAAAAGTAAGGTACGAGAAAAGAAGACATTTACTGGTGCGTTCACCAGAACTATGCCCATCACAACAGTTAGTCACGATAGTTCAAAAATCCTGTGGGCTAAAACAAGGAAAGCTGAAAATGCTGGAAACCCTTTAAAGCATGATGAAATCAGACTGCAGCTTCTAGGAGTCAGGGTTTTATCAGTCCGCCAGGAAACAAAATTGTGTTCATAAGGTATCAGGTTGATATTACGAACGCTTTTGGGGATGAAATAATCACTGGATTCTGCAAAGTTTGCTAGGTCTGTGGCTTCAAAACATTACAACATATTCAGAGTTTGAGGCACTTAGTAGCAAGTAAACTAGAAACGGCTTTGTTTTCTGTCAGCAAAAATACATTTGCACACATTTTTTGCTACTTTTGGTGCTCATTTTTTTCGCATTGTTGTAGTACAAGATCCTTTTCTCCTACAGAATCCTATCTCCCTTCATTAATGCCTGGTCACAAAAGTAGCACATTATTGCGATATCTTATTCTAGCTAATTAAAATAGCTTGTGTTAATCAGTTAACACTATGCTAAGATAGCAGGCTAAAAGGTGCATATTAGTTCCTTAAAATTATAGTACCTAACGTGCACACATAGTAGTCTAACGTGCAGTAGTAATGATTACATATTATCCTTCAATTAAACTCAAGCTAATGAACTTTGACAGTTATGTAAAGACACATTATTATGAATTTAGCAGAAGAGATTCACATAGGCCTATAGGTAAAGAGACTATTTAATTTGTAAGATTCAATTGAACTTGAAGGATTGTTTGAGTAGTTTGACATTGACGAGCAGAAATATGGTAATTGTAAACTGGGTGTAATTATTAGAGCAGGCTTTGAAAGGAGTTGTAAATGGCATGCTGGGTAATGATATATTGCTTGCAAGTGTAACTTGAAAGAATATCCAGGGTTATTTTCAACCTATAGAAGGCTTCTATAGAGCGATTACCTCAGTCAAGAACATGGAGTCTTCTCCCTGTGTGTTGTATAATATACAAACCTGATTCCAAAAAAGTTGGGACACTGTACAAATTGTGAATAAAAAAGGAATGCAATAATTTACAAATCTAAATGACAGCTACAGTAGAGGGCACAACTCAAACAACTCTTTCAGCTGTGCTGCCATTCTGGATTGCAGAAGAATAGGACACAGGAGAGGGAAATTCAACACTCTTACTTCACATTGGTTAATAAAGTGAGATTAAATACATAAAGCATATTTGTGTTATTTAAATTTAATTATTGGAGGTTTGCTTAATATTCTGAGTTTGCATTTACCTGTTTTTATTCATTTTGAGGAATACTGAATCTGTTTTTGTGCAAGTCAGATGAGTACATGCATGCTCATATTTATAATAACCATCATGTTCACACAGCGCACACAACACCTCTGCACTTATTCACAATTTCTCTCAACATGGGGACGGAAGAGGTGTCAGTCCCTCTTCTAAGAAAACAAAGTTGATATTTTGTGGTAAATTTAAAAGTAATGCATTACTTTACTAGTTACTTGGAAAAAAGTAATTGTGATTATGTAACTCACATTACTTGTAATGCGTTACCCCTAACACTGCTCGCCAGACACTTCCTCTCCGAACTGCCATGATCAAATAATAATGTAATAATACGGGACCAGATCCATGCTCATCGATTTTGGAAAAAAAAAAACTGAATGTACCTTTAGCACCACTCACTGGACAAGTCACTTTGAAAGTCTTGTGAAACACAATTATTTTTCAAAAATCTTGCCAAATGTATGTTTTTCCACTGAGCCCGAGTTGGATATTAGCTTTAAAGGCTTAATTTATTTAGAAAAATACTACTATATGATTGAAATTTTATAATGTATTCCGAGCAAAATAGGATCTTCAATGAGAAAAATGTACAACGGTACATAAACCATCAGCAACTATTGGTCCAGTTGTCTTTCATAGTATGGATAAAAACATTTGAAATGTTCTCCAAAATCTCTTCTATTATGTTGCAAATAAGGAAGTCATTACATTTTTGTCTCAACAATATTTTCCTCCCTTTTCTCTTATACGGTCAGTGTGTGTGTGTGTCAGTGTCTCTTTGTTGACACTTCTCTGAACTGTTCAGTGAAAGGTGGAATCTTAAGCCTTTAAACCAATGCTTCCACAGAAATTTGGCAGACACGGCACAGAAAAGTCTGTGGCAATCCAGCCCTGAGATTCTAATTTCCCCTCCGTCTCCGCCTGTCTTCGTGCGCTCAACCCAACTTTCTCACAGACGCAGAGACAAGCCTTTCTCCAGAGATAGATACTAATTACCAAACACTGTCCATCCCGTCAAGACAGCCAGACAGAGACGCCGTTGTATTTGGTTCTGCTAGTCTCCATTCCAGCGGTGAACTTTGACCGCACCGCTAACAGACGTATCATAGGAGATACTGAGTGGCTATAATGTTCTAGACTTTTCCGTCCTCAGAGCCCTGCTCCTCTTCCGTTTCCATGGTTTCAGCTCATTCTCACTATAGATAAGTCACTCCACATATTCTTAATTAAGGTCAAGAATATATTTTCATTGCTTGCTGTTTTCAGGGCTAAAACCAGCCACCATTACATAAAACACACTGACACAACTGGAGCGCATGTGCGCAGAACATCTGTCTCTGTGCTGTGCATGTGTGTGCTATGCATATTTAGTAAAAACTAGGGCTGTCAGTCGATTTAAAGATTTAACTGACTAATCAGGGTTTTTTTTTTTTTTTTTTTTTTTTTTTTGAAAATGAATATCTGTTAATTGTGAATATATAGTGCCACTGTTAAATTTATGTAAAGTTACACACACATATATATATATATATATATATATATATATATATATATATATATATATATATATATATATATATATATATATATATATATATATATATATTTATTTATTTTTTTTTTTTATAAAATGTAATTTTAAACCTAAATGCATTTTAATACTCCAAAATATATATTTTACAAAATAAATTTTGCATATATTTAAAATGAGATTAAAAAAATGTTCTCGCCCCTTGAAGTAGGCTACATTTTGTAATATATTTTGGCATTTAAAGGTTTGAATATTTAAATACATTTCCAATGCCCCATGCAACAAATATTCAGAGTAATTGTTTTTCCTATAGCCATAATTTCAACTACATACTGATTAGATTCTATATTTCTCAAACTTTATAGAAACACAAAGGAAATGCAAATGTGCAGTAATTCAAAAGTAAAACAACTCCCCCACACTTTATGGATGTAATCTTACATGTGCAAAGATACATTCTTATGCATTAACATTTCCATGAATTCACTCATGGGTGATAATTCAATTGTAATTCAATTTCACCATACAAAGAATGCAAATTACTTTTAGTAAACGTCTGAGTTAGATTTATAACTAAATTAATGTTTATGTAAATTAAAGTAATGTCTTTCTCCATTCACTGATAAAGGGGTGCTGCTCCGTTAGGGACTTGTGGTGTGTGGACACGGAAGCTTGCACTTGTGATAAGTTTTTATTTTATTTATTTTTTTTATAAATCACACTTAACAGAATAAGGCTGGGTATCTCAAGCTACCCCTTGATGCAAAACACATCACAAAGCATATGTCACAATTCAATACATCTCAATATTTTCTGAGATTTTGGTATATTTGGATCATGTTAATATCTCCCTTGTTCGCTTGAGTTTTGACCAGCATTACATTTCATACAGCTCCCTTTAAAGTTCTTAAGGAATCAAAATTGACCCCATTTACTTTGTTAGCACATATTAAAGGTCTTAGGGTGAACAATTAATCTGTGCAAGTTAAGACAGAAAAAAATAGTTTGTCGCGGTAATCTTTAATCAAAATCTGAAAAGTTACTTTCGTTCTGGAATGGCGTTCCTTCTCAGATGACAGCAGTTTGACGGCTTGGGTTTGAATATCCTTAACCACTCCCTTCCAACCGTTAGTCTGCTATGAGCGAGAGATGGAGAGGAGGAGCGCTGAAGTAAAACCCTGCCCTCTATTCAATATTCTGTTTCACTTGGAAATACGTCACAGCACTGAATAAAACTCACTTGCTACTTCCGGTTCACTGGGAATTTAAAGGGATAAAAAATTCCCCCCAAAATGACAATTCTTTAATAATTTACTTAACATCATGTCATTCCAAACCTAATTTAAAAGTCTAAATTGAATTTGTGTTTCAAATAACAAAAGTCATACAGGTTTGGAACGACATGAGTGTGAGCAAATGACGACAGAAATTTCATTTTTGGATGGACATATAAGTAATAAATACATGGATAATATTGTGAGAAAATATACATTACTGTTCAACAGTTTGGGGTCAGTAAGATTTTTGTATGTTTTTCAAAAAGAAGTCTCTATATAATGCTCACCAAGACTGCATTTATTGGATCAAAAATACAGAATAAATAAATAAATAAATAAATAAAGGATTATTAGGAACACCTGTTCAATTTCTCATTAATGCAATTATCTAATCAACCAATCAGATGGTAGTTGCTTCAATGCATTTAGGGGTGTAGTCCTGGTCAAGACAATCTCCTGAACTCCAAACTGAATGTCAGAATGGGAAAGAAAGGTGATTTAAGCAATTTTGAGCGTGGCATGGTTGTTGGTGCCAGACGGGCCGGTCTGAGTATTTCACAATCTGCTCAGTTACTGGGATTTTCACGCACAACCATTTCTAGGGTTTACAAAGAATGGTGTGAAAAGGGAAAAACATCCAGTATGCGGCAGTCCTGTGGGCAAAATTGGACAGGGACAGTTGAAGACTGGAAAAATGTTGCCTGGTCTGATGAGTCTCTTGGTGTAAACAGAATGAGAACATGGATCCATCATGCCTTGTTACCACTGTGCAGGCTGGTGGTGGTGGTGTAATGGTGTGGGGGATGTTTTCTTGGCACACTTTAGGCCCCTTAGTGCCAATTAGCATTGTTAGGGCCTTACCTGAGCATATCTTAGGGCCTACCTGAGCATTGTTTCTGACCATGTCCATCCCTTTATGACCACCATGTACCCATTCTCTGATGGCTACTTCCAGCAGGATAATGTAAACTATATTTTATAGTATACTATATTATTACTATACTATAAAAAGCAAACTATATTTGCTTTTTTGTGTAATTATAAAACATGCTGGAGACATTTGAAATGCTACTTATTTTACGGAAGTTTATTTCATGGCTTAAATCAATTACATGTCCACCTTTTACTCTGAGGTGGAAACAGGCTGCTATAAATTAAGGACAGTGGAAAAAAAACACCTCATCATTATCTAGGAGAACCAGCGGTTGAGATAGTTCAGGTAATTTAGCAGAAAGACTCGATGGCCTAATACATAGACAGTAGCTACATGAGATAAAATCTGTAATCATTTCAGTGTTGGCCAGCACATAGATGGAGAGTCATTAGCTAGCAGGTGCACAGAGTGCTTGTACCATTATCTGACATTACTGTGCCGCATCTCAGCCCTGAATATCACATTCAACAAGCACAGGAAAAGTTCAAGCAAGAGGACCAGAGACCTGACAGCCGAGAGGGGCTAAACTGTTGGTTTCTACACTCGCTCACTCTCTCCAACACTCACACATGCACAGACATGCATTTAATGCGAAGTCACAATAATTATGCGTGACAGCTGAGCTGCTGCTCTCTGCGAGTGGCTGTTCTGTCATGACCATATTTCATTTCAGTTTATCTCGGGCTTGGCAGAGTTTCCACTTACTCTACTGAAATGTGTCTTGTGTGTGTGTGTGTGTGTGTGTGTGTGTGTGTGTGTGTGTGTGTGTGTGTGTGTGTGTGTGTGTGTGTGTGTGCTTGTATCCTTAAACGTAAATGTTTACTGATACATAGAAATGAGTCGAAACATATTCCGTCTGACAAAACTCGCAGCTTGTAGCAAAGTGGAAATTTGCAGATTTCTCACAGAGACTCAATGGGTCAAGATGGCATATTAGTTTAATCATGAGCTGATTAGTTTTGATCATATGTCCCACTAACTTTTAGAGATTTCTAAGTTAGGGTAAATTATAATTTTATGAGGGTGAGGGTGAAATTAGCATAGAATATGCTACCGCTACGTTTACATTACATCCTCCACTGTCATTTTGCTTTTTTTTTTATAGAAATACATTTAATTCAGTTGGATAACAGTCGCTTCAGTTGTAAACTATTGTAAACGTCTTCTCTGCTCATCCAGCATGAGCTGCAGAGTCGCACAAAGTGCAGCGGGAATCACAGTTCACGTGACAAGAGTAAGGCGAGATGACTGACAAGACCATGGTGGAGGATTTGTTGCGCAACAGAGCCTAAGGGCCCTAACATACACCCGGCGCAATGCAAGTGTTTTTTGCTAGTTTCAGCTGACACAGTTATCATTTTCACATCCAGCACCACATTCTTTTAATAGCAAATGAACTCAAGCCCATCTGTTCGCCCATGGGCGTGCTGGTCTGAAAATGAGGTGTGTTGTTGGCACGTTGCTATTTTGAGGCAACTGAAATCGACTGTGCCATTGACCAAAAAAAACCTGCTCTAACATCAGTAATGCAGTATTTTTTTGTTTTTGTTTTCATGTTTATGTTATTTCAAGGGCGCGTTAGCAATGTGCGCCTATAGGCGGGTGCACAACGCGTGTACACTTTGCTGGTTAAACACACAGGGACGCACAGCAGCACACAAACATTTTTAAATATTAAAAATAAAAGGATTCCTCCATGCAAGCACAACTGGCTTTTAAAGGGAATGGGAGATGAGACTCTGATTGGTTTATTGCACGTTACGCCCAAAACACACTCATGACTCATTAAGAGACTAGGTACAACCCTTTTAGACTATGCGCCTGGTGCGGAAACCGTTTTTTTTTCTGTCGTTAAACTAGCAAAAGTGGATTGGGACAAACCCTAAGTGCACCTGCGTCATGCGCTTCAGACCATGTACTCAGATCGTTAAAATAGGGCCCTGAGCGTCTGATAGAATGTGTGCTTAACACCACCGCTCCTACACAGAGTACGTGTGATCGTGAAAATAAAACGCAAGCTCTCGTGCAAATTAGGCTACATACAATATTAGTCTCCCAATATCAAACCTATCTTAGGATGGGCTGTGTAGTTCTAACCACCTCTTAGCTCTGTTTTGGTCTCTGTTTGCACTTTCAATATTGAGAGAATACTTTGATTTGGTTTGCACTTAATAAGACTAAGAAAAAAACGGTTTTAAAAATACTGTTTTTATTTTTATGTTCAATTTATGGAAAGTAGTTCAATTAGGAGGTCACACACAACCTCAATCAGAAGTTCTGGAAGCTCATAATTCATGTACCATAAGATCTGAAGAGAAGCCAGTCAGTTGCCAGTGCTTATAAATTGTTGTCTTTACTCATACTCAGTGAAACTGAACTGACGTTCATTACAAGATGATTAGTTAAAACATTTCAAAATGCACCTGCAGACAATTTTACAGTCATTAATTTTGTCATTAAGGATTTCTTAAAAAATACTGTGGAAAAATCTTGTCTCGTCTCATTCTCGTGAACCCATCTCGTGAGCTAAGTGTCTTGTCACAACCTTATTAATTTTGCTAGCCTGCAGTGTGAAGAATTTTTTTTGGTTTAGATTAGATTAAGTAAGTATGTTTAGGTATAAGGGAACAATATGTAATATTTGGGGAATAAAGGGGTAACTATCAGGAAAATTAACAAATTATTTATACTGCAAGTATTTTTTTAATTAAGGGGAATTTTCCATGTAGTTATAGGGTAAGTATGAATCTACGGGCTGTAAATTAAAGTGGTGTTTGTTCCCCTCGTTTCACGTATTTACAGGGTAAGTATGAATCTGCAGGCTGTAAATTAAATTGGTGTTTGTTCTTTTACTTTTTTATTTATTTGACTTTTGATATTCTGTATTTTTTTTTATTAAAAGAAAAAGTACACCCAGAAATGCTCTCATTATTTACTAATCTTTTCGCATCTGACCAACTGTTACCAGCGCGTGCTTCAAGCTTTCATGACGTTCTTTTTATGACGTTCATGACTTTCATGAGAACTTGTCTTCTAGTCTTGTTTGTTTCTCATTGCTATCATCATATATTATGTTATTGTTTTTATACTGTTGTGAGCATTAATTAAAAAAATAAAATAAAATAAAAATGGACGGCATCTGACATCGCATGACCAGAGTTTCTTGGCGCGCTTAAATCACGCTTCAAGTTACATCAAGCGTGAACTCAACCCTCTCGTGTGCACAGATGACTGTTGGTCGGAAGCGATAGTCTACAGTTTAAAAAGTTAAAAATATTGGTATTTTTCTTACCAACACTTATCGTTTCACTTCAGAAGACATTGATTCATCCATTGGGATCGTATGGATTACTGTAGTTATTGCTGTATGTGCTGTTAGATGCTTCAACTTTTAGGAACCCAAATGAGTTTTCATTAGCAGAGATTATTTTTCTGTGTTCATCTGAACAAAGAAAGTCGTATACATCTCGGATGGCATGAAGGTAAAAGATGTTCTATAAAAACGGTGAGGACATTTCTGCGTGTATTTTCTTTAAATACATAATACAGAATAGCTAGAGACATAGGATTTCTTCTTAAGATTCATCCGTGGAAAGAACGAAAAAGAAGAGGAACAAGAGGAGGATGAAGCCAAGCAAGAGAAACGAATAAGGGTTGTAAATCTGTTTTGATAGTTGTTTGTCAAATAAAGATTTTCGAGTGATATCAGATTGTGTATGTGTTTTTATTGTACTTACCCTGTAACTACATTAATCAAGATGGGAACAAACACCACTTTAATTTACAGCCAGCAGATTCACACTTACCCTGTAACTACACGAAACAAGAGGGGAACAAACACCAGTTTAATTTACAGCCAGCAGATTCACACTTACCCTGTAACTACATGAAACAAGAGGGGAACAAACACCACTTTAATTTACAGCCCGTAGATTCACACTTACCCTGTAACTACACGAAACAAGAGTGGAACAAACACCACTTTAATTTACAGCCAGCAGATTCACACTTACCCTGTAACTACACGAAACAAGAGGGGAACAAACACCACTTTAATTTACAGCCAGCAGATTCACACTTACCCTGTAACTACACGAAACAAGAGGGGAACAAACACCACTTTAATTTACAGCCTGTAGATTCACACTTACCCTGTAACTACACGAAACAAGAGGGGAACAAACACCACTTTAATTTACAGCCCGTAGATTCACGCTTACCCTGTAACTACACGAAACAAGAGTGGAACAAACGCCACTTTAATTTACAGCCCGTAGATTCACGCTTACCCTGTAACTACACGAAACAAGAGGGGAACAAACACCACTTTAATTTACAGCCAGCAGATTCACCCTATAACTACATGGAATAACAAGCACCACTTACCCTGTAACTACATGGATAACTACCCCTTAATTAAAAATACTTACAGTATAAATGATTTGTTAATTTTTACCCCTCTATTCCCCAAATATTACATATTGTTCCCTTATACCTACACATACATACTTTATAGTTACTCTATAATTACCAAAAGTTACACTGTAAATTCGCTTTACTTACGCAGTACTTTCCAGGCTGTAATTTTAAGCATTACCATTTTTTTAATGACGTCATTAAGACCAAGACAAAGCCTCTGCGAGACATACAATTGCCTAGCATCCGTGCATAATTACTAGAAGAAAAGTTACTTCACAACTGCATGCATTTTGCAGAAGAACATTGTTTTGGTTGTGCTTTGGCTCTGTGTGATGTGTGATGTGTGGGTGAATATGGTTATTTCTCATAGCTAAAAATAGAGAGAGATTATCCTACTGCTCTTTAAACATTCACTAAAGATTAGATGGAAAGAATCTCAAGCGGAAGACATCAGCTATATCCATTAATGGACACGGTATGGCAACACTTAAAAAAATTTTTTTTTTCACTTTAATATAATGGTCCAGGTCACTTGCGGTTCCTGCATAGTGAGTAGGTAACACTTTAGTAATTAGTGATGCATTTTATGACCACGTTGAGTGTAATTATAAGACAATTGCTCACATCTCAGACAAGTTAATGTTGTGATTAGTAATTATTAATTAGTAATTTTGTATCATTTGTCATAGTTGTTTTACGGAACAGAGACTCAAAACAAGGAAGTTAATTAAAAACATAGAACTTTATTAACAGCAGAAGGTACTGAGAATGATCGTTGAGTGGTATGTATCACTGTAGATGGATGAGGAGGTTGTGGATGGCGGAGATGATGGATGCTGGAGCATACATCCTGGTGGAGAGATTGGAGACTTGGAGATGGAGAGTGGATACTGACACGGACACTCAGGGTAGACGATGGAGAAACAGAGAATCGGGAGACAGGTAAGTAGAAACAGGGTAGGTGAGTCTTTACTCTAACAAGACCAGACAAAGTGACTGTGTGAGGTGTGTGCTTATTTTTTTTCTTCACTTTAATATAATGGTCCAGGTTACTTGCGGTTCCTGCATAGTGAGTAGGTAACACTTTAGTAATTAGTGATGCATTTTATGACCACGTTGAGTGTAATTATAAGACAATTGCTCACATCTCAGACAAGTTAATGTTGTGATTAGTAATTATTAATTAGTAATTTTGTATCATTTGTCATAGTTGTTTTATGGAACAGAGACTCAAAACAAGGAAGTTAATTAAAAACATAGAACTTTATTAACAGCAGAAGGTACTGAGAATGATCGTTGAATGGTATGTATCACTGTAGATGGATGAGGAGGTTGTGGATGGCGGAGATGATGGATGCTGGAGCATACATCTTGGTGGAGAGATTGGAGACTTGGAGATGGAGAGTGGATACTGACACGGACACTCAGGGTAGACGATGGAGAAACAGAGAATCGGGAGACAGGTAAGTAGAAACAGGGTAGGTGAGTCTTTACTCTAACAAGACCAGACAAAGTGACTGTGTGAGGTGTGTGCTTATATGAGTCTGTGGTAATGAGAAGATAAGGTGCAGGTGCGGGTGATTAGAATTCTGGTGACATCGAATGCTGTGTTTGGGTGACGGTGGAGCCTGGCTGATCTCTGACAATAGTTTAAGAATCAAGTATCTTAAGCTGCGTCCCAATTCGCATACTTTCCGCACTAAATAGTATTCGAAAATAGAATTAGTATGTCCCAAATCGTAGTATGTTGAAAAGAATATTCCAAAGATACCCGGATGGTCTATTATTTCCGGTCAGAATTCAAAGTGCAAAACCATGCACACTCTAACTCGTCAAAATCAACATGTATGCTCGACCCTATACCGACTAAGCTACTAAAAGAGATGATTCCAGAGGTCATATATTATCTTCTTAATATCATTAACTCATCCTTGTCACTAGGATATGTACTGAAAACATTTAAGTTGGCTATTATTAAACCACTTATTAAAAAAAAAAAAAACACAACTTGATCCTACAGAATTAGTAAATTACAGGCCAATCTCAAATCTAACCTTTCTGTCAAAAATACTAGAAAAGGCAGTGTCCTCACAATTATGCTCCTTTTTAGAAAGAATTGGTATTGCTGAGGATTTCCAGTCAGGATTTAGACCGTATCATAGTACTGAGACTGCTCTTATCAGAGTTACAAATGAATTGCTCTTATCATTTGATCGTGAATACACAAGATGGCGCCGCGGATGGCTGCTTCGGTGTGGAGCTCTTCAGCTTTTGTTTTGCTTTTGTTTGTTTGTTCTGCTTTTAGTCATTCTTTTCCGATCAGTTTCACCAAAGACGAACTACTGGACATTAGGAAACACACACCAGACAATATGTCTGCAGTTTTTGATTATTCCGGACGCGTTTTGTTTGATATCTTCGTTGGAGTCGCGACTGTTTCTTTAAATCGCGCAGCCAGACGCAAGCGGGAAGAAGCGAGGCGCGCTGGTTAAACTCATAGCGCGCGCGCCTCCGTGACTCCTCTTCCCAGTATTCATCTTGCTAATCTCCGCTCTCTTCCTAATAAAACGGACGAACTGCTTCTCCTCACCCGGATTAACAAGGATTTTTCCAACTCTGCTGCACTGTGCTTCACTGAAACCTGGCTGAGTGAAGCCATACCGACAACGCACTACATCTGCCGGGCTTCCAGCTGTTCCGAGCAGATCGCATCACGGAACTAACCGGAAAACGAGAGGTGGAGGTTTGTGTTTCTACATCAACGAAAGCTGGTGTTCAGATGTAACAACGCTGAAGAAGATGTGCTCTCCTAACCTAGAGGCCCACTTCATAAACTGTAAACCTTTCTATTCACGCGGGAGTTTTCCTCGCTTATTCTCGTGAATGTTTACATTCCTCCAGACGCGTGTGTCAGCGCGGCAGTACAACAGCTGGCTGAACAAATAGCTGAGACTGAACAAAAGTATCCAGACTCTCTTTAATCATTCTTGTGGATTTTAACAAAGCAAATCTCTCCGTGAACTGCCAAAATACAGACAGCACATTACATGTCCCACCAGAGACAGTAATATTCTTGACCACTGCTACACCACAATAAAGAATGCATATCACTCCGTCCCACGGGCAGCTTTGGGGCTTTCTGATCACTGTGTGGTTCATCTTATACCCTCCTACAGGCAGAAACTGAAATCAGCTAAACCTGTAATAAAGACTGTAAAAAGATGGACTAATGAAGCAGAGCAGGACCTACAAGCCTGCTTCGATTGCACTGATTGGAATGTCTTTGAAGCTGCTACCACTGATCTGGATGAGCTCACAGATACTGTAACATCATACATCAGTTTCTGCGAGGATACATGCATTCCTACCAAGACATTCTTATCATTCACTAATGATAAACCATGGTTTACTGGGAAACTCAAACAGCTTCGTCATGCCAAAGAGGATGCTTACAGAAGTGGGGATAGGGTCTTGTATAACCAGGCCAGGAACAGACTGACAAAGGAGATCAGAGCTGCTAAAAGAAGCTACTCTGAAAAGCTGAGAAACCAGTTTTCTTCTAACAACCCTGCTGCTGTCTGGTCAGGCCTGAAGAATATCACCAATTACAAGCCACCATCCCCCCGACCTGCTGAGAATCAACATCTGGCTGATGAGCTGAATGCATTTTACTGCAGGTTTGAGAAACCCAATCTCACACCTCACACCCGCTCTGATCTGCACTTCACACGTCCCCCAACACCTCCTGCACCCCCTCTTCAACCTCCCACAGGAGCTGCTGATCCAGTTCTACTCGGCTGTCATTGAGTCTGTTTTGTGCACATCCATCACTGTCTGGTTTGGTTCAGCTACCAAATCTGACATCAGGAGACTACATCGTACAATCCGGACTGCAGAGAGGATTATTGGTGCCCCCCTGCCAACCCTCCAGGACCTGTACTCTTCCAGAGTGAGGAAGAGGGCAGGTAAAATCATCACAGACTCCGCTCACCCTGGACACTTCCTGTTTGAACTGTTACCGTCAGGACGGCGACTCCGATCACTGGCCACTAGAACATCTAGGCACAGGAACAGTTTCTTCCCACAGGCCATTTCCCTCTTGAACAGTTGAACTGCACCTCTCCCACAGTGGAGGCGCCACAAACGGGGTGAGAGGAAACAGAAGAGGGGGAAGCGCGGAGGTATCCGTGTCAGGCTAGCGGCTAAACCACATAAGCCGGCTATCCCCACCATCATTCTCGCTAACGTAAGCTCGTTGGACAATAAACTGGATGATCTTTGTCTTCTTTGCTCTACTCGGAAGACTGTAAGAGACTGTTGTGTTTTTGTGTTCACGGAAACATGGCTCAACAACAGCGTTCCGGACCGCGCCATTCAGCTCGATCAGCGCACATGCCATCGGGCGGACAGAGTGCCTGTCGAGGGAGGTAAGACCCGCGGCGGCGGACTCTGTGTTTACACCAGTGATGCGTGGCGCCGCGATGCTGTTGTGGTCTGCAAACACTGCTCACCCCTGGTGGAGTTTATGATTATTAAATGTCGGCCGTTTTATCTACCAAGGAATATTCAGCTATTATACTTGTTGCTGTATACATCCCCCCCCAGCTCCAACAACAACAGGAGTGAGGCACTAAATAATCTTTATAAACACATCAGTGATCAGCAGACAGCCCACCCAGATGCTTTTCTCATCTTGGCTGGAGATTTCAACCATGCAGACTTAAAGAGTGTGCTTCCAAAAATTCATCAACACATTGACTTCCCAACACGTGGTAAAAACACTCTGGACTTTGTGTACACTACACAGAGAGGAGTTTACAAAGCCCCCTCCTCCCCACCTTGGTGCTTCAGATCACATCACTGTTATGTTAATGGCAGCATACAGACCACTTGTGAAAGCCACCAAACCAGTCCAGAAGCAGATTCAAGTCTGGCCTGAAGGGTCATCAGAGGCTCTTCAAGACTGCTTCGACACCACTGACTGGGACATGTTTAAACAGGCTGCAACCTACCACAACACCACAGACATCCAGGAGTACTCAGAGACTGTTACTTCTTATATCACCAAGTGCATGGAGGATGTAACAGTCACAAAGACCATCACCGCCTGGCCCAACCAAAAACCGTGGCTGACAGGAAATGTCTACAGACTTCTGAAGACGCGTAACGCTGCCTTCAGAGCTGGAGATGAGGTGGGCCTGAGGACAGCAAGGGCCAACCTGTCACGCGGCATCAGGAAGGCTAAGAGACAGTACTCCAGGAGGATAGCCCATCGTTTCAGCGACAGCAGAGACACAAGGAGCCTGTGGCAGGGTATTCAGACCATCACAGATTATAAGCCCCCTGCACAGACATGTGACAGCTCCGCCCCCCTGCTGAATGAGCTGAACACTTTCTTTGCTCGCTTTGAAGCTCACAACAGCACCACTGCACAGAAATCACCACCTCCTCCCGATGACCTGATGTTGTCACTGCCCAGGGACAGCGTGAGAAGATCCCTCAGCAGGGTCAACGCACGCAAAGCTCCAGGTCCTGACAACATTCCTGGACGTGTATTGAGAGACTGTGCAGAGGAACTCACTGATGTCTTCACAGACATCTTCAACATCTCACTGAGTCAAGCTGTCGTCCCCACATGCTTCAAAGCAACCACCATCATTCCAGTCCCTAAGAAATCATCTCCATCCTGCTTCAATGACTACCGTCCAGTCGCACTTACCCCCATCCTTATGAAGTGCTTTGAGCGGCTAGTCATGCACCACATTAAGTCTGTCCTCCCCCCCTCCCTGGACCCCTACCAATTTGCATATCGGTCTAAATGCTCGACGATGACGCCATCGCCACCACCGTCCATTCAGCACTCACTCACCTGGAAAATAAAGACACTTATGTCAGAATGCTGTTCAGACTTTAGTTCAGCATTCAGTACAATCATCCCTCTACAGCTCACTCAAAAACTGTCACAGCTGGGACTCAGCACATCGATGTGCAACTGGTTGCTGGACTTCCTGACGGGAAGACCTCAGGCAGTTCGGGTCGGCAGTAACTCATCCAGTTCCATCATCATGAACACTGGAGCCCCTCAGGGATGTGTGTTGAGCCCCCTCCTTTTCACTCTGCTGACACATGACTGCACACCCATACACAACAGCAATCTCTTCATCAAGTTTGCGGACGACACGACCGTAGTTGGTCTCATTAGCAACGATGATGAGACAAACTTCAGGAGCGAGGTGAGCCACCTGGCCAGGTGGTGTGGCGACAACAATTTCTCTCTGAACGTGGAGAAGACGAAGGAGATTGTTGTTGACTTCAGCGCATAGTGAGAAAGCACTTCAGCGCATAGTGAGAGCAGCTGAGAAGATCGTTGGTGTCTCTCTCCCACCCCTCCAGGACATTTATAACTCCCGCCCCTCCCGCAAAGCCCTCATCATTGCGAGAGACCCCACCCACCCATCGCACAGCCTCTTCAGTCTGCTGCCATCAGGGAGGAGGCTTCGCAGTCCTTGCTTGGAGACTGCGAAGCCTCCTCCCTGATGGCAGCAGACTGAAGGACAGCTTCATTCCCCAAGCTGTCAGGGCATTGAACTCCCTCCCGACTCTGCCGACCCTCCCCTCTTCTGCCCCACGCACCTGATCTGGGAATCACCCCCCCCAGTTCTCCTCCCTTCATCTACCTCATTATAGTGTCTCTCTGAGGAATTGGTCTCCCCTCTTACAGACTCTTTTTTTGCACACAATCTTATAATTTTATTTTATACCTGCACTGACTTAAATCTGAAATTGCACTATTGTTACTATTATTTGCACTATTTGCCATCGCAACTTTACCTCTATAATTCACTTTATTCATCTTTTTTTAATCTTTCTTCTGTTGTTGTTACTGTTAAACTTTTGTTGTTGTTGTTATTGTTTTGTTGTTGTTAGGCACCTAGGGTCTGAGAGTCATAGAATTTCAATTCTCTGTATGTATGTACTGTACGTATGGCAGAATTGACAATAAAGCTGACTTTGACTTTGACTTGACACTGGGAGATATCATTAGGAAGCATGGCGTTAGTTTTCATTGTTATGCTGATGATACTCAGATCTATATTTCTTCACACCCTGACGAACTTTACCAATTCACAAGATTAACGGAATGCATAGCTGATATAAAAAAATTGGATGACTACTAATTTCCTGAAACTTAATTCAGAAAATTCAGAAATAATTTTTAATTAATGGACAAATAAAGAATACTGTCTAACACTTGATGGCTGCTCTGTCAAGTCCTCGTCGTCAGTTAGGAACCTGGGTGTGCTCTTTGATACCAATTTTCCATTTGAAAGCCATGTTTCTAATATCTGTAAAACTGCATTCTACCATCTTAAAAATATATCTAAATTACGGCACATGCTTTCAATGCAAAATGCTGAACAGTTAGTTCATGCATTCATGACCTCAAGGCTAGATTATTGTAATGCTCTACTGGGTGGTTGCCCTGCTTGCATAATAAATAAACTGCAGCTGGTCCAAACCGCAGAAGCTCGAGTTTTTACTAGAATCAGGAAATATGACCATATTACCCCGGTTCTGTCAACACTGCATTGGCTCCATATTAAACATTGTATACATTTTAAAATCTTGCTTATTACTTACAAAGCACTAAATGGTTTGGCTCCCCAGCGAGCTCTTAACACATTATACTCCTTCACGTCTATTGCGGTCACAAAATTCTGGCCAGTTGATAATACCTAGAATATCAAAATCAACTGCAGGCATCCTCTTCTTATTTAGCACCTAAACTCTGGAACAGTTTTCCTGACATTGTTCGGGAAGCAGACACACTATGTCAGTTTAAATCTAGAATAAAAACACATCGCTTTACTATGGCATACACATAGAAAATTTTTAATTTATATAATTCAAATCAGTTAAATGATTGTTAGGCTGCATTAACTAGGTCAGCCGGAACCGGGAACACTTCCCATAACACCTGATGTACTCGTTACATCATAAGAAGAATGGCATCTACGCTAATGTTAGTCTCTCTGTTTATCCTGAGGTTTACTGCAGTCAGCCGGATCCGGGGCGTATCCAGATCAGATGGTGGACCTGCGCCTGGACATGATCAACTCACCCCTGAAATGTCTGCAGAGAGCGTGTCAATTAAACTCCCCCCTGTAAATGCCGCATCAACACGACATCCTCATTAAACCCGTCTTCCGCGTGACGACTCCAATTTTTCGAATAATCATACAAATATCTATTGATCTAATATGACTTCTGACCTGTAATGTTGCCAGAATCATAATCATACACTATTTGCTCGTCGGCCAGAGGAGAACTGGCACCCCGACTGAGCCTGGTTTCTCCCAAGATTTTTTTCTCCATTCTGGCCCTGAAGGAGTTTTGGTTCTTTGCCACCGTCACCTTTGGCTTTTGGCCAAAATTTCAACTATATTACCGATCTACCCGCATTGACACTATATGATAATTGAAATTAGCTGGATAACATCACCATTTTCACCAGAGCGGCTGTACAGCCGAATCAAATTCTGTTGCATTATTTTCCTGTTAACACTGTGAAGCTGCTTTAAAACAATTGGACTTGTGAAACGCGCTATATAAATAAAGGTGACTTGACTTGACTTAGAAGGCTAATCATTATAAATTAATACAATTTGTGGCTTCAGTTATGCCGATGTCTAGAGAGAGAGAGAGAGAGAGAGAGAGAGAGAGAGAGAGAGAGAGAGAGAGAGAGAGAGAGAGAGAGAGAGAGAGAGAGAGTGAGAGTGAGAGTGTGTGTGTGCGTGCGTGCGTGGTTACAGTATCTTCAGAACATATATATGTTCTACCCACATTCTGTCCACAGATTAATTAAACTAAGAGAGTAAAGTCAGTCTAAAGCTTTACATCAAGGCCACAGTGAGTAATGAGTTAAAGTACAGATTAAATATACTCTATAATTAAACACCTACTGTTAATGCAGTGATGTTACAGAGAAAATGTCAGAGTTTTGTATAAACATATACCTTAAAGATGACTAAAGACCAAATTAAACAAATGTGTTGAGTTAAGGCAATGAGTGGGTGAAAGTTTGAAGCAACAGCAAGTAGAAACTTCATAAGCAACTTCTGGTCATATCAGTCTCAGAGCTTTTGCTGTTCATGATTTTAACTGGAGGCTGATATCTGCCCATCTCTAAATAAACTGTTATTTTTAGGATTATCTGCCCATCTGTCACTGAAAATGCTGCAGGCATCTTCTTACCAATTACTTTTTATTTGGTTGTCCTACTCGAACCCTTGTTTCTCATTCACACCTCCTGATTTTAAGATTTCCCCTGACTCTTTCACCCTACTATGTGGACCGCCCACAGTCCATGCAACGCTATCTCACAGCAATTTGTACGTATTTTACGAGGCAGCTAATTCACATGACCTCACTCGTACGTTTTCGGACAATTGGTCTAGACCCCAGTGATGGGTAGATTTAGGGGCGGGGTTAAGGGTGGTCCTTCCTGATGACGCTTTTTGAAAAATCGTACAAATTTGTAATTAGCTAAATACGTATGAACTGCCATGAGATCAGGTTGGTCCAGTCACACACACCATGCATCTCCATTCACCTTCCTGTTGTAATCGGTTACTTAAAAATTGTCATAGTTGCATTGTATATGTTTCTTTGTGATGTGGTGCGAAATGTCCAGTGAGTGGCACTAAAAGCATTTAATTTTATCATAAATAGATGAACGTGAATCTGGCAATGTTTTACAACCTATATATATATATATATATATATATATATAGTACTTTTTTATCCTATTTCTATTATAATTTTGCAACTTTCATCACTCTATTTTTCCCTTCCGTTTTTGCCCCCATCGCCAGCCCTCCCACAACCCATTGCCAGCTCTCGCTGTAAAAAATGTTATTGCTTTATGGTCATTTCATCAACAAATCTTCAGTCTCAGTCACTCAGGCCTTCACCCAACTTGCTATCGGTATGCAGTTCTCGTTCCAAGCGTTGATCCTCCTTTGCGAGGTCATGGAGTTGATGCGCTTTTATCCTGCCCCCCCCCCACACACAACCTCAGCATCTCTCCTCACTTCCCCCGCCAAACCTCCACAACACCTTCAGTTGCAAATCTGTCTGTATTCAGCCTTGCTTCCCCCGCCTTGCTTACCCGTGGGAGCCTTTTTAAAGATCAAATCAATATCAGGACATAAACATGCATCAACTCAAGTTTGCACTTTTCCCTCTCTCACTTTGTAGAAAGTTGGGTACACAAGTGTAACGTCTCACTTACAAGTGAAGCAGAGGATGATCAGGCTCTGAATGATGTATGGTGTGGTGGTCAAATGGCATTTTTATGCTGATATTGACATTTCTCTCTGATAATTTCTGTGCCAAACAGAACTGCAACACTGTTTTTCTCAAACAGGTTTCCTGAACACTCTTCCCTTCCTGCTATTGGTCTAATAAATACATAGCCACGCCCCAAACTCACACCATTGGTAGAGTCACTGTTGCCATGCTGGACTTGGCAGATTCTAGAAACAAACATTTTAATGTTTTGAAAACACCATGCCACAATGTTTCAACTTCACACTACTTATTAAAGTTTTATAAGAGAAATTTGAACATAAAATCATCTTTAAACACTATCTTTTCATCTCTGATTGCTCTTGCATTGTTTCTCTGTTATGAAGTCGTTTACATGCACCAAGCAGATGTACTGCCATAGGCCCCCTCCTTCTCTGATTAGATTAAATTGTCTCCTCAAATGAATTAAGGACAGAAATCAATTATTGCGCGTCTCCACGCCTGTATCACAGCAATACCCACTTATTAAATAGCCCTCGCCTTTGCCTGTTTAATCTTTGATTACGCTTTCAATTTGAGTTGCTGTTATCTCCATCTGTCACCATTATGTTGCCTCACCGGCATCATTGAGATGTAGTGCCACACTCTTTTGATTACTCTCATCGTGTCTCTTTCCTTTGATTGCTGTTTTGACGAAACAGATACTATCTCTTTATAGTCTCTCACTACAAGTATTTGAATCGGCTCTCTAAGTGACTGACAGACACAATGTTTTGCTCTCATTTTGAGGTTGACTATCTGAAAAACTAAATGGTGTAATGTCTTTCACACACGGCACGGAGAAACGATATAGTTAATATCACTTTCAGAAGTGACAGACAATTAGAATCCATCCTGCTGTAACAAGCTTGAGCATTTAAAGTGGCAGACTTAGGCTTAGAATAAACAGAACAATAACGTCCTCTGGTATGGACAGTACTTTTGTTGTCAGTGACACGACTTTGCAGTAGTAAAAATTAAGATAAATAGTAATTAAATGTCGCTGTTAGAGTTTTTGCATATGCCTGTCAATCAAATGTAGAATGGCAGGAAAAGGGAGGGAAATAATTTAGATCATAACTATGTTCTTTGTTGGACAATGGAATTATTTGTGGCAATAAAATGGTGCCTAGCATTACTTCATTACAGGAAAAAGTAATCAAAATACACTCACCTAAAGGATTATTAGGAACACCATACTAATATTGTGTTTGACCCCCTTTTGCCTTCAGAACTGCCTTAATTCTACGTGGCATTGATTCAACAAGGTGCTGAAAGCATTCTTTAGAAATGTTGGCCCATATTGATAGGATAGCATCTTGCAGTTGATGGAGATTTGTGGGATACACATCCAGGGCACAAAGCTCCCTTTCCACCACATCCCAAAGATGCTCTATTGGGTTGAGATCTCGTGAGTGTGGGGGCCATTTTAGTACAGTGAACTCATTGTCATGTTCAAGAAACCAATTTGAAATGATTCGAGCTTTGTGACATGGTGCATTATCCTGCTGGAAGTGGCCATCAGAGAATGGGTACATGGTGGTCATAAAGGGATGGACATGGTCAGAAACAATGCTCAGGTAGACGGTGGCATTTAAACGATGCCCAATTGGCACTAAGGGGCCTAAAGTCTGCAAAGAAAACATCCCCCACACCATTACACCACCACCACCAGCCTGCACAGTGGTAACAAGGCATGATGGATCCATGTTCTCATTCTGCTTACGCCAAATTCTGACTCTACCATCTGAATGTCTCAACAGAAATCGAGACTCATCAGACCAGGCAACATTTTTCCAGTCTTCAACTGTCCAATTTTGGTGAGCTCGTGCAAACTGTAGCCTCTTTTTCCTAATTATAGTGGAGATGAGTGGTACCCGGTGGGGTCTTCTGCTGTTGTAGCCCATACGTCTCAAGGTTGTGCGTGTTGTGGCTTCACAAATGCTTTGCTGCATACCTCGGTTGTAACAAGTGGTTATTTCAGTCAAAGTTGCTCTTCTATCAGCTTGAATCAGTCGGCCCATTCTCTTTTGACCTCTAGCATCAACAAGGCATTTTCGCCCACAGGACTGCCACATACTGGATGTTTTTCCCTTTTCACACCATTCTTTGTAAACCCTAGAAATGGTTGTGCGTGAAAATCCCAGTAACTGAGCAGATTGTGAAATATTCAGACCGGCCCGTCTGACACCAACAACCATGCCACGCTCAAAATTGCTTAAATCACCTTTCTTTCCCATTCTGATATTCAGTTTGGAGTTCAGGAGATTGTCTTGACCAGGATCACACCCCTAAATGCATTGAAGCAACTGCCATGTGATTGGTTGATTAGATAATTGCATTAATGAGAAATTTAACAGGTGTTCCTAATAATCCTTTAGGTGAGTGTAGTTTGTTGCATGCCTATTTCATATTATTGTGAATCAGTGCATCACTGATATAAAGCTTAGATGGGTAAAAACACCATGGATGACTATGTCTTCAATTCATGGCGAGGCCACAGAGAGAAAAAGCAGAGCAGCTTGGTGTTGCAGAGTAAATGAGATTCATTGTGTGGTTCTCATCCGCAGGCAGTGTGAGGACATTCTTCTAAGAGTAGAGTGGTTGACGGACTCTGTTTAAAGGTCAGAAAACAGATGAGATGAAGACTCGTTCTCTGACTTTGCTTCGTTCTAAGCCAAATATAAGATTCAAAAGACACTAAACAACCCCAAAGTGTGGATGCATGGGTACAGCGGTCGCACAGACGCAACTGTAGTTCCGCATTGTTTTCAACTCAAAGATTTCATATTATATCTTGGGTCACACTATATATTGGATGTCCTACCTTAACTACTATGCAACAATGTACTGTGTATTGTGTTCATGTTGTATTGTGAAAGATGAGGTGTAAGATGAAGGTCAATAGATATAATTACAAAAATGAATTACAGCTGTAATTACATGCAGGACATTTTCAAAATATAAGAACAATGTAAAATCGTGTTTGTACACAATAAGTGCATTTTATCAAATTATTAGTTTAAAGGCACAATCTGTAAGAATTTTTTATTAAAATATCCAAAAACCACTAGAACAATGTTATAAAAATTTTTGACTAGTGTACTTACATTATCCCAAATGTCAGAAGAGCAACTGTTTGGATATATATTTATCAACAGAAAACGAATCATTGTTATATAGCTCAACACAGTCTTATTGTTTAAATCTGGTTTTCATGATTTACCGTGAGTACCATGTTTTACCATGCCTAATATCAATCTTACTGAAGTGTGCAACTTGGATTTACATGATTTAACTGTGTACATCGGTCCCACATGAATCAATTAAGTTAAACAAACATAATTTGTTCATGTAACTTCAACATCATGGGATGAATACATTTTAAGTGACCCAATTAAGTAGTCTCAAAGTTAATTTTATATGGCTCCCTGACATGATTCAGGCATTTAATTTTATATATTCATTGGTCCACTTCAATTTCATATATTTTAATGTTACACAACTTAATTAGAATACAGCTAGTTGACAAACTTATAACTAGCAAAAGCACCCATTAGCATCTTAAATGCTAAGCATTAAAAGCTCCTTCAGCAAAACCATTGTGACATTAGTTGTTTTAATCCACAGGCTAAGCAAATGCTCCACTCTTCTCCACAATGGTAACCCACTGTAATTTAAATTACTCTAATAATTCTAACATAATTGAATATTAAACACTATTAAACACAATCAAGTCTTCCCCTTTCTCATCTTGCTCAAAAATACATAAATCATATAAAATAACAACATTTACTCTCTCTCTTTATTTAGCCATATGCAAAGCATGGTGGAAACTAACAAGCCCCGCCCAGTTTCAGTTAATGCAACACAAATTATTCATGTAATCTCAACACAAATAGATTAAGTAAACTTCAATTTGACTCATATTTAAGTGGAATGAACACAATCAAATTATGTTAGGACAAAATGTATAACAGTTGTGTTGCTTTAGCTCATTTTTATTAAGCAAATAATTTTTTTTCCCAGTGTAGCCGCAGAGCGAATGCATTATAGTATTATAACATAACTTTCAACACACATATGTCTAATATGATAAATCAGCACTGCATTACCCCACATACGCATGACTGGAAGAAGCGGAAGTGTTCGGCTGAGGCATAATAAAAGCTCCACTGCTCTCGAGCCGTGTGTCACGCTTGTCTCTCATTAGCAATCGCTCCAGCAGCCTCGTTCTGCTCCAACAGCTTTCAGCCCCACTCTACTTTATACTACAGTAACGTTAATAAATATTTAATACATTAGCTCATCCATGAATATGATTTCTGCCCGAGTCCCGTTGGATTCTTTTCCACCAGCTGTAGAGGTAAAGACAACAACTCTAATGTTTCCGCAAAATCAAGGTGTCATCAAGCTACACCTTTGTTTTGTATAATCAACCTCTAGCGGCGAAAAATTACATATCATGCCTTTAAGTCTTAGTACATAGTAGACACCTAATATAAAGTGGGACCATATCTTGCTGTGTAGCTTTATTTCTTATTTTAAACTAAAATGGAAACGAGTTTCCATATAACATCTACAGTAATTATACAACACAGTTTCAACATGAAGTAATTGACTTTTTAGATATAAGAGCCAGTTAACTTTCAACTTAAAGAGATATTTGGATTTTCTCATCCCTGGCTAACTTCTCAACCAGATTTCTCCATCAGTGGTAGGGGTTCGGAATGTTGAATTTCTCTGTCTGTCGGGGGGATGAGAGAGCGTGCCCCCTGATAGCACTTAAAGGGCTCCCTGTCTGACCAGGGCCCCTAGAATCCTCCTACTCTTCCCCCCTTTACGGCACCCCTGACTGAGATATAGTATATTCACAAAAACATCTATGAATTAATTAGTAATAAGGCTTTGAAGCAAAGTGTCCTTTGGATACAAAAGGAAATGGCAGTATCAATGAGAAGACAGAGTTCTGAGTTCAACAGAGTTTGCTGATCATTTTGTTGTGGTACTGAAAGAAATGCAGGGGTGACAATCAGGTAATTTTGTGTGAAGCTTTCGGTAAACAGCCAATTAAGTCATCTGCATTTTGTACACATCCTGTTTTCATGCTGTGATTCTTTTAGCAGCAGCTGCTTTTATGTTACTTTCCTTTTAAGAAACCTCTCCTATTAGTTAACCAGTTGCTACATATGAGATGATACTTAATAAATCAAATAGTAGAGTAAATAAAAGGAGTCGGAAATGTTTAGACACATTTAGTGAGCAATATTGAGCCTCTTTCAGAAACGTTCCCTTTATCTCCACTTAGAAATAAAGAATAGAGAATAGAAGTAATATTAAATGTCCAAAATTCAAATCTAATCTTTATCTCTGCTTCTGTCTGTTTTGTGGCCAATGGGTCGCCAACAGAAGCTAATTATCATGTCTGTTTGCCCAAAGGTAGGTGATCTTATTAATTGTGCTTGTCACAGCACCATTTATCAGTAGAGTTATTATGGTCTTCTCAAGCGAAGAATATCTGTCCTTTCATTACAGAAGTCTTTCATAGGCGCAGTATTTTAATTGCACTTACATCTGAATCTGCTCAGAGCAACCTCATTACAGCCTACAGGAGCAAACATGCCATTACGACATCTGTCATGTTGCGCTATAATGGTCGCAGTTAGGACTAGACAAACCAAATGACTCTACAATCTAGATTAATCAGTAACATTGAGCCAATAAGCATGAATTCGCACGGAAACTGCATCCAACACATTCGTACCCGGACATGTGCAATTACATAAACGTAATGAAGTAATTCACCTGCCCTGAAGGCTTTACAACAGCCTACGTGACGGACATATGGGCAACATCCAATCTCAGTCTAATCATTTTACTAAAAACATAATTTCTTTCTTGCAGGGAGTTACAGGTTTAATCTGCAGTTATTAAAAGCGACCTAACATTCTGGTCTTTGTGCCCAAAATAAAATGGCAATACGTCTTTGTCTTTGAATTATTAAAACACAATTCATAAGTATAAAAATATCATAAAAGCCTTCTGAAAATATTCAATATTATTAGTTGAGAAACTGACATAACTTACCCCAAAGCACTTAGCCAGTGCTGTCAGTGTTAACTAAAACTAAACCTATTTTAAAATAATAAAATAAATAAATAAATGCCTTTGCAACTAGCTGAAATATTTTAAGTTGTAATTTAAGTACTAAAATTACTAAAACTTAAAGGTGCAATTGTAACCCCTCCTGTTTAAACCACCCGCTCCAAGCGGGTCTCGAACTCGGGTCCGCCGGCAGGAGAGTCGGACGCTCTAACAAGGAGGCTAAAGGCTGCAACCTCTAGTGTCAGTCGCTAGAGCGTCTCTTGAGATCAGAGGAGTGAGGTTTACTCGTACAGCAACTACTAGCTGGCCTCCGTTACACAATATGTAGTATTTTTGCAGTAAAATATCCAAAAACCACTAGGCCAGTGTTATATTTTTTTAATAGAAAAAGTTCAGTTGAGTACTTACAATATTTCCAAATGTATCCCAAACTATTTGGAAAATTGTGATTTTAACCAAGTGGTTTTACTGCCGTAGAAACTATGGCAACAGACGTGGACAACTGTGTAACGTCTAGCGGCACACTGTTGTAGTTTCGTTCAAACATTATGGACCATGCCAAGCAGACTTTGGAACAAAATAAGAAATCAAAAGTGGACTAGTATCGACGTGGCGTTTTCGAGATGGCGAGAGCTTTGCAACAAACTTCAACTTGACAGAGATGCTGTTCTTGCATGTGCTTTATTTGACGGGTGAGCAAATACATAAAACGAATCAATGTTATGTAGCTCACCATGATGAAATATTAGAATTTCATCAGTATGATGTTATAATGTTGATGTAGCGTACTGCTAGTCTCAACCAACAAACTAACACAGAATAACATTATAACTTTCAACACACCCAAATGCAGTTTAGATAGTGTAGACCAAGTGAAGCAGCGTTGCTTTTCCTCACAATTTTAATTAATCAAATAAACTGACCTGCATGAGTAATAATTCAGCACTTGCGGGTAGTTCGGTAGAATGAAATGTCTGCATCCCCGGGACTCGCATGTGGTGCTGATATCTGTCTCTTATTAGTAATCACGCCCTGCTTCATACCACAGTCATGTTAAAAAAAAAACATCAATGCATTCACCCATCCAGAAACATTATTTCCCCATAAACATTATTAGATCGGCCATCGGTATGACGACAAGTTCCATGATTTCACGATCATTCACTGCGTCATCAATATACGCCTTTGTTATTGTTTTAAAGAGGTTAAAAATACATGTTGTAGCTTTATATATATTTATATAAAATATTATAATTTAAAATTATATATATATAATAAATTATATAATTTATATATAAACTATAATTTTATATATAAATTATATAAAATTATATATATATTTTTTTTTTTTTTTTTTTTTTTTTTTATTAATAAAAATGACAGCTACTGTTTTGGGGAAAATGTTAATTTAATCATTCATGGCTGATCTTTAGCCAAAAATTATTTGCATGGTTTTATAAATTGGCAATGCACCAACATATGTGATATATATTTTTAGACCTTAATGAGTTTATACTTGGACATAAAAGTCAGGGAGGGGAACATCTTACCCCATTCTTATCCCCTACTGATTTTTAAACCGCATTAATGAATATTTTTAATGCGCAAAACATTTTCTTTCAACAGGCTTCAACAGGAGATGATGATGCTTATACAGCAATAAAAGACGAAAGACACTTCCTTGTTTAAGACAATAAAACACTGGCTGTCATCCAGGCCCCCTCCGCTGTTATTCGATGTCTCTTTCATATCATACTTTTTTCCCCCTCGTAGCGCTTCTGTGACTCATCTGTACAGATGTAGATCTGTCAGCCAGCACAAAGCATAGAGGCTTGGCTTCTCTCTGCACACAGCCTGCTTTCCTTTACTGGATTACTGATATGCGGCGGTACACAGCGTAGCTCCATGGCCGGCACTCAGCGGCTTAGAGCCCATTCTGCTAGGATAAGCTAACCCTCCATGGCGAGGAGAGAGCATCTTTAAGAGAGAGCATAAAGCATTCTCCCCGTCACACCTCACGTCAAAATGCTGTGATGCGCCAATGCTGCACTTCAGCTACCGACACTCTACCTTAAACGCTCAGCTGACACAGGATCTATCTGCACGTTTAGCTGGGCCCTGGAGCGACTGAGCCGCAAGATGTTTCGGGGGCTTTTTAGTCCCTTAGGCCCAATTTGTATGGCACATTCACAGAAAGCCTTCTACAAATGTCTTTTTTGTGAATTGTTAACTAAGGTGGGAAAGAACCTGCTCTAATGGGAATGTGACTGTAGAGGAACAACGAGGTGCTGTGAAGCCCTGACCTAAATGTCTGGTCACAGATGTAATTGGAGACCTCGAGTTTTATATAGCTATTAAGACACCATGCAGCTTTGTTTTGATCTGTGATGTGCGAGATTCGTGTAGAAGTGAAAGGGACTACAAATATCAAGTGCGCTTTAACGCTACAGGTGAAATATAAGAGCAAGAAAGGGGGGTGAGAACATGGTGAGCTTTAAAGAAAGCGATGACATTTCGGACCAGTGGTGTAGCGGTAAGTGAATCATTAATTCCATTAAAGGAACACGCCAACTTTTTGGGACTTTAGCTTATCGCCGTAGAGTTAGATAAGTCCATCTCATCTCTGTGTGTGCCATAACTCTGTCTGACGAACCCACCGCTAGCCTAACTTAGCACAAAGACTGGAGCTAAGCGGCTCCATCTAGCCTACTGTTCAATAGGTGACAAAATAACGCCAACATTTTCCTATTTACATGTTGTGAATGAGAGTACTAGCCATATTGGTCTAGAAAATCGCAACTTTTCATTTTCCGCCGGTCTTAGTACATGACGTAACTATACACATCACAACATGTAAATAGGAAAATGTTGGCATTATTTTGTCACTTATTGAGCAGTAGGCTAGTCATGGTGCTCATGTGGGAGATGCAGGATTGATTCTGACCCCTAATTCTCAATGACTTCTTGACCCCTCTCTTCTCATCTAGCATTAGAAAAGATGAACCACTCAGATGAATAATTAACATAATGCTGTTAAATCCATCCCTTTATGGTAGTGGTGCTCAAGAAAGAGGGCTATAATGTGGCATAAAATGAGAAAGAAAAAGCTTTTACAAACTTGTAAACTTGCATCATTCCTATTTTCGTGAATCCCTCAGAAACAACTGTCATTTTTATTTAAGAACCAGGGTTTGTGTGGTTTTGGAGAACTATTAAAAGTTGATAGGATACACAAAATATTAATTTTAAATTCATGGAAATGTCTATAATGAATAAACATTTCTCTAGTTAATCCAATTTCCAAAATATTTTAATATATTATTTTATTTTTTTATTTTTTTAATTATTATTAATTTCCAGTAATCCTTGAATACATAGAAATGTCTGTAATACATAGAATATATTTCTGATAGATCAATCAATCAATCAATCAATCAATCAATCAATCAAGCAATATAGATAGATAGCAGCTTTGTCATTAATACAGCTGAAGTACCAGAAAAAAAAACAACATTATAATTGTTTTTAAATATAGCAAAATAAGATGCATATTGTTGTTCAGCCATTCAAAAACTGTGGCATCTAAAGTTCAGTCTTTTCTGAATCTCCCTTTGGAAACCAAGCTCAGACAGCGACATGGTGTCGGCCCAGATCCGGGCCACATCTGGTACATGTGGATTCAACGTGGGCCGGGTCTGGGCTGACACTATTGCATATCTAGGAAACATTCTTTGTATTTTCTAGGATACAGTCTTTTCTAATTGTTTTATGTAGCAAGACAGTGAAGATAAAACTCCCTGCATGAATGTGACCCTTCAGCCACAGTTTATCACTTCTTATCAAGTCTTATAAGGAAATCATTCCATCAAATTGATAAATCAGCTGAGTGAGTAACTCCATGCAAAAATATTCATCTAAGCACTGTCTGTTCTTCACTGAATGTACTCAGACTCTGTGAGACTGAGCTACAGCACATTGGTTCACATTTTAAGAAGGGATAAGAATCAAGCTGCTGAACAAAAAACTGACAGCTTATGGCAGGGATTCTTGGGATATAAATTATTAAAATACTTTTCAGAGTTACCATTTTGGATGTGACACACATTAAACTGGAAATGTTCTGTTATAGTCTTTAACTCCACAAGTCAAGCAAGCAGTAAATCAACTTTATATAACCAACATAAGCAATAAAGAGCTACTTAAAGGCGCACTGAAGTGCTTTGAAATGCGCAGCATTATTCAATGTATTGAGGTAGTTTTCACTGAAACAGGAAGCCAAGGTAGGACATATCGAACAGCTCCTCCCCTTTTTTAAAAATAGCCAATAGTGTTTAGTTTATGTCACAGCTCTGGCAGAGCCGTTGAGCTCGGTAAAGCGGCAGTTTCCTCCTAATCTTTTACCATTTCTCCTCCTAATCTTCTCCATATTGCTTTAAAATATTGCTGCATTCTGTGCAGAATTCAAATGGGTCCGATACGTTTTGTGTAATGAGCCGACTTGCGCATATGATCCGCTCTGTGCTATTGTGTCTCTGGACTGGAGCAGACTGTATGTGCGCTGTGGAGGTTTGCGTGACACTAACGTGAAACCAGACTTCATTCGCCCCAATGGAAAGCATATTTACGCAGTCTGAATCTTTCCCTATCTCCTATATAGAGCACTATGTGCCATTCACCATGTAGACAATAGTAAATGTGTGAACAAGTGACCGATTTCATTTATAATGTGGGGGGCGGGACATTTCAGATTCTAGAGAGCATTTGATTGGAGTGTAGAGCGTAGAGTGATGTCATCAAAATCATTGATCCATACTGGCGGAAGTGAGTAAGTTTTGAATGCGAATTTTGTCTTTGTTTTGGAGCACACTAGCTAATAGATAACAATACGGCTAACATATTCATGCTTAAAGCCAACTTCAATTTTGATTCCATGGGGACTTTACCAGTTTTATGCAAACCCCAAGAGACTAACCAACTCTATAAATTCATAAATTAAATTATATATATATATATATATATATATATATATATATATATATATATATATATATATATATATATATATATATATATATATATATATATATATATATATATATATATATATATATATATATATATATATATATATATATATATATATATATATATATA
The DNA here is from genome assembly GCA_018749465.1 of Paracanthobrama guichenoti. NCBI lineage: Eukaryota > Metazoa > Chordata > Actinopteri > Cypriniformes > Gobionidae > Paracanthobrama > Paracanthobrama guichenoti. Next base: position 14,218,988 of record CM031957.1, read on the forward strand.
TATATGTATATATATATATATATATATATGTATATATATATATATATATATATATATATATATATATATATATATATATATATATATATATATATATATATATATATATATATATATATATATATATATATATATACTCACCTAAAGGATTTTTAGGAACACCTGTTCAATTTCTCATTAATGCAATTATCTAATCATCAACCAATCACATGGCAGTTGCTTCAATGCATTTAGGGGTGTGGTCCTGGTCAAGACAATCTCCTGAACTCCAAACTGAATGTCAGAATGGGAAAGAAAGGTGATTTAAGCAATTTTGAGCGTGGCATGGTTGCTGGTGCCAGACGGGCCGGTCTGAGTATTTCACAATCTGCTCAGTTACTGGGATTTTCACGCACAACCATTTCTAGGGTTTACAAAGGATGGTGTGAAAAGGAAAAACATCCAGTATGCGGCAGTCCTGTGGGTGAAAATGCCTTGTTGATGCTAGAGGTCAGAGGAGAATGGGCCGACTGATTCAAGCTGATAGAAGAGCAACTTTGACTGAAATAACCACTCGTTACAACCGAGGTATGCAACAAAGCATTTGTGAAGCCACAACATGCACAACCTTGAGGTGGATGGGCTATAACAGCAGAAGACCCCACCAGGTACCACTCATCACTACAATTAGGAAAAAGAGGCTACAATTTGCACAAGCTCACCAAAATTGGACAGTTGAAGACTGGAAAAATGTTGCCTGGTCTGATGAGTCTCGATTTCTGTTGAGACATTCAGATGGTAGAGTCAGAATTTGGCATAAACAGAATGAGAACATGGATCCATCATGCCTTGTTACCACTGTGCAGGCTGGTGGTGGTGGTGTAATGGTGTGGGGGATGTTTTCTTGGCACACTTTAGGCCAATTGGGCATCGTTTCAATGCCACTGCTTACCTGAGCATTGTTTCTGACCATGTCCATCCCTTTATGACCACCATGTACCCATTCTCTGATGGCTACTTCCAGCAGGATAATGCACCATGTCACAAAGCTCGAATCATTTCAAATTGTTTTTTTTGAACATGACAATGAGTTCACTGTACTAAAATGGCCCCCACAGTCACCAGATCTCAACCCAATAGAGCATCTTTGGGATGTGGTGGAACGGGAGCTTCGTGCCCTGGATGTGCATCCCACAAATCTCCATCAACTGCAAGATGCTATCCTATCAATATGGGCCAACATTTCTAAAGAATGCTTTCAGCACCTTGTTGAATCAATGCCACGTAGAATTAAGGCAGTTCTGAAGGCGAAAGGGGGTCAAACACAGTATTAGTATGGTGTTCCTAATAATCCTTTAGGTGAGTGTATTTGCTATATTAATATCAAGAGAGGCCATTCCAGCCAATTATAAATAAGCTACATGGTGAATTCACTATTTTACCTGAGGTAAAAAAAAAAATATATATATATATATATATATATATATATGAAGGATTTATGGGACCAAAGATTGTAGTTGAGAAAGTGAAAATTTAATATCAGGTTTTTGATTTGCGATCATGTTATTGGATGTTTAAACTACAGACTTGGAATCATCCTAAAATCAGCAAATTCTCTAACATCCACACAGGCTTTTTATCTACATGTTTAAACTATAAATATCATATTATGTGACCCTTTCCTCACAGCTGACATATTTATGACCATCAGCGAGGGAACGCCACAGTGGTCACCGTGATTTTGTCAAGTAATACATGTACAGTGTAATGGATCAACATATTTTGTTCCTGTTGTATCCCTAATCCTACCCATAAATTATCCCTAAAATTATAGGGAAATAAAAGGTGAATAACACTGATGTAGAAGTACCTAACCCTGGTTGTAAGCCTAAACTTAAAAACTGTGAACTTGTCCTTCAAATCTGATTGGTTGATTGGAATGTTGTTCCAGAATCAACAAAGATGTTGATCCAGGAACATGGAGTACTTGGTGAAATCACTCTCACCACGCAAAGAGCAGAGAATTCAAAAACACCTGAGAAACAATATCAAGAAAAAAGGCGATCATTAGTTTTGATCCACACCGAGTTCCAGGAATAATTATACAGATCTATAGTCAGCACAGACATTGCCAAACATAACATATGCCAACATTTACATATCGACAATCCATCACCGAACAGAGATTGTGGGGGCTTTTTATAAGTATAGGCGCACACTGGTAAATCTCTCCTTCAAAAGTTACTTCTTGTTGTGTTGTTTTGGTCTGATCTGGTTAGAAATGATCAGCGATGATCCTGTCTGAATGTAACAGCAGCTTTTAGAGCAGCAAAAAAACGGTTCCAGGTCATTAAAAATGACCAGAGATCAACCCAGCATCCATTTGCCAGAATTTTTATGATTAAAATGAAGATGAAGGATATATTTTTAACTACTGTTGTGCTTAGCTTATGTTGTGTCTCTTTGGGATTTAACATTACTTTAAGTATTTTTATTTTATTTTTTTATTTCAACTTGTTTTTCTTGTTCACTGTGCGTTTACATGCACAGATGTCATGAATATACTTCATAATCTAAGCATGTGTTTACAATTTATTCCTGAGTATATATAATATGGCTAACACACACTCTTGATTTTAGAGTTGTATATATTTTTATCTCTTTCTAATTTTATATACATTTTATATTCATAATTGCAATGAAGTGGGGGTGGGTGGTTATGGGGGATGCCATAATATTTATTTTCAACAAATAAATCGAATTACCACAATTAATTAATTAACACAACAACAACAAAAAAGTGTATGTTCATGCTTTCAGTTGCCGCTACAAACTCACCCCACCTACTGTTACAACTTAGTCACCCCGGTAGAGTATTTTATAACATCAGCAGTTTATATACTTGACACTACTTTACACAGTTTAGGGATAAGCAGTAGATTACAAATGGCTAGTTTGTAGAAGACAAATATGAAAGTAGTAGCCTATATCAAAATTTGAAACATATAGTGCAAAACACAAAACGTAAAGCAAAATGTGTTACAACACTCCCTCAGTATATGGTGTGCATTAGACAATACTGAGACATCTACCTTATTAATAATCGATATTAATATTGTAACATAGCCTAATATTGATTCTCTATACAGACATATATATGGACTCCCGAGTCAATAAAAGTCCAGCAGCTGTGAGTCATGTTCTTGCAGTGGCAGTATGTAGGCCATAGTGAATGGTTATTATTTCCATCATTTACGCATACATCCTTTTGCGGAACTTATAGAAAAGGAAAACTTGAAGGTGTGTAAATGTTGATAGAGTTCTGCGAGATGGTGTGACCCGTGGGGCGCGGCGGCGCGCGATCCGCGATCCGCCTGCGGGATTCAGAGAGAGTCAAAGTGGGACAGCAGTGCGCACGGGCTCGCTGCATTCTGGCCGCGGGAACTCCATGTACATCTGTGCGTTCTGAAATATTCCTAGTAGCTATATATAAATATATAGAATATATATACACACTATAGGTATATTTTTTGCTATATAACAACTGTTATCGCTACTGTAAATAAATGCACAAGTCATATAGCCTATCCAGTGTGTACTTGCACAGTGTGCGTCTCGGAAAGAAAATCTTATGCTACGACGACCCCAAGATGTAGAATCTTGCAAATACCCGAGTGCGATGCGCTTTAAACGCGCGTATTTCCGATTTAAACCAGTGCTCGTAATAGTCAAAAACACCGTATGGCTTTCATTAAGCATCCACCACCCGTAACGAGTCAAGTTCAACTTGTTTTGCACATCAAATCACACCCTGAACACAGAGCAAGCCTACGCGTAACTGCGATTACATTGCAGATATCGGGATGAAACACATGAATCAATTTAGAACAAGAAGGTCGTTATTGGATCAGTGTTGGCAAAGTTCAAAATGTGATGAACAAACCATAAGACGCATAAAACCACACACTGAACAGTGAGCAATAAATTGTTATAGTGCGTAAGCGAACCATATGAATCTATTTGGAGCGCAGGCACATGCCCACCGAATCATTCTGTCCCTAAAGTTGCTAATTTGATAGATGGTGGTACACAAACATCATTGAAATAACTACAAACAACTTCCCACGCACCTGATCGCGCATGTAAAAGAATGTGCACAGAACTCAAATCTGCACTGTCATCATCATGCCACAAAACACACGTACTGTATTTGACTTCTGAAATAGTGTCCCTCGTGCAATTGAGCACGGGTCTTGTGATAATGTGTGCTTAAATCACACTGGCATTTCTGTTCTCCCTGCTATCTCCCACCACACCCAGAGGGCATCATCATACTGTGGCCACGCATCCCAGGGTTCTTACCTTTAATGACAATCCCACAGAAGCTGTAGAGCACGAAAAGCAAGTGCTGTTGGAGCATCATATTCTTGTGGCGATGCTTGCGTCCGTGTTCTCCCTGCACTGATGCTGATGCTGCTTATCCAGGTGGATGGTGCGCTCTCAGTCGCATGGATGGCGCAAACCCGAATCTCCTGTCCCGATCCGGAGGATATGTTGCGTGCAGCAGTTACTGTACCCGGGGCTGAGAGAAGATGCTGCCCGCACTGAAAATGCTGAGAAAGTGGCACTTCAGCCCCTGCCTGAGTCTCTGCCTCTCCAGAGCGCCGCAGCAGATGCGGGTCCCGCCCACCCTAGACTGACACATGGAGACGCCTTACCGATAGTACAGACCGGCGTGAATGCGCAATTGATCACGCTGATTGATCACATTGATTGATCACATTGATAACTTTCTGATGCGTTGCTGTCTGAATTCTGGTTACTCTTTAGACAGCAGCGTTCATGGTACATGTTACTGTCCGGTAGTAATTAGGCTCCTGTAATCACAATAACATGTAATTACAAGCAGTTCCCCTGATTAATTATGGTGAATGTTGTTCATTAGGGGACATCAGAGAGTGTTGTAACACAAGGTGAGTTGTGACACCCTGTTTAACCAGTTAGGAATGAGAAACGTGGTTTATAATTCGATTTCAAATGACAGAACTGGAATTATCTGAATCAGCATGTTCTCTTTTGTTTAATGTGATTTCCAACTTCCACACAATCATCTACAAGTTAAAACAAATCTAGGAATTGACGAGGAGGTTTGTAACACTTGTAACCAGTGTACTTCTGCTGGATCTACAAAGACTGCACAAACTAGGACAGTGAAACCCCAACAAATCCCCATTCGAGTCAGTGTGCATTCAAGTACCCACCGGGACAGAAAAAAATTTGAACACACACACACGTTTTCATGTTTTATGGAGACTTTTCGTGGACATAATGATGTTGATACTGTACAAACTGTATATGATAACCTTAACCTAAACCTACACATTACAGAAAACCTTTTGATTTTTACATTTAAAAACAATTTATTATATTATATTATATTATATTATATTATATTATATTATATTATATTATATTATATTATATTATATTATATTATATTATATTATATTATATGCAGGGCTTGACATTAACTTTTTTTCTCACCAGTCACTGTGGCTAGTGATTTTCCAAAATTACTACTAGCCACTCAGCATTTTCACTGGCCAAAATTATGTTGTTGGGAAATTTGTTGTTGTCTGTATGTAAATGACCACTGTACGCACCCAAATCAAGTCTACATGAAATGTATAACATGACAGGTCATCAAATAGGCCTGTTTAGCTCTGATAAGGTTGTGTGTAAAGATCCTTAATCTAGACAGAGAAACAGTTGCTTGTCTGAAAAAATATAATTTATTCTCAATCAATATTCTCATCAGTGTTCTATTAACTATCACATGGGCTATTTAAATCTAGCATATTTTGTATATGAGCCCATACAGTATAGCCTAGTGAAATATACACTCACTAAAGGATTTTTAGGAACACCTGTTCAATTTCTCATTAATGCAATTATCTAATCAACCAATCACATGGCAGTTGCTTCAATGCATTTAGGGGTGTGGTCCTGGTCAAGACAATCTCCTGAACTCCAAACTGAATGTCAGAATGGGAAAGAAAGGTGATTTAACCAATTTTGAGCGTGGCATGGTTGTTGGTGCCAGACGGGCCGGTCTGAGTATTTCACAATCTGCTCAGTTACTGGGATTTTCACGCACAACCATTTCTAGGGTTTACAAAGAATGGTGTGAAAAGGGAAAAACATCCAGTATGTGGCAGTCCTGTGGGCGAAAATGCCTTGTTGATGCTAGAGGTCAGAGGAGAATGGGCCGACTGATTCAAGCTGATAGAAGAGCAACTTTGACTGAAATAACCACTCGTTACAACCGAGATATGCAGCAAAGCATTTGTGAAGCCACAACATGCACAACCTTGAGGCGGATGGGCTACAACAGCAGAAGACCCCACCGGTTACCACTCATCTCCACTACAAATAGGAAAAAGAGGCTACAATTTGCATGAGCTCACCAAAATTGGACAATTGAAGACTGGAAAAATGTTGCCTGGTCTGATGAATCTGATGAGTCTCGATTTCTGATTTTCACCAGAATTTGGTGTAAACAGAATGAGAACATGGATCCATCATGCCTTTGTTACCACTGTGCAGGCTGGTGGTGGTGGTGTAATGGTGTGGGGGATGTTTTCTTGGCACACTTTAGGCCCTATATAGAGCATCTTTGGGATGTGGTGGAACGGGAGCTTCGTGCCCTGGATGTGCATCCCACAAATCTCCATCGACTGCAAGATGCTATCTTATCAATATGGGCCAACATTTCTAAAGAATGCTTTCAGCACCTTGTTGAATCAATGCCACGTAGAATTAAGGCAGTTCTGAAGGCGAAAGGGGGTCAAACACAGTATTAGCATGGTGTTCCTAATAATCCTTTAGGTGAGTGTATATCCATATTTTCATGTGATTTGACAGTTTATTTAATCAAAAATCTAAAAGGTGTACATCAAACCTGACACATAGATGAACACTTAACAGTTGGTTTTATGACTTTAAGTCATTCTCTTCTAATGCTATTTAAGTTAGAAGCGAATTTGCGAATATTGAATGTACAACATCAAGCCAAACTTTAGCCAGTCACATCAGACGTGCTTTGGTTCTGCTGTGATATTTATTTGAAACTATTTTAGTTGCTGAAATAGAACAAAAACAGTCAATCACTGTACGATGAATGCATCTCCTATGTACTCCTATCTGCTTTGTTTGTTGTACGATGAGAATGCAGATTTCAGAGAGCAAGAGCGAGCTCTGAACACAGGTCTTTCGGCAAAGACTAATCTGAACGCTTCTGATTATTAGACATTACATTCATAAACTCAACAGAATCGCGTGTGATTGGTTATAATGCGCAACGCGATTATAACAGAGACTACAATAAGATTCAACACGCCAAAGTGGCTAGTGGGAGGGACTGTGTTACACGCCACAGCTGATATCCACCCACAAATAGCGGGTTGATGGGTGTTAATGTCAAGCCCATTTATATTATATTATAAACACTATAAAAATGTAAAACGCTGACAGAAAACGCAACAAATTGAGTGAAGAAGAAACAGTTTTATTCTTACCTTTATAGTCCGAAGTATCCATTCAGTAAACTCGACAGCACAGTCGGCAAATATGAGTACACGACATGCTAGAGCTTTTATGTAAATAGGTGCTGCATTCATCCAATCAATGACACTGACCCCGCAAATATGCAAATAAGAACGTTAACCCAGGGTTTAGGAATGTAGCCTACAATGTGAAACATCATTTTATGAATACCCAGGATTAATTGTTAACCCCGGGTAAATTATGAGTAGTGTGAAACGTGAAGTAAAATAACCCAGGATTCAGTTTACCCAGGGTTTAGAATGTCCTAGGGTTAACTATTTAAAGTGTGAATTGAGTAATTTAGAATTTCAGCTTTCAGCTAGTTCTTATCTTATCTCTAGTTGGCTTATCTTAATATCTGTTCCACGCAAAACACAGAATGAAAGCTATGCCAATCAACACTGGTCTACCACACTACAGTGTGTAAATGCTGCATCTATTTTGTCTTTATCGCTATTTTTGATCTGTAATATAATGTTATCTGGAAGGTCATTTTGATGTGACAAAAGATGTCAAATGGTATTCTTTTGTGCATATAAAATACTGACAGACTAAATGAGATTAAATAATAGAGTAACGCAAACATCCAACTGAGGAAACAATTTTGCAAACCTGTGTGGACAGAAAGGTTTTCTGTTGTTGTTGTTGTTGTATTGGAATAGTTTTGAGATCTCAAGTGGAAAATGGAATATTGTTTATCCTATTTGTTAGCATCTTTAATTAGGTCTCCAGGCATTCTATCAGCAATGAGACCATGCCATTCACACATTCTCACCTTATTCTACCTATTGCAAATGTCACTTTCTGAAGCGAGGCATGCATGCTTTTATGAGGTCGCATTAAATGTCTAGCATAAGCCACTGAAAAAATAAAAGATATATATATATATATATATATATATATATATGATTGATGCCACCTTGATATGTACACTGCCCAGCTGTTTGGATTTAAATAGGCAAATGCTATGGTTGGATAATTATTGCAGTGATTATTATGTTTTTGGCAACAGTTTTTCTAATCGTAATTATGGAGAGTGTAGTTTTTCATTTCTTAACCTCAAACACATTCCTTTAGTGACCCAGGAAGTCATTCACTACCCTCCTCCTCATTAATTTTTTAGTTAGACATCATCCTTCTTAGTATTCTTCAATCAATTTATTATAAAAGATAAAAAATATAAAATTATAAAAGAATGCCTGTTTTCCCATTAATTTTTTGTAAAAATGGTATAGGGTCGCTAACGACCCTCGATGTGTGTGTAAGTATATTGTTTTCTGCACAACAATAATTTAATTTTTAATGACTGAATAAGTGCAATTCACCTTTATTCCACAAGGTGGTAATGTCTGATATACAATGACGAAATTCGTAGACGTTTCGCAGACAGAAAACAAAAGAATAGGAAGTATCATCAGAAAAACTTGGCTAAACGATTTACAGCAGAGCAAGTACTGAACACAGTCAAACATTAGAGTCTCTGTCACCTGATGGTGGATCTGGTGAAGAAGCTGTCAGCGATGAAAATATTGATTTTGAAGATGTTGAAAATTATAGTTTTGAGAACATGTTTGAGATGGCGAATATGAGCCAAATGCTGTTCTGGAAAATGAGCTCTGATGAGGAGAGTGATGATGGTATAAAACATCTGCTCAAACTGAACCCTTCCATGCTCCAAAAGGTTACAAAATATGCATTATTTTATTCTTCTGTAATTGTTACTCTAATATCAGGAGAGTTAATGTCGTGACAGGTAGAGATCCATCCATGTTAGATATTGATCCGGGTCGCTAAAGACCCAAACATGTAATAATGATTGGCGAAAAATTCATGCATTTAAGGGCTAAACAACCATGTAGGAAGACACATGGTCATATTCAAGGACGACAATGTCAAGATGCATCAGGCTCAAATTGTGAAAGAACAGTTGGGCGGGAGCAAGAAGGATCATTTTTACTTTACAGAGTACTTGAATCTTGCATTGCCAATAAAAGATCTTGACCAAAAATTGATGCACCTCTTGATGGAAATAAATGCTGTGATGGTCAAGATCTTGTATTGACAAGTCTCCTCCAGCACATTCCCAAAGACTTTCAATGAATTTAAGGTCTGGACTCAGAGGTGCCAATTCATGTGTGAAAATGATTCTTCATGCTTCCTCCCAACCATTCTTTCACAATTTGAGCCTGATAAATCTAGACATTGTCATCTTGGAATATGACCATGTGTCTTCCTACATGGTAGTTTAAGAGATGAAAAGCTACACAATCCATCAGTTAGGGTTAGAAAAACTGTTGCCAAATATATAACATTCTAGAACCATAATAATCACAGCAATAATGATCCAATCATTGACTCTTATTAAGCATTTTCCTATTTAAATCCAAACATTGACTATTTATTTTTTTTGGCCAGGCAGTGAAGACTACAAATAGATTACTTTGCAATTTAATAAGATAAAAAAAGATTGTGTTTTGGTGGCACAGTTATAGGAGGAAAGTGAGAATGAAGAGTCAAGTGCAATAGAGCCGGACGGCCTGCCATGCAGCTGGATATTAGTCTTCCTTCCATAAGATTGGTGGGCTGAATTGAGCTGGTGTCCATCCATGACTGAAAACACAGGGCTAAAACTGTGCTTGTAGTCCAGGTTCTCTCTCCAAAACCATTGAAAGGATTTTACACCTGATTTCACATGCCGCTCACTAAATTTCTTCCAATTTAACACAGAAACCTGACTTGCCTGACCAGAGTCTGGCCTTGGTTAAAATTTTGTCTCTGCTGAATCACTCATATGTGGCTCAGTAAAGGCAGTTTTACAAAGAGCATAAGTTCCGAGCAACTTATAAATCAAGCAATAATAGCACACAGGATTTATAGCACAAGAAAGATTTTAAGGTGATGGCAAATGGTTATATCCTTCATCATTTCATAGGAATTTCACTCAAGGGCTTTGCAAAGTATTACAGTTAATAGAGCATGACCTCTGCAGCAGAGGAGCATTTTAAGACAAAAGCAGGTAGAAGCTCTCATCTCATACACGCATAGAAAGAAGTTGTAGAGTCTGTCTGCACTGAGCCACAGATTCAGTCTAAATTCAAAACTGCTTTTCTTTTCTAATATGCTCAGGCCAGCAAGGTTTTTTTGTATTTGTTAAAAATGTGGTGCAAATCCATCAATATGGAAAAACAAAGAAGAAAAGATCTTAAACTTTCATTTTGCTCTTTACTTTCAATGCTTTTGACATTGATGTCCATAAAATTGTTAAACTATTCAATTTCTTTTGAACAGTTTCCCTTTAAAACATGTTAGTTTATGTGGCATGAATCTGTCTACAGTAAGTACGGTCTTAAATAGCACTATTGTGGCACTAACCAGTAGTGGCTAAAAGTGATTTGTTTTCGATGATGTTTCATTGTCTTAATTAAATTATTTTATTATAATTACATGAAATGATTGGTGTCATGCTGAATATAAAAATATCCAAAACCACTAGAACAATGTGACATTTTGTTGACTTGTGTACTTACTGCAGTGGAAATTAATTTTGCTTTTTGTATTTACTTTATATTATGTATGTGTCTGCATGACTACAGACAACTGATCTTAGTAAAATTACTGTGTATGTGTGTTGTTTTAAGTGTCAGACGAAACAAGCTTAAATTGTGTTTGGAACAAAAGGTGTTACTGGTCTACATTAGAGACCTAGAGATGGTTTTGTCCCTTATATGTCATAGATCTTCAGTTTTATTAACATAACTGGAAAACAGCAGGGTGGGGGGTGAGTGATCTATATTAGGCAGCCTACACTGGGTGAGGCTGTCCTTCTCTGCAGAAATTTGTCTGTATGTGAATGAAATAAATTTCTTTGAAGAAAAGTGGGTTTGGTTTTAAATAAAATCTCACCACTAAAGAGTTAAAATTTCCACGACATTACATTATCCCAAATGTTTCCAAGAAGGTCTAAATGCAGAGAAATAAGCCATTTTAACCAGGACATGGATCTTTTAACCTGTCAATGACATCATGCTCACGTTACCCTCAATTTCCGGATTTATTTTGTAGAAACCATGGAAACACCAAAGACACTCTAATATATTATGTGTTTTATTAGACAGATAAGCAACTGTTGGATACATTTGTAACCCCTCACCTCAGGTCCTACTCGCCCCGCTCTGCGCAGGCCTCGAACATGGGTCTCCAACATGAGAGTTGGACACTCTAGCAAGGAGGCTAAAGGCTGCAACCTCTAGCATCAGTCGCTAGAGTGTCTCTTGAGATCAGAGGAGTGAGGTTTTATTCAGACAGCAACTACTTGCTGGCCTTCCGTTACACGTTCATCGACAGAAAACTAATCATTGTTATATAGCTCAACACAGTTAGTCTTATTGTTTAAATCTGGTTTTCTTGATTTACCGCGAGTACCGTGTTTTACCATGCCTAATATCGATCTAGCTAACTGAAGTGTGCAACAAGTGTCTCATAGTAGCCGCCGAGCGAAAGCATTATAGCATTATAACATAACTTTCAACACGATCAAATGTATCTAATTTGATAAAACAGAGCTGTTACCCCACATACGGATGACTGGAAGAAGTGGAAGTGTTCGTCTGAGGCATATTAAAAACTAAAATTAATAAATCTTTAATACATTAGCTCATCCAAGAATATGATTTCTGCCCGAGTCTGGCAGATTTCTGGATTCTTTTCTACCAGCTGTACAGGTGAAGACAACAATTCCCATGATTCTGCAAAATCAAGGCGTCATCAAGCTACACCTTTGTTTTGAATAAGTGACCTCTAGCGGTGAAAATTACATATTGTGCCTTTAATCGAAACTTTAGCAAATGTTCTGAGAAAATATTTTTGTTAGCTGGGAGGGGACCTGATCAGGCAGGGGGCCCTATATCGAAGTCAGCCGAAGGGACCTGGGACATCATATTGCAGTAGTAAAATGGGTTTCACACTGAATATCATGATGAAGGGGTACTTCACTGCTGATAAGATGGGCTTCAAAACTTCAACACCCATAATGCACTGGGCATGTTGCCATTCAAGGCCACTCCCACCAGTCTGCCATGGATACACTTACCACATTCAAATACTGCCTTGCTTTGGTAGGAAATACTTAAGTTGCTTTTGGTTTTCACTAAAGCCCTGGAGCTGTCAAAAGAACTTTAGCTGACAAATAAATGTGAATTTATCAGTCCATGTAACACAGAGAAGAAGTAGCTTAAACATTGTTCATTTAGCCTACATACAGCAACTACCAACATTGTATCAATAAGCGGGTTAAAAATCGGTGAAGTTACACTAATGAAGTTAAAACACTAAAAAAACTATACAGCTGACCCATTAGAACAAGCACTCTCAGGAATAGAGATGGCTTTAGCTTTACTTTATTAAACAGTCGCCACCATGGCTGTATCTCATACTAAGTTTCATGTTGCGTTCAGAGGAAATGTACGTCAGCATTTTACAGATCTCATTACATTGCAAATCTATAAATATTCAATCAAAATGGTTGCCTAGAGAGAAACGGTTCTTGTGCCTCACCGATGAACTAATTGAATCCATGAAACGCTCTAGCAAATATGCCCGCAGTGCACATGTCATTGTAACCCCGAGAGTCAAGCGACTGCAAATTGGTTTTTTGAAAAAACATATTTTTCTTATATGGAGTGTATGTATTCTGCTGGAGAGCTTGGAGAGTGTGTATAAAGAGCTTTGACTGTGGCATTGGAACTTCTGTCACTACGACGCATGTTTGCTTGATCGCAATCTTATGGTGAAATTAATTTAACCCTTTGTGGTGCGGTTAACACAGAGTTCTCAGACCTAACAGCTTCTACCCATTTTTTGGTTATTGTTTTTGCACTCGCTGCTGGAAGAGAGAAGCAGACAGGCAGTGAACCAATCTAGGGAAACTTTCTAATGGCTAAGAACATCTTGAACAGCCCAAAAAAAGCCTTTTCTATTTGCATGTAATCTAATTCTACACGCAGTCTTTTTGCTCCATCTACAATGCACATAATTAATGTGTTTTTATGCTGTTGCCAACAGTGATGGTGTTTATACCATGATCAAAGTGGATCTTCATGATACTTACTTGTATAGTGTCTCAGTGAAACAGTGAAAGTAAACACAAAATAAATAATTAAAACACCACGTAAAGAATACAATTTATTTTTCCACTCTTTCTCCAGAGAGACTTGTGATAGTAATGATGATTAGAGACAGATATTTTACATGGGATGTTTTGACAGGCATCACTGCTGAATAGAGGTAGACAGAGGATGATTTTAAATGAGGCTCTCATTCATTTTACCTTTGAGATTAATTAACTTCCGTAGGAGTCGATGAGACTTGCTGTTGTGTCATTGCAACACTTGCCTGAGTGATTCTCATGGGTGAATTTACTGAACAGTACTCCTGCGCAAAACCTGTCTTAATCTCTAAACACAGGTGCTAAAATCATTGAAATCCATTGAAATTGTTTAACTATAACGATAACTATCAGTATAACGTCTTAATAATTGTTAGGCTATAAATCAGTGAGAATAGGGAAGTTCGCACATCTATAATGATAACAACAAGGAGGAACAATATCATCGGAATCACTTTCAGAATGAATTTTTTTTTTTTTTTTTTTTTTTTTTTTTTTTTTTGCTGATGAACAGACAAAATGAAAGGATGCCAGATCTTGGAAGTCTCCTGAATACTCCACAACCTAGTACTCGACCACAGATGGTGAACTGTGTTGTGCATAGTGCTTTCAGCACTAATTTTGGGTTTTTTGCACAATTGATTTGCATAATTCCTTTAGTCAATCTGCCACAATCAGTGAGTGTAATTCATTTTAGTGAATTCCTGGATCACAGCCACCCAAAACTAATACTAATAAGAACTAATTATCAAAAAAAAAAAAAAAAAAATTCAAATTAATTTACAGAAATGTTATCTTTTTAAAGAGGTCATTACATGAGAAATTTGTAATTGTTATCTTTTATCTCTTATCTTTTGAAGACGTACCATTAATACTATAATTCTATAAAAACATAACAGTTAATTATGTACAGTCTTTATACTCCACTGAAAACATAGTTATGTATATTATATTGCATTTCTGTCAATAGATCCACATAAATATTACACTGCACCTTTAAAAGTGTCATGAACTGGCTTTTTTATTTTTTATATGTTTTTTTATATTTATATGTCTGAGGTCAACTCATGATGTTCGCTTGGTTTTACATTCAAAAACATCATAATGAATAAGTAATAGGCTATTTTCTACACTGGTTTTGAAGCTCTCTCCTGAATGCTCGGTTTTGATGGGCATGCCGCAATGTAGACTTGGAAGTAAACGCCACGGCTAGGATTGGATAAGATTTGCATATTTAATGAGCTTCAGCTCCCCTGTCAGTTCACGTGAGGGAGGGATTGTTTTGAAAGCGGCAACCGGAATGATTCTCTCACAGGGCTCGCACGCGTCTTTATCAAACAAACACAATGATTTATCTCTCATCCACCCACGAGTGATTGGAATATAATTTTTTTATTACTTGGCCCGCCCCGATCGGTGGATATAAGCACGAACCACACACGCCCATCAAATATAAAGTCAAGAGAGTGAACAACGCACATCGAGAAAGGAATGTTATTTCACTATTTAACATTCACCGGCCTGCCGATAGGATTACGTTTTGGTAGCCCGTCTGAAAAACACATAGCCCCGGGATGTTGGGCTTTGCAAGCCCTGGCCCATACATCTCTGAGTCTGATAACAAATAAAGGATTCTCCAGCCTGTGACAGCGTACACATAATCAAAACGATCTGTAACAATGCAATACTATCACATATAAAAAACATGTTTTACTCACATAAGGGTGTTGCACCATTCCTGTCGGATCCAATATAAAAGGCACAGCATTATGTTTTAATCTCAATATGTCTGCAAATCCAGTCTCGACCTGTGCCTTGTTTACAAACGATTCCGCGGTGAAATGAAGCAAACAAACGTGCAATGTCTTCCCCACGTGAGCTGAATCTTCATTAAAAATAAAGTTCAACCACACATTCCTAATATTAGAATCCGAAGGAAGCTTATGCAGCGACTGTGTTCTTCCACAACCAGGCACAGCGCAATATCTTACTCTCTTCGGCATGTTTATTGCTCTGTAGCACGATCCATTTAGCTCCACGAGTCGGTGGACGGGGCTACATATATTTATCGTACATATTTATCTGTTGAGGCGGCGTTTCTGCATTCTATGATGTCAATGGTCCACATATTCTGAGATCTCTCGTTTGCTGGGTCTAGTGTCAATAAAAGCTTTTCTTTGACTAACAAGGAAGTTTTCAGCTCCGAAACTTAGATATTCTTATATCACAATGAACTTTTATATTTCAGAGGCTCAAGGGAAAGTTGATTTCTCAATTCATACCCCTTTCAAATACCCCTTCAATACCCCTTTAAAACTTCCTCATTATAAACAAAGCAATTATTTTATCAAGTTCCAAAAATGGCTTATTTTGATTTTGCGGGATCTGTAACATTTGCATATGACTGCCTCCAGAGCAAGACATCGACAAATAGTTACACATCATCACACCATAGCCTCCACCCACTGGTGTTCAGTCTCTTAACCGTTGACACTTGCATCACTTGTGTCACTTCAAAAGCAAATAAAACCCACTATAATCCCTGACAATAGCCCCTTTCACACATACAATCTTTACTGGTAAAGAGAAGTGATGATGAACAGGACCTTTTCAAAAATACCAGTAAATTGGTTCTGGCAATTTACTAGTAAGCGAAGTTGTAACATTAACAGTAAATTACCGGTATGATGCGATGTGTGAACGCAGAATAAAGATTACCGCTATGAGCATTTACAAATTCAGATTACGCTGACATAAGAAGTTTGCTTTGGGGCAATCATAAAGTTCTTATGGAGATGATGTGATTACTCCGCGCTGTTTACAGTAAGCTTTTGAATAATTTTTCTATGTAAATGTGTTCGTCAGTTGAATATTATTATGCATGTCACATGTTTTTAAGGGCAAAAACATGTTCTATATGATCATCCCCTTATGCCTATCACTCAGACATCAAAACATTTTTGTAAAATTGAACAGATAGTGAAACTAAAGTGCTTCTCCTCATGCGGGCGACAACGGTGCACTGTTTAAAGATAATTTCCGATGACTGACAATTTACCAGTATGTTGCTGCTATTTTGCTGCCATGTGTCCAAAGCATTTTTTCACGTGGCTGGTGTATTTTTCCAATTGTTTTCAATACGAGCGCCGCGTTTTTAGAACGCCAGAAGCATAACGAGGCGCTGCATGTCTTTTTCAGCCTCGTTACGCTCCTGCCGTTCTAAAAATGAGGCGCTGTGTGTCTTTTTCACACTCGCTAAACACTCTGTGTTTTTTACCGGTCGCTGGGAAATGAAGAATATTCAACCTTGAGTAAAACGCAGCGCTCCTCACGGTCACTTTTTACCCAGCCGTCCAGTCACAGTGGAGGAGGGACGGGACAAATACAACACCGACCAACCACCACATTCTGCTTTTACAACGTCAACAGATGACAACAAGAAGCATAATAACGGAACAAAATTATTTAAAACAAGAGCTAGAGCAAGTACTTTACATTGTATCGACATTTTTATATAGAATCAATGCATAAACTATCTGTGAAAGGAGATACTAGTAATACTTCCACGGATATTCCGTATCATAGCAAGCAAAGAGTCTCAACTGAAAAAAAAAAAAAAAAAAAAAAAAAAAAGAGCGCCTGGCGTTTTCAGCTGCAACACATACCTTACCGGTAAAAAGCCAGAACACCGTTGTTTGTGTGAATACCATATTTATGTATTTACCGGTCGTCATTCTGGTAATTTAACGGTAATTTACCGGGATTGTGACAACAGGAGTCTGTTTAAACAGCTTGTTTGTGTGTCTGTACAGACTTCAGAAGGATCTCAGCATCGGAAACAATTGGAGGGTTTATTTTAATGGCATCCCGGATCACGGTGGAATATTATATGTTTGTTCGGAGCATTGTAATGGAGAGTTAACAAAGAAACTAAGTTGAGAGATAAAGCTGTCAGCTCTATTGGATCTGCAAGTAAATGTTTTCACAATGCTTTGTCTGTAAATGTCTGGTTTTATATGGATAATGTTTTCAAAACACTTAGTCACATGCAATAGCAAGTGGGCGTTGATACTGTTTCATATGCAATGATGTTAGCCAATCATAACAGCGGCCATTTACCAGAGGTGAAAAGTAACGAATTACATTTACTCAGGTTACTGTAATTGAGTACTTTTTCTGTGTACTTCTACTTTTTTAAGTAGCCTAGTTTTAAAAATCTGTAATTTTACTTTTACTTAAGTATGTTTTGCTTGAAGTAATGTACTTCACATTTTAAACCACATCCGTTACTGAGTAAAAAATTAAAAAATAAATAAAAAAAACAAAAAAAAGTGGGGAAAACCGCGCTCCGGAACCTACTGCATTGAACTGAAGTGCGATAGAGTGATGCAGACCCAGCTGAAAGCAAACGCCGTCGTGAACCCCTGGCTAGCATGGAAATACTTTGGATATAGAAAAAAAAATAGCGTGGTGTTGTCCTGGAGGATATCAAATTTGCACAAAATGTTGATGCAAATGAGGAAACACATAGAACATGTTCGGGAACACATCCCTCTGTGCAGATAAAGGTATGTTTATAACTTAAGGCCGAATGATTTCTGTGGTGCAGAGGGAATCCCAGAATCCAGTCATGATATAACGCAGATATATCACGTAACACTGATGGATGAATGAATAAATCGAAAGTAGAGCTGTACAATAAATCAAATCGCGACATGGTATGTGAATATAAAGCGCAAAACACTGCTATATAAATATATGATCTGCTTGTTCTGTCTCTGTGTGAATGAGCAGCGCCGTTTCGTTTAATACATACTCAGGTACGCGCGATGCTCGTGGTGTTTTTAACGTCTCACAAACCATATTTGGATATGAACACATGAACATTTCCAGAGCTGATCTGAGAGAACCCCTAATGAGCATTTATCATTTTATTTGAATAAAACCCATTGTTAAATACACTCTGAAACAGGTCTTCACTAAAAACCGCCAAAATAAACGCGTTTGGTTTAACTAGAAGGAATTATGACAGAAATATAGGCCTACAATAGAATGTACTTGTCAAAATAACAATAATAATAATACATAATTTAAGCATTATTTAAGAATATATTTTTTTAATCCATGGTTTAATCGAATAAATCTCTGTTTTGCAGCACTTTGCCAAAAATAAAAGAATAAAGTTTGTTACATTGTATTGATTACCACCGTTTTGGTAATATATTTGTATTAAATCATTACAAATAAAATAATAATAATAATAATAATAATAATAATAATAATAATAATAATAATAATTCATAGGACTATTATTCTTAAACATTTTTATAAATTAATGCTAAAAATAAGTTGTTATTAATCTAATTCATAACAATTTATTGAATTTAGTTGATTAGACATGTTTTATTGAAATTTTAATAAACAAAACAAACAAATGGTTTCAAGTTTGTTATAATAAAACATTTGTTTCAAAAAAAAAAAAAAATCCATTTAAAAAAAAATTAACAGCCATTTTAACTGATGATAATAATAACCATAATTTAATGATACAGTTTATTTATTAAATAATAGTTTAATACCGTGATGCCATGAAACTTTGTTTTCTAAGATGGTTATATTGTGAAAATCTCATTCTGTCATAACCATACATGGGAGAGTACCCCACCCCCGCTGTTAAAGTAAGTACATTTTAAATGAACTACTTTTTACGTTTACTTGAGTAGATTTTTAGACCGGTACTTTTACTTGTACTTAAGTAAAAGTTCATATAAATAATAGTACTTTTACTTGAGTAGAATATTTTGTTACTCTTTCCACCTCTGCCATTTACTGACAAGCCTTAAAGGAGCTGACCCTTAAAAAGTGATCATTTCAGCATCAGAATGAGGTTTGAAAATAATTGTTTTTCCACAGATATATTTGTTTTTGTTTTGTTTTTTTTGCAAAAAAAAAAAAGTGAACCATTAACATTAAAATAATAAAATAAAATCAAAATCCATGTCATGACCCCTTTAATGCAGTGCTTGTTTTTTTGTTTTTTAGTTAAAAAGCATAAAACATTACAGCAAGTTTAATATTTTTTTTTACTTTTTTACCAATAACTGTGATGTTTAGAACTGGAACTTATACAGTCTACAAGGCTACATTTTGCAAAGGATTCCTTGAAATACAATGTATCTTCTTGAGAATCAGGTTTCATGAATCAAATCAATCAGACAATCACTGCTCTTCAGACAGAGCGAGAAAGACATGCATACCAGTGCGCAAGTAATCTCAGCAATTCTTTTGTGGTGAAAAGCCGTACCATCCTGACAAACGTAACCAGGCTGAAGGGGGTGCGTTATGAAGTAGAGTGTTTGTCAGACAGGGCCGGACAGTGCTCAGATAAACCAGTGGGTCCTGACGACTGACACAATATATATAATATTTTATCGCTGAAATTAATGCAATTTCCAATTTGGTTTTGGAATTTTCCAAAACCAAAATTAAAGTCTTCATTTAGCAGAAAACTGAAAATAAAGTTTAGATAATTTAATTTGGGTTACTGAGTAACTGTTGTTCAGGGTGTCATGTACTCAGTTGATGAGTCTTATGCCAAAGTTACATTGCAAAGGCACAGAATAGTTTCTGAAGTGGCAATAAGGTGTCTTACACAGACTGTTTAATGCTGCTCAGAGGTGGCATAAGTGTATTTACACATAAATTTTAACTTATATACTTAATAAGTTAACAGTACTTAATACTGTTATACTATGGCCTGATGTGGGTCAGAGCAGATCTGGCTTTTTTTTTTTTGCTGCATTACATCTTTACACAGGATTTTACGAGTTCACACTTACAGAGTAAAGAGTATGCGTATTTGGCATGCTGTTTCGAGGAGAGGGCTCCAAGCTCGGAATTTGGCCTGAACCCAGAGTACTTCCCCCATATCCCTGGCTAGGATAGCAACCAGCCAAGAGTGACAAGTCGGGGTGGCGGAGGGATGCAGAAAAACTGTCAAAAAACACAAGTTAGTCATCTATGTATATATAGGCCTCCTCTCATGCTGATTGGATAGATCATTTGAATGTGATCCTCCCAAACTTTGTTAACCCTTAAATGCACCTCGGGTCTTTAGTGACCCGGGATGTCATTCACTACCCTCCCCTCATTCATTATTTAAAGTTAGACATCAACCTTAGTATTCCTCAATCAATGCATTATAAACAATATAAATTAATTCCCATTAATTTTTGTAAAAAATTGTATAGGGTCACTAACGACCCGAGGTGTGTAACAGTGTAAGTATATTTTTTTCTGCACAACAATAATTGAATCTTTAATGACTGAATAAGTGCAATTCACCTTTATTCCATAAGGTGGCAATGTCTGAAACACAATGATGAAGTGACATTTCACTCATAGTTATCGCAGACAGAAAACAAAAGAATAGGAAGAATCATCAGCCAAACTCAAATGAGCAAGTACTGAGCACAATCAAACATTAGTGTCACTGTCACTTGATGGTAGAGCTGGTGAAGAAGCTGTCAGCGATCAAAATATTGATTTTAAAGATGCTGAAAATGAGAGTTTTGAGAATATGTTTGAGATGGCGAATATGAGCCAGATGCTGAATGTTCTGGGAAATGAGCTCTGACGAGGACAGTGATGATGGCATAAAACATCTGCTCAAACTGAACACTTCCAAGCTCCAAAGCATAACAAAATATTTAATTTTTTCTGTAACTGTAACTCTAATTTCAGGAGAGTTTTATATTATCGCAACAGGTAGAGATCCATCCATGATAGATATAGATCCGGGTCGCTAAAGACTGAATATGTAATAATGATTGGCGATACATACATACATTTAAGGGTTAATAAAACAATTTGAGCTAGCACAGAGCAGCCATGCCTCTAGGAACATTTTTACGGCAACAAGCCACCTCCACACAGCTGATATGTTTACCTGTTATAATTTATCCATTTTATAGATGCTCTGAAAACACAATGACCCTCAATATAAACTTCTGGCATGATTCCCTGGCTGCGTCCGAAAACTTAGGCAGCTGACTTGTTGCCTCGCATGAAAGGCACCTCACGAAACTGATTTTGGACAGACTTCTAAGGCAGTGTAACAGTTTAATGATCTACAGCAAAATAGAGAGAGATTTGGTGAAAACTAAACAAATATTTAATAACGACACTAGTAATTTCTCGCTAGAAATTACATCAGAAGTGGGAAATGTTGGTCAGAAACGTACATTTACACACAAACTGACCAGCAAACACAACTTTAGTATGCCATCTTTTTTTTCTTACTCAACTGTCACAGAATGGAACGCACAGGATTGTGGGATATCAAAGGCAGCGAAGGATATGCTGCCTTCAAAACTCGTTCAGATGAATGTCTCTTAGGAGGCAGGAAATGAAGGTAACATTGGATTCGGACGTGCCTTGATGCCTTCCTACCTTGAAATGTGTCATCCGAAGGTAGCATTTTCCAGGTTTCGGACGCAGCCCCTGTATGTCTGTTTCATGGTTTCAAGTTGATTTACTAACATTAGGGTTTAATATTAAGGTGATTTATTAACTGTGGCGAGGCGGGGGACCGTGAGAGCGGGCCGGTGGCGAATGTTAATGAGCGTCAGCTGTGCGCCATACCGGCCTTGCCTCATGGAGGAGTGACGGGAGTATAAAGGGAGGAGCGACGACATGGCAAGACGAGAGAGGACCAGGCCTGGAGTTTATGTTTGGTTTTGTTTTGTGTATGTAGGCGGCAGTCGGCCGTGAGGGGCTGCCGCCATTATTGTGTTTTGTTTTGTTTTTAGGCGGCAGTCGTCCGTGAGGGGCTGCCGCCGACTTTATGGTTTTATTTTTGGATTAAAGTTTTTAAATGTTTGCCGGTTCTCGCCTCCTTCTTCCCTGATCGTTTCATTGGTGTTACATTGGTGCCGAAACCCGGGAGGAAGGAGGGACATGCTGTCGGAGAGCCCTCGCTGCTGAGGGGGATCGCGGTGCTGAGGAGTTCGGGCAGCGCGGATGAAGGAAGACCGCGAGTGGCTGCCCGAGGCGGTGGTGCTGGAGCGAGTGAAGATCGGGGTGGGACGGAGAACTCGCTGCCGTGCCCCTGGGCCGAGGTGGGGTGGTTGCCGTCCGAGAGGGAGCGGAGGAGTCGCCGGCCGAAGCCTGCTGCCGTCCGCCGCATAGGGGAGGAGCGAGGGGCGCGGGGCTCGCTGCCGGCTCCCTCAGTAGGAGGAGCCACCGCCCGCCGCCAGGGGCGGAGGAGGATCGAGCCGCCCACCAGCGTCCAGTGCCATCGCATGGCACGCGAGGAAGAGCCTCTCGGCGGGCTGAGGACCGAGCGACAGTGTGTCCGGGAACCGGAGCAGATATTTTTTTTTTTCCTCTCTCCCCTCTCTCGTTCTGTCGCTCCTCATGCTCCCCACTCCGTTTCTCTCGCCTCTGTGTTACCCCCAGGTGCCGCGGCCGCCGTGATCGCCCCCCCCGGGGATTGTGTTCTGATCTAGAGCGCAGTCTCAGGAGTGCCCCCCGGCCTGCGAAGGGCGTTGGGGGTATGTGGCGAGGCGGGGGACCGTGAGAGCGGGCGAATGAAGTAGAGCGCAGTCTCAGGAGTGCCCCCCGGCCTGCGAAGGGCGTTGGGGGTATGTGGCGAGGCGGGGGACCGTGAGAGCGGGCGAATGTTAATGAGCGAATGTTAATGAGCGTCAGCTGTGCGCCACACCGGCCTTGCCTCATGGAGGAGTGTCGGGAGTATAAAGGGAGGAGCGACGACATGGCAAGACGAGAGAGGACCAGGCCTGGAGTTTATGTTTGGTTTTGTTTTGTGTATGTAGGCGGCAGTCGGCCGTGAGGGGCTGCCGCCATTATTGTGTTTTGTTTTGTTTTTAGGCGGCAGTCGTCCGTGAGGGGCTGCCGCCGACGTTATGGTTTTATTTTTGGATTAAAGTTTTTAAATGTTCGCCGGTTCTCGCCTCCTTCTTCCCTGATCGTTTCATTGGTGTTACATTAACGTTTGTGCTCGTCAATTTAGTGGTGTTTGTGCCTTTATTTGCAGCCCAAAAAAGCATGTCTTAAACCAGGCGCTAACTGGTAGATTGTGTTGGTATTATGGAAATGATCCGGCTGCGTCTGCGTTCTTTATTTTGCACGTCGTCAGTAGATCACGCGTAGAACTTTACACTCCCATTGAGACTTTTTTGGAAATGTGCTCTCACGCTAATTTGCCCTGTTTAGTAAATCTGGCCCTAAATGTGTTTTCATAGTTCTTCTGCATCAAACATCTTTTGTGGATTATCATGTCTAGCCAGCACGTGACAACTTGAATGCAATATGTTTAATTATTTGCAATTATATGCCACCGGTCAAAAGTTTGGAATAGTTCATTAGCATCATTACTCCAGGCTTCAGTGTCACATGTTCCTTCAAAAATCATTCTAATATGTTGATTTGGTTATTCTAAATAATATAATATGTAATAATATTTCACAAAATTACTGTTTATACTGTATTTTTGACCAAATAAGTGCAGTCTTGGTAAGCAAAGACTTGAGACTTCATCTTAATTATTAAACTTTTGAATGGTAGTATACATATATTTGTTCAAATGTATTGTTTTCCCTTGCAGCTACTTTTTGTTAGTAGATTGTAGTGCAGCAAATTACTTTTTTAGAAATGTGTGGACTGTTAAATGATGACTAGATCGTAGCCTGTTTGGAAGTAGCTTCTCCAACACTGACACACGCACAAAACGCATGATAGAGCTGGGGACCCGTCCTGAACCCAGTAGACTTCCACACAATCCACAGAATTCAAAACAGAACCTCTACTAATTGCCTGTCTGTCTGTGTTCTGATCTCCACACCTGCATTATCCAAGACGGAATCTTCCAGAATGCCCGACAGTCAGTCTGTCATCCCCACTGAGCCTGAGAAGTGGGATGTGGAAAGAGCTACTGCCACTGCCGATACGTCGCAATGATTGCTTTGCGTTTGCCTGCGTATGTTAACGATGGCCCATGGCAGCTGGCATTCTCACAGACCACTGCATGGAAAATGGACCGATTTTCGGATTTAATTACCCACGATGGATTTTACCCCTTCTCTCTCTGTTCCTATCCTCTAAGCAGCCAGAAAACATTTATTTCGAAAACAGGACAAGACAAATGACAAGACCGTGGCCTTCCACCCCATTCCTTGGCTCAGTCCATGCATTCATGTTCTTTTTAATCCAGTGACAATGGATGATTCATTAGCATAGCTGAATATGTGCATTTGGACCAATGACAGCTCCGATCTCCATGCAGCTGTTGTTGTTGCTTGATGTGATTCCCTTTTGCATTTCAAAAACTTCCAGTGATCTCTTTGCACTTCATTTAAATGAAAATGTGTGTGCCATCCTCCGCAATATTCCCAAACCTTGTAATTTCTGCATTTGCATTTCTCTTTGTCAATATTTTGTTGTCATGCTATTATACAGCAAGTTACACATTATGATAAGACGCTGGGTGTCAAGACCTTGCGTCAGATTAATTGCTGTGTGAATATATATCTCGGATGAACAGTGTTTGCTTTAGACATTTACTTTGTTTCCTACAATTTAGTAAGTTGTCTTCCAATATATTCTTTTGTACATTTTATATTCTACACTCACCTAAAGGATTATTAGGAACACCTGTTCAATTTCTCATTAATGCAATTATCTAATCAACCAATCACATGGCAGTTGCTTCAATGCATTTAGGGGTGTGGTCCTGATCAAGACCATCTCCTGAACTCCAAACTGAATGTCAGAATGGGAAAGAAAGGTGATTTAAGCAATTTTGAGCGTGGCATGGTTGTTGGTGCCAGACGGGCCGGTCTGAGTATTTCACAATCTGCTCAGTTACTGGGATTTTCACACACAACCATTTCTAGGGTTTACAAAGAATGGTGTGAAAAGGGAAAAACATCCACTATGCGGCAGTCCTGTGGGCGAAAATGCCTTGTTGATGCTAGAGGTCAGGGGAGAATGGGCCGGCTGATTCAAGCTGATAGAAGAGCAACTTTGACTGAAATAACCACTCGTTACATCCGAGGTATGCAGCAAAGCATTTGTGAAGCCACAACACGCACAACCTTGAGGCGGATGGGCTACAACAGCAGAAGACCCCACCGGGTACCACTCATCTCCACTACAAATAGGAAAAAGAGGCTACAATTTGCACGAGCTCACCAAAATTGGACAGTTGAAGACTGGAAAAATGTTGCCTGGTCTGATGAGTCTCGATTTCTGTTGAGACATTCAGACGGTAGAGTCAGAATTTGGCGTAAACAGAATGAGAACATGGATCCATCATGCCTTGTTACCACTGTGCAGGCTGGTGGTGGTGGTGTAATGGTGTGGGGGATGTTTTCTTGGCACACTTTAGGCCCCCTAGTGCCAATTGGGCATTGTTTAAATGCCACGGCCTACCTGAGCATTGTTTCTGACCATGTCCATCCCTTTATGACCACTATGTACCCATTCTCTGATGTCTACTTCCAGCAGGATAATGCACCATGTCACAAAGCTTGAATCATTTCAAATTGGTTTCTTGAACATGCCAATGAGTTCACTGTACTAAAATGGCCCCCACAGTCACCAGATCTCAACCCAATAGAGCATCTTTGGGATGTGGTGGAACGGGAGCTTCGTGCCCTGGATGTGCATCCCACAAATCTCCATCAACTGCAAGATGCTATCCTATCAATATGGGCCAACATTTCTAAAGAATGCTTTCAGCACCTTGTTGAATCAATGCCACGTAGAATTAAGGCAGTTCTGAAGGCGAAAGGGGGTCAAGCACAGTATTAGTATGGTGTTCCTAATAATCCTTTAGGTGAGTGTATATCTCTTGCTTTATTTTCTTGCCTTAATTGCCCTCGCTGGGCGACATTTTACATTTTATTTTTACTTTAGGCAGACAGTAAATATTAAAAATAATAAATATGGTTAATAAAATAATTGATTAATAATACAATTAATAAATAATAATAATAAAAAATTATCCACATTCAAATCAATGTGTGGCAAGATGTGCCACTTTGTGCATATTTTTCCCATGCATACACGTTTACACAACAACAACGTACTAAAAACTTAAATGTTTTTCCTTTGCGATTTTCCTGTACAGATGACAATCAAAATGAATCCTGTTCACACAGATCTGCGAAAAATGATTAAAAAAACGCTGTATTCTGCTGCCAGGCCAGTAGTTGGCGATGTCACTTCGTAAAGAAACACCTATAGACTGAACACGTAATGCGCATAACATAACCATTTTCACAAATCTGCGTTTTTGTAGTTTACATGGGGACGATAACGGTAGCATTTTCAAAAACTTGTGATTTCAGGCCCCCAAAATGCCATTGTCATGTGAATGAACAGCCAAAACGCATAAAAAGTTTTCCGGTTTTAGAGTAACACTTATAAATAAATAACTACACAAGAACAAATGAGTAACACAATTTTAACACTCTAGTAACTATTACCTAACAAGAAACTATGAATTACTGAATTAGTAAGTAATAGTGCTTAGTCGAATGTGGTAGTTCACTATTAGCAAATCAGCAACTACTATTTTTTTTTTTTTTTATTCCTCCCAGAGGACTACTAAGAACTACTTTAGACAGGTTCATAATTAACATGAATAATGCATAATGTATAATTAATTCTAGCGTGAAGGTAATGGTAACCCACTAGTAATGACTCGGAGCAGGTTATGTTCAGAGAGTGAATTGCTATGGCTATTTACATACCCTGAAAGTTACCTTCCAAAGTTTTTGGAACCGAAAGTTGAGGTTATCTGCTTGCTTCCTCTTACACATACCCAGGTATGTCACATACCCTGCTTTCTGGAATACCCCCAGGTCCGGTCACCGTTATGTTAAGTTGTTGTGCTAGTACACTGTAAAAAATATTAATACAATACAATGAACAATTAATACAATACAATTAATACAATGAACATTTTTAAGAATTGACATCACCCTTTATTCAAATAGTATTAAAAGATTTTGTAAGCATATTGCATAACTGTGTTTTATTTGTTATAATGCAGTGAAACATGCCAAATTGTGCTTTTTCATGATTTATCAAAACATTTTTTATTTATGTGGTTCAGATACAATAATATTTTGAGTTTCTATTTATTAAACCCATTTCCTTCATTGTATTAACTAAAATTTTTAATTTCAATGAACTCAACATTTTAAGGCAACCAGGTTACTTATTTTTAAGTTAAACCAACATTTTTTTTTTTTTTTTTACAGTGTTTTCCTGTGTTTAGTGTATTTGTAATTAAACTACGTTGTATTACCTGTCTTTGTCTTCCTGCCTGCGCAAACCCGTGACAATATTGAAGGGCACAGGTAAATGTGACATTTATTATAATGGGTTTATGTGAAGATTGTTTTAAGTTCACTTAAATTAAAAGTTGTTTTATTATTAACATTATTAAAGCTTAATAAATGTTAAAAATGATAGCTGTCAATTATACTGTCATGCTGAATGCCTATAATTAATGCCTAAAATTGAGATAAATTTCATAGAGACATCAGCAGCAGTATTGGTATCAGGGATACTGGCCTTTTTTTTCATTAAAAAATAAATAAATAAATAAAAATACCATTAAACCAATATTTATTATAAATATAGGCTACTGTCTTTATGTTGTTTCTACATTAATTTGGAGATTAAATGTGAAATTATTACAATATCAAAATCTATTAAACTGTAATGGATCCCACTTGGACACTTAGCATGTATCCCAAAATATTATTTGACATTAGTTTTACCTCAGCTGATATCTCATTTCTTTTTGCATCAAGGACAACCGAAGCAAAAAGTGGCACAGCTTATCACACTCTCCATTATATATATATATATATATATATATATATATATATATATATCCATTAGGTGTGCAGCGCTAACACATTTTCCTTTGTCCTATTTTCATTATTCAGTAATTTATTTGTAGAATATTTAGTTTCAATGTCTTTTCATTTCAAATCACACTTCGATTGCCCTGTGGACACATTCTGGGGTGTTATTCACTCCACACACTGCTGTTGCTAAACTGACAGCATTAATTGGGAAATGATGCAACCTGTTTTGTTTGTGATTAGTCGTGTTGCCATCTGGACTGTTTTCTGCAGAGGAACCCTTACACATGAGTGAGCGAAATGTGCCACCAAAGAAAAGCTTCTCACATTATACGTCACGCAGGCCACACGCGCACTATCACCTTTAACAACACCCATGCAAAACATAACAGAAATAACAAAACACCAGACTGTTTGGAAGAATATCTCAGACAATACCTTGTAATGCATTGCTTTTTCATAGAAGAGCTTTCCAAACTGAACTGCACAGAGAGATCTACAGTAGCTCCAAAATGTATGGGTGAATTTAAGTTGATTGGGAGACTTGTTCCCAGTCATTTCAAAAAGTGTCTGAATAAACCTGAATTCACCCCTATTCTGATAGTTCTATGAATGTTATTGCATTAGAAAAAAAAAAAAATCTGTCTGCAAATAAATTATGCAACACTTTTTCCCAGAATTATATTTGTAATTATGTTTTAACCAACATGTCAGATTTTTGTAATGGCTGTATAAAGTCAGTTCCGCACAACTTTTTGTGAAAGGTTTTGTTTGAAAAGTGTGCTTTTTTATTTTTTATAATATAAATGTCACTTGGGTTGATATTTTGTTATCATTAATATTTAAGTGTCAAATTTGCTGGTACCAGCAACTAGGGCTGAAAAGTCCTAGGGTTGGAATCACAGAATGATCCCATGTGACATGTGGCAAATATTCCAAATGTTTTGGAGGTAACACTAACAAAAACACAACATAAAATACAATCCATGTACCAATTCTCTGAGGTGAATATATCCATTGTGTTCGTCTGAACAAGTTATCGAATTCACATCTGTCAACTGTCATTCTGACAGTTCCTGACCGGAGATATTCAACTCAGTGAAGTATACATTCATACTTGTTTGGGATTTATTAATGTTAATTTCTCGCAACTTGTGTGCTTTTCTGAAAGGAGGCGCTAATAGAGTCTCACGAATGCTCACGTCACGTAGCCGTGTAGAGAAGACCAATGGCCAAAGTCAGTATTTTCATTAAATACAAAAAAAATTATTCACCAAACCCTGTTGTATACCCCCAGAACACTTATACATCAGGAATATACATCAGGTGTCGCATGGGATGATTCTGTGGGACTTTTGCATCTTTTATTTTATTTTAAAGTCCTCATGAAATCAAAATTGACCCTATTTACTTTGTTAGCACATATTAAAGGTCTTAGGGTGAACAATTAACCCGTGCAAGTTAATACACAGAAGAAAATAGTTTGTCATGGTAATCTTTAATCAAAATCTGAAAAGTTACTTCCGGTCTGGAAACGGCGTTCCTTCTCAGATGATGTCAGTTTGACGGCTTAGGTTTGAAAATGCGTAACCACTCCCTTCCAACCGTCAGTCTGCTATGAGCGAGAGATGGAGAGGAGGAGCGCTGAAGTAAAACCCTGAACCACTATTCAATATTCTGTTTCACTTGGAAATACGTCACAGCACTGAAGAAAACTCACTTGCTACTTCTGGTTCACTGGGAGTTTAAGCTTGACTCTGGTCGCTATTCACTGATGACGATTCAAGGAAGAGCGGGATATAAAAATTATCTTTCTGTTGTCCAAAAAAAAAAAAAAAAAGTAGGGCATACGGCATTAGAACAACACCTAAGTAAATGATGATTTAATTTTCATTTTAGGGTGAACTTCCCTTTTAAGGAGTCAGTTCTTTTCATTAAATCAAACAAGATACAGCCCAAACGCCATGTGGTTCAATTCCCGAATGAATATTTGAGTGAATCAGAAACATAGAACAATCTGTGGAGTATGATTTCCAATCAATTGTCTCTGCATTTACATTTATGCATTTAGCAGACGCTTTTATCCAAAGCACCTTACAAGAGAAGAACAAAAGCAATTAGTCAGTTTGTCTAGATGCATTTTGTCAGAATATTTTATAAAAATAAATTAAAATATGATTGTCTGTTTAGTATTAATTTTAGCATAGGCCTATAATTAAAGCCAATTATTGAAAAAAAAAAAACCTAACATATTTTGCAAGTCAGTGTAAACACACCGTTTGCAAGATTAAATTAGAATTTTTTTTTTTTTTTTTTTCTTACTTAGAAGTACTAAACAATGACCCTTTAATAAAACCTGAATCATTCAGAGGAAGTTTGAAGGATGGAGTGGTGGGACAAAAATCTAATAAACCTATAGGAATCAAATAATTAGCTAATTCAGAACATTTTTCTTTAAGTATATGCCTTTGTGCATGTTCCCCATTCTTGTGCTGCGATTGTGAAGCAAACAAAAAATCCTTTATTCCAGTGTCTGTAGTGTCAATGTATGAGAAGCCTCTCTCTGTCTCCAGCAGAAATCTGCGAGGACTCGCAATGACAAGAATTCCAGGCTGCTTATGAAGTCTGAGAACAATCTGTCATAAATGTAGAGCATTCTGACCTTGACCTTGCTGATTATGCAGCAAAAACCTGACAAGCTGGAAAACTTTCTGGTACTGTTTTTCTCAATGCAGAGCTTGTTGTATTTCATATGGTACAACCTAACCTTACATGCATTTGTTTTCATAAGGCATGAAAAGCAAGTTGTCCTTCAGATGTGAACATTCTAATATAGAAGTTGTTTAATGGTTCTTTGAAGCACTTTACATAAAACAATGAACTATCTTCCCATCAAGAGCCATTTTTACTTATTATTGAACTGGCTACTGTAGATGGTTCATCAAACAAAACAACGATATGACTACAGAAGACATGCAATTCAATTGCATGGAAAAAATCAGCTAGTATGTTATTCAAAATTTCTCCTTTTGTGTTCTGCAGAAGAAAGCCAAATGGGGCCCTATCATGCACCCGGTGTAATGCGATGCCAGGTGCGACGCAAGTTTTTTGCTAGTTTCTGCCTGACGCAGTTATCATTTTCATGTCCAGCGGCACGTTGTTTAAACTCCTGCCCATCTGTTTGCCCATTGGCATGCTGATCTGAAAACAAGGTGTGTTCAGGCAATCTGTCTTTCTATTTTGAGGCAACTGAAATCAACTGCGCCATTGACAAACAAAAACCTGGTCTAAAGTCAATAGTGCGGTATATTTTGTGTTATTTAAAGGCCGCGTTAGTAATGTACGCCTATGGGCGGGTGCACAATGCGTGTATACACTTTGCTTATTACACATACAGGGACGATAAATACAAGGATTCCTCTCTGGAGAAGCGTTCAGTCTTTCCGCTCACAAATTCCGCCATGTAAATAGAGAATTCACCATGGTGCAAGCACAACTGGCTTTTAAAGGGAATGGAGATGAGACTCTGATTGGTTTATTGCACGTTACGCCCAAAACACACCCATGACTCATTAAGAGACTAGGCACAGCCCTTTTGGACCATGCGCCTGGCGCGCCAACCGTTGTTTTCCGTTGTTAAACTAGCAAAAGTGTATTCGGACACACCTGCGCCATGCGCTTCAAACCATGCGCTCAGATCGTTAAAATAGGGCCCATGGTCTGCAATGACAAGGGTGAGTAAACAATGACAGAAATGTTTCCAAAAGTTAGTCTTTGGCAGTGAAAGCCATTCTGGGAGCTTTTTTAGAGTGTATTGTCTTTCAGTGTAGACTGAAGGTGGATTGCTCCATTGCTGATTATACAGCAGTAGTCTCATCAGCAGCCTCGTCGCTTATCTGTGTTCAGGGTTGCACTCCTTCCTTGTATGTCCACGTCGTTCCTCTCCTCCGGACCATCTGTTCCATGCTGCCAATCTTTTAGTGGTTGCCAGATCCTGCTTCCTTGATCCTCCGTTCTCTCACAGACTGCAGCTGAGAGGATACAACCCGTTGTAACATCAGAGGTAATCTCTCTTTTTGGCTTTGACTGAGAAAGGCACGATTAGAGGACGTCCTGCTAAGTGTCTCAAATGCACTAGTACTGTTGTGTTTACCTGATTCTCACAAAGGTCAGTGTCTGACACCGTAGCTTTAAGGAGTTATTTAATACATGACTGTAATTAGTGGGCTATCATCACAATTACTATACGGTGTTATTTTAGTATTATTTATTTATTTATATATAATTTTTATAGTATTTATTGATATTTTGAATTAGCTTAATTTCAGTTTTAGCTTTAGTAATCTTAGGAAGCTTAAGGTGCCCCTATTATGCTTTTTCGGATATTACCTTTCATGTAGTGTTTAATACATCTGTTTGTGAATGTAAAAGGTCTACAAAATTTCTAGTATTGATGGAGTAAAAAAACATTTCCGAACTGCCAGAAACGAGTTGTCAGTAATTCCAGTCTTGCTTCCTGCACTAACCTATGTTGATTTGTAAAACATAATGCCAGCCTATGGTCTTCATTGGCTTCCAGTGAATAACATCTACTTTGACCCTCAAACACTGTAGTTGTAGCTGAGGCCTGGAAGAGTTTGTTTCGTGTTGGGAACATGTAGAGAAGACGCTGTTTTCTGTGGTGTGAAAGCAAATCCACTTTGCATGTACTTCCAAAGGATGAGGACTCGCGCTCAAATTGATACAGTAAAAGCAACGCCATCGTTACTGTTTGTATCACTGTGTATCAAGTGCTGAGGAAGATCCAGAGCTGAAATTCAGATATGGTAATAGCACTTGGCTTCCTACACACACTGTGAACAGTAGACCAATCACAAAAGACTGGACCATCTGACCAATCAGAACAGAGTAGACTTTCAGAGAGAAGGGCTTTAGAGAGACCTAATCCTTTATTGAAATGTTTCAGACACTGTGAGAAAAGAGGTAATGCTTGAATGTATATTATGATAAAATTAAAGTGTTTTTTGACCTCCAAAACAAAATTAGGAGCCAGTTAGTTGGCAAGGCAAAGTTTGGTAACACTTTATTTTGATGGTTGCTTTTGAACATTCGGATGACTATAACCAACTTTGCAACTACATGTCAACTAACTCTCATTAGATTATTAGAGGCTTAATATCTGCTAACACTTTATTGTGATGCTCCCCCAACAGACATTCTACTGACTATAAGTAACTCTGCAAGTACATGTCAACTTATGCTAACCCTAACCCTACTAGTTTACTAATACTCAACTAACACTATAATGAGAGTTAGTAGACATGAAGCTGCAACATTAGCCTACTTATAGCCAGTGTTGGGAGCAATGCACTACAAAAACACGTTACTGTAACTATTTTTTAATCAAGTAAAGCTTTTGTGAAAAATTAACGCTTGCGGAAGCTCAAATCTAGGCCCTAACCTGGCCCCTCTCCATTACATATTGTTGCAGCCATTAAAATAGTTCAGTTTTGTTTTTAATGTCAAAGTTATAATTTGTTTTGTTTCTTTATTAAGTAAATTTAGAAAAATGTTTGGAGCATTTTTTTGTTTGTTAAAAAGTTTTTATGTTTTAAAGTGACGACCAAGCGGCCAGAGGCCGACAGTGAGTTAACCCTAAGCTTTAGCCTCTCACATCAACACTTGGCTTGTCTTGCCTATGATAAAATCCATAGATATCAAACACTTCAAGCATAACAATGTTAGTCTACTGACACCACCACCAGTAAAAAGGCATTCATGATAAGTTGAGGCTAGGCTGATCGTAGGCGCTCGCAAACGAAACAGGCAACACAATCTTAAAAATAAAACAAAACAAAAACAGACAGGTTGTCTTACCTTACACCTCTCCGCAAAATGATTATAAATCCGATCTTCAATTCCCGCGCTATGCACATTTAACGGAGTTCAGTCAAAGAAAGCAACAGATATGAGCTGCATTTTATTCATCAGCTCAAGATCAAAGACCGCAATAGGAGAAAGAGCGAGCTAAGCACTGGTAATATCATTTAGTCTCATTAGTTTTAATGAAGATGATTGTGTTTTTGAACATCTAAGACTTACTTTCAGGTTCACTTGCGGCAGTTTGAAATACTGAAATCTAAATTCTGTAAAAAGAATGTGGTCGTTCATTTGTGGAAAACACAAAAATAACATAGTTTAATAATAGATGGAGCTTTCAAACTGTAATATCATAAATGAACCCGACTAGTCCACAGGTCAATGACATATAATGATTTTAAAAAATAATTGAAAAGGTAAAATCTAGTTAAAAAAATTAAATATGCCAGGTTCTTAGAAATGTACTTTATATTTAAGTTGTTTTTTTAAGTTATCTATTCCCTCGTAATATTCAGGAGATCTTTTGTCGACTGTGCTGAGTTTGCTTCCAGGTGTTCCTTTGTTAGTACATGACAGTCTCATCCCTGAACTAACTGAGGCGGCTCCCCTCTGAAATAAAGCTTCCAGAACAAAGACGAAGAGAGCTGTGACATTGCATTATTTTGTGTATTGAACATTTTTTGTTGTGAAATGGCATGCTCTTGTGATTGTGCCAATGACTCAAAGAACATCACAATATGTGGTTTACACCAAAAAAACATGCTTTTCAAGGTTCAGGATTTGAAAGCTTGCTATTGTTGATTTTAATTTCCATTTGAATTTTCCATATAATAACAGACTGTGCGTTGCATCCATGTTTTGTCAAATATGCATTTAAGGGATAGTTGAGCCAAAAATTTAAATTCTCTCATTATTTATTCACCTCATGTCATTACCAATATGACTTACTTTCTTCTGTACAATACAAAATAAGACATTTAGCAGAATGTCTAGGATGCTCTTTTCCATGCAATGCAAGTAAATGGTAACCAGGACACAAGCTCCAAAATGACAAGAAATACACCATAGAAGAATCCTATTAGTAATCTATATATGATGCGTACACTATATTCCATGTTTTCTTGTGTTTGTTCTGATTTTCTACCTCTTTTTTTTCTTCCTTATTTTTATTCCCTAAAAAAAGTGTTTGGGGCGTCAAAGACCGTAAAGCGCAGAGACCCCAAAATTGGCAGGGTGGTCCCAATTGTGCACCGCTACTCAGGCGCACAGACACACTCCCGTCAGACACTAGGTGGCACTTTAATAAGGAAATTTGCTTTTTGGACCTTAACTTTGAAACCATAAGGGCTAGAAACAAAATTCCCCCTGAATACTTGAGCTAAGCCATATCTCTGATTTAATTCCCGCCTATACATTTTTACCTCCATTTAGAATTTTCTCAAAAATCGACCGGAGATTGAACCGACAACCTATAAGGAGTTTGAAAAAGTTTTCAAACTCCTTCTAGGTTGTCGATTCAGTCTTCACCAAAATAGGCACATAGCAGCAAGGGACGGGTCTGGCAAAAAGGTATCAAAATAATTTTGATTCATCAAAGTATTGCAAAGTTATCAGGTAATTAATTGGCCAGGCATTATTATGAGTTCACCTACCTTGAATGCTGAACGCAATGTCCAAGCTTAATGAAACTTGACACACAATGACAACTGGACAATCTGAGGATGCACACCGAGTTTTGTATAATTCAGCCGATAGGGAGTGCTACAATATAATCCATGAAGTTGAAATATGGTATGCATCTTCTTTGGTGGACGACCTAACATATCCTCTAATATGACTCGGATACTTAAAAAAAACCAAAAAAACATGGCCCCCTGCAGCCAATCAAGCTTAAGTGGCTAATAATATAAAATCCAAATGGCCTACCATTAAAAAAAAAAAAAAAAAAAAAAAAAAAAAGATTAAGTTTTGTGTGAAAAAGAATGTGTACAGATTTTTCTGAAAATCAGCCACAAGGTGGCGCTATAATAAGCATATGTTTAAAATAATAACTCTGCAACTGTTTGTGACAAAATCTAAATTCTTATTTCTGCAGAATACTTGCTTTTAGCCGAACAACAGTAAATCAAATTTTTATGATTATCTAAAAATTTTAATTAATAAATAAATAAATTAATTAATTAATTAATTAATTTAAAAATATCCTTTTTCAAACTCCTCCTAGGCCTCACACCTTCACCAAACTTCAGCTCTAAACCATGCTCACAAAAAGTTATCAAAATAATTTTAATCTATTAAACAGTTTAGTAGATGCAGTTTTATATTTGATATTTAATTTGCAATTATAAAAATGAAGAGGGCCTGAAGATAAATGCTTCAGTTAAATAAGGTTTTAGGCTGCAAATGATATCTGTCTTGTCCAGTGTTGAATATGAGTCCTCACATATTCAAGATGCGATGATAACCACATAATTTCAGTTGGATTGCTAATCATCTACATGGGATTATATTTCAAATATTATTATATTTTCAAATTATATTTCATATAAAAATTTCTGTCATGATGAAACACATGAGTGTTTGGCATGGACATGGATATGACAATGTTGATATGTTTGGACGGAATAGATCAAGACATGCTTCTGCTGTACAATATAGTATACATGAATTACTTGTAGCAGATCTATACAGGTGGAGCTGGGGAGGTTGAAAGATTTCTGAAAGTATTTTGACCCAATATTTAAAGGTTGAGCAGCAAACTCATTGGCTGCTGTTACAGCAAGAACCAATCAGCGAGTTAAGGACAGCCTGGACCATTTAGACTTTCATGACAGAACTTTGTATTTGTTGGGTTGCTTTTGATTTTGAGAGCTGCAGCAGAGGAGAAGATTATTAGTGAATAATGACTTAAGTCACCTTTTTCTCAAAAAAGCTATCATATGGCATCAGAAAACTGACAAAATTTAGTACAGAAGTCATGGAGTTCTATTATGGTGCTTTTTATGACTTTTGGAGCTTGACATTCACCATTCACTTTCATTGTATGGAAAAGAGCAGCCTGGACAGTCTGCTAAACGTCTCGTTTTGTGTTCTACAGAAGAAAGAAAGCCATCGGAACAAAAATGGCGGTAAGTAAATTATGACATGATTTTCACATTTAGGTGAACAATCTCTTGAAAATACATCAAATTTCTAAGAAACCATAAGTGTTTTAGCTCAGCTTTGAAACATCAAGCACAAATCTGATTTTAATGGAGTGGAACAAATGTACTTTATAAAATTTCAGCTTTTTTGGAAGTAGATATACTCTTTTTGAGTCTTGCATTATTCAGGATTAAATGTATTATTTATAGATATGTAAAATTTTTATCAGGGAAACGTGGTGTGAGGTACATGCAGTTATGAGTTTTGCTCTCATCAAAGTGAAATAAAATCATTTGAATAAATAATGATGACACAAAAACATCCATTCAGCCTAATGATGCTCTAAAGGCGGAGGGTAATTTTATGGAATATTAATCTTTAAATGGTGCAAATTGCATCAGGAGTTGTGTAGACTAAAGGATTTTGTAAGTCTGCATGATAATTTCACCGTCTCTCTCCGAAAGTGCTGTGTCTGTCGAGCTGGTTTACTTACACATATTAGTATGTGTGCGAGCATCTCCATGCATACTGCAGGTCTTCTTTTGAAGCTACTTTTTCCAAATCACCTTGGGCTTGATCTACGCAAACAGCTGAATCAGCTCTCAGCACTGGCTGTTATTCTCAAAGTCAAGCGTTGTTTGTTCCAGGTTTCCCATCTTAAAAGCTTCGTTTGAGTTCACAAAAGAGGCAAGATGAAGGCTGAGCTGAACCCCAGCCAGTATAACGTTGCTCATTCAGTCAGCATTTTAATTATTATCGCTAAAGCAAACATAACTTTGGGTTGGGTTGGGTTGTTCATGATAGGTAACAACATTTTTATTTAAAAAAATTTTTTAGACACCATAATGTGTGAGCATAATGGGTATTGCACTTCCAGGGAGTATGTGTGTTGTTCTTATCAGTGACGTACAGAGTGCAACACAGTTTTCATTTGATCCAACTCCAGATTTAGTTTCAAAACTAGTTTTCATTTTTGGGTGAACTTTAACAACACAGCAGCTTGTAGCTACATAAAAGTCCAATGCAGTAGTTTTAGCAATTGTGATACACAAATGAAACCAAAAAAGACTAACGTTTTTATGAAACATCCTGTCTGTTTCACACTGAATGGCATTCACACAGTTTTTTCCCCCCTCACACCTTGGCACAGTGTGCTAGCAGAACAGCTGTGGCGATGAACTCATCCTGGGGCGCTAACACCTTTGCTGTAAGGCGAACGTCTCGACATGTCCTGTTCGGACACAACAAAACTGCCTACTCCCACAGGAGCAGTGGCCCACCGCCAGCTCTTACATCTGCTGTCCAGCACTGACCGACAAAAACGCTGAGGGCTTGGACACAGCTCTGTTTTTAGACTCAATAGGTCTGATGCTATGACAGGTTTTACTTACCCTCATGTTGTTCCAAACCTCTACAAATGTATTTCTTCTGCTGAACACAAAAGAAGATATTTTAAAGAATGTTGGTTACCAGACAGCTGACGGTAGCCATTGACTTTCGTAGTATTTTTTTCCCTATAATGGAAGTCAATGGCTACCGCCAACTGTTTGATTACCAACATTTTTTTAAATATAATATTTTGTGTTCAACAGAAGAAAGAAATTCATACAGGTTTGGAACAACTTGAGGGTGAGTAAGTGATGACACAATTTTCATTTTTGACTGAACTATCCTTTAAGCTGTTCCCCTGTCATCTAAATGCAAATCTATGTGTAACACTAACTGCATATTAGCTAGAAGCTAGTTATCAGAGAGTATCAGAGAGAAAATAACTACAATTAACGATGCTTCTAACTTTACAGAACAATAGCTAAGGGGTTTTAAAACAATAGTCTTTCCAATAACAAGATACTGTAGTTTTGTTTCCAAACCAGTTAACCCTTAAATGCATGACTGTTTTGCCAATTATTCTTACATATTCGTGTCTTTAACACGGATGGATCTCTACCTGTCACGACATTACCTCTCCTGATATTAGAGTAACAATTACAGAAGAATAAAATAAAGCATATTTTCTAACCTTTTGAAGCTTGGAAGGGTTCAGTTTGAGCAGATGTTTTATACCATCATCACTGTCCTCATCAGAGCTCATTTTCCAGTACATTCAACAAATGATAGTTTTGAGATGGCG
Source organism: Paracanthobrama guichenoti (assembly GCA_018749465.1). Classification (NCBI taxonomy): domain Eukaryota; kingdom Metazoa; phylum Chordata; class Actinopteri; order Cypriniformes; family Gobionidae; genus Paracanthobrama; species Paracanthobrama guichenoti. Next base: position 14,258,796 of record CM031957.1, read on the forward strand.
AATATGAGCCCATATTCTCAAAACTATCATTTTCAACATCTTCAAAATCAATATTTTGATCGCTGACAGATTCTTCACCAGATCCACCATCAAGTGACAGAGACTCTAGAGTTTGATTGCTGAGCCATCTCAGGTTTTGCAGATTATACATACTATTCTTTCGTTTTCTGTCTGCAGTAATTATGAGTGAAACGTCACTTCATCATTGTGTTTAAGACATTGCCAGCTTCTGGAATAAATGTGAACTGCATTTATTCCATCATTAAACATGGTTTCCGAGAAACCATGGAAACACCAAAGACGCTTTAAAATAGTATGTTTTATTAGACAGGTGATCAACTGTTTGGATACATTCATCAGCAGAAAATTAATTATTGTTATATTGCTCAACACAGTTAGCCTGGATGCCAGCCGAATTTAGCCCCGCCCACAACATTTGAGGTCGGGAAGTTTGGGCTGGACTTGACCCGTTGTGTAGCAACTATGCTCGAACCAGAGCTGTTCGGACCAATCAGATTGTCAGGGTGGGCTTTATACGATGATGGACAGATGATCAACAGTAACGTAATCATCCACGTCACCAAAGAGCGCTTGGGTCTTCTCGAGTTCTAATCCTGTTCGTATATGCATTCACCTTTACTATTTCTCTCCAAAATGATGATTGTGTTTATAAGTACTCCGTGTATCCTTAAATTATTTTTACAACACCGGAAAAGATCGTTTACACTCATCATCTTCTACTTCTTCCCATCGTGCGTGCGTGCAGTTGAGTCCTATTAGGCTCGTTTGAGATGAGCAAAATCTGCGCAGAACCGATCACCGGTGATCACCGCGAGATGCATGCCAGTTAGAAATGTGTCCGAACGTGGTCCGACTTCCTCTGATGTCATGCTGACGTGTGTCAAAAAACGTGTCGGATTCTGCAGTCAGGCGCAGTTGTTCTCCACCGACTGCACTGAGCAAAAGCATGATGGGAAACGACTTACTGACGTTTAAACAACCGTGATGCATGTTTTTTTTTTTAAATGTTTTATTTTAAAACTCTGATATCATGTTTTTATGTGTATAAATTATGTGTGAATATTCCCAAACTCTCGGACAGTGCGATCTCTCTATGGGTTCCACCATAGTTCCCATGAAGCTAACCTCTAAACTCCTGGATCTCGGCCTGAATCCTTCTCTCTGCCACTGGATTGAGGACTTCCTCACTGGCAGACCTCAGGTGGTGAGAGTAGGCCAGTCCACCTCCACCTCCATCACCCTGAGTGTGGGAGCTCCACAGGGCTGTGTCCTGAGTCCCCTGCTCTACTCTCTCTACACGCATGACTGTTTGTCCACACACAGCTCCACCTCTATCATCAAATTTGCTGATGATACTCTTGTCCTGGGCCTCATTTCCAACAACAATGAGACGGCATACTTGGACGAGGACTTTATCTGAGCGTATCTCAGGGTCAGCTCTCCCGTCTCTGCAGGACGTCTACACCAAACGCTGCAAAGGTAGAGCTACTAAGATCATCAAGGACTCTAATCACCCTGCAAACCCTCATTTCACGCTGCTGCCATCTAGTAAGCGCTTCCGAAGCCTGATGGCCAAAACCGAGAGACTCAGGAGGAGCTTCTTCCCCCAGGCCATCAGACTCCTGAACTCAGTCACTTAACATCACGTGACTTCACTTCAGGATAAACATAGACATACTGACATTGCACTGCACTTTCTGTTCTCGTTGTTACTGTGTAACAACCTGTTATAAACCTGTTTGCACATTATACTCTTTGTACATTTGTTAACCACATATTTATAAGTCTACAGTTTACTCACTGCACAGTTTACTTCACTTATTTTATTCCACTTCTTTATTCTTATTTTTTTTACTTTCTTCTTCTACTTGACTTGATTATTATAATTCTACAGATATACACTCACCTAAAGGATTATTAGGAACACCATACTAATACTGTGCTTGACCCCCTTTCGCCTTCAGAACTGCCTTAATTCTACGTGGCATTGATTCAACAAGGTGCTGAAAGCATTCTTTAGAAATGTTGGCCCATATTGATAGGATAGCATCTTGCAGTTGATGGAGATTTGTGGGATGCACATCCAGGGCACGAAGCTCCTGTTCCACCACATCCCAAAGATGCTCTATTGGGTTGAGATCTGGTGACTGTGGGGGCCATTTTAGTACAGTGAACTCATTGCCATGTTCAAGAAACCAATTTGAAATGATTCGAGCTTTGTGACATGGTGCATTATCCTGCTGGAAGTAGCCATCACAGAATGGGTACATAGTGGTCATAAAGGGATGGACATGGTCAGAAACAATGCTCAGGTAGGCCGTGGCATTTAAACGATGCCCAACTGGCACTAAGGGGCCTAAAGTGTGCCAAGAAAACATCCCCCACACCATTACACCACCAGCCTGCACAGTGGTAACAAGCCATGATGGATCCATGTTCTCATTCTGTTTATGCCAAATTCTGACTCTACCATCTGAATGTCTCAACAGAAATCAGACCAGGCAACATTTTTCCAGTCTTCAACTGTCCAATTTTGGTGAACTTGTGCAAATTGTAGCCTCTTTTTCCTATTTGTAGTGGAGATGAGTGGTACCCGGTGGGGTCTTCTGCTGTTGTAGCCCATCCGCCTCAAGGTTGTGCGTGTTGTGGCTTCACAAATGCTTTGCTGCATACCTCGGTTGTAACGAGTGGTTATTTCAGTCAAAGTTGCTCTTCTATCAGCTTGAATCAGTCGGCCCATTCTCCTCTGACCTCTAGCATCAACAAGGCATTTTCGCCCACAGGACTGCCGCATACTGGATGTTTTTCCCTTTTCACACCATTCTTTGTAAACCCTAGAAATGGTTGTGCGTGAAAATCCCAGTAACTGAGCAGATTGTGAAATACTCAGACCGGCCCGTCTGGCACCAACAACCATGCCACGCTCAAAATTGGTTAAATCACCTTTCTTTCCCATTCTGACATTCAGTTTGGAGTTCAGGAGATTGCCTTGACCAGGACCACACCCCTAAATGCATTGAAGCAACTTCCATGTGATTGGTTGATTAGATAATTGCATTCATGAGAAATTGAACAGGTGTTCCTAATAATCCTTTAGGTGAGTGTATATATATATATATATATATATATATATATATATATGTGTGTGTGTGTGTGTGTGTGTGTAATTAAAGTAAAAATGATTGATAAACACGTCTTTCGAGTGGAAATAAATAACAAAAACTTTGGTTGACTTGTTCATGATATTTATTTTCATATAAAAGTAGCAGAACTTAAATTGCATCCAGGTTTATCAGCAACACAGTGCATGAGCGTGAATCCCGCGATATCCGCCTTTGATCTCGCAGGTGTCTGTTCCACTACGAGAAGAGAGAATTGTCCGTCTTGCCTGCACTTTTTTCACTCCTCCCCTCACTGCAGCTGCCTAGTCTCGGCTGAATTTCAGGCGAGGCGAGGCGCATCTCAAACAAGCCTATACACAACTATGCGTTGCTCAACATACGTCACTTACTCCGTTGCTCTGATTGGTTGTAGGTCTAACCAATTGAGTGCAGAGGCATTTTTTTTCCTGGTTCGGTTGAAATGCCCCATAATCACAGCCCAATGGAGCACTATCAGACTATAGATAGACTAGAGTTAGTCTTAATGTTTAAATCTGGTTTTCTTGATTTACCGTGAGTACCATGTTTTACCCTACTAATATCGATCTAGCTTACTGAAGTTTGCAACAAGTGTCTCATAGTAGCTACCGAGTGAACGCACAGAGTAGCATTATAACATAACTTTCAACACACTCAAATGTATCTAATATGATAAAACTGAGATTGGATAAGCTTTTTATCCGATAAGAAAGCATTCACATAAACTACGATGAAAACACATTTACAGACTAAATTCCTTGATGCACATCAAAAAAGATGTGGCTTTGCGATGGGACGGCATAACTGGACTAACCAGCAGACCAATCTGAAATGCTGTTTTGGTTGTTCTGAAATGCCTGATAATTATCTCCCAGACCTGTCCCAAACAGTAGGTATCCGCCTTCGAAAGCAAGATAACTTCAGTAACTTCAAGTAACTTATATACAAAACTGGCTTCTCCTACTGCATCAACTTCCAGTTTTCTTAGTGATATTAGTGATTATCAGTTTATCAGGAAGTGACAACTTTGTTCTCTTCGGTTCACTGGATGGAAACAGTGCTTTATTCACAAAAGTTTTAATGCGTTATTTCAATTTTTGAATGGAAATTTGGATGGAAATATAGCTAGTGATACCATGGATGGATCCGATCATGACAAACTAAATGTGAGGTCACACTTTAGATTAGGGTCCAATTCTCACTATTAACGTATTAAGTATTAACTATGACTGCTGCCTCAACATACTCCTATTTGCTGATTATTAATAGTTAGTAAGGTAGTTAAGTTTATGTGTAGACCTTATTCACAGCAGCGCTATTTTGATTTTTACTGGAATGAAAGCGAGGCTGTGAGGGATAGACATACATCTCTTCAGTGGATTGTACTGTCATTTAATTTGTTTTTGGATTGTTCTGCTGATGAAACACTGCAAAAATGAAACCTTCCAAGAAATTTCAGTAGACAAAAAACTCCCGACAACATTAGTTGTGGAAGATTTTAAGTGATCTAGAGGCTTTACACAGCTTTTTACAGTGGATGCCATTGAAAACATGGTAAGCCTTGCTTTCATACCTGTCATGGCGCTGCTCTGAATAAGGTCTATTGGGTAGGATTAGGGATGTAGAATATGGTCATGCAGAATAAGGCATTAATATGCGCTTCATAAGTATGAATAAACTTATATCCTAGAAATATTCATGCTAATAAGCAAATGAAAATTTAATAGTGAAAATTGGACTTGCTGTGCTTAATAGAAATGTATTGTAACATGACAAAATGCTTCAAGTGGATTTGATAAACAGTTAATTCAGTCCTTGCGCAGTCTTCTTTTGGTATTTTTATCTGTTGAATTTTAATGTTGTAACCCTAATTGAGATCCTTATTGTTTTGTGGTAGATTAAAACTGCTTTAATTGCTAAAAACAAATCAGCTGTTTGTTTTTCACATAAAATATATTGTCGCCTTAATAGCTTCAATTTAGCCCGTTTTTGTTGGCAGCTTTTAGTGTAGCTTCTCTTTCGAAGGGGTTGCTTGACTTTAGTTTAAGTATTTAAAATTAGATTTTATCTTAATGGCAAAGTAGCTTCCCTAATACTGTGATTCAGACTGTGTCTCTGCAAGTAACTTGGTCGCTCGCCTGAGTAAACTGTGACAATTTCCTAATTAAAGCATCCGTAACTTAATTAGCAGTAAGGATAACTTTACCACCTCTCATTAATCATTACATAGACCACCCTGCACCCTTTCCGATATATGCCTCAGTCTAGTTTTAAAATAAATAGGTTTGATTCCAGTGATTTTCGGCCCATTTTCTACTCTCATTTGTCCAAGGTCAAAAGGGTGAATGAGCATGTTTTAAAGTGTCCCACGTGACTAAAGTACTCTCTGCTAGAGACTTATTTTAAATATTCCCTCATAGAGATAAAGCAAGGTCAGAGGGAGGACTGATGCGTCGTTCACCCTGAAATCCCATTAATTTTTACCCTCACACACAAATGAGTTATTGGAGGAAATTTGTGATTCAAAACACCTTTGCAAAGGTAAGCCCAAAAGCCTTGATGGTATAGCATGTGTGTTAAAACAGTGGTTCTCAACTGGTTTGGCGATGGCACCCACATTCCATGGTCATTTTCCCATGGTCATTAAAGGGATAGTTCATATCCCATATACTTCATATAAGATGTTATTCTTACACAAACTCATCGCTTCACTTCAGAAGGCCTTTATTAACCCTTTGGAGCCGTAAAGATTACTTTTATAATGGACTTTTTTGGGCTTCAAATTTTGGGTTGCCATTCAGTGCCATTATAATGCTTGGATTAGCCAGGACATTTTTTAATATAACTCCGATTGTATTCGTCTGAAAGAAGAATGTCATGTACACCTAGCATGGCTTGAGGGGGAGTAAATCATGGGGTAATTTTCATTTTTGAGTGAACTATCCCTTTAAGCTGTGACCCAATTATTTTTTTAATTTTTTATATATATATTTATACAACAGTTTTTTCTGGTTCTCAAATCTGATTGGCTGAGAGCCGTGCCTTTATCCCTCCAGTATCAGCACTAGAAACGTATCACCGTTTGTATCACTCTGCTTGCGGCGACTGTTATGGCGGTTGAGCAAATCCACCATATTTTTTACAAATACTACTGTTGTTGTGTCACGGAATGTAGTTTTAAGGTGAGAATGTAGTTAGACTTCAAATATGGGACTCATATGTAAACATAGCACCTGTTTTATGATTTGTTTAAACGCTTTTGCAGATGTGAGCTCCAGACCGTCAGCCGCTGTTCAGTGCCCATGTACCTGCAGAGAACAGCTTCATCTCAACAGCTTCATCTTCAACAGTTTCACTTTGGGAATTTGGCCCTGGCTTTCATGTTGATAGTGGTTAAACATGAGACATAATTCATTTGGGATATATCAAACAGGCAATCTTTGGTCTTATTAATCTATTACTTGTTCTGGAGAAAAATCGATTTGGCTAAAAGCAAAGTTAAGTTTCATAACTTTATATTTAGGCTATATTTGTATGATACTCAGTCATGTGACTCACAAGAACCAGCAAGGTTCTATCATACACCCGACACACAACAGTGCCAGACAAGTGTTTTTTGATAGTTTCAGCCTGTGACACAGTTATTTTCACGTCCACAGCCACGTTGTTTAAATAGCAAATGCACTCACTCATCTGTTTGCCCATGGGTGTGCTGGTTTGAAAACGAGGTGTGTTCAGGCGCATTGTTGGCGTGTTGGGATTTTGAGGCAACTGAAATCGACTTCGCCATTAACCAACAAAAATCTGGTCTAAAGTCAATAGTGCAGTATTTTTATTTATTTATTTTTGTTATTTAAAGAGCGAGAATAATAAATAGCGAATCCACCATGGGCGAGCGTAACTGGCTTTTAAAGGGAATGGGAGATGAGACTCTGATTGGTTTATTGCACATTATGCCCAAAACACACCCATGAGTCATTAAGAGAATAAGGACAACCCTTTTAGACCATGCACCGGGCACGCTGACCGTTTTTTCCGTCGTTAAACTAGCAAAAGTGGATTCAGACACGGCCTAAGTGCACCTGCACCATGCGCTTCAGACCATGCGCTCAGATCGTTAAAATAGGGCCCTTAATGTTTCTGATGTGTTGCCATATTCGATTCAGGTTCTGTATACATGAGTCGATTTGATTTGATTTGAGATTTCTCTCTATTCACCATACAAAGTGATCATATTGCTGAAGCTACCGTAATGTCCTTTTTGGAGCATTGAAACATTGGACCCCATTGGCTTTCATTGTGTGAATAAAAACAACTGAAACATTATTTAAAATGTCTTTCTTTGTGTTTCACAGAAGAAATAAATGCATACAGGTTTGGAATGACATATGGGTGAGTAAATTAAGACAATTTTTAGACATTAGGTAAACTATTCCTTTAAAAACACAAACATCATGGATAACAATTGGCATTTTAAATACAGTAAGTTTAAATACACTGATCCATAGTAAATATATGCAGTGTCTGACTGAAAACCAGTTAGCGGGGCACCAGCATTACAGGGGTTTTCATGCTTTTCATGCTAACTTTTACCTGTTGTTTTTGTTGGCTGAAGAAGAGAAACTGATGTTAACAGCTCTATTGGAAGGTTTTGTTGTTGAGCCCAGGACCTTTAGCCTAGCATAACGCATGCTAAGCCATGACATTCAGTAAATGCCCCCAAAAGCCAGTGATCCATGTCTGTTGTCAAAAACCTAGGTGTTATTTTGTATGAGCTGGGTGATTGATACCAGCAGATAAAATGTCAGAAGGTCGTTTTTTGATGGGTTTTTTCCCCTCAAGCCTTTTATAGGACCAGACATTTAAAGATCTTTGCTTCTTTCTCTGGTAGACGGAGCACTCCAGGAAACATCTAAACATAGAGTATTGAAAATTGAAGGTGGCGTTTAACAAATTACTTCCTTTATGACCAGGGCCGGAGTATGTTTCTATGATGTTCATGTGCCACCATAGAGCTATATCATGAACTTATTACAGGAACAATCCTCTCAGATCAAGTTATCTCTTGCTCAAGGGCACATGATATGTCATAAGTCATAAGTTGGTGATAAGTGACTTACCCCCTGTTGGGACTGAACCAGCAACATTCTGGTGACCAGCTTTGAGCTTTATTCCATGAACATTGCCTCAGCCAAAAGTGTTTGGTCAATCTGTTTGGTTGACCAATTGCAGATTTTGGGAAACTTGTTTTGTGAATCCATCTGATGTTAAACGTCACCTTTGCACATTCAAATATATATATATATATATATATATATATATATATATATATATATATATATATATATATATATATATATATATATATATATATATATATATATATATATATATATATATATATATATATATATATATATATATATATATATATATATATATATATATATATATATATATATATATATATATATATATATATATAATACTGTATATTTCTCTTTCCCTTTGAGGGTCAATGACATAATTAGGGGTGTAACAATACACTCATGTCACAATTCGGTTCGTTACACAATACTGATCTCACAATACAATACTCTCCATACTTTGAACAAAACCAAAATAGAGTTAAAAATGGTACAGTTTTAATTATTACTTCTAACATATGGTAAGCAGTTAACAAAAAGTACTGTTCATTAATTTGGTATTAAATCAGGAATGGACTTGTATAGGCTTGGACTTGGTCCTTTTCCCCATGCATATTCATAATTCTGCTTAAAACTACAGAATTATGTTAGACATGTGCTTGCACTCTATGCCTGACTATTATTTTAATTATTATTAATAATTAATAAACATGGAAGCTCAAATGTGTTTATCCGATGTGCCATTACCATATTTGATGCTAAATTAAATAAATGTCTAAACATTCACTTTGGGTGAACTACACAAAACAATTATTCTCAATCCATGTTACATATTGTTGCATTTTTTTATTGTGATATATTGAGACACAATATATTGTTACAAATAAGTGTTCAAGACTAAGAAAATGTTCTTTTAAAAAAATCTTAAATTTATAACACTGCCAACAAACTTGGGGTTTGTTGTTTATTTTTAACAAAAAAAAAAAAAAAAAATTTTGTGCAAATGTAAAAATCCTTTCACACCAAAATTGAAATAATAATAATAATAGTAAAAATGCAAATTCACGCGTGTACAGTAGAGGGCGCAACTCAAACAAACCTTTCAGCTGTGCTGCCATTCTGGATAACGGAAGAATAAGACACAGGAGAAAAAGTTTAACACTTACTTCACCAATAAAAACAAAAAATCAAAAGTAATTTTTGCTCATGGTTTAACTGAATCATCGAAAGTTAGCAGCAAGACAATGGTCATTAAAGTCAGATTAAACGCATAAAAATATTTGTTTTATTTAGCATTTAATTATTGGAGGTTTGCATAGTATTCTGATTTTATTCAATTTGAGGAATACTGAATCTTTTTTGTGCAAGTGAGATGAGTAAATTATCACATTTAGTCTAGAACTACAAAAAACATGTTGACACGTCAGTCAAATAAATGTGAAAAAGTAACTTGTTACTTTTTTGAAAAAGTAACAGATATTTTGTTGTAATGCGTTACTTTACTAGTTACTTTAAAAGTAATCTGATTACGTAACTCAAGTTACTTGCAATGCGTTACCCCAACACTGTCCCAGATACCAATACTGCTACAGATGTCTCTGAAATATTTTTTCTTTGTTTTGTTTTTTTTTACTTTAGCCATTTATTATAGGCATTCAGTACTACAGTATAAAGCTATACATTTAACATTTATTAGGCTTTAAAAATATAACAACTTTTAATGAACTTAAAACAATCTTCACATAAACCCTTTATAATAAATGTCACATTTACTTGTGCCATTTAATATAGGCCATTTTTTCTATTGGCCCAGGCAGACCGGTTCAGATTTTTACTTGTCAAGTAAAATAGTCAATAGTCAAGTTTTTGTGGTTTTCGACCCATGTAACCTTGTAAACAGTGCTTTTAATTTAGGTCCAGGATAAATACAGAAACAGAATAAAGCTATCAAACACTTCACAGTCTTCACTGCATGAATTATAAATTAAATATAGATTAATCCTCATTAAAGCTACAAATGTTATTCAGTCAAGAGCAGTGAGGGATTTTCTGTTTTTCTTTTGTTCTGGGATTAACAGACAGCAGGAGGTTTATTAGGCTGCTGTCACTTTAAGACCTGCTGCACATGACGAGGATCTGATACACATTTTCTCATAACTCTTTGCGTTCATTTAAGACTGTGGTTGCGAGGATACTCAACAAAAGGAGAATTTGGCATAATTTTGTGTGTTTTTGTCCGTTCAAACGCTGTCTGAATCGGCTTTCTGCACACGAGTGTGTGTGTGTCACGCAGACAGGAGATTCACAGAGCCATGCCAGTGCGTGAATGGTTTACTGTATGTTTTTGCACTTTAGTTGCATCACGTGACTATGTTAGTACTTGATTTAGCTTACGTTTTTAAATTGATTTAAAATACAGATGTACTTTCCTGTTTTTCTAAGAAATAAAAATAAAAGTTTACACAAACCACTTTTAATGAAAAAAAAACAGAAATAATTGAAAATTTACATTTTTATTTATTTAACAGGTTAGGACAGGACAGTTGCATCATCAATTGCAAGTCATTATATTAACTTGTATTTTTTGTGTGTTTTAAAATAAATTCATAGATTTAGATAAAAATAAAATCAGCATTATATCATTGACCTTTGCATTACTGGATCTTGTTTGTTTTGGAGTTCGCTGATTTGAAATAAATGTGCTCCTCATCAGCAGATGTAATCATCTAATAAGTTCAATGCTTTCTGGACCTGGTCGGATGATACAACATCAACGCCATCCGGTATCTTTTAATCAGGCCAAAATGAAACCTCTGAAATTGATTTAATTTTACGTGTTTGCTCTTGTCGGCAATAATTACAAACCCCACCTCGAAGCGCCATGCAGCACACCTACTGACTCGAATGCCTCTTCCCATATATAACAGACCTGCATCTTGTCATGTCGATTATAAAGCATAGAAGTCCAGGGGGAGAAAGCTGGCTCTTCACCATCTGTGCTAATATTCTAAAAAACAAGTCTGCACAAAGGGCCAGAACACTCAGAAAGATAAAGAAAGGGAGAGGAGAAGGAGAGAGACGTAAACCGAAATGAGTTCTTTCACCTCAAAAAAAACAGTAATGCCAGTGTCATTAATTGGCTTGTCAGCACAGATGCAACTAGAGAGAACAGGGAAGGGGCGGCACTGAGAGTTCATACTTCAGGTTTTGTATTCACCTCTCTGAGAGGTCACAACAGGCCGCTGTCATCATGTGCACTTGAAAAAAATAGTCATGACTGCAAACACTGTAATGAATATATTCATCTTCATGATAGAGATCCTCTGAAGAAACCCTGATGAGATGCCTAAAGGGTTTGTTCACCCAAAAATGAAAATTCTGTCTGTTGTTCCAAACCCGTAAGACCTTCAAAACATCTTCAAAACACAAAATCTTCAAAACACAAAATGAAGCTCTTTTTGATGAAATCTGAGAGTTTTGTGTCCCTCCATAGACAACTACGCATCTAACACTTTAAAAAGTTGTCATTATATATATATATTATTCACTTCACTTTGTACGTCATACAAAAAATATACAGTATATCAGGGCAATCTGACAAAAACGTAATACTTTTATTCAGCAATGATGCATTTAATTGATACATTTACAGTAACGTTTACATGGTTACGTATATAAAATATATTTCAAATATAGTCTGTTCCTTTGAAATATTCTACTCAAGAGGATGAAAGAAAGTAGTATCACTATTTCCACAAAAATAATAAACAGCAACTGTTTTCAACATTGAATGGTTTCTGAAGGATCATGTGACACTGAAGACTGGCGTAATGACGCTAAACTTTTTGCCTGAGTTTCCAGTTATCATTAGTTTTCCTGGTTGTTAATTAGTTCTACGCACCTGCTCTGTTTTACCTTGATTACGCTCCTTTGTATTTAAGCTCTCAGTTCTCTTCATTTTATTGTCCAGTATTGTTTATGTTAAGCATGGTTATTTCCTGAGCTTCTACACTGTAATTCTCCTACCTGTTCCAACTGGAATTTTGTCATGGGTGGTAGCTGTATATAAAGTGCACAACAAAGAAGTATCCAAACTAAAAGTACTTTACCAAAGAAAATAAACACGGTGGAGATCACAGGGGTGATAACTCAGAAACAAACCACTCTTCCACAAACGATAAACAATACAGGACAAAGAACTGACTGAAACTGAGGGCTTAAGTACAAAGGGCAAACAAAGGAGCTAATGAGTTAATTAATGAGGTAACAGGTGAATGGGATGAATCAATGAAACACACAGGAAACTAGGTCAAAGGAACATAACCCTGACATTATTTCCCCATCCCGGTATTTATTATGCCCTTCACTCGCTAACTTCCCTCGGTCTCGTTCACTCAGATGTACGTCATTGCTTACATTGCATGAGTGCCCACTACTGGCGGAACCTTTGCAATTAAGCAAAGCCCTTGATCACTTGGAATCCACTAAGGAGAAATTAAATTTGCAGTATGCGGTGATGTCACAATTGTGTTGCATTGTGGTATATGGAGCTGCCTGAAGTGTACATATGAAGTAGATCAAGGGATTAAAATCAAGGGAGCGAGGGTCTGTCCATATAAATTTCCCTTGTCCACTTCACAAAGTGGAATGCACTTCAAAATGGTGGCAGGGATTCCTCCGAGGGGAAGTGCTTAGGGAAGTTTGCAAGTGTGTGTCTAAAAGTGGAGTGGAATGCAGCCCCGGGAGGTACAAACTCATGCCAACCCGGAAGGTAGGGAGGGTGGGTGCCCTGGAGTAGTGATAGTTCACAAGCAGGTGACCAAGGTGGTGCCGGCAGTACAGGAAGCCAGGGAAGCACTGGTAGCTCAGAGAGCAAGGGAGGTGTTGGCAGTGCAGGGAGCCAGGAAGGATTGGTCTCTGTGGCCTTGACACAGCTACTATGGCTGGGGACGTATAGTGCCACCTCCTTGGGTGGAGCTATGGGGTTGTGTGCTGCTCACACACACACGATGGCTGTAGCCATCAAAGACAGGACTGCCTTCTCTGGGCTTAGTACTGATCCTTGAGTATCCTCCTGGTCAAGTTCTGGGGTAGGAGTAGACTCAGGCGCAGACTCATGGGCTGGAACGGACTCTGGAGCAGGCTCTTGGCCTGGAGTGGAGTCTGGAGCGACAGGAATAGCAGGCTCTGAAACAGCTTCCTCTGGAGCAGTCTCTGAAACCACTTCCTCTGGACTGGGGTCTGAAACCGATTACTCTGGAGAAGTCTCATTCGGAAGCTTTCGTTGTAGCAGGCTCTGGAACAGACTCAGGAATTTCAGATTCTGGAACAGACTCTGGAATTTAAGGGTATATAACAATCACCAACAACAATCATCCAGTACCATCCGAAAGCATGTAATGAGCATTGAATCGCTCCAGCTCACCAGATGGGACAGCTCCAGGTTGGCCTTGCTACTGGATGTTTAGCAGGCTGTTCTCTGTCAGTCTCTGTTGCTCAGACCATTCCATTTTAGTAGGTCCTGTATTCTGTCATGGAGGTGGCTGTATATAATGCGTAGGCCTATATAAAACACAATGGCGAGCACAGGGGAGAGAACTCAGAAACAAACCACTCTTTCACAAGCGAAAAACAACACTGACTGAAACTGATGACTTAAGTGCAAAGGAGCTAACAAGTTAATTAACAAGGTAACAGGTGAATGGGATGAATCAATGAAAGTATTCAATCTATCTATCTATTATTTAATTTGAGCAAATAAATACTCAAACTGTTCTGGTTTAAACTGAAGTTGATTTGCATGGATTTGAGTATGCAAACCCACTTAATGGAGGTATTACATTAAAAAAAGCAGGACATGGACAGGACATGAGTGCCCAAATGTTTGGAATCTTCTTCATTAGTTATGGTTGATTATGTGGATCATTATGTGAGCTAATGAAGTGGGCTTTAATTAAAAAAATGCAATGATTATAAGACTTTTTGGAGCCCAATTGGATAAGGTCCTTTTTAACATACTCAAGCATTTTTAGTACTAATTGAAGACTTCATTAGGCAACTTGACGCTGCTTGCAATAATATTTTTTTAATGGCTCTAATGGAAATTGTGTTCATGCTTTGTTGGGCCTCCACAGGTGCATGGACTCTTCTAGCTTCAGCTGCCAATGAAGAGGGACACAGTGAGCTTTTTAAATAATTGACACCTCACTTCTGAAAACACCATGTACGCCGGGAACTTCAGAAGGGACAAGAAATGATGAAAATTGGTTAGAAAAAAAAGTTGGTCTCACAGAGGAAATATAACATTAACTTCAATGATTTCCTTCCTGTCACAGGTAAAATTACATTGCCGCCATTTGATTTCCCCATGCTGACTCACATAAAAGCATCTACGGTGTTCCTGTGCTGTCTATTTCAGTTTTTACTCCGAGCTAAAGCCTTTCCCTAGAAACCAATTTTGCCACTTCATCATCAGGTCAAGTGTTAACAATTCCGTTTTGCTGCCGCAGCTTTAGCAAGCTCAAATTTGTAATTGTGTTTTGTGAAAATCCTACCTCATCCCGTAGCCTTGCGTGTACCATTGGCCACCATGCTAATAGCGACAAAGTGAAAATGTAGCCTCAAAACAATGACAAAAAGCTACAGGTTTGTCAAAAAGTCAGAAAGCCATCAGGTTTACTGATCACGCCAGAAGTATGGACTCCCACAAATCCACTTCAGTTAAAATTGCTTTCAGTACAGCTTTCACAATATAGGTAATTTCATTCATAAGGGTCAAAACCTGATGTGGTATCTTCTGCATTCTCAAGTTATCCTGTTGTTGAGATAAACTGCAGCATATATAATTCCCAGACTTTATTGTGACGCTTGTAACAGGACTCATAGCAGCATTGATAAAAAGAAGATTCAACATTAAAAGACGTTTTACATAGCTGCAGGCTCGCTCAAAGCCTCACACCCAGAAATCAATATTCAGTCATCTTTTACTCATCCTCTTGTCGTTCCATACAATATGTATGCTGTTATTGTTTCTGTGGAACACAAAAGGAGAAATTTCGAGTCTAATCTTTTATTTTACGTACAATGTCAGATCATACATTTGTCAAGCTCCAAGGTCAAAATGACACCTTAAATGTTGTCCATACGACTCATACAATATATTTCAAGTCTTTTAGGATGAAATGAGAGATTTTTGTGATGAACAGACCTAAAGTGGTTAATCACTGATAATCTTTCTCTGTGGTATAGGTCTCAAATCAAATATGGCATCACGTTTGCACTGTGAAAAAGTCTAAACAGCAGCTGTATTTGCCAGAACTTTATCATAAAAAATTATAAAATATAAAAAAAAAAAATGGTAGATTTTGAATAGATTAAAACACAGGAGGTAACGAGAAAGCCACATGTAGAATCAAAGCTCATCACAAGTTGCTTTTCCACAAGCCGAGATAAATAATAATATGGCACACACAGTGCCACACAAAAATACAAAACTCCATCATGGAAGCACACATAACACTAAAATAACACAATACTTTCTCAATTACGGTGTGGTTTGGCAGCTCCACAGTTCAGAAGATAAGTCAGATCCGTAATATATCGCAGTCTGCCTCAAAAAAATAAAGGTTGTGATCTTCCCACCGTTTGCAGAGAGAAGGACTAACAATTCTGAAAAATCCCACACATCCGGCCGGATGCCTCTTAAACCCTCTACCCTCAGGCAGACGACTTTGAGCAATTAAAACTAAGTCCTCACGGTTTTCTGAACAGAACTTATTGTAGGATAGATCATGCTCTCAATTCCTCTGGGATTTATGCATCTGTATTTCATTCCTTGTAATTGATGGGATAATGTGCGTTGTTTTGTTTCAGTGTATGTAATTATTGTTGATGAACTCACCAGGAAAAAATCCATACAACTAGGTTGTGATGGCAATATATAAAAGTAAATAATGTACATGATAACAAAAAAAAACTAAGAAAAATGTGAAGTGTCACACAGGAATTTAGTTTTTTTCACTGTGAATTACTAGACTTGTAACACTGTAAATGTAACAGTATTTTACTTTAAAATTACATGAGATGTCCTGTTAGCTATATTACAGTTTTTTACCGTATATAGTGAGGGAACTTACCGTTAACCAATTAACAATTTTTACAGTATTTTACCATTAAAATTACATTACATTACATTACATTATTTTTACAGGTCACACAGGAACAAATGACATTCAATGTCACTGACATCTAACTGCACCATATTTGATTTAAATGTTTGTCTCAAACATATTCAGTGAATAACGATTTAGATTTCTGTTCATCACAAATTCAGACAAGTTCAACTTTAAAAGATTTGGAATATAGCACGTGGAGCAAGTCATGTGGACTTTTATTTTGCCCATTTTGGAGCTTGACAGACTTGGGCTCTGAGTAGGTATTTATTTTGAATGCTGCAAGTAATTACTTTGCTACCATTAAAAAGAGTTTTGCCATGTTGTCATCATCATGTGACCTACCAATGTCAGTTGCGTCACTTTGTACTGCTTTCTCTCTCATGGCCTCTTAGGATAGCAAAATGTTTAAAGGATTAGTTCACTTCAAAATGAAAATTTCCTGATATTTTACTCACCCCCCATCTCATCCAAGATGTTCATGTTCTATTCCTCATCTAGGATCGCGCAGAGCCTCTGAAGCCCTTCAAAGCCCTTTGAAACTGCACTGATTTGGACCTTCAACCCATTGGTTGTAATTGAAGTACATTATGTGGAGAAAAATCCTGGAATGTTTTCCCTCAAAAAACATAATTTCTTTTCGACTGAAGAAAGAAAGACATGAACATCTTGGATGAGATGGGGTGAGTAAAATATCAGGAAATTTTCATTTTGAAGTGAACTAATCCTTTAATGGATGCACACTTCAGAATTTGCTGAAAGTTGTAGGTCATCCAGGTACTTTTCGCTACTGTTTTATGAATACTGTGAATGTGGATATACTACAGTTTTTTGACATACTGTTTTTATATCAGGGAAGTATATTTCCCATTGGGGGAAAAAGTAGCGTGGCAATTGTTAAAAATGTTTCCTTCAATAGAAAAAAAGAAAGTCTGGTTGTACCGGTTCAGAACAAATAATGATGACGAAACCTTCATTTTTTAGAGGGGTGAACTACTCATTTCATTGCTGGACAATTTGAAGATTGCTTCTTACCTTTGTGAGATCCAGGGATATCATTCTTTTCCTCAAAGGCTAATATCTTTCATTAGGGCCTCAAGTCCTTGTGGGAGTCTCACAGTACTCTCCCGGACCACTTGCTCCTCCATCCTTGAAATTGAGGTCTGGAATGAATCTTATCACCTCTCATTAGCTTCATTCCCATTCTCCTCGGCCCCTTTTATTGTTTAACGTTAACCTCCTCACATCACGGCAAAGCACCGTTCCCGCTTTTGGGGGAATTATGGTCGGCCAGGCGCATTTCATGAAAGTCAATCCCTGACTTCTAATTCTGTCCCCCAGTGGATGCAGTTTATCAGGTGACACTTCCGCATCCAATTGTGCTCATGCACTGTGGCTCAATCCAGTGTTTGCTGAAACATGCCAGACATTTTAGTTTTTCCATTATCTTGGCTTTACAACAATCTTAAGTGCCGGATGAGTCAGGTGGCTTCTGTAATTTTAATGAGACAGGTAGAGTTACAAGTTCAAATGTAATTGCCTTTGTCACAGACGTCTTAAAAACATCTGCCTCTGGGGGTGATACATGGTAGGAAATTTATTTGCTACAACAGCCAGAGAAATGCAGGAAATGTCTTCACAGAACACACAAAATTGGGACACTATCAAAAAAACAAAAAAAGTTCTTAGTCTAAAACTGACATTCACAAAAACTGCTTTATAATAATATACATTTAAAATTAGTTGGCCATTGTCGGTTCATAACATTGCCGGCTTCTTTTACAACGGTTGAGAGCCTATGGTATTTTGTCACCAATCACGTTAAACCTGACACCACTGAATTCACAGTTTGGAAGATTTTTGAAATTCTATGTATAATTGTATCTATAATTTTAACTATTTGGCCTTAGTTGGCCTAAAGAAGTTTGCTAACACTTATAATGTTACACAGTAGTTAACTACATGAACTAAGAATGAATAATACTTATTCAGAATTTGTAAATGCTGAATTTATGTTAATTTCAGCATTTACAAACACGCTTTTAAAATCAAAGGTTCTATTTGCTTACATTAGTTAATTCACTGTGAACGAACATGAACAAAACCATGAACAACTGCATTAACTAACTTTAATAAAGATTAATAAATGTTGTGAAACATATATTGCTCACAGTTAGTTCATTAATGCATTAACTAATATTAACCACTGAGACCTTATTGTAAAGTAAAAAAAAAAAAAGTTTTAAAAGCCTTTAATAGGTAGATAGATGGATGATAGATCTCTGATTTACCCAGAAAGAATGGAAGTGAAATGTGACACAAAAAGTATTCTTGTTGCTTCATAACACTAAGGTTGAACCACTGGAGTCACATGGACTATTTTAACGATGTCTTTACCACCTTTCTGGACCTTAAAAGTGGTGATTACTTTGCAGTCTATGTGGGGTTAAAAGCTCTCAGATTTTGTCAAAAATATCTTCCTTTGTGTTCGAAAATGAACGAAGGTCTTACAGGTTTCGAACGATATGAGGAAGAGTAATTAATGACAGAATTAAAATTTTTGGGTGAACAAACCCTTTAAATATGATTTCATCGTTCTTCTGCATAAAGCCTCTTTTGTGGATTATCAAGTCAAGCCAGCGGGTGATATCCATAAATTCCTCTTCCTGTCATTCCAATTCAAATTCCAAATCTTCCTGTGGGATGTGACCAATTCAATTTAATTAATAATTAACACTCATGCATTGGAATTCTTCAAATAATCAATTATTTAAGTGTGAATTTTGCCATACGTTGCTTCGTAAAGATTTGTCAAAATGTAATAAATCAGTCATTGAAATATTCCAATAATGCAGTCTCCTCCACAAACTAAGAAATATAAGTACCCTATAATCCAAAACAACACCCAGAGGTATTCCAACTGCTCCAAGCAACACGCAGTGATCCCCATGATAAATATTCCATCCGCAACAGAACATTGGCCTCACCGTCCTCACCTTGCTCATGCAGAGAGCACGTCCCTATAGGCCATAGAAAAATGCCTTTGATTATGTGGATGTGATGGGATTTGTGGGAAGGGCTCTGGAAATGTGAGCAGACTCAGGATGAGCAGTAAGAGCCCTTCTCTCGGACAAACGGTACATAAGAGAACCTGGTATGTGTGCGACTGTGCACGTCTAAGTGTGTGCGCTTGGGGATTGGGTAAATGATCCGTGCACTCTTATAATGCCTCGACAATAGTCATAGCCATACAAACGCAGCTTGAAATAAGTGTGCAGTCTCCGCCACAGTGATACTATGAATATTTTCAGCGTCTCAAGTCAGATAACTTAAATTTAAAGACATGCTTGACTGTGCATTGGTGGGTACGGTTTGTAGTGAGTCATAGGGAGTCTCACAATCATATTGCCTCTTGTAGTGTTAGCCCTGTGAGACGGAACAGGAAACTCTCTTATTTGAGCAGAAGTGAAGATAAAGATTGGGCCTGCCAGTTTAACATGATTAGTTATAATCATGGCTTGACATTAACACCCGCCAACCCGCCAATTGCGGGTGGATTTCAGCAGCGGCGTGTAGCGCAGTCACTTCTAATTGCGGGTTAAATTTTATATACATTTTTCAATTGTAGTCTGAAATAATAAACTAAGTGCAATGTAATGTTGTCAAAAATAAAGATTTTTGATAGATATCGATACTTAAATATCTGAAACTCTTCCAATACCCATTTCCATCTCTCTGACAGCGAGTTAACATACAAACCAGACATTTGATTTGCTCCGGATGAATATTGTTGGTGTTACAGGGCTTATTGTTGGTGTTTTGGCATGGGACTGTGCATAATTTTACTCATTCATGCAGATGTGCTCACACGCAAAGTACGCGCGCATAAAGCCGCATCGCAGTACTAAAGTGAGTTCTTTTTCACTTCTTATTGCGTTTAAATAGTCAAATACAAACAAAATATTGTCAAAATGCCAGTCTTGATGAGTTTTCACGTAAACACAGTCAGTTATGTTTTAAGTGAACATAAACAGTTGAGAAAGAAAACGCATTTGTAACAGAATAATGGAGCCGTGTGTTAGGTCTTAAAGTGACAGCAGCCTAATATACCAAATGCTGCCAAATTATGAGATAATATAAAAAAACATATATATGGCAGTTTTCCACCATGGTATTGATATCAAGATTGTGGCCAGTGAAAATTATGTTTTTGTGGCTAGTAACTTTGGAAAACCTTTAGCCACACTGGCTGGTGAGCAAAAAAGTTAATGTCAAGCCCTGGTTATAATGCATTAAAGACGGCTTATTGTAGGGACATCGACTTTACATTTTCACGCCCCTAAACATGACACGGAACAAAACAAAACTGTGACTGGTTGCGTTACATGTCAGTCAAACGTCCTCTTGGGCAATGAAAGCTGCGAAAGAGTCCAGACCTTCTGCCGCCAGTCTGAAGGTCTGGCTATGCAAGACTAACTACAATTTTTGAAGTTGTTAATAAAACGAAGATTACTGAAGTATGTTTTACAAGAAAATACTATTTCATACGTCTTTCTGCTTTAAAATTCCCTGTTTAATGCAATTTGCTCAGTGTACCTTTGTGTTTTTGCTAGTCCACAGTCAAATAACTACAGGCACACTTGCCTGTATAATGTCTGACTCAGTCGCACAATTGTGACTTTTTATCCTGTAGTCCTTTTATCTCACAACTATGACTTTATTTCTCAAAATATGACATTCCTTTCTTTGCATTAGTGCATTTACTTCTTATTTTTCTCTGAGCAAAAATGATTTGCAAATATGCAATTAATTAACTGTTGTGACAACATTTCTATCAAACAAACTATTCTAAGCTATAAAATAAGAATATTGATCCAGGACCAATATGGATGTTGACATGTAAAATAAGAAATAAAACTGTAAGGACAAAAATTAATATGCACATATTGCATTAATAACCACATATTGCATTTATATGTACAATTAAGAGCCATACATTGCACCATGTGTTTTATCTGTTTTTCCCGTCGGTGAAAATACAGAGATGCCTCTGCTCCATTCAGCGATAAGCCCACTCCCATATGCGTGGGGATGGTGATTGATGGCTGAGATATGGTGATCAACAAACAGGAGGCTGTTTTTCCTTAAAGCAGGTCGGCATAGACTACTCAACCCCAGCAGCAGGAGCTTCTGTTTTAAAAAGCTGTCAGTCCAAAACAACACTCTATCTCGCAGATCCCAGAGAGTGACTCAATGTACATCCGAACAGAAGCTGCTGTAATCAACTAAAAACACCTCCAGTTAACTGAGTCATATTTGTATTTGTGCCTCAGGATGATCACAAATATGAAACGGTCCACCTCCATCCAAGTATCAGTTTGGTCTTAGAGCCTTCAAAGTTGAAGGAGAGAATGAATATTGTTCTTAAAGGGATATTCCACCAAAAAAAATGAAAATAATAATAATAATTGTTTACTCACCCTTGTGTTGTACCAAGCCAGGGTAACTTTCTTTCTCCTGTGGAGCACAAAAGTGAAAATTTTATCTAGGATATTTTTTCAATAAAATGTAATTAGCGAAGACTGTGATGATCAGATGGAAATTTAAAGGGATATTTCACCTAAAAATTTTAATTCTGTCATCATTTACTTACTGTCATGCCATTACAAACCAGGATTACTTGCTTTTTTTTTTTTTTTTATTCTGTGGAGCACAAAAAGTGAATGTTAGAAGAATATCTATAGGCCACTTTTTCAATTTAATTTAATTGAGTGAGGATTGGGGCTGCAATCTCCAAAATGACAAAAATACACCAATAAAGTGTTGTTATTTCATGTATTTCATAAAGGGATAGTTACTTCATGTCATTCCAGATGTATATGACTTACTCTTCTGCCATTGTTCCTCCATTAACCATTGACTGTTTCTTCATTTCTTGGTTTTGCTAGCCCACAATAATTTGTCTGGAAACTTGTATACAGAGAAATAGATTCACAATTGTTAAGTGACAATTATGAGAATTAGGCTGCAATTATATTGTGAAATAAATTACTTAATTTCTGGTAGTTAATCTTGTGACTTTATCTTGCAATCAGATGTTTCTGATTTAGATCTCATGATTATGACTTTATTTCTCAAAAATGTATTTAAATTCTTGTAATGGTTCATAATAGAAATGTTTATCCTTATTTTATTTCTTATTTTAAATGTTAATACATATTCTTATCAACCAAGGGATTGGGTTAGACTGGTTTGCTTTGACAGAAATGTTGTTCCAACAAAAGGTATCCTACAGGACGTCCTACTTGGCAGTCACCAAATAAGTTGGTGAGTGAACAGTACTTCATGTTTGTGATCTAATGCATATCAACACCTCCTCCAGTGGAAGTATGTGATTTGATGGAGTTGTTGATCCATGACAAGTTCTAAAGAGTCCAGCATTTCTATTTTGACCACTCAAGTTAATTGACTATTCATCTTCATCTCTTCAGCCAAAAGGAACCAACGGGCCATACTGAGCTTTAGTGACCCGCTTTAGCTCTATATGTCAACAAGTATCAAGCAGTCCATCCTTCTCGTCCAGCCACGGTTTCATGCTCCAGGGATTCATGGGTAACATGGCATCCTAGGTAACTCCGGCGGTATTGTCAGCAGCTGTCTGGTGTCTCTCCTCCCTCCCTGAAAACCAGGAGGCGTCACGCTCAGTCAGCCACCAAATGCTGGCATAAATCGACAGAGTGACTTCCCAGCCACTGGCCCTGACTCCACAGCTCTGCATAGCTTATAAGGTGTCATACTTGTCATGCAGCAAGGGTACATGGGCTTCATTTCAAGGACAGAGGACCAGGCTCCTGAAGGAGTCTTGACTGTGGCACTGGACCTGAATGCGGTCAGGCCTCAAGTGTGTATGAACGCTGAGTTGATTTAAAGGCTTCTAACGAGTTTGTTTGCCCATATAATCTTAAGATATTTAGGTTAAGCTTATTTGTCTTGCTGTCTACTGATGAGGGGCTCAATGAAGCAGCTTCTACTCGAGCTGTGATATACCCCCACAGTGACAAAATTATTATGTAGGGTAAGGTACCTAAGATAAAATGAGGAGTTTGGGGAGGTGGTGGGATGCTGGAACATCTGAGACTGAGGAGAGGTAAGCAGCTGTTTATGTACTCTGGCTGATTTAATAATGAAAAAAGGATGTCTTTTAAAGGCAAAGTAATCACAAAAGCTGGCCTCAGACTACAGGAGTTTCAGGTCGATTTACCCCTCCCAACATTTCGGAGAAAAAATCGTGTGAGAGATGGAGAAACGGCTTGTCGAAATGTGGCAACAACATGACTACCTTTTATAATGTCTCCTCATGTCTACAGCAAGTTCCCACGACACAGTATCTATCCATTTTGTATACATCCACATTCTATCCTTAAGATCACGTGAGGTAATCTTAAGGATATCTTGTAGTGTTGGATGCAACATGATTTTTAAATCTTGTAGTGTGTGCAGGTTTGAAATTTGAAAGAAGAAAATCAGTGAAGATTATCTTTACGTGTGTGATGCAACCAGATTTGACAATCGATTAAGATTTAAAAACTCCTGTAGTCTGAGCCCAGCGTAACAGCAAACACTGCTTATCTGCCATTGGTCAGAGAAAAAAATAGCTCCACCCCAAACACACGCCATTGGTAGAGCCGCTGTTGCCGTGTCAGGCTGTTTAAACAAACAGCAAAATGGTTTGATAGCCTCACAGAAACATATTGTTTGAACTTGTGTTTTCTCTGCATATTAAGCAATGATAAGTATTTTAACAACTTATTTTATGGTCTATAGTTTTTAAAACTGTTTATGTGTTTGTTTGTAATAATAACACATTCTGAACTTAACTTAAATGCAGGTTCAAAATGCAGATAAAAGTGTTTTGAAGGTGATGATAATCTGATTTTGTAAGATTAGTTCCAGAAACAACCGACAGAGGGCTCTACTGAGTCCTGTCCGTGAACTCTGTGAAAGGAAGAATGGTCACTACAGGTTCACGTGGCAATCAGACAGATTTCAGTCAGAGCTCAAAGCATTTTCAGCAGGTTTTTTTTTTTTTTTTTTTTTTTTTTTTTTTTTTGAGAACAGTGCAATATGGTTTCCTCAAACATCTTCATTTGGCTTTGAGTGCATTTTGGATCAAACCTCCTTAATTGACCATGTGATTCTTGTGTTACTTAAATATGCTATAAAGTTAGCATGCTAAAAATAGTATTATTTAATTAAAATACAAAAGCAAATATATGTGAGTTTCTTCAGGTAATGATCCTAGCAAATTGCTGCTGGATATAAGTATATGTATATATCATAAATGTAAGCATTTGGTTGCATATTATTATGTGATTTTGCATGATGATAAAAAAAAGAGACACAGTGTCACTCTAGCAGAGAATAGCTTAAGGCTTAATGTGATGAACTGTAAAGCTGTTTTTTTAAGGAGTGCACCTGCTAAAAGAAGACAAAATGGGTCAAACTAAATCTGGAATGGAATGATGAACAAACTGCCAGTATTTTTCTTTTTCTTTTCTAAATAAAAGCCCTGAGAGCAAAACATTTTTTTATTAATGGTCATGATAAAACAAGCATGTTGGTTGTAGTTATTGAGGAGATTTGTGTTATTACTTTTTTTAAATGATTTACAATTTTAACTTCACTTTCACTTTTCAAACTGATAGACTTACTTTACTCTGAAGGAGAAAAACCCACTGACAACATCTTAAAATCAAACAGCAACGAGCTAAAAACTAGCTAGCTCCTAGCACCCAGTTAAACTTACAACAAAATAAAAGAAAACAATCTTCAAAATCCTTATATATATATATATATATATATATATATATATATATATATATATATATATATATATATATATATATATATATATATATATATATATATATAATTTGTCTTGCATTACGTATTGAAATTGGGCTAGCTCAGTGCTGATTCATTTTATGCTAATTATTATTTAGTTATTAATTTAGTTCATTTATCTATACAGCAGCTCTGGAGAAAAGCTCAGTTCAGTTCTCATACAATGGTGTCAACGCAGGCAGATCAGTAATATTGTTGAATATTAAGTGTCCCAGACAAGGAACTCCATCAGGTGACAAAATGGAGAAAAAAAAAAAAAAAAACCTTGGGAGAAACTAGACTCACTCGGGGGGTCAGTTCTCCTCTGGCCATCAAATGAATAGTGTATGATTATGATTCAGGTAGCATTACAGGTCAGAAGTCAGATTGGATCAGAACATTAAAAATATTTAATCCAGTTCCATCTGGTTGAAGATCGGATTCATCACGCTGGTATGGAGTTGTGTATATTGAGTTGGCTTGCATGATTTATGTTTCACGCTTCAGACCTAAGGGAACTGTTAAGGGACTTCTGTTAAGGGAACATAGTGAGCATCGATGCTCATTGTGGGACTATTTAGGGAGCGAACGTTTCAGGGCACTGGAAGGATTTCACGATTGAAACAGCCCTTAAAATCTTAAAACCAAACAGCAACGAGCTAAAAACTAGCTAGCTCCTAGCACCCACTCAGAACAGTCAGATCTCAAAAAATATCTTAAGATGCATCTTTTCCAGCAGCACCTGACCAATAAAGAATAGCACTTATCACTCTATTCGTTTTCTGTTTGTCTATTTATAAAAATAAATAAAAAATTGTCCTATGTGTTCTGTGCTAGATTAACTGAGACTTGTTACAGCACTTGCATATTGTTGCCCTTGACTGTTTTTAGTTGCTTCTATTGCTCTCATTTGTAATTCGCTTTGGATAAAAGCGTCTGCTAAATGACTAAATGTAAATGTAAAATGGCCGACACCCTGATCAGTGCCCTAACTACTGAACTAGGGAGCTGATTGAGACGCACCCTAAGAACACCTTGGAACCATGTAACAACATGCTACAATCACTCAGAACACCGTAGCAACCACATATCAACTCCCTGGCAACCCCACAACATCATAGCATGGACAAGCAACACTCTAGCCTCGTTTCTTTTCTTGAGACTCTCACCCCTGCTGGAATGTTGATGGTGGAAAACTGACTGTTCTTCCCACTGGCCCTGAGCAATAAGAGAGTGTTTACACAGACAGTCCCACCCCTCCTCTCATCACCAACTGCAAATTTATATCTTTTCGCTCGCTGTGTTTCTAATGCACCGGAAACTAAAAGCTTCCTCCAGAGAACCGAAGATTTCTCACATTATCTTTTCATTTCTGTGCGTCAATACAAATTAATGTCACGAAGAGTTTCAGAAAGTTCAACCAATTAAGTTTAATTAAATCAGAGATTTTAATGCATAAACACTTTAATTATCGAAGTGCGCGCAAGATTACAACGTTACTTTCGTTCAGGTCCGCTGTGTCAATCAAATGCTGAAATTTGCTAAAGGGGTGGGGTAATATCACTAAATTAATAGAATTAGAGAAATGGCAGTAATGATATTCATTGTGAAAATTACTTCTCAGTGCATCTTTAACTATCCTGCTGTGCCAGTTTCTTCAAAGATTATGAGCATGTAGTTAAACATCTGATGAATCACGGTGTTTATGAAATGCATACTTTCTTCTGGGCTTTCCTCCGGCTCAGACTTCAGTAATCAAATCATAAATCAGAAACTAATGTCAATGAATCAAAAACATTAACCTTGCCATTTTTTTTTTTTTTTTGCATCCAGCCCAAATGTATAACATATTCTGCAGCCTTGACTTTCATCTAAACCCCACATGCTGAAATAGTCTCTCTACTAATCAATTCGGAATCACTCTCAGAAACATATTGTTGTTCTTTCATAATATCAACCTTGACTTTCATTTTCCATTTTCATGAATATTATAATTGTGATATCTACATACATACACTTTAGGTTTAAATGACCTCTGATGGCAATAATATTGAAATATTATTAGTATATATATGACATTTTATTCTAGACATACATACTTGAATGTCATTGCACTGAATGTCACCTCTAAAAATAATTAAAAATCATAAAAAACATACCATAAACTAGATGAACGTGTTTATAAAAGACACAGTTGTACATATTTAATTCGTTAATGTGATTAAACATGAGAAGATTGATTAAATCCAAATGAAAACAAGATAAAGCTGCTGCTGTTAGTCACGCTTACTGATAGTCTAATAATGTTTTAACTCCACACACTTTCTCTTAATCCTCTGCATTTGATCATACTGGACTGTTTCAAAATCAAATGTGATGCAACCAAAGTTAAAAGAGAACTGCTCCGAGGGTCCATGCTTTGAAAAGGGTTTCAATATTATCAAATATGAGATATGAGATCAACTGCATAGAAGTGAATAGCAGCCAAGTGAAGTCTTGAATGTTACATTCATTTCTAAGTATGTGTTTCACTTCCATCACATCTTCCTTTTAACACTTATTTTGCAACACTGAGTATAAAGAGATCACTAACTGTTGCAATTAAGACTGAACACAGGATATGAAGTTAGATGGCTTGAGTAAACTGAAGTCAGAGAAGTCAAAACTCAAAGACCCAAGATAACCTGAAGTGCTAGAAAATCTTTATTTGCTTTTTTTCCCTATAACTTTTATGTCATTCAGTAGTTCTTATTTGTGATGTACTTTCATTTGTGTGCTTTTCAGAAATCTCTCATCTGATCCATCTGAGTTTTTATGAGCACAACCAGGTTCAAAGAACAGTAAGTGAACCTGCAAATGTAAACAGGCGCATTTGTGACAGCAGAACTCTTACAGACTGTATAACACATCGATTCAAGGGCAGAACAACGCAAAGCAAAACATTTTGTGGTCGATAAAATTATATTAAAATTGTAAAATTGCCACTTTTTAATAAAGACAAGCCTCCTGTGGAAAGGCAATACGCTAATGAAACTGTGAAGTTTACATGAAGATTCAAGATTCAAGAGTTTTATTTGTCACATACACAGTTATATACAGAATATACAACCGGCAGTGAAATGTAAAGACATGAATAGACTCACTGTATCTTTATATCTAACCTTGAAACTAACCAAACCATGTGGTGGCATTTTATAAAGGGCACATGTCACATATTGCACATCCTATTATTCAGTACGCTGAAGGATAAAAAGATCAACAATGAATGAATATCTGGCCCAAGAGAAGGGTCAAAAGTGCTTGCTTCAAACCTGTTTTAAAAAAATAAAATAAAATAAAATAAAATTGTTTATTATTGCTAAACCTTAACACATTTTTTTGCTATGTTATAGTCATATTATACTCATAATAATTAATCAAATGTATAATATATAAATAATATAATACCTTTATAAATAATATAAATAAACTGTAAATACATTTTATAATGCATTTTTATTATATAAAATACAGTGACAGTTGAAACAAAGTTTCAAGTTTGTCACCATTTTGAATCATCTTTAATCACCTTAGGCTAGACAGCTGAGTCAGAGCATCTCCAAAACTGCAGCTCTTGTGGGTGTTCCCGGTCTGCAGTGGTCAGTATCTATCAAAAGTGGTTCAAGGAAGGAACAGTGGTGAACCGGCGACAAGGCTCATTGATGCACGTGGGGAGTGAAGGCTGACCTGTGTGGTCTGATCAAACAGACGAGCTACTGTAGCTCAGATTGCTCAAGAAGTTAATGCTGGTTCTGATAGAAAGGTGTCAGAATACACAGTGCATCACAGTTTGTTGTGTATGAAGCCGCATAGCCACAGACCAGTCAGGGTGCTCATGCTGACCCCTGTCCACTGCCGAAAGCACCAACAGTGGGCATGTGAGCATCAGAACTGGACCACTGGAGCAATGGAAGAAGGTGGCCTGGTCCGTTTTCTTTTATATCACGTGGATGGCCGGGTGTGGGTGCGTCACTCTCCTGGGGAACACATGGCACCAGGATGCACTATGGGAAGAAGGCAAGCCAGCGGAGGCAGTGTGATGCTTTGGGCAATGTTCTGCTGGGAAACCTTGGGTCCTGTCATCCATGTGGATGTTACTTTGACACGTACCACCTACCTACGCATTGTAGCAGACCATGTACACCCTTTCATTAAAACGGTATTCCCTGGTGGCTGTGGCCTCTTTCAGCAGGATAATGCACCCTGCCACAAAGCAAAAATGGTTCAGGAATGGTATGAGGAGCACAACAGCGAGTTTGAGGTGTTGACTTGACCTCCAAATTCCCCAGATCTCAATCCAATCGAGCATCTGTGGGATATGCTGAACAAACAAGTCTGATTCATAGAGGCCCCACCTCGCAACTTACAGGACTTAAAGGATCTGCTGCTAACATATTGGTGCCAGATACCACAGCACACCTTCAGGGGTCTACTGGAGCCCATGCCTCGACGGGTCAGGGCTGTTTTGGCAGCAAATGGGGACCAACACAATATTAACATTAACAATCATAATGTTATGCCTGATCAGTGTATATGCATATTAGTGTTGTTAATCGTTTATAAAAAAAAAATAAAAAAATAATTCCATACTCATGATTACTCATGCCTACCATTACAATTTGTAATATATTTTTATATTGTAATTTCACAATTTCACATTGAATCTCCAAATGAATGGAGAAACAACATAAAGAATGGTATATATATATATATATATATATATATATATATATATATATATATATATATATATATATATATATATATATATATATATAAAATTTTTTTTTCTCCACAATTTCTGGGTACAAAATGAACAATTATAGCCATTCAACATTATAGTACATTTGTAAGTTTTTAACCATTTTTGGCATTTAATAGGGTTTAAAAAATATGACTTTTATTTAAGTGAACTTAAAACGATCTTCACATAAATCCAGTATAGCCTAGCAATATTATTAATATTATTATACTATAAAAACTATATTTAAAATAGCTTTAAAAAGAGTAACTTAGTAGCCTAGGTCATACATGACAGTGCTGGGAAATTCATGCTTCTTATCTCTATAATGTATATCTATTTATGTTCGACTGCCTTTACATTTACATTAACAGTGATAGAGACGGTAGAAGGTCTTCCCAAGTCAAAAAGCAAGAGGGTTGAACTCTGTCAAGGGCAAAAAGTTCAAAGATTGGACTCGCCTCCCCCCAAATCATCCACTCCCTAATTTAAACGCTTCCGCGGTTCTCTTAAAGCACCACGCTGTCATTTAACAAACATGAAAAGTGAGCGCATGAAGTCACATCCTCTCGTTTTCATATGGGCAGGGCATAAAAACATGATCCTGTGACTGTTTCAAATCACAATTGCAACACAATCCGCTGCTCATTGCTCCCTAGTGAAAGCAGCGATCTCACGCTTCAAATAAACGAGGGAGTCGGTGCTCGATTGCTCTGGTCTGACGCGAACATGGCAGACTCGGAGGATAATGTTACAATTCCTCACTTGAAGTCTCTTCTGCAAATGGATCCTTACCTCAAACCCTTTGAAAAGGACTTCCAGAGGAGGTAAAACGCGATTTAAAAGTTATTTGCATCTTGTCGCTGGGTAATAATCCTGTTCCCGTCCCAAAAGCACAATGACACGCATGTCTGTCTGTCAGCCCTTCATACCCGGCACTTGTGAGTTGTTATATTAATTCAATGCAGTGTCCATTATGAGACCGCTGCTGTGTGCTGCAAGTGCTGTGTGTGCCCTACTGAATATGTAAATATGGACATTGATGGTTACTATGGAAGGTTGATGGCGATGACAGTTCACTCCTTTGTAATGAACACGTTTCAAGCACAAATAATAAAATGCTGCTTTAAGGCAGTATAGGGCAGTATTATTAGAGATTTAAAAGTGCGTCAGATTATAAAGTGCGTCATGTTAGGGCTGTCAAATGACTGTTCACGCTCTTACGCCACACGCAGTTTTCGCACTCATAGTGCACCATTAGTGTACAGCAACAACAACAATGACAATTGTAGTAATAATAGGTATTAAATAGGTTACAGCTCACTCTGACATAATTATGAATTATGATGAATTGTGACGTAGCGAGTTCTAGACATCACATAGGGAAAACTATGCAAACATACTAGTTTCATATAATGTGAAACTGCTACAGCAGCAGGGAAGATGCATGGGCATTCATTTGCTTTATTTTAAAGGTGCACTATGTAAAACATTTTTTCAGTAAAATATCCAAAACCACTAGACCAGTGTTATATGTTTTGTTCAATTGAGTACTTACAATATCCCAAATGTTTCCAACTATTTGTAAATCGTGAGAAAATTGCTATTTTAACCAATGAACCGGAACATGTGAACCTGTCAATGGCGTCATATCTGCGTTCCCCTCGGTTTCCGGTTTTATTCTGCAGAAACGCTTTACTCTTACTGCAGTGTGCAACAAGTAGGATAAAAAGAGTAATGAGAGTAATGTCATAACATCATTTTCAACACACTCAAATGTATTTAATATGATAAGCAGAGCTGCGTTACCTCATCCTCATGACCGGAAAAGTGGAAATGTCGAATGTTTATTATGCGACTGTGGCATAATAAAAGTCCCGCTGTTCTTATTAACAATCGATCCAGCGGCCTTGCTCAGCTCCCACAATACTCGGTCCCGCTCTGCTTCATACTACAGTAACGTTAATAATCGCAGTCGCAGATTTCTGCACAAGTCCTATCCCGATTCTTTTCCACCGGCTGTGAGGTGAAGACCACATGTCCCAAGATTCTGCATTCAAATTTGGCGTCATCAAACTACGCCTTCGTTTTGAATAGGTGACCTCTAGTGGAAGGAAAAGTTACATAGTGCACCTTTAATGTAATGTTTAGTTGTTATTAGTGCTGTCAATCGATTACTTTTTTTTAATTTTTATTAATCGCACATTTTTTCTGTAATTAATAGTGAATAAAACATTGGAGTTTTTTATATTTTAATATTGTAATAATTTCATAGTTACTCCAAATTAATGTTTAGACAACTTAAAAACAGAATATTTTAAATATTTGTTGTAATGGCATCTTTTTATGAATGAAGGCCAGTATCACTGATACCAACATATACACTCACCTAAAGGATTATTAGGAACACTTGTTCAATTTCTCATTAATGCAATTATCTAATCAACCAATCACATGGCAGTTGCTTCAATGCATTTAGGGGTGTGGTCCTGGTCAAGACAATCTCCTGAACTCCAAACTGAATGTCAGAATGGGAAAGAAAGGTGATTTAAGCAATTTTGAGCGTGGCATGGTTGTTGGTGCCAGACGGGCCGGTCTGAGTATTTCACAATCTGCTCAGTTACTGGGATTTTCACGCACAACCATTTCTAGGGTTAAATATCCAGTATGCGGCAGTCCTGTGGGCTAAAATGCCTTGTTGATCCTAGAGGTCAGAGGAGAATGGGCCAACTGATTCAAGCTGATAGAAGAGCAACTTTGACTGAAATAACCACTCGTTACAACCGAGGTATGCAGCAAAGCATTTGTGAAGCCACAACACGCTCAACCTTGAGACGGATGGGCTACAACAGCAGAAGACCCCACCGGGTTCCACTCATCTCCACTACAAATAGGAAAAAGAGGCTACAATTTGCACAAGCTCACCAAAATTGGACAGTTGAAGACTGGAAAAATGTTGCCTGGTCTGATGAGTCTCGATTTCTGTTGAGACATTCAGATGGTAGAGTCAGAATTTGGCGTAAACAGAATGAGAACATGGATCCATCATGCCTTGTTACCACTGTGCAGGCTGGTGGTGGTGGTGTAATGGTGTGGGGGATGTTTTCTTGGCACACTTTAGGCCCCTTAGTGCCAGTTGGGCATCGTTTAAATGCCACGGCCTACCTGAGCATTGTTTCTGACCATGTCCATCCCTTTATGACCACCATGTACCCATTCTCTGATGGCTACTTCCAGCAGGATAATGCACCATGTCACAAAGCTCGAATCATTTCAAATTGGTTTCTTGAACATGACAATGAGTTCACTGTACTAAAATGGCCCCACAGTCACCAGATCTCAACCCAATAGAGAATCTTTGGGATGTGGTGGAACGGGAGCTTCGTGTCCTGGATGTGCATCCCACAAATCTCCATCAACTGCAAGATTCTATCCTATCAATATGGGCCAACATTTCTAAAGAATGCTTTCAGCACCTTGTTGAATCAATGCCACGTAGAATTAAGGCAGTTCTGAAGGCGAAAGGGGGTCAAACACAGTATTAGTATGGTGTTCCTAATAACATTATAGTATAATTGGAATCTATCAATTTCAACATTTATTAGGCTTTAAAAAAATCTACTTTTAATTTAAGTGAATTTAAAACAATCTTCACATAAACAATAAATGTCATATTTACCTGTGACCTTCCTACCTGTTGAAGACATACAGAAATTGAATTTAATTATCAAACACCTTTTTTAACTGTACACATTTCTCATTTTCTCACAACTCTTTAAGTTCATTTAAAACAATATTTAACTAATTTAAGACTGCTCTTATGAGAGTACTCAACAAAACATAATTCTGTGTTATTGTTTGTTCAAGCACGAAAGAGAACTCGATTCTGTCTGTGCACACGTTACTGACACACATCTTTCTGAGCATCGCGTGTGTCTCATATAGACAGGACATTCACAGACTGTGCATTCTCTTTTGACTTGTCGTGCTTAAATGGTTCAAAAACATTATTCATGAATAAGAGTGTGATCATATAATGTAACGCTAGCCAAAGGATGATAGAAAAACAGATGCTGCGTTTATTGGGTTAAATATATTTAATGCGTTAAACTAAAAACTTTATTGCATGCGTTAACGCTAATTTTGACAGCACTATTTTTTTATCTAAAACCTACCCTGTTCAAATGATAATACACAAATGTACATGACCATTCAAGCATTTCATACAATTGGCTTAAACAGCTCACACATTTACAGCAGATTTAGCTCACAAACAACTGACAGTCGTGACCTGAGTATGATATTCATTTAAAATAATAAATCCTAAAATTTAACATTAGTAACCTACTTTTCGCACCATCAGTCTCCCTGATTTATCAAGTTAATTGATAAGAATCAGCTTGTCCATGTATCGGACACCACTATAGCATCTCCGTTTCTTCAGTTCAAAATAACAAGAAATGACATGTTTTTATGAAATAAAAACATTTCATATAACATACAGTACAGTAACAAAGTAAAAGTACTTTGCCACCAGCTATCACCCTTTCGCCCAAGACTGGTTGCTCACTGAAGCTAATCAGGGTTGCGCCTGGTCAGTACCTGCATTGGAGACTCCCTGGTGAAACTAGGTTAATACTGGCAGAGGTGTTAGTGGGGCCAGCAGGTGGTGCTCACCCTGTGGTCTGTGTGGGTCCTAAGTAAAGCACCAGTATAGTGATGGAGACGCTACTGTCAAAAAAAGCACTATCTGTCGGATGAAACATTGAACGCTGACTCTCTGGACATTAAACATCCCAGGATGTTCTTTGAAAAAGAGTAAGGGTGTAACCCTCTTGGCCAAATTTGTGTCAATCATCATGGCTTCCTAATCATCCCCATGCATACTGATGGTGGTGGGCGTTCTGGCACAGTATGGCTGCCGTCATATATTATCCAGGTGGATCCAGCACATTGGTGGTGGTTGAGGACATTCCCTCCTTCCATATATGAAACGCTCTGAGTGCAGAGAAAAGCGCTATATAAATGTAACAAATTATTGTAGTTACTGTCCAGTGTGGGCAGGTCAAGTTGTTTGCAGGCATTATACAAATGTATTTTCTAGTGGCGTAGAACCGTCACACAGTGGGATTTGAATTACAAACGACTCGTATAGGCGGTTCAGCGTGCTTTCTTTCTTTTGGGAGACAATAACATTTTTTTATTGTGCACTTTCGACTTTACAACCTTGCAGAACGTTTCACAAACAGCTATATTACACACTGCATGAAAGGGAACATTCGGGCTGGTCGGGGGCACTTTAAATATTTGAAATCGAAAACATAATATTTACGTTACATCCTGTCTTCTAAGATGCTTCATACTGTAGATGCTATCCTTCTCTATTTTTGATTTCTCATAATCCTGTGCATGCGGCTGGTGGAAAGAATTCAAATGGCATCTGACGGCATTTATTATTGGCATCTATTGTTACACAGCTGGGGTCAATGTTCCCATTGGACCCTCCCAACATTGGCACTGTAATGAGATCATGTGACAACACAACAACGTAGCATACTACATTCTGTATAATTGCATAAATTGTATGGTCTTGTGTACCATTTTCTGTACATCAGCAGTATTCAGTACTGCTTAGTATGCAATACGCTACTATTCCATTCATAGCAGGGATGCGTAAAATGAATGGAAAGAGAAATATTATTAGCCGCACTTATTAATGCATAAAGTCCTACAGGAAAGTGATGGATGATTTGGGGTGACCACCTTGAATTTCTAATTATAATGTCACTCATAATTATAGTTACAGTTTAACAGTTATATTTGAGTATATAAACAGTGACGCACAATTGGTACTCCGGATTCTGATTGCTTATGCCGGGAGACTTTGAGTGCTCTGTACCAATTAGATGACACTTAATAGCAATCCAGAGAGTGGCACTGTCAGCAACCGTATGCTCACCACTCGTCACTTTAATGCATGGTATACAGGGTCCTATGGCACTGCCTTTACATTTTTATTATAATGATAACAATGCTAATTGCATTGTTGCACACATTAAGTGTGCATGGCACAGTCTGCATATTTATGACTCGACATTCTCCATTCATTAGTGCCACAGAGACCACTGACAAGTGAAATGGAGTTCTTCATTATCGTTTTAATTAACACCAAAGTCTTGAGGGGTAGCCATCGAGGTATCTGAAAACATGGTACATGGTTTCTAATTTTACCCCTCTCTGTGGAACTGGTTTCGAAAGTGGAATAATGTGTGAAATGTGTGTCACGGATTGACTCAGAAAAACCACCTGGGATGTAAGAAACTAAGATTATTAAGGAGACTATAGCGTGTTCCGTAAAACTCTTTTGAAATGAAGGTTAATAACGTTTCAGATTTCTGTGCTACTTTCATTTGTTCTGGATGAGAGAGCCCATAGGAATGGGAAAGTGCAAATGAGATCTCTTTAATATCTCAATTGTTTCTCCTAGATTGCAGTGATAATTATAGAGAGCAAATTGAGAATTTTGCATAAGCCTTTTACTTCTCTATGGAAACTTATTTCAAAAAAGTGCTTTGATAAATTATAATTGTGACAGGAAGTTTTTGATATAAAGTAAATTGATATAAAAAGTGATGATTATGAAAAAATGTTGAAATTACAAGATAAAATGTCAAGATTATGAGATGAAATTTTTAAATTATGAGTCACGATTATAATAGGTCAGTTATGACAAATTGGAAATGTACAAAGTCGAATTTGATATAAAAAAATCTAAATTACAAGATAAAACGTCAAAATCATGATAAAATGCCCAAATTGTGAGAAAATGTCAAATGTCAAAATCATGTGATAAACTGTAAAATTTAATTGTGAGAAATTGAGGTAAAATGCCAAAATCATGAGAAAACGTCAAAATCATTCAATAAAATGCCAAAGTTGAGATACAATGTCAAAATTGTGAGATAAAATGTCAAAATTATGAGATGAAAGTCAAAATGACAAGTCAATTTTGACAAATATGGAATTTACAAAGTTGAAAGTTTGAAATATAAGATAATTGACAAAGTTGAAATTAGATGTCATAATTATGAAAGTGATTATTTATCCCATAATTTTTACTTTTTATATCAATTTTGACTTATGATTTACCAAAGCATATTTTCATTATATACTTCTCAGACATTTCTCCAAACAAAGACTCCAGTGATGTCATTTGTATCGTCTTGCGTTTCAGAAGAGGTATCAAGAGCATCTCAACCAGTGCTCACATTTGCCAAGATATTAATGTGTCCAATAATTGCTCATTGAATTATTTCAAAACTAAATTGTCTTGATCTGAGAGTTACTGAGTGATGAAAGTCCACTAGATCTCCTGACCTATATAAGCAATACATTTTCTTGTGGTAGCTGAACGCACATTAGTTGGGAGTGAAGTCTTTTAGAAGTAAGATGAACTTTGTTTTATTGGTTTTTGGTGGTGAAACCCTCTTATTGAGCTCAGACAGATTTCAAAGGGTCGTGCTCTGATAAACAAACACTCTAATAGGTTGAACAGAAGAGCGGTGCGTGTGCTGTTTTAACAGAGGCTAATCATTTACACGTTGCCCTTAATATCAGTAATCAGCATGGGCAAACATAGCCAGCAGAAGCTGTTTTTCACCTGCTCTCTCATAAATATTTAGTTTAGCAAATTTCCTCTGCTAGCATAAACAATGAAATGATGCAGACTTGTAAGGGATAAAGGTCTATAACAACTAAACAAAATAAATGGAGGTTTTGTCCAGAAAAAGCACAAAATTGATGGTTATTTGACATTTTTAGTACTATTGTGATGTATTTTAGAGTGAATCCGAATATTGAATGAGAAAAATGGCTTGATTATATATTTTTATACAAATATAATGCATTTATAAAAATAAAAACAATAATAAAATAAAAAAGTGTAAAAACTTATTTTAGCATTATTTAATTTAGTTTATTAGTTTTCATTTAAATTTTAGTTTTGGTATTTTTTTTTTTTTAAGATAAGGCACAATGGGTAAAAGGCTCCTTTGATTTTATTTTCCTCTAAACCACTAGATGGCACAAACTTTCCTCAGCACTTTCCCAAACATCCGCTCTTCAAGATGCACGTGGAAATTTGTCTGATCTTTGACGTGATCACGGGCAGCAGCGCAAAGTGGATTCTGCGCTCATTTGATCTAATATTTGATGATTTTAAAAATGTTTTAAGTAGTGAATAAGGTAATTAAAGCAACAGTTTTTCAATAACGGAAGAATATGTATGGTATTTGGGGTAAAAGGCTGAAGGTACAGTATTTAACATGATAATAAACAGCAGCGGACTTTAACATTTGTTGACATGATATGGTTGTATCATATAGTAAGTTGGGTGTCCACCTTATCTCTAGATAATCACCATATTTATAATGAAACCATCAGATTTAAAAATGTGATATTAATCATATCATATAATAAAATATAATGTATTGTTACTAATGTAAAGCTATATTAAATTATTATGGGATCCCCTTCAATGCTTTCAGAATCTTTACTTCTTTTATTTTTTTATATATTTTTCAGATATTTTTCTATATTAACACATTTTAATGACAGCATATTTATTGATCAAAAATGAATTCTTTTATTCATCAAAATAAACAGAAAATAGTTCAAACTTTGCTTAAGTGATTGTTTTGAACAAGTATTAACTTAGACATTATTAAAAACATATTATTTTAGCGAAAGTATTTGTATCAGTACTATATGCCTTTTGTCCCGTGCTGGTGAGCCTTTTATCCCACACACGGGGTAAAACACCCTTCGTCACCTCATACATTTATAAGATTTTTAAATGAAATAAACTACTTTTATGATTTATTTTCACACAAAAACTGTTGCTCCATAAATGTTCAATACAAACATATATATTTATCTGTATATCATACGTTATAGGAGTAGTGAAAAGCACATTTTTCTTAAGGTGTGCCTTTAGCCCCGTTGTACCCTATTTCTGTTTAACTTTTTTATTTCAGTTTTAGTTTTAAAGCGCCATGAAACAGAAGTTGCGATTAGTCTAATTGTGATGTAACTCCAAGCAAAGTGGCTTCTGAAAGCCAGAGGGCGCTTTTGCGCAGGAACTCCAATTATGCTGCGCATAACGCACGTCATTCCAGGAAATCCCTATGGGCATCATACTATCGTAGCTGAATAATCAGAAGATTGAAAAGGTTTGATTAAACATGACTAATAAACACACGACTGTGAAAATATATGGTTTATCTAAGATTTTCAAGCCTTCTCAGGGTATTTTCATGATAATAAAGTATATTTATACTTAAATGCTAATCGACATAGCCTTTATCACTGTATAGAATACTATGAAATAATATTTTGTGTGCCTTATTCTGTGTAAGAAGCCAATCAATTCACAGAACAATGCTCAACTGTCTTTATGAAGTGAGTTTGGAGTAAAACATATTAAATGTTGTATTTTGTTGGACAAGAGGTTCCTAAATGCTTCCCATGTTTGTAAAGATGTTTGACGCGTGTTGCCTTTTCAAATTCTCAAAGTGCTTTCAGATGCATTAGTGATTTCATTATTGCAGTAAGCCAAATCGGTTTAAGTGCGATTTCAGGTTAATTGTGCTTAATCATTGCAGCCCTAATAAGCACTGCAACATTCTGTAAAAAAATAAATAAGAGTGGTCAATTTTGATTTCATGGCAATTCGATTTTTTTAGCACTTCAACTTGAGCTCTTTTTATTTCAGTTAGTTGCCAGGACAATATTTTTATTTTCCTTTAAGTTACATATGTTTTTCATTTTAGCTTCATTTCAATTACATTTATATATATATATATATATATATATATATATATATATATATATATATATATATATATATATATATATATATATATATATATATATATATATATATATATATATATATATATATATAATAAAATTATAGGCTAAGTTAAAAATATTGATTCCTTGATTTTAATCGATTCACTTTGAAGGACCAATATTGATTCTTAAATCCCAAGAATTGGCGTGCCTTCCATCCAATAAACCACATTAAGCTTTGTTACTTCTGATATGAAAAAACAAAGTCTCAGCTTTTAAATTCGGTCAATTTTATTATGAAATTCAAACAATAAATACATTAAAGAGCGCCAAAACTGGCCATCTTTTCCACTTTACTGCTAGTTACAGCATGAAATAAACTTGAATGAACATCAGAAGGTATGCAGCCACCATTTAATTGTTTAAAAAAATATATATATATGAGAAACACATTGTCATTAAAAATGTATTTGAATGTAGTTATTATAAAAACATATGCAAATGCCCCAAATAATCAATGTTGAATCGAAATTGAAATCGAATTGCAAACATGTGAATCGAAATTTAATCAAATCGTGAAATTTGTGTCAATGCCCAGCCCTAATTGTTTTATATAGATTTAGTTTTTAACTGTGAATACTAGTACATGTATTTTGTATAATATTTTATGTTTTGAATAATATTATATACTGTAATATCAATGCATTAATAAAATACTGTTGACATAATTGTTGACATTTTTGTGTGCTTCGTTTCAATCATTCATGATCAGTGTGAACAGAGCAAGTGTATCATGCTTTCTTTCTCGGACACTTTGATGTTTGTATACAGATTCCACATGGTTCTTGCCTTAGAACCTTGAATTTCGCTTCACTCAGTAGTCTGGTGTTTTTGTAAAATAAGTGTTTTTTTTTGGTGAGCGTTTATGAGGTGACTGGATCATGCTGAGCACACATTTGTGTGTCATGGCCCATTCCAGCAGCAGCGCAGCTTTTGTGGACTCCGGGGAGCCCCGGGCAAGCCTCACACACCTGTCTGGCCCCTGAAATCCCCTCTCATCCACATATATAATTGTATATAGGCAGGTGCCAGCGCAATAGCTGCTCGGCTCTTGATCAAAACCAGCGTCAGAGGCCCCTGAGCAACAGGAGTGTTTCTTATGAGTGCAAGCGTCAAAATCAACAAGGTCTTGCGGGCAGCTCTGAATCACGCTGTGCATCACCAGAGGGAGTGAAGTGTCAGGAATTCAGATGACTAAAGAGACTCGGTAAACTTCAAACTGGGATTGATATGTGTTGCCCTTATCACTTGTTTTTCGAGCTTCACAAAAAGTTGTGGTGTGGAACTTCTTAAACATATTTTAGATTATGAACTGTCGGTGCACAAAGCAGAACAGCAAGCCTTTTATGTCTCAAAGTGAGAGATTTTTGATTTGTGCAATATTTCTTTCATCTTGTGTAAAGCTCATTTTTGTCTTGGACTTTTTTACACAGCTGTTTGTTTTTTTTTAACTTTTTTTTTTTTTTTTTTTTTTTTTTTTTTTTTTTTTTTTTTTTTGTTGAGAAAAATCAGTCAGTATAGCGTAATAGTTCGTCACTGTAGGGGGTTTTGGTCTACACCGGCAGCACTAATTTAGCAGTTTCTCACAACAGGCACCAGAATTTAGTGGGTTTCACAGGTAGCACCAAACTTTTGGTTATTTCACTTAAGGTGAATGAAAGTGTCTGATTCCTTCCCAAATTATGGGCCACCAGCCCATAGTTTTATTAACATAAGATAACTACTAAGAATCTTGTGATACGATATAGGGTTTACGATACAATATATTGCAGTTCTGTAAGAAAGGTAATAGATTGTGATTTATTTATTTATTTATTTATTTATTTATTTATTAGGAAGAAGATCTAAGACAATACCACCATATGCATAAAACCTGAGCAAAAAAACAAAACTATTATTTAATCTAAACGGTGAGATCTGCATTTGCATTTATAGCACACATTTTTGTGCAATCTAAGGAAAAATAGTAAAGGGGTCATGGACTGCATTGTTTTATAATGTTTCCTGGGGTGCACTTATAATGTTAGTATGATTTTTACATAAAAAAATGTTAATAATTTAGAAATTAAAGGCATTTTTCCTGATTTAGCCCTCTGATTTGAAAGGGGCGTGTCTGCTGTGACTTCAGTGTAAACACCCACTGCTGTGATTGGCTAACATCTTTGCATATGAAATAACATTACATATGGAACTCTCCAAAACTTTTACCACATTTTTAATATTACAGCTCAAGGTTAACTAATCGTGAAAGTGTTGATTAAAGCATTATATTTAGATCTATGGTATTATATTAGCCTATCTATGGTATTTAGATCTATGGTATTATATTAGCCTATCTATGGTATTATATTTAGATCTATGGTATTATATTTAGATCTATGGTATTATATTTAGATCTATGGTATTCTATTTAGATCTATGGTATTCTATTTAGATCTATGGTATTATATGTAGTTCTATGGTATTATGTTTAGATCTTAGCATGAAAGGTTGCAGAGATGAACATTGTAGCCGATCACAGACATGTTGAGCACATGAATCTCGTCATTGCAACAATTTCTGCACACTAACGAATGCTTTCATCATAACAGTGCAAACACAATGTAAATAAGAGATTTGTTGATTATTATGGGAGTTTTGGCAAGAGTCCAGAACTCAGTCACTGATAAACTCGCGCTATTTGATTGACAGCTACAGCGATTGTAAAGGGAGCGTTCTTTGATTGCTTTCTATATAGCCCATAATTTAATCACAGTTTAAATAAGAGATTATTTTCATCCTACTGAGAGAAACAATGTGAAGTTGACCGTTTAGTCACTGGTTTTATTTACTGACACATAAAATAGACATAAAACATCTGACTGTACATGAATCATTACATATCAGAAATCACTGGTCACAGATCGGGCATTAGAAGGAACACAATTACTTGCATGTTGTGGCATTACTGTCGAGTATATCTAACAGGTGGTTAAATGGGACTACAAAGGTTGTTGGGGACATTAAACATCATCAGACGAGCAGGTAAACTCATCTACTGACTAGTCCGCATTCACTGCCTCGTTTTGTTTTTAATCATACTCTTGCGAACTATTATATCTCAAACTTTCAGAGAAAATGTCTGAAGAGAAGGTTCTGAAGTTGGTGCAGAAGGTCTTGGAAAATGGAGGGCATTTGCTTGGTCACTGTTGCTGTTGCTGTTTCCGAACTCCCCAAAATTCTCCAAGCTTCCTGGTTCAGCAGCTTTGGAGATCATGTGTTCATGTTCTCATTTAGTGAGATCGCAGACGATGAAAACACCATGAGCGTCTTACATAGTTGAGTATGTGTAGCAGGCTTGTGCAAAATTCTGAATTTCAGAATTGGCCTCCATTCAATTCATGAATTGGAAGTTGAATTGAATTGACTGCGCCCCACAGGAAGTTGAATTTGAATTTGAACTGGAATGACAGGAAGTGGAATTAAATTCATGACAATTCAAAGAAATTCCACACAGTCACACAACAGAAAGAATGTGTTGAATCTCACATATGTTCAGTGTTAGGAAGGTTACTTTGGAAATTGAATTGCTTACTCAAGATTCAAGAGTTTTATTTGTCACATACACAGTTATATACAGAATATACAACCGGCAGTGAAATGTAAACAGGTCCGCTCCATGGACAGTGCAAATTCACAGTTAAAAACACAAGGAAGAAATTATAATAGAAATAGGATATAAAAAAAGTACTATCTATATATATATATATATATATATATATGTCTATATCTGTAGAATTATAAATAATCAAGTCAAGAGAAAAAAAGGTAACAAATAAGGATAAAGTGGAATAAAATAATTGAAGTAGACT
The DNA here is from genome assembly GCA_018749465.1 of Paracanthobrama guichenoti. NCBI lineage: Eukaryota > Metazoa > Chordata > Actinopteri > Cypriniformes > Gobionidae > Paracanthobrama > Paracanthobrama guichenoti. The sequence goes on from CM031957.1 coordinate 14,302,701, forward strand.
TTGCAGTGAGTAAACTGTAGACTTATAAATATGTGGTTAACAAATGTATAAGAGTATTATGTGCAAACAGGTTTATAACAGGCTGTTACACAGTAACAACGAGAACAGAAAGTGCAGTGCAATGTCAGTGTATCGATGTTTATCCTGAAGTGAAGTCACGTGATGTTAAGTTCAGGAGTCTGATGGCCTGGGGGAAGAAGCTCCTCCTGAGTCTCTCAGTTTTGGCCATCAGGCTTCGGAAGCGCTTACCAGATGGCAGCAGCGTGAAATGAGGGTTTGCAGGGTGATTAGAGTCCTTGATGATCTTGGTAGCTCTACCTTTGCAGCGTTTGGTGTAGACGTCCTGCAGAGACGGGAGAGCTGACCCTGAGATACGCCGGATAAGCGCACTACTCTTTGCAGGGCTTTGCGGTCATGACTGGTGCTGTTCCCATACCACGCTGTGATGCACTGAGTTAAAACACTTTCTATCGCCCCTAAATAGAAAGTTTTCAGGATAGCTGGTGAAACCCTGAATTTCCTCAGCTGGCGCAGGTGGTACAGTCTTTGCCTGGCTTTTTCACCTGTGTCTGAATGTGAGCAGTCCAGGTCAGGTCCTCGGAGATGTTTACACCCAGGTACTTGAAGCTGCTCACTCTCTCTACTGGTGACCCGCTGATCATGAGGGGGAGTATGTCCGTTGCTGTCTCTTCCTGAAGTCCACAATCATTTCTTTGGTCTTGCCAACATTCAGAGAGAGACAGTTGTCCTGGCACCATGATGTTAGATGCTCCACCTCGTCCAAGTATGCCGTCTCGTTGTTGGAAATGAGGCCCAGGACAACAGTATCATCAGCAAATTTGATGATAGAGGTGGAGCTGTGTGTGGACAAACAGTCATGCGTGTAGAGAGAGTAGAGCAGGGGCTCAGGACACAGCCCTGTGGAGCTCCCACACTCAGGGTGATGGAGGTGGAGGTGGACTGGCCTATTCTCACCACCTGAGGCCTGCCAGTGAGGAAGTCCTCAATCCAGTGGCAGAGAGAAGGATTCAGGCCGAGATCCAGGAGTTTGGAGGTTAGCTTGGTGGGAACTATGGTGTTAAAGGCTGAGCTATAGTCAATAAATAGCAGTCTTACGTAGTTCCCACTTTTGCTGTCGATGTGAGTGAGGGAGGAGTGGAGGACATGAGAGATGGCATCTTCAGTCGATCTATTGGGACGATAGGCAAACTGAAGAGGGTCCAAAGTGTCAGGAATGAAGGCGCAAATGGTGTTTTTAATGAGTCTCTCAAAGACCTTCATGACTATAGACGTGAGAGCCACTGGACGATAGTCATTTAGGCAAGAGGGTTTACTGTTCTTAGGGACAGGGATGATGGTGGATTTTTTGAAGGAGGTGGGGACCACAGATGTAGCGAGGGACTCATTAAAGATAGATGTAAACAACCCGGCGAGCTGATCAGCACAGGACCGCAGAACACGACCTGAAATACCATCCGGCCCGGCAGCTTTCCTAACGTCCACACGCTTGAGTGCTCTCCGAACTTCATCCTCCGAGACAGAGATCACGTGATTGTTGCTGCTCTGAGTAATTTCCTCTAACGCGCCACTTGGCGGAGTCGCGTTGCCGCGGTTACAGTCAAAGCGAGCATAGAAAGAGTTTAACTCGTTCACGAGCAACGGATCAACGCTTGCCTCTGCAGAGGATTTAGATCCAAACGAGCAGATGGACCTCAGACCTTGCCACATGCGCCGCGAGTCGTTGAGTTGGAAATGAGACTCCACTCGGTCTTTATAACGGAGTTTTGCGGCTTTAACTGCTCGTCTGAGAGCATAGCAGGACGACCTGTATTCAGTCATATTCCCTGAATGGAGACCGGCGTTGTAAGCAGCAGTGCGTGCGTTCACTGCCGCGCGGATTGAATTGTCCACCCACGGTTTCTGATTTGAGAAGGACGTTATTGTTATTGTTTGCGTGGCTTGCTCTGTTATAAGTTACCCATTATAAATGTGGTTCAGGTATTTTTTTTTTTTTTTTGATTACTTTATCAATGCAAAGCAATTTCCTTTTAATATTATTAGTAACTAATTGAATTACACATTTTACCTCAGTAATACAACTAAATACAATTGCATTAACTTTGTAATTTAATAACATAATTACACGTAACTACACTTTAAAAAATATTACACCGTGTCTACTTTTGATTTTTAGTTCTCAATAGCTCCTCAAATGTTTTATCTGCACCGTGAAGATCTTTCCTGCAACATTAAAGATTCTCTCAACAGGTGCAGAGGAAGCTGCTATGGCAAGATGGACGTGTATATTAATTTCTTCGAATTTTTATTGAATTTCAGTTCGGCTTCCTTTTAATTCGAATTGTAATTCTAGATGCTGTTTTTTGACATCAGTTCAAATTCAAGAATTGAATTGGAATTCAAGAGTCATTCTGAATTGTGCACAAGCCTGATGTGTAGAAGTATACCAAATTGAGAATATGCAGAAGAGTTCTTATTTAAAAAGCAATATTTTTGCTATTTAATAGGCTATTCACAGACATTAGTTGTTCATATCACAATTTGCTTAATATAGTGCAGCCCTAGTTTTGATTTATTCATCCTCATATTGCCATATCCTCCTGGGACCCACGAATAGACTTTTGTCACCATACATGTCACAGTTTTAAGTCTGGATGTCCTGTAAAGAGCACATTCAGGGCTTTGCAGAGATACCAAATGTTTGGAGGTTTCACCAGGACAACAACAACTTCTTCTTGGTCTTTAAAAATGGCTGACATTAATGTTTAGCACTCGTATGGAAATATGATAATATTTTTTAATTATAATTTAAATCTGATACATTTTCAAATTGTTTGTTATAAATCAACATTTCAGGAAAATGTTATGGGGTTTATAATCAAAATATGACTTTCTGTTACAGGACAGGGCATTGATTTCATGCATGTCCACTGTAGTGGACGCCAGGACTTAAATCATGTTTATCAGGCATTTTTGGAGACATAACAAGTGAATAGGGAAAGAAATTACATATCAATATTCATAGAAATATTAGATATCATTATGAAAATGTTGCCAATTTTTACTCCCATTATTATTTTTCATTACATGTTGCTCCATGAACACAATTAATATGCAAATTGGATGCAGTGTATAGATACATTGGATTGAATGGGAAAATCCAAGTATGGCCATTTTACCCACATATTGCATAAAGTAAAATGGTATATCAATACATTTCATTATATCTTTCATTACATAGTTAAGAATCATCTTTAAACAAAGTTTGTTTAAAAACATCCTGAAACCAAAAATTGATTGGCGAATTAAAAATAAATCCCATTGTTTTTGCCTATACATGCAATTTCATGTAATTTTATTTTTAAATAACTGAGTCCTGGTGTCAACCACAGAGGACATATCATAACATATTTTTGAAAAATATATTTTAATCATGTTTTTTTTTTTTTCATTTGTTTCTTATGCTCTAAACAATGTAATGACATGAAAAAATACTCAATTGAAAAAAAAAAAAATATCTGGGTCCCAGGAGGATATTCGGTGACATTCCACTGTAAATTCCGAAAATCACAGGGCCCTATTAATTCAGTGTTCTTGAGGACATGCATTGACTGTTGGGTCTGTAAATTCCATGAGATGACCCATTTTCCATTTTTAGGTTTCACAAAGGTGCTCATGAGCGTCCCCTTGTGACTGCTATTCACTCCACCTTGAATGATTACCCAACAGTCTATGCGGCATCACCGAAGTATGAGCTCAAAGGACAGCCGCAAGGGCATAGGGTGGCATTTGGGACAGGCACACAGTAATACCAAGGTCTCGAATGTCTCAGTGTAAACAGCAACCTTGTTTACTCCGTTATTCCCAAAATAATAACATCAGTCAGGTTTTCCTCCATGAGAGAATGGTGATGTTAGACCACCAGTGCACTAGCTAAAATTTAATTTAAAGGGATAGTTCACCCAAAAATGATCATTTACTCACCCTCAGGTTGTTCCAAACCTGTATGAATTTCTTTATCCTGCTGAACACAGAGGATGATATTTGGGAAGAATGTTTGTAACCAAGCAGATCTCGGCAGCCATTGACTACCATAGTGGGGGAAAAAATACTATGGTAGTCAATATCTGCCGAGATCTGCAAATATCTTCCATTGTGTTCAGTTGAAGAAAAAAAAAATCATACAGGTTTGAAACAACCTGAGGGTGAGTAAATGATGAAAGAATTAATTTTTGGGTGAACTATCCCTTTAAATTATATTTTTCATGAAGACTGATGCTATTTTTTACCATTTAAGATGCATTGTGACATTTTTATCCCAAAATTCAAAAAGGCAAACATATTCTATTCTATTCTATTCTATTCTATTCTATTCTATTCTAAATGATAAAAATATAATAATAATAAATATTATTAAAATAATATAATACGTATTTATGGATCATTGTCATGTTTGTGTTGCCATTTAGTTTAAATTAAAAGGTATGCTTTTTCTTATAAATGAATTTATTTATGTATAGAAGTAAAATAAATAAATAAATAAGTGTGTGTGTGTGTATATATGTGTGTGTGTGTGTATATGTATATGTATATATGTGTGTATATATATATATATATATATATATATATATATATATATATATATATATATATATATATATATATATATATATATATATATATATATATATATATATATATATATATATATATATATATATATATATATTATAAAAATAATTAAAAAAACACCTCTTTTCAATATTCAAAAGAAATTATTCTTGAGCAGCAAATCAGCATATTGGAATTATTATTAATTAATATGTGGTAAATATGGTTAGACTTGGAGTTAAACTATTCCTTTGTTGTTCTTGTATATTTTGTCATCTGTTTTTTTATTTCTCTAAAAATATTTTCATGTAACCTCAAACTTTCTTTTGACACAGTTTCACAAAGACTGCATTCTGTTCTCTAGACTGTGTCTCATCGCTTTCTCTCAGCTGATTCTGAAAGAGCATGAAATGCAGTCTGATTTCGTCTCCATCTGGGACTGATATTTCCCAGCAGTCTCTCTCTCTCTCTGACAGTTACTCAGCCGACTGTACATCTGTGAGGAAAAACAGTTGAAACGAAGTGAACAAACGGTGGGGACAGTGGGAAGGTCAATGGGTCAAACATCATGTAGTCTGCACGATATTGGCACAATGTGTCAGGGCTTCAAGGTGATTAACCAGTTGGTTTTGCTTCATATCCAAGTTTTGGAACTCTGGGATACTGGCCTACTATTGGGTTAAGCCCTTGAACAAGGCACTTAATCTAGAGCTGATTCCTGCAACATGGGGCTTGTGTCAGTACATTTCACTTTCTAAACAAAAGCTGATTTAAAGAAACCACAAGCACTGGTGTTTGTTGTGTGACATTAGGATAAGTTCATCTATTTGATTTAATTAATCAGCATATCACGTACTTAATTTGATTACAAGTAAACATACCAAGAGGCTCTTATTCTATAAGTGTTATTTAAAAGTAACTGCTGGCTGTCTAATAAATAATTGTTCATTTGAGTTGAATGATAAAGTTTATCCTCTTTAGCTGTGTTGTTGAACCAAATATATTAAGCAAGTTGTCTTGTCTTTTATTTTATTTATTATTTTAAATTAAAATGCCAAACATAACAGTAAAAATAGCAATTATTGTCCGGTAGAAAGAAAAAAAACATCACATTATTATTATTATTATTATTATTATTATTATTATTATTATTATATATGAAGAAAATGTTTAATTACAAAAAAACATTAATGTACAATATAAGACCGAATAAGTTGGCAAAACTCAAACAAATTGAGGCAACCGGTTACATAACATTTAAGCAAGCAGAACTATATGTATTATATATGTGTATTTGTACTCATACATTTAACTGCTCTTAACTTCAAATATTTGAGTAAGCTAATTCATACATTTAAATTAAAATGATCAGCTTAAATATTTTGAGTAGTGGAAACTTGGCTAACTTTAACTAGCTAATTCAACAAATGCAACCTTGCTAATTGGTTACACAATGCTTTGATAGCATCAGCATAGCACTTGATGAATGAGTAAAGTCTTACTTGTAATTATGAGTCTGACAAACACATTTTTTTACCACACAAACTTGTAAATACGATTTTGACAAAATTAACTAAGCTAATTATACAACTAACTGTTTTAGGACAAGGCTGTTCACGGCACTAGTTGTCTTTTGAAGCTGAACAGATCTTATACACTGCTGCATATTTATTCATTTTTATACTGGCACACACTACGATTTTGGACATGATTATGTCATCTGAGACAAATTTTAGGAATTGTAGCAGATTTCTTTCGATGTAGGGCACACTTTGATCACTTAGCATGGCATCATCACTGACTGCCAAATAATTGCCTTTGAGATGAGTTGTAGCCTCTAACGAAATTCTGACAATGTCAGAAATTTTGTGTCTGCTCCTATGACGGGCCATCTCCACAAATTCCCTTTTTTGCCCAGCCAACTGTCTCCAAACTTTTGTTTTCTGTGCCAGGAATAACATTGCCAGCATTTCTGTAAGGGCCTTGCTGGGTTTGAGTGGTAACATTTTAGTTTTGGCAATATTAGAACATGGCACGATTGATCGTCCAGTTACCACCGTCAGTCTGCCTCGACTTTAACGCAAGATCTCACCGGGCTCGTATCGTACAACACAACAAACAACAAACCTAAAGGACAGATAAAAATCACACAGCTTTAGAAAGGATATCTATAGTCTAGTAATTTGCACTCATTATTTCTAATAAGCAGGTGCGCTGAAGTTCTGATTTCACTGACGTTCAGGTTCTGGTAATGACCGTGTTGGAAATCAGCTTCCTATGAAGTCACCTTGACTGTCTGATTGAGATGCAGTTTCTGATCTCTCCTCTAGACTCTAATCATCTGGGACACAAAGCCTGCGGACATGCGGAGAATATCACTACCTTATGGTGCGGCAGTAGGCCAACCCTCCCTCCGCTCCTCAAACACTGATTTCTTATAATGGCAGTGACACTCATAATCACAGAGCAGCTGAAGTTTGACAGTCGGACTGGGAGGGGGTCAGATTAATTTTCTTACAAATAGCTATCAGGTGTTTGCTTTCGTGTTTGCCTTTTGGGTGTCCCGACACTGAAGTTGTATTGAATAGGGAAACGGATTCAGTGTAAAACACCTTTTAGGGGAAAAACAACACTTTTCAGGGGCCATGTAAGTTGTTGTTCTCATTTACCTAGCTCAGGCCGGTGTCACAAGATTCGGTTGACTGGCAGAATCCAATACCTCTTATAATGTTGGCAAGAATCGTAAGCTGCAATTAGTCTTTTCTCCTCTATTGTGACATACACCGTCAGAAACCATTTGCAAAAATTATACATTATGGGGTACAATATGCATTGTCATTTGGGCAGAACCGTTAAAAGGACATCTTTTGTACCTTTTTTTTTCTTTTCTTTTTACCGCTTAAAGGTTCATAGTATTAGGGGAGCGAGGGGCACAACCTAACGCAAGCTTTCCACACATGCCATGATGACGAAACTTTGTGTATTTACTAGTTGCCATATCAACATTATTTAGAGAAAAAATTGCGCCAAAATTAAGAAATCTTTGGAAGATATCACTGAACATTTATTTAACCACAGCAAAAGTACATTTCTTACTTAAGTTTATTTTTCATCTCTGTGTTTATTTAAAATAAGACCAATGTGATATTATTGTAATCTTCTATCTGTTATTTAACAGTTGAGATGGTTCTTTAATGCTGATCTAACAGCAGAAGACACGAGCCGGGTTTAAATCCCAGTTGTGCAGATGGGGTGTGTTGTAACACTGCGTCACAATGAGCCCCTATTAGAAATATGATATTATATTCTATACTTTTATGAATTCTTTTGAGAAACCATGAGAAAAGGGTGAATAATGACTGAGAGTCATAAATTATTCATTATTATTATGTTTTGAACTATGCTGTAGAGCTGTGTTTAGAGATGTGTTTGTTGTCAAACTCAAAAATTTGTTTATTTTTAATTATTAAAAATGAATAATTGTATTTTATTGACAATATTTTAGTTTGTCTTGGATATTTTTTTGGATTATATCAGGTAACATTTTAAGCTGTCGTTTGGTGGTTACATCGTGCCCCTCACATGTTACAGTGTACCCCACCTATGGGGCATGTTGTCACCTTTCACTTCCATTCTTTCAGGGTAAATCAAGAAAAAAGTATACACCGTGTTAATGAAACAAAACCATATATTTATACTAGACGTGTGAAATTAATGTGTGAAAAAAGAAATGCTCTGAACCCCAAGTGGATTTACACAAACTGAGAAAGTCAGAAAGCGTTAGGTTGTGCCCCGCTCTCCCCTACCTTAAAGTACATATTGCTACTAATGCTGAGTTCAGACTGCACGATCAAAGTAGTCAGATCTCAGTTATTTTCACACTGCATGACTATCCGGGGTAGCACGCGGTCGCTGCAGTGTTCACACTACACGATGGATCGGCGGCAGGAGGTTTCACATTGCATGACTTTTCAAGAGGAAGAATCTCTGACAACTCGTCCGTAAACTATGTTTCACAACCAAATACGCGAGATGTGACAAGGAAACAATGCGAGATCGTGTGTGCGTCGGACTGGAGTTCTCGTGTGAGACTGGAATTGTTATTAATAATGATAATAACATTGAAGCTTGTGATCCAAATTGTCTGTGCTGGTCAAGCAAATGTTTGTGCTTTGTTTCTGTTTGATATAATTGTAAATCAATCTTCTAAAATACTGATATTCTGGTCTATAACTCCTCCCCAGACTTGTATCTTGCTCTCTCATTGGCTGTAGGTCATCGCCGATGTAATTTTCAGTCAGAGCACATTTCACACAGCAGGATTTTGAATCGCCAACAGGTCCAGAATAGTTAGGTTAAGCATGCCAAATATCTCACGGGCGTCAGCGATTCTTTCAGAACGCGTCTTTGGTAATTCACACTGCGTGATTGTCACATGAACGAGCACCGATTTGCCTATGATTTGTGGCATTTGTGATTTCGCAAAACCTGTCGGCGAGTCAAAATGGGGGCTATAAAATCGTGCCGTGTGAACTACTAATACTAATAGGTACTAATATGCACCTTTTTAAGGGTAAAAAGGCACAAAGAGGTCCTGTGAAGGGTACTGCCCCAGTGACAAACTGTTTATATTTTACAAAAAAAGTACTTTTTTTTTTTTCTGAGAGTGTATATCCAAGTAAAATGGCTTCTTGAATGAGAAAAAAAAAACAACTTGATTTTGTCTGTGGAGAATTGATTGGATCGTTCGATGGTTGTGGTTTGCTATTGGTCAATCTCATGTGAGTGACAGGTTATCCTATCCTTTTGATTTAAAGATTACGAGGGCACATGAATTTAAAAGTTTTAGGATCAAATCATCCCTTTTCTTTCATAATGATAGCAGACAAGGATGAAGGATGGATTACTAGGCAGTAACCTTTGTAAATGTGACATTGTTACGATGCTGCCCATATGTGCATTGATTTATGTTAATTTCTTTTAATGCTTGAAAAGAACAAAATCTGTCTCCTTGCTCCAAAAATATGAGCTCGACACTGACAGAATATGAGCGCATTGGTATTCATATAATATTTCTGTGCATGTTAAAGTGGTCCATGAGAGAAACTTTGAAAAGGCTTAAAACCAAATGCCAGAGGTTAAACGGCCTTGCTATGATCTCAAATGACAATGAATTCATTCACGAACAGCCGCTTTACATGAAGATGAACATGTATTAATGATGAACAATTACAGCATTTATTTATCTTGGTTAATGTTCATTTGTATATACATTGACGCACATGTTATTTAAAAGAACAAATTTGTCAAATGACGAACCATCACGCCTCATTTTCAACCCAATCTCATGGGAAAACTTTGTATTAATTTATAAAATTTTTACCAAGCGGCAACTTTCCGGTCTCTCTCGGGTGGATTCCCGCTGCTGTCACAACTAGCTGTTTGTCTGCTCCACCCACGTCCCGCCTCTTTGCCCATTTTCGGTTATCTGGGAGTGACCTGCTGCCAATATGGCGACCGGCCGGCTATGCCCACTTTGGCCGGCCTGGCTATGCCTACTTTGGCCAGCTCCGCCCACATATTAATGCCTTATTCATGCAGAATAAGTTATTAATATGTGCTTTATAAACAGCCAATATCCTAGTAATATGCATGCTAATAAGCAACTAGTTAATGAGAATTGGACCCTAAACTAAAGTGTTACTAAAAGTTACGATTTGCCTTTTTGTCAAGTGCACTTCATTAGTGAATCAGTCTGATTTAATTCTACTGTGCTGCTGATTTGGCTGTGGTTAACGCACACCATTTATTTAACAAATTATAATGATTAAATTATTCATAAAGGATGTTGCTTTAGAGTGTTTCTGAAGATTTGACTTGTGAAATTTTGTTCTAGGTTTCTGTATTTTTAGTTTGTGATTCATTTTGTTATACTTTTGTTCATTGTGTGATTTCTAGTGGCTGTGATCTACAGGGGATATATTTTAGAGAGTTTTCAGAGAGGCTTTTATCATGCTGACAGCGTGCTCTGCTTTAGTGTACTTAGACTGACAGCACAGTGAAACCCTCTCTTGATCTGTTGTGTCTCTGAATTTGTCCCTTTTTAGCCTCACTACTACGAAAGCTTTGCTTTATGTAAATCCATAAACTTACCCAATACATTTAGAGACATTTACTGTTAGACATCAAATGAACTGCTGTGAGAAATGTTCCTCGTATCTTGGTCAGTGTTTTTTTTTTTTTTTAAGGATATAGTTTGTGTTCTTTAGATTTGAGTTATTTAGTCTGTTTATTTGTTGAAATTCTGTCAGTTGCACTTAGCGTTCATTTATTGCTGTTCAAAAGTTTGGGGTTGGTAAAATATAGGGGGACATGGGGTAAGATGACCCCACACCCCGATTTTTTTTATTTATTTTTTCTCCTGACCATAGATTTCACCTAATCTCATCTCAGCCCCTTTTCATTATTATTATTATTATTATTATTATTATTATTTTTTTTTTTTTTCATTTCATCTGAATATCAACATATATAATGAATAGGTCAGTGAAACAGTGTTGAAGTTAATTGATCAAATTTTGTGTCTCTGGAAAATAGTGATCTATGGCCAGTGGCGGGCCGTGCATTTCTCACGTAGGCCTTCAGTGGTATCCTGAATTAATCAACCTCTTGATAAAATCATCATGACGCCACGGCTATAGAAACCATCAATATTACACAGAAATGCAGTATAACAGGGCGTTGTGTCTCTCATGAAGCAGGAATTAATTCCATTATTAAAGCAGGAAACCCAATTAACACAATTCAACAAGTCTCCTTTCACAGCTGCATCACATGCATCATATCTATGGAGCTAGAAATATGACAGTGATCTGAATTTGAATTGTGTAAATCTGTGTAATCTAACAAAATTGAATATTATGTTGAATTTTACATAGTTCTGAATTTAAATGTATAAATCTTGAATATAGAACATTTTAAATTTAACACATCTCTAAGATCTGAATTTCTATGTTTGAATTTTAGAATATTGAATTTGATGTTCTGAATTTCTTCTTCATCTGAAATCTTGAATCTGTATTTTCAAAAACTGAATATTTCCAATCTATTAATTCAGAACAAAATAGCTGCTGTTTGAAAATACATGTCTATACAATTTCGCCATGAAAACATTTGAGATGTGTTAAATTTAAAATGTTCTGTATTCAAGATTTATACATTTAAATTCAGAACTATGTAAAATTCAACATAATATTCAACTTTGTTGGATTACACTTGTCAGTAATTCAGATTTACACAATTCAAATTCAGATCATTATGTCCTATTTCTAGCTCCATACATATCTAACAGAAGCATCGATCCACTCCGGGTTTTTCCGTGCAGTTTTGTAGTAGGCTAACTTTTGAGTTCTCGGACCACGGAAACCCCGGCAATTATGGTTTTCGCAGGGATTTGAAATGAAGGCAAATTGTGCGTTGTTTTGTGCAAATTCTACAGGAAAGAAACTGCAACAGCATAAATGGTTCTTGAAAAATCTTACCAACTGTTTTGGGCAATCAAAATTGTGACAAAGTTATTACAGGTGAGGTTCAAAGATAATACAAAGTGTTTTTAATAAAAATGAATTAAACCCACAAAACTCGTAATTTTAACAGTATGAAAATGTTGAAAATAATATAATAACGGAAATAATAATAATGAAAAAATCGATCATAAATTTACAATAAAAAAAAAAATTATATATATATATATATATATATATATATATGCCCTTAGACGGCACTGCATCACATACAGGAATGCTACTGTAATGGAAATCACAACATGGGCTCAGGGATACTTCCAGAAAACATTGTCGGTGTCATGTTGGAAAATGCAAGGTCTTCCCTGAAAGAGACGACGTCTGGATGGGAGCATATGTTGTTCTAGAACTTGGATATACCTTTCAGCATTGATGGTGCCTTTCCAGATGTGTAAGCTGCCCGTGCCACACGCACTCAAGCAACCCCATACCATCAGAGATGCAGGCTTCTGAACTGAGCGCTGAGAACAACTGGAGTTGTCCTTGTCCTCTTGTCCTATGGTTTTCCGGCCTTGACCCTTACGCACAGAGATTGTTCCAGATTCTCTGAATCTTTGGATGATATTATGCACTGTAGATGATGATAACTTCAAACTCTTTGTAGTTTTTCTCTGAGAAACTCCTTTCTGATATTGCTCTATTTCTGGCCGCAGCATTGGGGGAATTGGTGATCCTCTGCCCATCTTGACTTCTGAGAGACACTGCCACTCTGAGAGGCTCTTTTTATACCCAATCATGTTGCCAATTGACCTAATAAGTTGCAAATTGGTCCTCCAGCTGTTCCTTATATGTACATTTAACTTTTCCTGTCCCAACTTTTTTGGAATGTGTAGCTCTCATGAAATCCAAAATGAGCCAATATTTGGCATGCCATTTCAAAATGTCTCACTTTCAACATTTGATATGTTATCTATATTCTATTGTGAATAAAATATAAGTTTATAAGATTTGTAAATTATTGCATTCCTTTTTTATTCACAATTTGTACAGTGTCCCAACTTTTTTAGACAGATCAAATAGTGTTCCGTAACTGCGTTAAGCAGGAGAAGGCTGTATGTGGGAATTTTGAAAATGGCTTTGTAAGTATGTCTGCGACTAAATTTCAGCCATTGTGGTTTAAAAAAAAAAAAATGCTATTAAATCTACAGATGTTTTATCTTGTGCATAATACGCTCTCTGACCATCCAATCAAAGGACGTAAAAATGCTGACGTTATTGTACGCCTGCTAGATGGCCCCGGTTTCGCCAACTCGAAATCCGATTGTCTGTTTAAATTGGAGTGATTATCTGATTGGTTAAAGCATACAGTTTCATTGCCATTCATTTTAAGCTAGAGGCGCCTGCAATATTGATTCTGAAGGCCTCTAGGCAGATTTCTTTGACATTGGCAACACATGATGCCTGAAATATGATTGGATAAAAGCTCTAACATAAGCAAACACTACTGGAAGCGAAAAGCTATGAAATTAAGAAAACCGACTATTGGGAATAATTTAACACGCATTCATGGAAAAAAATATATAAAAATTTAAGTCAGTGATTCTGATAGTGATTAGGCCAGCAGAGAAGGCCTTGCTGGGCGTGACGGCCCACCACTGTCTATGAGATTGTATTATGTTGGATATCAAAGTTTTTGTGTCTATTTGTTAATGAGGGATTTGTGGACATATCAATGTTTTTAGATCTGTGGAGAAAAAGTGAATAGTTTTGAAGTATAAAGGGTTCTGTTTGACAATGCCAGACCTGTTGGCTCTTCAGGTTTAAAGTTTACATTGCAGATGCTGATCGCTTATGGCTGTGCAAACTGGAACAGCTTGCAAGATCATAATAATAATAATAATAATTTTATAGTCATTGAATTGATCTCAGAAATTGCTAGTAGATTTTACAAATAGTTACAAAGAAAACAGCATGTAACACTGAATTAAAAGTGAAGTAGAAAGAACGACTTGAATAGTATTTTTGTAAAACGATAATATTTTTAATACAGTAAATCTTTTCCTCAGCCCTGAAAGGCTTTTTGCCATTTAAAAATAGTCTTCAAAGCAAAAAGTATTTAAAAAAAAAAAAAAAAAGTCTGCAACAAAATCACCCTCCTCACTCTAGAATTATATATTTTTTTCAATCAGTACAATTTTTTCAATCAGTTTTTTCAATCAACTGTTGAAAATTCCTTTATTGTTTATATCACAATATATATATTACAGAAAGAAATATCACAGTTTGTCAGTTCTTTTCAATATCGTGAGGCCCAGCATCCAGCTATATCAGGCTATATTGGTAGTTGCCGCTCATTTGAAGAAAGTTTCTTGCATCAGTGTTGCTCATGCCATAAATCTGCAACTCTCATTGAAAACAATTGACTTCTGGTTGTTTTATCGCAGAAAATCGCACTGTGTGTGAATACTGTAGGCATTGGACAGACCGCTGAGAGCTTAGCTGTTTAGATTCTGCATTTAATTCCTGTAGCGACGGCATCCAACCAGGGAATCTGATAAGCAGCAGGTGGCAAAGGGGATCTTAAATGCTATTGATTGTTATGAACAATGAGAATTAGCCATAAGGTGTTCTCCAATGTGTTGTGAGCATTTAAGTTTCAAAAGCAGATGTTAAGTCACTTTTAATGTAGAGCTGTGAAACAGAAGTATTGGTTGTTTAGAAATAAACAAGTACAAACTCAAGAGCTTGTTTCTTTTAAACTCTGAAGACTTGCCTTTTGTCCTGTTGAATGTGCAGCCATTTTTAGCTCATGTTTTCACAAACTATGATGTAAGTCTTGGTTATTGTACCTTTTACACAATAGAATAAATGGTTTTAGTATAGTGTTTCTATATAACTGAAGTTCTATATACAAAATATAAACAGGACAGGAAAATCTTACAAAAACATTTCACCACAAAATAAAAAAATAAGCATAGTTTTTGCTGCAATGTGGCATTGTTTTGTAATGATTATTTCCATCATACTTTTCAATGATTTTTTAATTTTTGTAATTAGTAAGTTGTTGTAGAGGGCAGCCTGACAGCAGTTATCTTGTCCCTAACAATGTGTCACAGGTTTTCCCTTCTGCATGTGTGCATCTATCACACACACACACACACACACACACACACACACACACACACACACACACACATACACACACACGTTGCGTTTTCATGTTTTATGGGGACATTCCATAGGCGTAATTGTTTTTATACTGTACAAACCGTATTTTCTATCCCCCTACACTGCCCCTACCCCTAAACCTACCCATCACAGGAAACATTCTGCATTTTTACATTTTCAAAAAATGTCACTTAGTATAATTTTTTTTTAGATGTTTTCCTCATGGGGACTAAAAAATGTTGGATTTCGGATATTGCCATCTTTGTGGGGACATTTTGTCCCCATTAGGTAGGGTTTACCAGGCCACACACACACACACACATTAGCTTTCACAATGTAATAGCTGGGCAGAATCGAACAAGGAGGTGTTGACCGACACCAAACTTCCTTGATTTGTCTGAGAAAGATCATGTCAAATGTGCTTTCCAGATGAGATGGTCTGTGTTGATGTGTCATTTTAGAGAGCAATGGATAGGTGTGCCTAAGAATTGTAAGTAGTCCATTATGGCAATTTGTTGAAAGAAGAAAAAGTTTACTTTTTTGATTTAAAAAAAAAAAAATTGGTCATTTGTTTGTTATTGTTAACACATCATGTGATTTGATGCATACACTTCTAGCTGATATTGTGCTTATTTATTATTGTGCTAGCATTAGACATGACCAAAATTGTTTATAAAAGTATGAGTCATTAAATTTGATATCACATTATCCATATATACACTACCTAGTTCAAAGGTTGGTGGTCAGTAAACTCGAGTATTATGTAAACAGCAAGCTCAGAGTATTATGCAAACCTGCAATAATTAAATATATTAAATTACACAAATATACTTTATGTATTTAATCTCACTTTATTAGACAATGTCTTCACTTCTGACCTTCGATGATCCACTTCAACCATACTATAACCCAGACAGCAACACAGTGTCGGCCCAGATCCGGCCCACATCTGGTAAGCATGGAATCCACATGTACCAGATATGGCCCGGATCTCATTAGACTATTAGATCATTAGATTACTTTATAGATGCAAACCAAAAGATTTATTCATAATAAATTTATACGTTTCGCATCAGTGCAAAAGCAACTTCTTCACATTATAAAATAGTATAAATGGATTGCAAAATTAGCCCATTTGTACCATTTAGATCTATATTCTATTGTATCATCATATAGCCGGTGCTTCTTTGCATGCATGTGAAACTAGCATATTTGTGAACAAGAAGAAGTGAAGTGGGGGGAAAACAGAGCCTTGTGGTACACCTTTGTTGATGGCCAGAAGGTGGGAGGTGAACTTCTTCTGCCTTGTAGAAAATCGAGCAGCCAGCAGCACTTGGCTGGCTTGATGCCCATATTTCTGTTTAAGAAGGTGGCTGATATTGAAAACAGAAGTGAAGTCAAAGAACAGGATACATGCCTAGGTGTTTAGTGTCTCCGGGTGATGTAATGTGTAATGTGTCAAAGATGCCAGGTCAATGGCATTCTCCATCAATATACATGAGTGGGCGACTGTTTTCAAATGCAAACTCAACTTTGAGATTTCAAAGGCGATCCTGAGGGTAAATGTGGTTCTTCTGCCAAGGGATGTTCAATAGGAGGCGTATATAAAAGTATAAAATATTAACTTATTAAATAATTCAGTTTACGCTCTTGAATGCAAAATAATTTGGTTAACAGCCTTTCTCTTTTTTTTTTTTTTTTTTTGTGTATTTGGATATACTTGTTTTGTATTTCGCCCATAGCATCGTTATGGAATTATATATTTACTATAGCTGATGAGACATTACACGTTACATTTTTCATAAGATTTACGGAATTTATTAGATTTTACATAAGAACTTGCCTAAACGTGTGAGATGCAGCAGGTTAACTCTATCATTCTGTCCATGTTTGTTAAGAAGTTTTCCTCTGCTTTGCTTTTAAAGGTATGGGCTGTTTGAGAAGCAGCTTGCACTCCTTGAGGAGGCTGAAGGAGGCTTCGATCAGTTCACAAGAAGCTATAACAGTTACGGAGTACAGCGGATGCCAGACAACAGCCTCTTCTTTAAGGAGTGGGCCCCGGCAGCCGAGGCTCTGTTCCTCACTGGAGACTTCAGTATGTTTTTTTTTTTGGTTTTTTTCCTCATTCTAAAATCAAAATGTAATGTACGTGTATATGACTGCACATCAAAAACAGTGATTTATTTTAATGGCTTACAATATTAAGCTATACTGTACTAGGCTTAAAATACAACATGGTTTTGTGTAAATAAGGTAAAATATTTGATTTATTTTCTGATTTTGTATATTTAGTCAAATTAAAATGTAATATACAAGTATATGACTCTGTACATCAATAATGATTATTTTAATGGATTAAATATGTGACCCTGGACCACAAAACCAGGGTCAATTTTTATACATCACCTGAAATCTGAATAAATAAGCTTTCCATTTATGGTTTGTTAGGATAAGACAATATTTGGCCGAGTTGAAACTATATGAAAATCTGAAATCTGAGGATCAGAAAGAAAAAAAATTGAAATACTGAGAAAATCGCCTTTTAAAGTTGTCCAAATTAAGTCCTTAGCAATGCATATTATATACTAATATATATATATATATATATAATATATATATATATATATATATATATATATATATATATATATATATATATATATATATATATATATATATATATATATATATATATATATATATATATATATATATATATATATATATATATATATATATATATATATATATATATATATATATATATTTATATTTATATATATTTATTTATTTATTTTTATATATTTTTACGGTATGCAATTTACAAAATATCTTCATGGAACATGATTGTTACTTAATATCCTAATGATTTTTGGCATAAAAGAAAAATCAATAATTTTGACCCATACAATGTTGGCTATTGCCACAAATATATCCGTGTGACTTATGACTGGTTTTGTGGTTCAGGGTCACATATGGTACTATATTCTTAAAATGCAACACTCAGTTTTATGTAATATGTAAATAATAAGGTAAAATAGTAGTTATTTAATAATAGTAGTTATTTAATGTGTTAAAATACATTTAACTATGCTTAAAATGCTACACAATTTTATGTAACTAGTCAAATATTTAATTTATTTTCACATTGTGTGTATTATATTAGATAATAGAGCTTTGCCAAAACACTTTTCAGCTTTGTCTCAATTCATAATTCAGAAAGTTTTGTTATTGTACTGATATTTTGTTCCACAGTGCAGAATTCATAATTCATACAAGAGTTAGTCTGCCCATTCATCTATATCTTGTGTCAATTTGTAGTTGACTGTTTGTTCTGTTTGACAGATCAAATTTTTTCATCTTAAACTAGATGAAAGAACATTGTGTTCAGGTTAAGACAAAAAGAAGAATCCCTTCAAGGTTATCTGAATTGCCTACAAGACCAAATGCAGTCAGTCAGTCAGTCACTAAGGGCCTTTCTTTTGAAATCTTTTGTTGTCAAAAGTCTGGCATAATGATTTCTCACCAAGAAAGTGCATGAATGCAGGATTTGAAGGCATTTGCTTGTCTTTTCTAGTCATTAGGAAGTGCAAGTTTTTCTTAAAGAAGTAATGAGCCAGACTTTACAGACTGCAGGCCAAATTCTGTAGTCTTTGATCACATGGCAGAACTTGCATTGCTTTTGAATAAACAAATGATTGTTAGTTGTTGTTTTTTTCCCCCCCAGAGAGAATAGAAAATAATTAGACAACAAATAGATATGCATCACTGTTACTATTGTTCATGGTCATACTAGTGTTGGGGTTTGAACGAGCCCCTAACCCTAATATAACCCTAATTTCAGCATACAACTTGTGCAACGGACGTGCATTATAACGTGTTTTTTAAAGAGTGGTGTGCTATTTCACTGTAAAAATAACCCCTTAAATGGTTGCCAGAAAATTGCCAGAATCACCCAAAAACAAAAATCACTGTTCACACTTGTAGACTAAATGCATTTAGTCTTGGTTCGCATAGCATTCGCACTGTCATTTTTAAGACCCAACCTAAATATACAAAAAAAATAATAATAATTTGTGACAGAACTTAACATCCAAAACGATGCTGTGTTCTTGGCTAAATGCTCTTGTTGTATGTGCATACGTATGATGGTAATTTGACCAGCTAAGAACTTGTGTCGGAATTAACTTGAAACAATCTGCCCCAAATTTACAAGTCTGATGTCCCGAGTCGTGGGGCGTTTCATTTGTTATTTTCAAGTTGGAGGTGCAAGAACTTGACTTACCAATTGATTAGTCAATTTTTTTTTTTGTCATTTTTTGCAGTGATGCAGAACACCTTCAAAGTCTTGTAACATCTTAAAAAACGTGTAACATCTTAACAAACGCATTGTAAGGCTGGAAAAAACGAGCAAATGCCGGGCTGTCTGATTTGAGGAACGATCACTCCCCGAGAAGACAAAGGACACTTTTCTGGAAATTAACAGCTGAACTGTCTCTTACGAAATTAGCATCACCATTCGAGACCTCAGTATCAACCTATAACCGACATCTTTCCCCACTCCTACTCTCTCTCATGCTGAGATCACCTAAAATTCACACAAAATCTATATGGTTTAATGTGAACAAGTATCATACAGTATTATACATGTTTGGTATCATTTGAAATGTCTCAGTGCGACTGGTACAAAGGTCTCATTCTCACGTAAAGCAAAAGATAACAGAGGTTTTAAGAGTTTAAAGATATTTGGCTTGCAGTTGATCATGCAAATCATCCTCTGTCCTCAGTAAGGTGTAAAATACCCACGTCTGGGACAGTGATTAATGTAAATTCCCATTGTTAACACGTTTCCATTTGAAAGAGTTTTCTTTCTTGGTCTGTGTATTTAAGGAGATGTTGCACGGGGCTGCGGGCGTGATTCTGTAACCAGATCAGCCCGTAATGTTAGGTATACATTTCTTACTCTTTACTTCAGAACATGAATGATGTATGTATCGATTATCTTTGAATTGATTATGCTATTGGCATGATACATTTACCTGACAAATTGATTTATTCTGACTCTGAAATTAATTTTAGTGCATTATGATGAATCCTTTGTTACCGCAAATCTGCAACCAGGGTTAAGTATACTAGATCTCGGATTGTATGGAGCATGGGGCACATGGCGAAATTCTAGATTTCTGACTAACTGCTTAAACTTTAACAGCTTTAACTAAGTTGTTATGTCACATTATATTCGCATTATAGAGGGACAGATAAAATGCTATTGAAATAATACACCATTATTTTATGGTACTGGCCATAACCTCTGGTTATTGTTTCAGCTTTAACTAAGTTGTTATATAGGTGACTGTAGGGGGCTGTACTTTTTAACAATAGCAAACATGGGTGGCATTGTCAAATCGCTTTAGCCATAACCTCTGGTTAATGATCGGACTGGCGAGTTTGTGATCGTGGGCCCGCATAACGGCCGGTGTGAGGACCCTGTGCGACTCTGCGAACCAAATGAATGATTTCAATAGGAGTAAAGGGTTAAATAGAATAATCAAATGTATAGTTAAATTGTTATACAAATGACCTAATAATCAATTGGCATTCCAACCTAAATTCGAGGTCATGATAAAATGAAGTCAGATAAAGGTAAATTGAAATTAAATTACTTTGCCCTGCTGAAAAGACTGAACCCGCAAGAAACCTTCACTTTGTAAGCCGTCATTGGGATGATTGGGCCCTACAGCATCACACTGTCAAGTTTTGCACAGAACTATAAGACTAGAACCATTCACCTTTTGTCAGAAAATGAAAATCTAGTTTAGATGTTATATATCGAACAGGGAAAGTTTTTAACTGTAACTCCTTCTTTTTAATAGATGACTGGAATAATTTTTCGCATCCCTACACTAAAAAGGAGTATGGGAAATGGGAGCTGCACATGCCCCCAAAAGAGGATAAAACACCTGCTGTCACTCATAACTCCAAGCTGAAGGTGAGCAGACACATTTGCTGGTTTGTTTACTTCATTAGCCTGAATGAGACGCTGAGGTATTATGAAGCCTTTATGCACTGTCGAGATGGATTTAATATTCACCCGTTTTATGGATGGCGTGTCAATGTTAAAGCTACAGGAACAGCTGTGACTTCCAAGCCATCTGAAGCTCTTCAACAGCATATGTTTTTTTAATAACGCCATTCCAATTTGGAGTTTCACGCCCATGAGGTTTAAAACACAGAGCTTTAATTTTAAACAAATTGAAGTCGATCCGGGGGGATCGGTTGGACTCTTCACTCAGGTATAGGTTGTACATTCAATTAAAGTCAATAAGCTGAATGGACTTTATTTTCTTTAACACACATTTCTGATATTATTGTGAACGATTCATCAATGCATGTTTTTCTAAAGAAAAAAGGAAAAAATTCTTTGTAATATTGCATCAAAATGTAATTACTTGCTCTGCTACTTTCCATCATCTAGGCCATTGGTTCAAAAATCGGTGACACTTTACAATGCGGTTCTATTATTAGTTAAGCTGCGTTTCCTACCTTTTGAGGAACTTTTTTTTTTTTTTTTTTCCAGACCTGTTGCTGTCTGCTTTTCCATCGTGATAATAATATAGTGCACATAATGCACTTCTATGGCAACCAACGGGTTGAAGGTCCAAATCAATGCAGTTTCAAAGGGCTTCGAAGGGCTTCAGAGGCTCTGCACGATCCCAGCTGAGGAATTGAGTCTTGTCTAGTGAAACCACCTGTCATTTAAAAAATGTACTTTGTTTACCCTAAATTGCTCACCTTGCGCTGCTCTGTGGCATGCCACGTATTGCGCAGTCACGTTGGAAAGGTCACGCTAGATGTAGGCAGAAGGGCCAGCCGTTTTTGGCCTACAAAAATACGTCATCGCTGCAGCACTTTATAGATCCAGTTGCTGGCCATCAGGCTGAGATTAATTTCTAATCTATCTTTGAACAAAGCTGTTACAGCCTCTTCTGCTCATGCTGTCCATTATGTTGTGTGACACGCTGGCAGAGGATTGATTGATGGCAGGTAGGTGCCACTCACTGGGCACAGGCTGCTTTTCTGGTTGCTTTGTTCCTGTTGTCTCCTTGGGTCAGGCTCCGGACGATAAGAACCAGATGCAGAGCCTGGCCTTGTCTCAATTCAGGCCCCCAGACTGGACTCGGATGAGTTGAGTGTCAACTGGATTATGTTCCCGGTGAAAAGTGGTCCAGTCAGACTTAATTATGCAGGAAGTGGACTGTCCTCTTCTTTCTGATTCACGGCTCAGCAGAGACCTTGTGTTGTTGTAAAGCTTTTAGGGTCTTTTATGCACCTGTTAACTAATGCAAGACCTGGTTTGACAGGATTGGGTCTAAATGTCAGGATTATGCTTTTAAGTAGTTTTAATAAATGTGCCTTAGAAAAAAAAAAAAAAAAAAAAAAAACATTACTGGTGTGCATCTTGAGACAAAACAATGACATTTTAAGATATGTCAGTGCAAGTTTTCTTCAGTTAAGAAAGCATTTTAGTCTGGGACTAGATTTAAGACTTGTCTGTAAACCTACTAATACTACTACTGTCTACTACTAAAAAAAAAAAAAAAAACATCTATCATAACTTTCACCAAATAAAAAACTAAACATCATCAGAAGCTTATCTAGATCTCTATAGTGACACTAGTGACAATATTAGTATCAAAATTATTAATAAAAATATAGTGAAATATCATTACAATTTAAAATAACTGTTTTCTGTTTTAGTACATTTTAAAGTGTAATTTATTCCTGTGATCAAAGCTGAATTTTCAGCATCATTACTCCATTCTTCAGTGTCACATGATCCTTCAGAAATCATTAAAATTATGCTAATTTGCTGCTCAAGAAACATTATTTATTATTAAAGATGAAAACGGCTGCTTCATATTTTTGAAATACCTTTTTTCAGGATAATTTAAAGAGACATTTATTTAACAGCATTTATTTAAAATAGAATTTTGTTGTGTGTGTGTGTGTGTGTGTGTGTGTGTGTGTGTGTGTGTGTGTATATGTACACTCACCTAAAGGATTATTAGGAACACCTGTTCAATTTCTCATTAATGCAATTATCTAATCAACCAATCACATGGCAGTTGCTTCAATGCATTTAGGGGTGTGGTCCTGGTCAAGACAATCTCCTGAACTCCAAACTGAATGTCAGAATGGGAAAGAAAGGTGATTTTAAGCAATTTTGAGCGTGGCATGGTTGTTGGTGCCAGGCGGGCCGGTCTGAGTATTTCACAGTCTGCTCAGTTACTGGGATTTTCACGCACAA
>CM031957.1:14331328-14406328 GCA_018749465.1 Paracanthobrama guichenoti
CATAATCTTTCCTGCTCTCTCTGTCTATAGTTGTAATCTGGGGCATATTGGTAAAAACAGAAAGCGTTTGATCTATTATTCATGTTACTCTTTCAAGTTTGTATGTATATGCCTGTAAAGCAAGTGCCAAGTTAACAAGTAAACACAAATGTGTTTACCAGAACACTGCACGTTTATTGCCACACTTTGATTTTCCTATGGTGATTAAATCAAATTGGTTATCAAATCGATAACCATGCAGTTTTCCCTTTAAAATTTTTTTCATAAACCATTCAGGAACTGCTTGTTGCCACATGTTTTTCTCGATGCAATCAATTCAAAAGTCATATTTTTTTCTTTCTTTCTTTCACCTCCAGCGGTCAGACTCCACTCAAACGTCCTCTTTGCTTGTACAGTGTGACCTTTCTCCATGAGATTGGCCCTTTATCCCTGCTCTCTGGTAGCTGTAAACACATTTTCTCTTACTGGCATTACCCAGCACCATTTGCTTGTGCCCACGTCCTGACCCTCTCTGTGTGCCCTTGCCGTAACATCCCTCATTTGTCTCTCTTCCCAGGTGGTTGTTCACACCAGAGCTGGCGAGCGGCTCTACCGAATCTCACCTTGGGCAAAGTATGTGACCCAGCATGAGAAGTCCGTCATATATGATTGGGTACATTGGGACCCTCCTCAACCTTACATTGTAAGTGATTATTTCCCCCCAGCACCAGTGTGCCACAACCTTTTATTTTGTAGTTAATATGTCATGACCCTTCTATTTAAAGTTGCAGTGTGTAGTATTTATGAGGATCCATTAACAGAAATGCAATATAATATACATAACTATGTTTTCAGTGGTGTATAAAGACCTTGCATAATATACCGTTATGTTTTTATTAACTTAGAATGAGCCATTTCGGTCTTCACACACCGTGGGTCCCCTTACAGTGAAATCACCGTTTTGTGCTGTCATGACTCTACAGTAGCGCTAAATGGACAAACTTCTCTACAAAGCGCTAGTCACTCTCTGCTCTCTTCAACAACTGTGTCGGCTGATGCGGCTAAAATTCACACACCGCACCGTTAAAGAAGCTACATATGTAGAATTCAGAAATGCTTATTAGCGACACCGATGGCTGTTAAGTGAACTGCAGTCAGCAATTTTCATTTAAGCTAATTTTCACTAAATTGCTCGCACTCGTAACGTACAAGAGACAGTGATTTAAGGCCACGATATACTCACAGCAAAGTTCTTTTTCATTGTTTGCTTAGAAGTAAAAAGAAGCTGGAAATATGTTGGTTAACAAACATCAACGATGCTAAAATGAATATGTAAATATGTGCTGCGCACTTTCCTCTCAATAACAAAATAAACACTACAAAATCAACAACAGTGAGAAAACCGCAGTTCAGAAAGCATCTGATCATAGCGATGTGGATGTTTACACCAGCTCTGTGATTTATCAGCACCATGTCGACAGATCACTAAAATTACACCGTTATGATTGTTTGATTATAAAGTACATTTGAGACTAAAGACTGTATAGATTTGGCTATGTGAGAATATAGTTTGAATTAATACATTTTCTTAGCATGGCACATTGACATTACAGTATAGAATAGCTCTTTCATCATTAACCTGAACGTTGTATAAGTATTTGTTTCACGTGTCACAGAACGGATGTCGGGAGCGCGAGTAAACTTCACATGCTTTTGATTTTACCAGCAAAAACATCCGAGTCCTTCACATAACAGTCAGTATACAGGCTTTCATAGACACCGTAGGAAGTCGAGGAAGGACTTTTTTAATGTTTTGTTACAAGCTGTTCACACATTGTCAATAAAAAAGTGATTAATACATGAACATTTTACATATAGCCCTTTAAGCATAACTAGCACATGTAATGCATTTCTGACTTTTTTCCCCTCAGAATTCTGAGTTTATATCTTACAATTCCAAGTTTTTATGTTGATGTCTCACAATTTATTTAGAGATTTATAACTTGCCTGTGTGAGATATAAAATCGTAACTCTGTGAATAGAAAGTCGGAAATAAGCATCCTACTCTAGTAAGGATGCACGTATGTGTTTATATTTCCCATTAATTAAAGTTTCCAAGCAAAGCAAACTGTCTAAAAGCAGGGGGATGAAGAAATGGATTTATGAATGCATCATGAGCCATTTCATTGGTTTCTACTTACTGTAATTTTGCTTTAATGTCAAGTCAAGACTGTGCACATCATCCCCGCAGACTATGAATTATATATTCTTGTTAACGCCTTCCAGTCATAAGTCATGATACGATGAGAATCTCCAAATTAGCTACTGTCAGCTCTGCTCAGCGGCTCCATATTAGCTTCAGTTGTATTGGCATGATGTTAAATTTGGATGAAGAATTGTTCCAGAGATATTTCCCTGCTGTTTCTGTGCCAGCACAAGCATCCTCGTCCACAGAAGCCCAGGAGCTTGCGGATATACGAGTCCCACATTGGCATCGCTTCTCCTGAGGGTAAAGTGGCATCCTACAGCAACTTTACACACAACGTGCTGCCCAGGATCAAAGATCTTGGTAAGAGACTGCTTCGTTCACACAAAACTGTTGAGATAATGAGAGTTTGTACTAAATTGACTTCAGTTCAAAGTGACTTAATCCTCACTATTTTTTTTTTAAAACAGATTTTATTTCTATTTATTTATTTATTTATTTATTTATTTATTTATTTATTTATTTTTGTGATGCGTTTAGTTTTTTGTTTTGTTTGGATTGGTTTTATGTTGCTTTTGTTTGTTTTATTTGTTTTTTTTGTTTTGTTTGTTTCTTTGTCAGTCATTTCATTCAAACAAATTATTTTATCAGTACATAGATGTGTATTTTTAACACATTGTTTTATTTTGGGTTCTGTTTGTTTGTTTGTTTGTTTTGTTTAGTTACATTTTGCTTTATAATGTTTCATTTTGTTGCCTTACCTTAATTAGCGTATTTGACAGTAACTTTTCTTTTACAAATGCTTTAAACATTAAAACATTTTTTAAAACAAATTATTTTATCCGTACATGTCACTCGTCCATTTTTATTCATTCAACAATCATAGTTTTCTCTGTGGCCTCTTTTAAATAAAATGTTAAACCATTGTCCTTTTTTTTTTTTTTTTTTTTCAACTTTCAATTTAGAATTTGGCACACGCTTTAATACTTTTCTCTCCTCAAATCATTGTTTTAGCTAAACTCTTAAAATGAAAAGATGACAGTTCAGACGGGAAAGATAATCACCACAATGTTATGCTCTTAAAAGAGACACTTTCATTTTTCTCTGCTAACAAAAATCACAACGGATCAGTAGCAGGTCTGTAAGGCATATTATACATTTAATGCATTACAAAGAAGTACTGAAGTACCATGGTACAGTATTGCCATGTTTCTTTTTTTTTTTTTTTCTGGGAAAATATCAATACCATGGTATTCTTTTAAAATATTCCATAGTACTATTAAGGTATCCTGCTAAATTAATATTGTGATAATTTTCTGCAATAGTATATACAAACCCTGAATAACAACTTGGTTGATGGTTGATTACAACTTGGGTTGTCCTTGTCCTCTTTAGTCCGGATGACATGGCGTCCCAGTTTTCCAAAAAGAACTTCAAATTTTGATTGGTCTGACCACAGAACAGTTTTCCACTTTGCCACAGTCCATTTTAAATGAGCCTTGGCCCAGAGAAAACGCCTGCGCTTCTGGGTCATGTTTAGATATGGCTTCTTTTTTGACCTATAGAGTTTTAGCCGGCAACGGCGAATGGCACGGTGGATTGTGTTCCGACGTTTTCTGGAAGTATCCCTGAGCCCATGTTGTGATTTCCATTACAGTAGCATTCCTGTATGTGATGCAGTGCCGTCTAAGGGCCCGAAGATCACGGGCATCCAGTATGGTTTTCCAGCCTTGACCCTTACGCACAGAGATTGTTCCAGATTCTCTGAATCTTTGGATGATATTACGCACTGTAGATGATGATAACTTCAAACTCAGTTTTTCTCTGAGAAACTCCTTTCTGATATTGCTCCACTATTTTTGGCCGCAGCATTGGGGGAATTGGTGATCCTCTGCCCATCTTGACTTCTGAGAGACACTGCCACTCTGAGAGGCTCTTTTTATACCCAATCATGTCGCCAATTGACCTAATAAGTTGCAACTTTTCCGGCCTCTTATTGCTACCTGTCCCAACTTTTTTGGAATGTGTAGCTCTCATGAAATCCAAAATGAGCCAATATTTGCCATGACATTTCAAAATGTCTGACTTTCAACATTTGATATGTTATCTATATTCTATTGTGAGTAAAATGTAAGTTTATGAGATTTGTAAATTATTGCATTCCTTTTTTTATTCACAATTTGTACAGTGTCCCAACTTTTTTGGAATCGGGTTTGTATATCAAAGTCATGGAATTACCATCCAGTACTTCACTGCACCATGGTACCATTAGAGTACTTTTTTTATAAGGATATAAACATTATTTTTAGTCCAGAGAGGAGTAATATTCTACCTGCCAATGGTCCTCCTCCATCACAAAGTATCCGAGTTGCAGTGGTGCTTAACCTGACAGACCTGCTGCATTGATGATGAGCCACTGGCCCTGGTGCCAGTGTTCTGGGGAGGCTGTTCTCTCTACCAAGCCCCTTTCTGTAGGTCAACACCCTGTTTACAGGCTTTGGTCGTAATGTATGAGTGTTCATTAGTGCTTTCGTGGATGAGGGTTGGAGAGAGGTGTGTTTGAGTGTGTTTTAGAGATGCAGAGGGTATTTTCAAGTATCCACCAGACACAGAAGATGAGGTTTATAAGCCTGTGGTGTAGTGATTGGGGTCATATAACAGTTACAAAGATAGTTTTCACCAAAATTAAAAGTTCTGTGGACAATGTCCTGGACTTTTTTTCGAACAAGGCTAGGGCAGGACTTGGTTTTGTCCATCAGGAATTGATTGGTTTGTGGTTTGCTTTTGGTCGATCTCATGTGAGTGACAGGTTATCCCGCCCTCTCATCAGTAAACATCATCATTGAAGAGAAGAAATGTCACTGCAAGAGGGAGAAGTTATTTTGATTAAAGATTATGAGGACACATTAAATAAATTATGATGTGCACACATGAATCATTTATAATACATAGTACAATATTCTATTAAAAAGAAAAGGTCAATTTTGATTTCATGATAACTTTATGGTGAAATGAAAAGCATCACAACACATACATGTATACCCTGACCAGGCATAACATTATGACATCCTAATATTGTGTTGGTCCCAAAACAGTCCTGATCCGTCGAGGCATGGGCTCCAGTAGACCTCTGAAGGTGTGCTGTGATATCTGGCACCAATATGTTAGCAGCAGGTCCTTTAAGTCCTGTAAGTTGCAAGGTGGGGCCTCTATGGATCAGACTTGTTTGTTCCGGACATCCCACAGATGCTTGATTGGATTGAGATCTGGGGAATTTGGAGATCAAGTCAACACCTCAAACTTGTTGTGCTCCTCAAACCATTCCTGAACCATTTTTGCTTTGTGGCAGGGCGCATTATCCAGAAAGAGGCCACAGCCACCAGGGAATACCGTTTCCATGAAAGGGTGTACATGGTCTGCAACAATGCTCAGGTAAGTGGCAGGACCCAAGGTTTCCCAGCAGAACATTGCCCAAAGCATCACACTGCCTCCACCGGCTTGCCTTCTTCCCACAGTGCATCCTGGTGCCATGTGTTCACCAGGTAAGCGACGCACACGCACCCGGACATCCACGTGATGTAAAGGAAAACGTTATTCATCAGACCAGGCCACCTTTTCCCATTGCTCTGTGGTCCAGTTCTGATGCTCATGTGCCCACTGTTGGTGCTTTCGGCGGTGGACAGGGGTCAGCATGGGCACCCTGACTGGTCTGTGGCTATGCGGCCCCATACGCAACAAACTGTGATGGACTGTGTATTCTGACACCTTTCTATCAGAACCAGCATTAACTTCTTGAGCAGTCTGAGCTACAGTAGCTCGTCTGTTTGAATGGACCACACGGGCCAGCCTTCCCTCCCCATGTGCATCAGTGAGCCTTGGCTGCCCATGACCCTGTGGCCGGTTCACCACTGTTCCTTCCTTGGACCACTTTTGCTAGATACTGACCACTGCAGACCAGGAACACCCCACAAGAGGTGCAGTTTTATCCTGCTTCAAACACATCAAGTTTGAGGACAAAATGTTCACTTGCTGTCTAATATTACCCACCCACTAACAGGTAACAAATTTAGAATATCACTTTTAGAACTAGAAAATCAGAGAAAAAATGGGATGGACTATTTTGGACAATGTAGACAGATCTTGTATGGAGGGTCGCATCTGTATGTAGGCACAATCATTTTATAGAAATATCTTGGTAGTGGGTTCTTTTGGCATCTTGGAGACATGGAAATCATTGAAAACTTTCAAGCCAACTCCAGCATGGAGTTTTCCCTTATAAACATTTGTTGTTTTTTTTCGTGCTAGCAAAAGAGAAGTATGTGTGCATGCATGTTTGCATTGAAATTGACTGTCTTCCTACATAAAACCCTATGAGACCATTCTGAATACCAAATATTATGATAGAATAATTCATGCATATGTCCATGCACTAAACCAGTATGTTTGTCGTACTGTGTCTGTTGCTCCCTGGAGTTCTCATTGTTCTGTGGTAACCGGTTTGCATTTCCCTAGACAACTGTGGGTCTGGCATCTAAAAAGCTTGGAAAAGTGCTCTGTGCGTGCCCATGTTGGTGCGCGTACACTCACGCATCATCGGTGAGACGAGCCCCTGGCGCTGTCACACCTCATCAAAAATCCAAACTTTCTCTGAAGCAGGGCGAGGAAGATAAGCTAGCTAGATAAATAAATAAACCAATCTGCTCAGAAAAAAACTATGTGAGACAAGCCTGTATTTCCCTCTTGAGTCCTTCCTGTACAGTTTCAAAGCCGTGTCAGTGCAGCTGCAGCTTGCGTGGGGGAATAAAATGCTAGTTTTGTGGCTGATAAGACTTGTGTGTGTGTGTGTGACCCGATGAATCATTCAGACGGTGCGCCCTGGTGGCCCTTTGTGTTCGCATAAAAGACCTGACTTCTGTGGTGGACACTTACTGGTCAGAGCTACAGGATGGGACGTAAGAAGGTATTTTGTTGGGTTTGACGGTTGAGACTGACCTGAGTAGTGTTGTCATGTCAAGGTTTTGGGTGGCATTGACAAGTTATTATTTTTATTTGACTGTTGTATCCTCTCATTAACGAAAGCAGTTGTTTAGAAATTATGCGAAGCCATCGTACTCTGCGTGGGCATTTCGAGCACACAGCCATGGGGACTACACGATTTCAATAACAGCAGAATTTGTACTTTTTTCGCTCCCACATGTTTATTTTGCCTGAAGACTGTAGCTAAAAGTCACAACTAAAAATTTGCTATCCGGCAATCCAATAAAGAGTAGTTCATCCAAAAATGAAAATGTCATTTACTCACCTTTATGCCATTTAAATATCCATCTTTTTTTCTTTGGTTTAATAAATTATTTGATATTTTAAAGAATATTCTTGTTGGTTTAGGGCTGCACAAATGTGATTTAAAAGGCTGAGATTTAATTCACTTTTCTTTTCTTTTTTACAGTAAAATCATGCAATACTATTTCTATTTATATTGCAAACAAAACAAGCAGAGCAAAAAGCTGCATGAGCAAACCTGGAGCATTACAAAAAAAAAAAAAAAAAAAAAAAAATAAATAATATATATATATATATATATATATATATATATATATATATATATATATATATATATATATATATATATATATATATATATATATATATATATATATATATATATATATATATATATATATATATTATATATATATATATATATATATATATTTTTTTTAAATTGCAGTGTTTATCAATATTTTATTAAAATCATTTTCACTTAAATTGTGCAGCCCTATTTGATATTTCAAGGACAAAAATAAGAACCAAAAGCACATAAAAGTTCACTCATACATTATAGTACATGTCATCTGAAGCCATATGATAGCACCATAATTTCTCTGGTGTTGAGAACTGGACCAACTGGTTCATTCAAAAGTACCGTCTGAGTGAAGAGTGATTTGTTCAGACTGATTCAGTTCCTGAGTTTAGCTCACTGACTTGAGCAATCTTCAGAAGATCTCATTTTCCACTGAACAAAGAAAGTCATATGAGTTTTGAACAGCATGGGGATGAGTAAATAATGACTAAGCCCTA
Source organism: Paracanthobrama guichenoti (assembly GCA_018749465.1). Lineage (NCBI taxonomy): Eukaryota > Metazoa > Chordata > Actinopteri > Cypriniformes > Gobionidae > Paracanthobrama > Paracanthobrama guichenoti. The sequence goes on from CM031957.1 coordinate 14,339,592, forward strand.
TTCGGATGGTAATTGTTTATGGCGATTTATTCCTGCTTGAGTAGCAAGTTTTGTGATCCTACAAACGCAGGAACAAGATTCAAGAGTTTTATTCAAGAGTTTTATTTGCCACGCTGCTCACGTGCTCAGTCGCTGATTGTCTGCTATAAATAAATGTCTTAAGCTTGGATTAATACGATTAAATTCATATTTATTTTAATAATAGGAAAATAATGTCCTATTTATTATTTGATTATTTAAATAGGGAAATGGATGTGCTGTTAAAATAGATTGGCACAAATATCGATTTTGATCTTGATACAGTATCAGTTCATATATAGCCTGCTGTATAAGGACAAATAAGTTTACCTTTTTCAGCACTATGTGCTCGCATTCATTAATATTCACTTGTGTGTGCTTATATAAGCATCATTAAAAATATTAGGATGTAAGTTAACATTTGAACATTTCACATTTAAAGAAATCTAATGTTTGATCATGTCTAAATATTTATTCAAATGCAAAACCTAAAAATAAGTAAGCAGTTATTATCTGCAATACTTTTTTGTGCAACTAGACTAGATACTTGTATATTTATTAAAGGGCCATACAGGCATTACAAATGAAAATTGTTATTTTTCTAGCCACAAAATGACTCTGATTTGCCTCTTTCCATTGGAATTCTCCATTTTAACCTTAATTATTACACTAACTGTAATGTAAATAATAAAAACAGGCTATTAGAAGAAAAAATATTTGAAGTGGTCATTAATGTACCATAATTATTGCACAAATAGTATTTAGTACCAAAACATCATCTCAAAATATTCAAAAAATATTAGAACTAAAATATAGAATATTTATTTAATTGAAAAATATTTATGGTGTGTAGTCACATTTGACCACCGATGAGTATGAGTGTTACCAATTAGTGTTTTTTTTTAGCTTGTTTGCTGTACACCTTGTCACATATCAGCTTTTAGACATTGTTCGGTTTTTTGTTATAAGTAAGAAATGACAAGGCGACCGCTTCACGCAATACAAAGTCAATGGAGAGCGTTGGATTGTCTCAGTAATTTCATTTAGACACGTTCAGACACATTAATTTAATTTATTTTATTTTTTATCTTTTTTGACCGGGCCAGCAGAGAAGGCCCTGATGGCCCTGACAGCCCACCAAAGGAATACCTGAGGGCTAATACAAGAAAAACATTAACATTTAATGTTAACAATGCTGCATCTCCATCACCATAATAAATTTATACTGTAAATGTGGTTGACATAATAATCAATGCACACTGTGCTGTACTGTTTACCAAAAAAATTGCTGCAAATAAATACCTGTCCTGTAGCTATAGTGAAGCTGTTGTCTATTCAAATGTATTGACAGCGCTGGATTGTTTAGAACTATTGAGAGCTCAATGCACCACGTGGCCGCACGCGCTGCGAGATGAAAGCATGTAGCAACTCTTTTTTTTTTTTTTTTTTTTTTTTTTTTTTTTTTTTTTTTTCAACAGCTCTGTGCGCCAAAAGGGTATTTATTGTTTGAATTTCGTATTAAAACTTTACAAAATTTTAAAGCTTAGACTTTGTTTTATATCATAAGCAGGTTTGGAGGTTTGGCGTGAGATTTACTTGGGCAGAGTGAGAGCGAGAGACAGAGTTTGAAAACGTGTCTCACGCCAAATGTGTGAGAGTTGGCAACCCTGAATTGCTGCCATAATAACGGCCCATTTCAAATGTTTGTGCTTCTCTTCTCTTTTTTTTTTGAGCGGTGATATAATATTCTTCCATTTTAGTAATACAAATAGACTAGATCTTTAAAATGCATCCAAAGCACAACAGTTTTCATACGGTGCTCAGTAATGTTAGTGGTCAAAAAGATTTAAACAGTGAATTTTTAATCAATCTCTTCTTGTAAACTTGACGTTCGTTAAAAAACCCCCCAGTAATTTCGGCCTGGTATTTTTACTTGGGTGGTGGGAAAAAAACACTGACATTCTGGATTCAGAGATTTCAAACTGCAGTAAAACCACAGACTAGCCCCAATGTTTAAATGACCTTACGACCCCATGAGAAACAGTTACCTTCCGAATAGAGCTAAAGATATGCTAATAATCACTGCTTTCTTTATTGCCATACACACAGGTTATAACTGTATTCAGATGATGGCGATCATGGAACATGCTTACTACGCTAGCTTCGGTTACCAGGTCACGAGTTTCTTCGCAGCATCAAGGTAAATATATCTGAAACTGTAAAATGTTTAAATCCATTTTTATAAACCTTGTTTTCTGACTAACAGTCATAAGCTCTGTTCCAAACCTTGTGAGCTGCCTTGCTTCACTGAGTTGCTTGTCCATCTATTGCATGCTTGCATAGCAAAACAATGGATGTATTTGACCGTTGCACTCATGTCTCGTGTATTTTTCAGCATCTCCTTCATGAGCGTAGCATTGTACCTTGCTGCCTCTCACGTTTTATGTTCTGTGTGAATCACCCCTTAGGGGCCATTCACACAGAATGGGTTTTTTCACTCCACTCAACTATAGTCACTGGCTTCCGGTAACAGCCATACGCCAGTCTATTTCCAGTGGAAGAGCGACTTCTGACCTGATGCATATTGACGAACATGGAAGCACAGAGGATAGAGTCTAAAACAAAACACATTAAAGTCTAAAACAAGAATTTTTAAAGAGAAATGTCAGAGGAGCTTGAGTTTGTTGCCCAGTCCTATTTGTTTGAATCGTCTTAGGTGTCTACTCTACTCTAACCTAAGCTTACGCTACTCCTACATCCTTAGTCATGCGTCGGGTAAGAGGTCACTCTTCAGCCGGAACCCAACATGCATACGGATGTTACCGAAAGACTGTATGTATAAAACAAATGTTTTTTTTCTCTTACAAAAATGCATCACTTCACTTCAGAAGGCCTTTATTAACCTCCTGGAGCCGTATGGATTACTTTTATGATGGATGGGTGCACTTTTTTGGGCATCGAAATCTATGGTATCACTCACTCCCATTATAACGTTTGGAAGAGCCAGGATATTTTTTTTAATGCAACTCCGATTATGTTTGGCTGAAAGAGAAAACGCGTATACACCTAGGATGGCTTGAGGGTGAGTGAATTATGAGATGATTTTAATTTTTAGGTGAACCTTTAAGTATTTCATAAATGCAAGCTAAGCTTTCAAAGCCACACGCTGGTGACCCCTGCTGGCCAGAGCAGTGTAAATGCAGCGAAAACATGTTTTTTATTGAAGGTGTAATCTATTAAATGCAATTAACAAATCATTTAATACCATTAAATATGAAGTGTCTTTATGTTGTTTTATTAAATTATAAGGCTTGATTTGTTTATGGAGACCTTTTAACTTTTAACTTCATCTCTTCCATTTTATTATGCATATGTGCCATTTACTCGTCTACAAATTTCATATATAGACAATTATTGGTTCACGGATATCGCCCTTAGCGGTGAACCATTTGAAATGCGATGTAACAAAGCCTTGTTTTACGTGACTTTAGCAGTTTGATACGCATTACTGAAACAAATGATTCGAAAAGGTTTCGAAAGCGCCCATCACTACTCAAGGCTCATATCTAACGCTGGAATGCTTTTTTTTAATATTAACACGTGTCCTAAAGCTCTGGCCTGATCATAACCCTTCTTTTCCAGTGATATTCCTTTGACCTTTTTGTCCCTCAGCCATTTCTAGTCTTCCTACAAATGTCCCTCTCGCTCACTCTCTCTTCTCCCCCATCATGAGTGGACACGCCCCCTACTGCTGATTGGCTACAAGTGTGTTGTGGCACTTGGTCTGATCCACTTTCAACAGTTTTTCTCAGAAATCACTTACTGCGCCTTTAAGGGATTGATCTAGAACACTCTAATATCACCCTGAAAGGCAACTCTAGGTCTAGGGCACACTCAATGAAAAGGACACTGAGGGCCATATCATGGTACTAATTGCTCATTTTTATTTTCAGAATGTTTAAAATAAGGTAACTATACACTAAAAACTATAGGCACGCACACACCTTGGAGACTCTGTCCCGCAACTGTGGCCCCAAATCACAGAGAGGTGCCTCTGACGGGGCCGATAATCTCCCTGTAAACACATTTGCAGTTAATCCTGTGGAGAGGTAGAGACCTCAGATAAAGGAAGACAGGCAGGAATTCTTTATTTATGTTCTTTATTCCGTCGGTTGCCCTTACCAGCTAGCGCTGGAGACAGCCTATAGCGCGAGTATAATGTATACAGAGTAATTTCACCCATGATTGATCTCCCTGAGCCGTTTAAAAAGTGCAAGGTCTGGATGCTGGGAAGGGGCGGAGGCCGATGGGAGGGGTATTGTTGTGTCACGTTTGCCGGGGGAAAGCGATATGATGATAGCTGGAGGACAGATGAAGCTTCATGGAGCAATTACACGAAGGAGATACGTGAGGAAGCGCTGATGGAAATGCGCCACTCTCGCCCTTTGTTCCGCAAGGAGCAATATGTCACCCCGAATAGAGGCTTTGACCTCTGCTCAGCGTCCATGACGGTGTAAACGATCTGAGATTGATTTTTATTTACTGCCATATTTGTTTGTTTTTACACGGCAATTGGGCTGCACGGTTGATGTATTCGCACTGCAGTGCTAAACACAGCTGTTGTGTAGGGGGACGTTTTCCTGAGATAAAAACACTCACAACATGTATAATATGGCAGAACTGGGATGGTATCTAGGAGGTTTGAGGTTCCAATCCCGAAAGGGCGATCCATGAAGTATCATCACTGTGCCACTTAAGGGGGACTATAATTGGTGTTTGTTTGAGTGGCTGAACTGGTCAACTTCTGGCTTAGCCAATGGATCCATCATACCTATTCTTCATATTCCATGTTATTTTCAGTTCATCCTTTCAACAAAATGAATTAACCAGTTCATCAAAATCAATGTCATATGTTAAAATATAACCTTCTCCCTTTAAATACTTTGGTCAGTTCAAAAATAATTTATGCAATTTTTATGTTATTTATTTGAAAGTATTAAAAGAGTGTATTCTTGTCTATCCTTGTATTGTTCAACTGGTTGAGGTTGATTATGGGATTTAGAAAGTAGGCTAATAATAAGTAATGCAATACTTTTAGAATGAGCAATTAGTACAGTAATCTAATTACACTGTTGAAGATGTAATTTGATAAAGTTGGTTAACTTAAATATATGAAAATCAATAAATGAAATCATTTTAAATAAAATATTATTTATGCCTTTTAAAGGTTTCAGAGCCATAAAAAAAGCAATGTAGACCTTGAGATTGGAATAAGCCTTGCGTGTTTCACACTCACATTTTGAAGAAAGCAGATGTTCTGTATTCTGCAAGCATAAGTGCGTGTTGTGTTTTGCAATACGCTACGAAAGATATCTCTCTACTTTTCAAAAGAATTGGTCTTAACAGTCAAACTGATTCAGATTCAAGCTCATCCCAAGAATAAGATCATGCAGCTTGACAGACAACGTCTGCCCAGACTGTACTGATATCTGCCTTCATCTGTTCTTCTCTCCAGTCGTTACGGCACCCCAGAGGAACTCAAGGAGCTGATTGACGTGGCTCACTCTCTGGGTATCATCGTCCTGCTCGATGTGGTGCACAGCCATGCCTCCAAGAACACAGAGGACGGGCTGAACCACTTTGACGGCTCTGACTCCTGTTTCTTCCACAGTGGGCCCCGTGGAGTACACAGCCTCTGGGACAGCAGACTCTTCAACTACTCTAGGTGAGACTAAAGTTTGTTTTTCTCATTTCAAACACACCACGCTTCACAAGAGTTACTCGGCTCTCTCATCATACAACACCTTTTGTTACATGGCGTTGTGTAACATAACACAAGCTCTGTTCTAAAATCTAGGCTCTGTTCCAAAACCTAGTGAGCTGCTTACAGAAGCAGAATAGGCATGCTTTCCACCGGAAGGCTGTTCCAATAATTATGTTGCTTTCTAAGATACCTTGGTTAGCCAGATTGTTCTCCATTGCTGAAGATGCCCTTTGGAAACTACAGTACAGTTGAAATGTAACTAATGCTGCATTCACGCCAGGTCGCAATTATTAAGTTTATAACTTTTTATACATGATTCAACTCATTTTTTAAAGTCAGTGTAATGTAATTTAAGTTGAAATGACTTAAAAAATGTAATGCAGCAACTTTTTTTTTTTTTTTTTTTACAGGTAGGGCTGGGCGATATCACTTTATTTTTGGGCTGAATGGCTATGTACAGTATAATCTCAGTATTTTTCTATTTGAATTTAAAATATAAATCTATATTTAATAAAAAATATTTAAAAAAATATGATCCTATGATTACTGATGGAGAATATGTCTGTGAAATGTAAGTTATGCACAGAGGAAATTATTGTATGTCACTTCATCTTAAAGATTATTAATAGATAATAATCTATTTTCTCTATTCTCTATTCGCGATTCTTGGTGAAATGGCCCAAAAAGAGGCAGTCCTCAACAGAACGTGACTTGACGCTGATTGGACCGTATACCCAGAGGCAGAACAGTCTAGAATAGTGACAGCTAGAAACCCTGTGATTGAATGTAATTGAAAAATCTGTCCATTTCGCACTTTGGTGGTGCGTTGCCCTATTGTCCTAATGAAGAAACCGCCCCTGCATTCAAATATGAATTATATTGATAAACAGTTTTTTGTTTATTAGAATAGCACACAATTAGCTTAGCAACATGTTAACACTAGCTATAGAATTGGGCAGTTTAGTTGTTCTCAAGGTGGTCAATCAATTAAAATCTTTTGTTACATTTAAATTAATATAACTATTTTATGAGAAAAGTCATTATATTGTATATATGTTGTCATAATTAGTACTTCTGTTGCTTGAAGCCAGTGATTTATAGTTTATAAAGTTTTAAAGGTGCACTATGTAACATTTTTTCAGTAAAGTATCCAAAAACCACTAGGCCTGTGTTATATATTTTGTTCAGTTGAGTACTTGCAACATCACAAATGTTTCCAACTATTTGTAAATCGTGATAAAATTGCTATTTCAACCAATGAACCAGGACATGTGAGGGAGTCGCCTGTCAATTGCATCATATCTGCGTTACGCTCAGTTTCGATTTTTTTTTTTCATTTTGCAGAAACGCTTCCTGCAGGTGTCATAGCAGCCGCCGAGCGAACGCACAGTAACGTCATAACATAATTTTCAACACAGTCAAATGTATCTAATATGACAAACAGAGCTGCGTTACCTCATGCTCATGAAAAGCGAGGAAAAGCGGAAATGGCGCCGGCGACTGTGTCATAATAAAAGTCCCGCTGTTCGCGAGGCGTGTGTTGCGTTCATCTTATTAACAATCGCTCCAGCGGCCTCGCTCAGCTCCCACAACACTCGGTCCTGCTCTGCTTCACACTACAGTAACGTTAATAATCGTATCCATGAACTTGATTTCTGCCCGAGTCCTATCCCGATTGTTTTCCACCGGCTGTGAAGTGAAGACCCAAAATTCTGCGCTCAAACTTGGCTTCATCAAACTACGCCTTTGTTTTGAATATGGGCGACCTCTAGCGGACAGAAAAGTTACACAGTGCACCTTCAAATACAGATATTTTTCTTACGAAAACCCATCACTTCACTTCAGAAGACATTTAATAACCCACTGGTAGCATATGGAAGCGCTTTTTGTAGCTTCAAAAACTCCCATTATAAAGCTGGGAAGAACCAGGATATTATTTAATATAACTCCGAAGAAAGTCATATACACCTAGGAAGGCTTCCTAGAGTAAATTGTGGGATAATTTTCATTTTTGGGTGAACTATTCCTTTAATACATTTTCTTTGCTCTAATTTTGCTTTAAATTTAATACCAACCACTCAAGTTTACTGTTCTGGAACTATTTAGGTATGTGTGTGCGTGTTCTTGAGCTGTGCTCGCAGGTCATATCTCTGTAATTAATAATGTGGCATGGAATTATGCTTTCATAATTAGTTCACCTCATCAGCACTTTTGTTTGCCCATAATCAAGCATTAACATGTCCTTATCTCACGCAACGGAATATTCATGTAAAATTCGTAAAGCGTTTAAAGATGCTTTCTGTTTATGAATAATCATTGCAGTATTTGCCTATTTAGACTCATTCATCTTTGAAAACAAAGAGACTATGCTAAAGAGCTAAGAGGCTTAGAAATGTGGAACCCACAATAGACCAAGTTAAAGGAATGGTTCTGTCATTATTTTCTCACCCTAATGTCATTCCAAACTCGCTTGACTTTCTTCCATCGAACATAAAAGGAGATCTTTACACTGCTTAAAAAGGTTTGAAACGACATGATGACTTTTCATTTATGGGTGAACTGTCCCTTTAAATACCAAGAGCAGATCAAATTGTTGCAGTTACTGTAGATTCTATTTAAGGCAAGTAACTGGAACTTATATTTGACCGGTCAGATTTTCATCATTAGAGCTAAAAATGCACTATATTTCTGTTGCCATTAGGTTTTCATCACAACCATATGCCAGCTAATATGTTAATTTTTTTTTTTTTTTTTTTTTTCTCGCCGAAACCATACTGAGCGAGTCTTTAAATTGGAACACCTACTGTACTCTATTTGCCTCTGGCAGTATTCCCACTCCACCGTCTTGGGCTGACAGCAATTACTTCAATGTTGTATATGAAACCTCTCTGCCAAAGCGCAGTGTGAATTCTCCATCAATATGTCCTTCCTCATTGTTCACTGCCTTTGTCTCTGAAGTCTTGCATGTTAAATATGCTATCTAAAATGTATCTAATCACCTTCAAAATGCAATAATTGCCACACTGTTCTGTTTCAAATAATGTACTCCAGAATAAAAATGTTGTCCATTTTAAATTGATTGGATATTTTTCTCACGGTATTCTTGTTCATGTAATAATGTAAATGAGTGAAGCATTTTGAGTAAGAGCACGTCCTGAAGTGGATTTTTTGCTTTCATAAACCAATAGCATAGTTATGAGATGTTCAGTAAATGTATTTATTAATAATCACAATAAATAATTCTTCTGACTTGTATATTAATGCAAAAAAGGTTATATGACTTCATCAGAAGGCTTCAGTTAGGTTTTTGGTCTATATTACAATGAAACCCATGTGCGGCCATATTTGATGTTTTAAAATCCCCCTGCAGTCAATAATTTTATCTCTTAAAACTCATCTTTGGTAATCAAAATGAATCGAATGAATCCCCTGTGAAAAATAATTTCTTCATGCTTAATAATAGCTTGAATTTAACTCTACACCCATGCTTCATTTAGTATATGTGGATTCAGTGCCGTCGCCAGAACATATAGATTGGGGAGGCATTTCGTGTCTATTGGGGGGCACACTTTTTATGATCGGAGAAACAGACATTCACCAAAACAATAAGTGTGGGGTTTTGATATCGTAACTCTACTTCCTGCTCTCTACAGCGCAGACTCAGGTCAGCGCAAGATGTCAGATTCAAGATTCAAGATTCAAGAGTTTTATTTGTCACATACACAGTTATATACAGAATATACAACCGGCAGTGAAATGTAAACAGGTCCGCTCCATGGACAGTGCAAATTCACAGTTAAAAACACAAGGAGGAAATTATAATAGAAATAGAATAAAAAAAGTTATCTGTAGAATTATAAATAATCAAGTCAAGTAGAAGAAAAAAGTAAAAAAATAAAAATGAAGTGGAATAAAATAAAAATAAAATGAAGTAAACTGTGCAGTGAGTAAACTGTAGACTTATAAATATGTGGTTAACAAATGTATAAAGAGTATAATGTGCAAACAGGTTTATAACAGGTTGTTACATAGTAACAACGAGAACAGAACAGAAAGTGCAGTGCAATGTTAAGTGAAGTCACGTGACGTTAAGTGACTGAGTTCAGGAGTCTGATGGCCTGGGGGAAGAAGCTCCTCCTGAGTCTCTCAGTTTTGGCCATCAGGCTTCGGAAGCGCTTACCAGATGGCAGCAGCGTGAAATGAGGGTTTGCAGGGTGATTAGAGTCCTTGATGATCTTAGTAGCTCTACCTTTGCAGCGTTTGGTGTAGACGTCCTGCAGAGACGGCAGAGCTGACCCTGAGATACGCTCGGATAAGCGCACGACTCTTTGCAGGGCTTTGCAGTCATGACTGGTGCTGTTCCCATACCACGCTGTAATGCACTGAGTTAATACACTTTCTATCGTCCCTAAATAGAAAGTTTTCAGGATAGCTGGTGAAACCCTGAATTTCCTCAACTGGCGCAGGTGGTACAGTCTTTGCCCGGCTTTTTTCACCTGTGTCTGAATGTGAGCAGTCCAGGTCAGATCCTCGGAGATGTTTACACCCAGGTACTTGAAGCTGCTCACTCTCTCCACTGGTGACCCGCTGATCATGAGGGGGGAGTATGTCCATTGCTGTCTCTTCCTGAAGTCCACAATCAGTTCTTTGGTCTTGCCAACATTCAGAAAGAGACAGTTGTCCTGGCACCATGATGTTAGATGCTCCACCTCGTCCAAGTATGCCGTCTCGTTGTTGGAAATGAGGCCCAGGACAACAGTATCATCAGCAAATTTGATGATAGAGGTGGAGCTGAGGCCTGCCAGTGAGGAAGTCCTCAATCCAGTGGCAGAGAGAAGAATTCAGGCCGAGATCCAGGAGTTTGGCGGTTAGCTTAATGGGAACTATGGTGTTAAAGGCTGAGCTATAGTCTATAAATAGCAGCCTTACGTAGTTCCCACTTTTGCTGTCGATGTGAGTGAGGGAGGAGTGGAGGACATGAGAGATGGCATCTTCAGTCGATCTATTGGGACGATAGGCAAACTGAAGAGAGTCCAAAGTGTCAGGGATGAAGGAGCAAATGGTGTTTTTAATGAGTCTCTCAAAGACCTTCATGACTATAGACGTGAGAGCCACTGGACGATAGTCATTTAGGCAAGAGGGTTTACTGTTCTTAGGGACAGGGATGATGGTGGATTTTTTGAAGGAGGTGGGGACCACAGATATAGAGGACTCATTAAAGATAGATGTAAACAACCCGGCGAGCTGATCAGCACAGGACCGCAGAACACGACCTGAAATACCATCTGGCCCAGCAGCTTTCCTAACGTCCACACGCTTGAGTGCCCTCCGAACTGCATCCTCCGAGACAGAGATCATGTGGTTGTTGCTGCTCTGAGTAATTCCCTCCGATGCGCCACTTGGCGGAGTCGCATTGCCGCGGTTGCAGTCAAAGCGAGCATAGAAAGAGTTTAACTCATTCACAAGCAACGGATCAGCTCTGACCTCTGCAGATGATTTAGATCCAAAAGAGCAGATGGACCTCAGACCCTGCCACATGCGCCGCGAGTCGTTGAGTTGGAAATGAGACTCCACTCGGTCTTTGTAATGGAGTTTTGCGGCTTTAACTGCGCGTCGGAGAGCATAGCAGGACGATCTGTATTCAGCGCCATATTCAGACATTTGCGGCTTGACTTTTCTTCAGTGGAAGGTAGTGAAGGGGTGTCGTCTATCTTTTATATAGTCTATGACTAACACAATGAGGATATGTGCTTCCCCTTTAAAAATATTTTTAGAGTTCTTTGAAATGGTTTCAAGTTACGTGTCACTGCACAACCTACACATCCCAACATGAACTATAAATTAGCCTATTTGTTATTAAAGCGTCTACGTTCACAAACCATTGTTTGTGAAAAGCAAGCATGTTATAGGTGGGATTTGGCATGGCAGAAAGCTTGCAAAGAGTGTTAATTTTATAATCATTAAAAAGCGGTTATACATCTTCGAGATCTTACAAATTTCCATTCTAATCAGTGAAGCTGATGCACAATGAATCTCTTATTTACATAATTGCTTATTAAAACGAGAGGATGTGCAAGCGTGTAGAACTCAGAATCCACTCACTGCTCAAAACAACAGTTTCTCGCCAATTTTCTTTTATTACAGAGAAAACTGATCCTAGACCAGCAGTTATGGACAGCTTTTCCCTCTAAAGGCAATAAGAAGCATTTGGAAGCTTGTTTCCGCCATGGAATAAAAAAAATAATAAAAAAAAAAATTATTGTGACTTTTTATCTTGCAATTCTGAGAAAAGTCACTATTATAATTTTTTTTTTAATTCAGTGGTGGAAACAAGCTTTCATAGTAGCAGCATCAGGCAATTAAATGAGAAAATTCGACACTATAAATCCGTGGCCTGGGGAAGGTAAGCCGAGCCCAGCCTTACACACGCTCAGACTCATTTCTGATTCATATTTCTGAAGATAATGTGTTATTTAAAGTGAGCGCTGTAGAGATTAGTGTTTATGTGATCTAAATGCTGAAGATGTTTCGTTATGGAATACGTGAATGGCCAAATCCACAGATTTATTTTTTTTTGCTCTCAATATTAAGTTTGATGAATGACCATATGATTAGGGGGGCACGTTGTGTCATCTGGGGGAGCACTTCCCGCCAATGACCCCCAACCCCCAACCTTGTTGATCCGCCTGCACGGATCCTTGAATATGTAAAAGTTCCTGCCTTCACTCAATCACAGAAGCTCACAATGCCAAAACGCGACACAATGACAAGTGTAAAATATTGGTTTAATTCAGCCATATACTGTATGTTTGAACCAGAAACTGATTCAGAAGAAGAGGAAGAGTGAATTATACAGGGTTGTCTAAAAGTCAATGGTAATGTGTTTTATGTATCACTCTCTACAACGTTAGACACATAACGGCAATTGATATGATTAGACTTTGGCTTGACAACATATCAAACAGCTAATCATGTGTTTGCTAATGTTACACATGTTCCCGTTCACCATCTTAGAGTCAGACAGCTGCCTTCTAAAACTCAACATCCTTAGAAACGCTTTGAAGTACTTTGAACATCATAGAAAATCAGTGGAGAAAAGCTCCGCCCCGCACATTGACGTGGCTGGTTACATGTTTGTGACGATAGGGAACAGGGCAGTTTCAAACCACGTTTTTTAGACCCTGGTTTTGGTACACTGCAGTTTTAAGGAGAAAATACTCATGGATTTGCACATGGTTTGTCTTAAAGCATATTAAAAACACCACATAGACATACACTCACCTAAAGGATTATTAGGAACACCATACTAATACTGTGTTTGACCCCCTTTCGCCTTCAGAACTGCCTTAATTCTATGTGGCATTGAGTCAACAAGGTGCTAAAAGCATTCTTTAGAAACGTTGGCCAATATTGATAGGATAGCATCTTGCAGTTGATGGAGATTTGTGGGATGCACATCCAGGGCACGAAGCTCCCGCTCCACCACATCCCAAAGATGCTCTATTGGGTTGAGATCTGGTGACTGTGGGGGCCATTTTAGTACAGTGAACTCATTGTCATGTTCAAGAAACCAATTTGAAATGATTCGAGCTTTGTGACATGGTGCATTATCCTGCTGGAAGTAGCCATCAGAGAATGGGTACATGGTGGTCATAAAGGGATGGACATGGTCAGAAACAATGCTCAGGTAGGCCGTGGCATTTAAACGAGGCCCAATTGGCACTAAGGGGCCTAAAGTGTGCCAAGAAAACATCCCCCACACCATTACACCACCACCACCAGCCTGCACAGTGGTAACAAGACATGATGGAGCCATGTTCTCATTCGGTTTACGCCAAATTCTGACTCTACCATCTGAATGTCTCAACAGAAATCGAGACTCATCAGACCAGGCAACATTTTTCCAGTCTTCAACTGTCCAATTTTGGTGAGCTCGTGCAAATTGTAGCTTCTTTTTCCCATTTGTAGTGGAGATGAGTGGTACCCAGTGGGGTCTTCTGCTGTTGTAGCCAATCCGCCTCAAGGTTGTGTGTGTTGTGGCTTCACAAATGCTTTGCTGCATACCTCGGTTGTAACGAGTGGTTATTTCAGTCAAAGTTGCTCTTCTATCAGCTTGAATCAGTAGGCCCATTCTCCTCTGACCTCTAGCATCAACAAGGCATTTTCGCCCACAGGACTGCCGCATACTGGATGTTTTTCCCTTTTCACACCATTCTTTGTAAACCCTAGAAATGGTTGTGCGTGAAAATCCCAGTAATTGAGCAGATTGTGAAATACTCAGACCAGCCCGTCTGGCACCAACAACCATGCCACGCTCAAAATTGCTTAAATCACCTTTCTTTCCCATTCTGACATTCAGTTTGGAGTTCAGGAGATTGTCTTGACCAGGACCACACCCCTAAATGCATTGAAGCAGCTGCCATGTGATTGGTTGATTAGATAATTGCATTAATGAGAAATTGAACAGGTGTTCCTAATAATCCTTTAGGTGAGTGTATAAACAACATTTAAAAAAGATTTTCACCACAGGGGGTCTTTAAGATTTATCTTTTAGAGTGTTTTGCTTTTATTTGTACATTATGGAGTAATTATAGAGTAGACAGAAAGCAACTGTTTGTTTTATGTAAAATTTACTATGTTATTTGTTACAGTAAAACATTTCTGCAAATATATTTCTAGTTAGTAAGCATAAATTTAGGTGATGATGTACAATTAACCCATTTTGGATTTTTATGGCTTTTTATCAACTTCAAATGTGACTCATTCATTCAGATTGCAGAGTCTGAAATTTCCTTTTATAAATAAAAACATAATGCATTTAAATAATGTCTTAATGTAACTAATATCATTCATAAGCATAAATGTAAGTATGTGTAACTTCAATTTCACATGTCACAGGTGTGTGTATATCAGCTATTGTAAACTGGCTTTGAACATGACTCGTCCAATCAGATTGTAGAGCTGGAAATATGTTTTGGTATTTTTTTTCACCTCAGTCTGAACTCTGCAGGTCTTTGTTTGTTGAACATGCATTTGATTTGTAAGTTATGCTTGGTTTTCTTTTTGATACAAAAATATCACTTTCTTTTTTTTTTTTTGTGGACTCATGTATGTATTTCCATGCATATACACTTTCAGAAAAAAATTGGGGTGCTACAGCTCGGGGTACTACCTTTTTACCGTAAAAGGTTCATAGTAATACCTAAAGTTACATACTGAGGTACTAATATGCACCTTTTAAGGGTACCGCCCACGTGACAAGCTGTTGTACCCAAAAGGAACAATTTTTACACATGTTTTTCTGAGAGTGTACAGAATCGACTTTCAGATCACTTAAGCATGAAATTTTCACTTATTCACTGGAGCAAAAGATCTTAGGAAGGTGAAATAGATATCGAGAGTTGCACTTGACACCTGGCTGAGTAGAAAGTTCAGTTTGGGTTTGCTTCTGACAGGTTTCATTTAGAGCATCTATTTTCTTTCTGATGGAAAAGAACATCAGTGGTTTTGTTCTCGAAAGCAAACTTTACAAATTAGAGCAAACTGTAGGAGTGTTTCCAAAAAAAAAAAATGTTGGTTGGCTGTCAAAACAGAGTTGACACTTAACTAGGCTTTTTAAACAAATCTGACATACCACATCACAATTTTGACATCAAGCATATGTGTATAATGCGTGTGAATACTGTTTACAGTTGACAAAGTGTATAATTGGAAGACAAAGCCTCCGTTTAAGGAGCTGATCAAAAAAGTGTCTTTTATAGCTAATGGTTAAAACATGTTTGCTCATGTGAAACAACTGTAAGTTTCTGAAATTGTTTCAGTTTTGTGTTTTTATTTTGTGAACCTGTGATGGAGGCTATTCAAAGTGGCAGTTATTGTAAGACAAATCAAATATGTGTCAAATATTGTAACTAAATCTGAATCTGTCTGCATTTTATTATGGAGATAATTTTGCCACCGTTCTGAGTAAAATAACATAAAAAAGCAACAAATGTAAATCCACAAATGAAAATTAGATTAATGAGCGTCCAACATATAGAGATATAGAGTAATCGCTCTTGAATAGTATTAAATACTTTTTGGCTCTTTAAAACTTAAATAAACAAACAAACATTATAAGCAGATCAAACTATTATAAAGTATAAACATGAATAAATGTATATTTGATATATTTAAATATTTATTTAATGCCCATAGCATTCGTTTTGTCTTTTTAGTGCAATCTGCTCTGATGATCAACCAGTAACAGCTGTGTGTGTTTTTTTGGCATCAACACCGACATTCTATGAGGGGCTGTTAAGCATTTAATGTTATTTCCCTAGAAATTATCCTTTTATTTTGCAGCTCCAAAATGTGCAGATTTCTGATCAAGTACACACACATTTGAAACAAAGGAACAAAGCCAATGTATGACAGTCTACATCTAACACTGTGTTCTAATGTTAGCTTAACACGTCTCAGACATTCCCCGTGAGATATTCAGTAATGAAAGACTTAGCATATCAAAATGAGAATCTCTAACCGCAAAACAACGTGTAAATGAACTGAAGAACAGGAATTGACGTAAATGGGTCTTAAATTTGTAGTAGCTCAGAGTGCCCTTGTGTGTCAGAGTATCAGACGTGTTTACAATCCTTTGCTCTGAACAGTTCTTGCGTCCATTCAAACACACAATGTATGCGGCACCACGGATGCCGCCCAATGCTCTGTTCTCCAAATCATTACTGTCATCGCAGCGATAAGCTCTACAAAAGCGTATGCCACTTTAGCCGCTAGCTGGCTCTGACCCTAATGGCCTCACGGTAAACCCGAACCTTTTGATTGGTGCTCTCGCGGCGCGTGATAATTAAGTTTCTCTTCTTCTCCTTCCACGGCTGTAAGCTCATCTCATCACACATTAAGAGACAGACCGGCCGCCTCCGTGGAGTCTATCAATGCCTTTTTGAACCCACATTTAATAAGCGCATGCCAAAAGCTGCTGCCGCCAATACATTATCCAGTGTTAGTGTCAGACGGCGCAGAGATTCGGTAATAAGAGCCAAGCTGCAGTTTCATTACTTATTGAGCTTGTGCTGTTTTCAGAGGGACTCATTAAACGGGCAGCAGACATATGCCACAACCAGCAGCCATCTGAAGAGTCATTTGTAAAAGGCCGAAGGAACGCCCCGGTGTCATTGCCGGTTCATTTGTCTGTTTTTCTTGTTGCCGCTTGTTTGGATGCTTCTCAGTGTCGGGCTCTATATTAATTCCTGCTTATGAATCGCAGAAGGGCCGTTCCTTGTGACTTTGCGATGGCACAGCATTGTTTAATCAAGCAATTTTTATACAGATGATCAGAAGGCATTGGCGAATGCCGCAAAAGATGTTGCCGTTGACATCGGTGGAAGTTACCTTTTTTTTTTTTTTGTTGTTGTTTTTTAAATGAGGGACTCTTTTTAGTGGAATCAACATTTATTATGGCAGGGTTTGACATGAACTTTGCTCACTAGCCACTGTGGCTAATGGTTTTCCAAAGTTACTAGCCACTCAGCATTTTCATTGGCCACAATTTTGTCATCGATACCATGGGGAAAAGCTGCCATATAGATATTTTTAATATCTCATAATTTGGCAGCAGGTTTATTAGGCTTTTACACATGTGTTTTCTTTCTCAGCTGTTTACTTAAAATGTAACTGACTGTTTATGTGAATTCTCGCCACAATTTTTTGTGTGTATTTGACTGTTTAAGCACAATAAGCAGCAAAAAATAACTCAATTTAGTACTGCGAGGCGGCTTTATGTGCGCGCACTTTGGAGAGTGAAAAAGAGCAGCTGGTATCATCGATCTATTCTGCAGAAAACTACACTGCAAAATCTACACTGCATTGCACTTAGTGATTTTTTTTTTTTCAGATGCCTTTTTAAAACAATTGAAAAATGTATATATATATATAAAATTCATGCCGCCAAAGTGGCTAGTAGGAGTGAACTGCAACTGCTGAAATCCCACATTTGGCGGATGTTAATGTCAAGCCTTGCATTATGGTATTACTTTCTTGGTATTAAGTTTCAAGACCAAATTGTTGGCTGGAAGAAAACAAGTCAGATGGTCTTAAGAGTGTACTTGACCTTCAGCCTCAATGTCCCAGTCAAAAAGTCCCCTTGAAAAGTGGGGTGGTGTGTCAGGTGGGGAATAGTCCTTCACATTCAACCACAAACTAAGTTGGTTACATCAGATCCACATATACTAGCAAGCAAGCATCTGCTGTCAGAGCCATAGCCTTACGGACAGCGCTCTGACTGTAGCGCAACCAGAGTTCAAGTCCTGGCTCGATGTCCATTCCTGGTCCCACTCCTCTCTCTGCTCCCATTGCTTCATGTCTCCTCTAAAATGTATCAATTATAGGCAAAAAGCAAAATTCAACTTTAAAAAAGCAAGCCCTTGCTGTAGAACCTTGTTGGTTGTTTTTTTTTTTTTTTTTTTTTTTTTCTTTATCAGAACCGTCTATTAAAATTCATGACAAACGATGTATTAAGATCTATCCAGTTTCCCTGTTTGTCTCGTCTTCAACATGTAGAATCATTTTGACATGCAAAAGTCATGAACACAAGGTGATTTTATGGAAACATCTGGTGCATAATCTATGTCTATGGCATCTACAGGGAAATGCGAATAGCCAGTGTTTGAGGTCTTGTAGTAGAGATCTAACTAGCCCAGAGACATCCGCTGGGCTGCACTTCATGGCTTCCTGTGGCTTCTCTAATAGGCTGTTTCAAAGAGCAGCAAGGACACCTTGTGAAGGCGAGTAAATTAATCCTCTGTGCCGCCACGACGCTCCTCTCCACCCGTCTCCTGAAGGGCAGGCGCACTTCCTCTCGGCCATCGCCACCGTCTGCCCTCTCTCTGGCTCTCGAGAGGTCTCAGATGTGTGACTTCAGAAGGCTCTTTCCACGCTTATCCATCCATCCCTTCCTCCAGTCTCCTGCTGTATTGGCTCATTTGCATCCATTTTTCATCAGTCATCACCGGAATCCCTCTGCACATCAAACGGAGCCAGACCCGAGGCTAGCTGCTTTTGTGGTCTCACATTTCGATCGTGCGTTACATTCACCAAAGCTTATTGCTCTTTTTTTTTTTTTTTTTTTTTTTTTTTTTCATCCGGACTAAGAGGAATGCGCAGTTTTAATGACTTTATGGGGCACGCTTGGTATGCTGTGCAACTAGCAGGAATTATACGTGGCCTTTGTGAAAGATTTCCAGTGACAACAGTGGATAAAGTCCATGAGGTTCCAGAGAGCGTGTTTTAGAAGCGATTTCCCGGTCACGTTTTCACAGAACATTCATTCCTCATCAGAACACATTGCATGTTCACCCAACACCTCTCCATGAGACTTAATAAACTTTCTATTGAGATAAATGCCTGGAATTCACCAGAGGCACAGCTGGATGTTGATGGAGATTGCTAATTCTGACAGTTTTGGACGAATTCCAGAGCCCTCTATGCAACAAAAAAATAAATAAAAAATGATACGACGATGGCACTTGTCACATCATTTTATCCAGGTGTTATCCATCTCTTCCCCAATAAACATTAATCTGCGCTGCTTGTCTCTTATTGAATGACGAAGAAGCCGTTTTGCCAATAGGACAGGCACAGCATGTGAGATGCGTGAAATGAGGTGCCTCAACCGTCGTTTCCCACAAGGCCCGGCTGTTCGCCATCTCTCAGACTGTCAGATGCCGTCGTTTCACCGCTGCGCCTCGTGTGAAATGACCTGTCAAGGTTGGAAATTTATTTGTTCTCATGCAGGTTGACTGTAATGTTGAGGATACAGAGATTTATACCTTTCCTCTTCCTGCGATCTTCCTTACACCTGAGACTGGGTAACAATATCAGGTAGGGTAAATGCAAATAAGGTCAGTGTACCCCCGTTGAGAGATTATCCTTGGTTTTAGAGTATTCTTGTTGTGTTAATTCGTGACTGTCTGGGATCCAGTGCTTATGACATATTTGGCATACTGTGAAGCAAGGTCATTTGGTGTTTATCATCACGCTTGTCTTTTTCCTGTCATTCTTTCCCCAAGGATAAATGTGGTGTTGAGGCAGATTATCAGCTATTTGGCTCTAAGGAAATGTTGCATGGCTTTTTTCTTTCTTGCACTGAAGGGCTTGACTACCAATGCAAGCCATTCCATTGATATTCATCGTATATGTTGTCATTGAACACTCATGGTAAATGGTAGCAGTGTTGGGAAATCACGAAGAGAGACTCATAATCAAATGAAACAGCATTTTACCGTCCTTCTAGACACCCTTGAAATTGTTTGTAATCAGCTTAAGGTGAAAACTGGCCCATTTGTCAATTTCTAGCCATAGTGTTGTCGGTAACTGATTCCTTCACCTCAGAATTACTCAACACGAAGGCCTCAAGTCATTTTGTGGCCTGTGTGATGGTCAATATTGTCGCAACTGCAATTACAGTACTGTGTTCATCCCATGTTAACCCTATAAAGTTGTATGCATCATATTTGATACATGACTTTCTAAGGCCTTTCCCCAAAAAAACATACAAACCCGATTCCAAAAAAGTGTACAAATTGTGAATAAAAAAGGAATGCAATAATTTACAAATCTCATAAACTTATATTTTATTCACAATAGAATATAGATAGCATATCAAATGTTGAAAGTGAGACATTTTGAAATGTCATGCCAAATATTGGCTCATTTTGGATTTCATGAGAGCTACACATTCCAAAAAAGTTGGGACAGTAGCAATAAGAGGCCAGAAAAGTTAAATGTACATATAAGGAACAGCTGGAGGACCAATTTGCAACTTATTAGGTCAATTGGCAACATGATTGGGTATAAAAAGAGCCTCTCAGTGGCAGTGTCTCTCAGAAGTCAAGATGGACAGAGGATGGACAACTAACATCATGGTGCCAGGACAACTGTCTCTCTCTGAATGTTGGCAAGACCAAAGAAATGATTGTGGACTTCAGGAAGAGACCGCAACGGACATACTCCCCCCTCCCCTCATGATCAGCGGGTCACCAGTAGAGAGAGTGAGCAGCTTCAAGTACCTGGGTGTAAACATCTCCGAGGACCTGACCTGGACTGCTCACATTCAGACACAGGTGAAAAAAGCCAGGCAAAGACTGTACCACCTGTGCCAGCTGAGGAAATTCAGGGTTTCACCAGCTATCCTGAAAACTTTCTATTTAGGGGCGATAGAAAGTGTATTAACTCAGTGCATCACAGCGTGGTATGGGAACAGCACCAGTCATGACTGCAAAGCCCTGCAAAGAGTCGTGCGCTTATCCGAGCGTATCTCAGGGTCAGCTCTCCCGTCTCTGCAGGATGTCTACACCAAACGCTGCAAAGGTAGAGCTACTAAGATCATCAAGGACTCTAATCACCCTGCAAACCCTCATTTCACGCTGCTGCCATCTGGTAAGCGCTTCCGAAACCTGATGGCCTAAACCGAGAGACTCAGAAGGAGCTTCTTCCCCCAGGCCATCAGACTCCTGAACTCAGTCACTTAACTTCACGTGACCATCGACATACTGACATTGCACTGCACTTTGTTCTCGTTGTTACTGTGTAACAACCTGTTATAAACCTGTTTGCACATTATACTCTTATACATTTGTTAACCACATATTTGTAAGTCTACAGTTTACTCACTGCACAGTTTACCTCACTTATTTTATTCCACTTCTTTATTTTTATTTTTTTTTACTTTTTTCTCCTACTTGACTTGATTATTTATAATTCTACAGATACTTCCTTGTGTTTTTAACTGTGAATTTGCACTGTCCATGGAGCGGACCTGTTTACATTTCACTGCCGGTTGAATATTCTGTATATAACTGTGTATGTGACAAATAAAACTCTTGAATCTTGAATCTTGGATCACCAATTCCCCCAATGCTGCGGCCAAAAATAGTGGAGCAATATCAGAAAGGAGTTTCTCAGAGAAAAACTGCAAAGAGTTTGAAGTTATCATCATCTACAGTGCATAATATCATCCAAAGATTCGGAGAATCTGGAACAATCTCTGTGCATAAGGGTCAAGGCTGGAAAACCATACTGGATGCCCGTGATCTTCGGGCCCTTAGACGGCACTGCATCACATACAGGAATGCTACTGTAATGGAAATCACAACATGGGCTCAGGGATACTTCCAGAAAACGTTGGAACACAATCCACCGTGCCATTCGCCGTTGCCGGCTAAAACTCTATAGGTCAAAAAAGAAGCCATATCTAAACATGATCCAGAAGCGCAGGCGTTTTCTCTGGGCCAAGGCTCATTTAAAATGGACTGTGGCAAAGTGGAAAACTGTTCTGTAGTCAGACCAATCAAAATTTGAAGGTCTTTTTGGAAAACTGGGACGCCATGTCATCCGGACTAAAGAGACAAGGACAACCCAAGTTGTTATCAGCGCTCAGTTCAGAAACCTGCATCTCTGATGGTATGGGGCTGCATGAGTGCGTGTGGCACGGGCAGCTTACACATCTGGAAAGGCACCATCAATGCTGAAAGGTATATCCAAGTTCTAGAACAACATATGCTCCCATCCAGACGTCGTCTCTTTCAGGGAAGACCTTGCATTTTCCAACATGACAATGCCAGACCACATACTGCATCAATTACAACATCATGGCTGCGTAGAAGGAGGATCCGGGTACTGAAATGGCCAGCCTGCAGTCCAGATCTTTCACCCATAGAAAACATTTGATGCATCATAAAGAGGAAGATATGACAAAGAAGACCTAAGACAGTTGAGCAACTAGAAGCCTGTATTAGACAAGAATGGGACAACATTCCTATTCCTAAACTTGAGCAACTTGTCTCCTCAGTCCCCAGACGTTTGCAGACTGTTAGAAAAAGAAGAGGGGATGCCACACAGTGGGAAACATGGCCTTGTCCCAACTTCTTTGAGATGTGTTGATGCCATGATATTTAAAATCAACTTATTTTACCCTTAAAATGATACATTTTCTCAATTTAAATATTTGATATGTCATCTATGTTGTATTCTGAATAAAATATTGAAATTTGAAACTTCCACATCATTGCATTCTGTTTTTATTCACAATTTGTACAGTATCCCAACTGTTGTGCATGTTCTACTACATGTCTTCTCTAGTGGATTATCCTTGCTCTTCAGAAAGTTGAAGTACTTTTAATATGATTTCTGAAATGTCCACTTATCACAATGCATATGTCTTTTTGCTGGGAAGTTTGCTGATTTAGGCAACTGCAAGATTAACTTTTTTTTTGTATTGTCATTGCTTTTTCAAAATGACTGTTTACTAAATGGGTTTATGCTTAATATTTATTTCATTATATATAGAAAACCATGTTAACCCTCTGAAGTCTGAGATGTTTTGGGGCCCTTTAGAAGTTTTGACATGCTCTGACATTTGTGCTTTTTTCAGTTTCCTATAAACACATTAATGGCAAAAGTGTAATTACACTGTATTCAGCACAAACTGAGCTACCATAATATGAGAGCAACATGTATGTACATGCTTGTATTTGTGAGAGAATAAAGTTTATGTGTGGTTTTTGAAAAAACAAAAAATGTAAGACACCGAATTAAGGCCACAAAACACACAATAGATATGTGTCTACAAGACTTTAGACTAATGGGTGATGTTGCCTAGAGTTTTTGCTTCAAACTGATGTGAGAATCATTGTGCCTACTTATTGACATAAAGCAATGTATGGATGTTTTACAAAATGTAAAGACTTTTTTTTTTTACAAAGGCCATATGCGAAGGGGTGTGAATGATCATGAATAATGCTGTAATGTGTATCAAACACTAAACTGCAAGTATTGGAAGTATTAATTTTTAGTCATCGTAATCTATTATGTTGCATTATGCTCACCATAATAAACATTATCAATTAATGTAATCATATTTTGTCATTTTATTATGATACATTTAGAGTTATTTTTCTATGTAAAATATTATATATTTAGGGCCATATGTGTATATATGTCTATCTATCTGTCTGTCTGTCTATCTTTTATCTATGTATCTTTCATATCTATCTTTCATCTATTTATCTATTTATTTATTTGTATATACTATATCTCTATACTATATACTATACTATATCTTTTATATACTTTTTTTATTTTTTGAAAACTTTAGGTTTTAGTTTAATGTATATGTATTATTGTTCATTGTTAATTCATATTCGTTTATGAAACATTAATTTCAATTAAATTAACTGAAAATCTTTAAATTTATTGTATATAGAAATTAACTAATTTAATTACTCATACAGTGGTTTTTATCACATCAGATACCAACCATGGTCTGCCTGCCTTATTGATATAAAATAACTACTTAATTTAATTATACTTATAAGTACGGCCCCCTTGAGGCCAAAGGTACTCTGCTGAGCAAAGTTGAGTAGCCCTGGTTTACCTTCACAGACCATCTCACCTGACAAAGGCTTTTTACCCACCGCACTCCCTCCTTGTCAGATAACCTTCCTGACAGGACTTGCCCATAAGGAATAGCAGCTATTCTTATGGCTTTAATGTGCAGGTGTGGCTGTGTCATGGCTCCCCTGCTCAGGGAGGCATTACCTCAGTCTCATGATAACGCATTGTGTATTTGGCCTTTGCAACTTGTGTTGATCACAGTATAATCTATTTATCGCTCACAGCTCTGCGTGACCGCCCATGCCACACGCTTATCAGATTACCACAGCCCCCTAGAATTGGGATAGCAAACACTGAGTTGCAAGCTCACCATTTGCAACTTTATGAAACGGCGCCGGGGAGATCTGCATCAGCATTTTCCCCTGTGGCTTGGAAAACTACAATCTACCCCAGCGCTGATTCACTCCTCATGCAGAACCAATTGGAAACTGCTCAGTCCTAGAAGAAGCTTTGGGGGATTTGCGCCTGGCCGACGGGGACTTGTATCCATATATTTGATTTAGCATACATGAATGTTGCTGCCTAGATCAGCACGGCACTGAATACATCAAGCAAAGCACGGAATGACTCCAAATGAAGGCTGTAGCTCCTTATAGCGAGCTAATGTTATCAGACATCTTCACAGTTCTGCAGACTTGCATGTGCGAGGAGGTTCATAAGTTATTCTGAATAGCTTCAAGTTCCAGTGTGAGTGTCAAAAGATGGTTCATTTCCATATTTTCTCATTTTCTGCTACCTGGGCCTCTTGTCATTTTTGTAGAAGTTTAGAAAAAAAGAATGGAGGTTGAAGAGAGTTTGTGCAGTTGAATACAGTTTAAGATGCAAGATTAGTGCTAGCTATCATTCCGGCCAGAACCGGCAGAGTCGTAAGTGTCACATTGTCCTCCTTCTGACAATAACATTAAGGATGCTGTACCACGAATCAGAGTGTTTGGCATTTATAAAACTCTCAGGCATGATGATGGTGTTCTTTCGCGCTCTTTAATTTGGCTTCACACGGTTGAGGTGCTTTACCTTGTTCCGTGTGCGCTTTGCACGGTGCCAGAGGACCCCTGCGCTCGCATTTTAACAAAGTTTCTATGGCAACGTGGCCATTACTCCATGTTGTTGAGGATGCTCAGCTGGAGGGGGCTGGTCACAAGTGCCTACACATATCATCCAAACACCAGGATACAGACATACTTTAGAGTTGAGTTGATTCCAATTTCTCATCCTGATGGTTAATTTATGCTCATAGCCGCATGCCACAGGAAGCTGATTGGGATACCAGATGAGCATTGGCTACAGATTGAATGTATTGGTATTCATATAGGTTTCAAACATAGTCAACACATGTAGGTGCAGCTTTTCAAAATAGAGTTTCAAAACATTTGTGTGAATCAAGGCAGGGGTTTGCAACCTTTTTGCACTGACACATTTTTTAGGTTCTTAAACTCACTTCAGCGATAGGCAGCTGATTATGATCTTAAAGCATAAAATTAAAGTTGCGCTCATATTTGCGTGAATTAAATTTAACCGAAACAAAATTTGTCATTTGTCTAGAAATGAATGAAGCACAGAACAGCACTCTTAAAAATAAAGGTTTTTTATCTCTAGGGGCTTTCGCACCAGGCATTTATAAGAACTAGCCACCAGGGTGGTTCCCTGAGAACTCTTTTTTTTTTTTTTTTTTTTTTCCCTAAGTCCATTTTCTTTGTTGTATTTGCACCGCCAGTAGGAACTCAGAAGTGCCGTAAGCCACAATGTTGTTGTGACTTTTATTTTGACGGCTCTGCGGACATTTATTTTGACTGCTCTGAGAACGGCAGAGCCTGAGCACACATTGGTCCATTCTCTGTCTTCATTAGTTTAGTCTGTTTAACTGTCCTGTTTAATACTTTATATGACAGTTCTATCTAATAAAGAAAGTAAACCGTATATATGAAAAAGTATTATAGCGTTTGCCGTGTGCCATTCCTCCTTAGTGTAATGTTTGTGATATCTATCTATCACTGTTTTCCTTGTTCGTATAGTTTGAAGAGTAAATATATAGGCTAACATTGCGTGTGTACACAGCTTTTTTTTTAAATGGTTTTGCGTGCATTTGGCAATCAGCGCACACTTATGTCACTGGTAGTTCCTATTGTGCTGGGTTAGAACCTACTCTGATGTAGGAGCTAATTTAGTTTTTTTGAGCCAAGGCTGCAAGGAAAAACACAGCCGAAAAAAGCATGCGTAATCGTCACGATTCTCTGTCAACCAATCAACGCTCTGCAGTGAGCCTAGCTCCACCCTTTAGTACCAGACTACTGTGCTAGGTACCCCAATGGAAGGGTGCCAAAAAAGTGATACGATACGGTTCGGAATTAGAGTACCATTCACAACTTCTGACAATGGACAACATACCGAACAGAAAATAGTCTGAAAATCGTATTTTCTGTTATTTTCAACAAAACTAAAAATGTTTTATAAGTTCCTACTTTTTTTTTCAGCCAAGAGATAAATTAATTGTTTTTATTTTTATTGTAAATGTAAATTATATTTAGGTTATAAATGACTTTTATGAGCTGAATAGTGGCTGCAACAGACCCATCTCTAGTCTGCAACAGTCTCGATACATGATCTCTCAATGATACCACTTTTTGTAGATGATCACATTGATTTCACTTTGCGCACAATGTTTTAATAATCTGTCAAAGCTGAGAACCCTTTTCCTACTATAAAGAGAAAAAATAAAGGATTTTGGGAGTTTCATTCTAGAGCAAAAGTAGTCTGTGTGCTGCTATATCATGTGTAGCTGTGATCGATGCTCACTGCACTATCAGGAGGTTTGTTTCACTCTGTATCATGTGAAATCCTAACTCTGTCAAAGCAATACTACCGCACTTCCAGGCAGTGCTGAGTTCTCGCCATCTGGGAAGCAACACATCCCAGAATGTGGTGATGTCAGCTGGATTAATTATATTGCCTGGTGCCTGAGAACCTGGAGCCACAACTCAGGTCTTCCAGAAAGTTTTGTATACAACATCACTGTGTAACAGGAACTGCTCCTTTCATTACAAAAACTGAATGCTGGTCTTTTTGAAAAAAACAAAAAAAAATTAAAAAAAAGTTTTATTTCAGGTTTTTGTATTTCAGGAATAACAATTTAAAACTGAGAGGCCTGTTACATATTGCATAAATTTGAGTGTTGTATTTTCAGCTTTTAAGCCTGTATTTTAAGGCTTATAATAACATGCATTTATTAGCATATTAATATATTTACATTATAGTACTTTATGATGTTCCATTGAAAATCCATTAAAATAATCCTTATTGATGTCATAAACTACATTTTAAGGTTTTGTTAAAGGATTAGTTCACTTTAAAATGACAATTAGCCCATGATTTACTCGCCCTCAAGCCATCCTAGCTGTATATGACTTTCTTCTTTCTGATGAACACAATCTGAGTTATATTAATATCCTGGCTCTTCCAATGATCACTGCCAGACCCCATCACTGTCTCTGGCAGTGACAGGGTCTGTTGAGTTTGAAGCTCAGAAAAGTGCATCCATCCATCATAAACATACTCCACACGGCTCCAGGGGGTTAATAAAAGCCTTCTGAAGCAAATAGATGTTTAAAACTTTAAAGTAAAATATCGCCTTCCGTATTCAACTTACGAAGAAAGTGTAACGCCTCTCGCAGTTCAAAACGCGTACACTACGTCCGATGTTATATGTCGTGCCAGTTACACTTTTTTCGTAAGTTGAATATGGAAGGCGGTCTGGCGGAAGCTAGATATTTTACTTTATTGCAACCAACTTTAAGCAAGAAAATTCACGCCATGTCATAATTACCGTAACTATGAGATTACTTGTAAAACTTGTAAAAAGCGTTCACATCCTCATAGAACTCGTAATTACAAATTACAACTTAATTTTTCATTTCCTACTTGTACCATGTGACCACTGTACCACCTGACCACTGCAGATTAATTTAGGCGTTAGAAACGCATAATTCCCAGTTCGAGGACATGAACGGCCTCGAGTAAAACGTCACGTGTTGTCATCACAAAATTACAGCAGTTACAACATTGCGTGAACGCCTGTGTTTTGATCTCTTTCAGAAAATGCGTAATAGCGCCCCCTACCATATAACAGTGAAAACATGGATTGCCAGAAAAATAATAATAATTTCATATAGCAAGGGCGCATGAAATTGATGAAAAGTGACAGTAAAGACACTTATAATGTCAAATACATGTTGTTCTTTTGTAGGCTACTGTCTATTTATCCTAAGAATCCTGAAGAAAATAATCATGTTTTCCACGAAACTATTAAGCAGTGCATCCGTGTATTATTCATGTCAGAATAACTGTTGTGTGTGTGTGTGTGTGTGTGTGTGTGTGTGTGTGTGTGTGTGTGTGTGTGTGTGTGTGTGTGTGTAGCTGGGAGGTCTTGCGTTTTCTCCTGTCAAACCTGCGCTGGTGGATGGAGGAATACAAATTTGATGGATTCCGGTTCGATGGAGTCACATCTATGCTCTACCATCATCATGGGATCGGTACGTTCATGGAAAATTAAGCACTTGATGTTCTTTACTTATAATTACCTTACACAACAACCTTCTCCCACTGTAAATGTCACAGGCTCTTATTGTAGAAAAGCTTTTGTCTTGGAAGAGCGATCGTTCCAAGGGCATTTCCGATACACAGTGAGCGTGTTACATAAACTCTCATAAATGAATGGAATTAAGCAGGAAAAGCATTCTTTCAAGCAAGAAATTAATTATACAAATTGTGTGGCAAAGGTTATCCTGCCATTTTTCTCTTTTCTTTTTAATTTTGTACCAGTGATGCTGCTAATGAATTTGGGTAGGTTTTTAAAAATCGCTTTGACTAAATCCTAATTGATTTTAATGAAAGATGACATTAGACCGACTTTAAAAAAAGTGTTGTTGCAAGTTGGTTTCTACAGAGCTTTTTTTTTATTTATTTTTTTATTATTATTTATTTATTTATTTATTTTTATGAGTTTTGTGCAATTGCTAGGTAATTATTAGTAAAGGGGTCATGAACTGCATTATTGTATTGTTTTATAATGTTTCCTGGGGTGCACTTGTAACGTTGGTATGATTTTTACATCAAAAATAGTCATAATTTAAAAATAAAAGTAATTTTTTCCTACCCTGATTTTTGCCCTCTGATTTGAAAGGGGCGTGTCTGCTGTGAGACTTCAGTGTAAACGCCCACTGCTGTGTTTGGCTAACATCTTTGCATATGAAATAGCTAAGTATTACATGTGGAACTCTCTCGAAAACCTTTACCACATTTTTTTATATTACAGCTCTCAAGGTTAACTAATCGTAAAAAATTTTGATTATAGTGTATATTATATTATGTTGATTATATATATGTATATATGAAAGGATGAAATATATATGTAGGATGAAAATATTCTGTTATTTAAACTGTGATTTTTTTAAATTATATATATATATATATATATATATATATATATATATATATATATATATATATATATATATATATATATATATATATATATATATATATCTCACAGTTTAAATAACAGAATATTTTCATTCTACTAAGAGACACGTGATGTGAAGCTGACAGTTTGATTTACTGACACATAGACAAAGAACATCTGACTGTACTTAATCATTACATATCAGAAACCACTGTTCACAGATCAGACATTAGAATGAACACATTTACATGTTGTGGCATATTGTCATATGATAAAAATCTGTTTGCAAAACCTGTGCCGAAATTGCGTCTGATTTACCAGAGAATCCATAGTGAATGTTCGAATACAAATAATGCTCAATAAATAATGCTCAAATGAGACATTCACATTGTTGAAAATAATTAACTATACTGGACCTTTTGACCAGTGATCCTATATCACTCTCTCTCCTTGTCATTATTATGATGAAATTGAAATTATGATTTTCTTCATCATTGCAACTTTGGCCCTGCCGCCTGGTGTGTTAGTGAGATGATGAGGAGAGAAGAGCAGTCTTTCACTGGTTTGAAGAAAAGCTGTTTTTTGGACTAACAAGGAAGTTTTCAGTTCTAAAACATACAGGATATTCTTATAGTAGAATGACCTCTTGTATGTCAAAAGCTCAAGAAAAATTTGATTCTCAATTCTCAATTCATGTTCCCTTTAAAATGTAACTGTCAACTATGGTATCTGATTTCAACTTCATGTTCCCTGATGCTCAGGATCAGGATTTTCTGGGAATTATGCTGAATATTTTGGACTCCAAGTAGATGAGGACTCTCTTGTGTACCTCATGTTGGCAAACCATATTGTGCACACTCTCAATCAAGACTGCATCACTATTGCAGAGGTAAGCCAAATGTTTTCTTCTGAAATGCACTGAACATAAGCACGAGCTGAGCGTGAAGAGTATGAAATGTCAGCAGTTCTTTAACTGAATTGCTCCTATTCTTATTCTGATGTTTTGAGATAACCGTAATACTACAGTATTGTCAGTTCCCAACAGCCATGGCTTATACTTCAAGCTGCAAAAAATATGGCTGTTTTTAAACGGGTTTCCCAGACAATTCCCATATGACTTGTGAGCGCCATTTCAAATTTCTGAGGTCTCTGATAGCTTCGAATGAGAAACAGACCAGCATAAAAAAGGTTGAATTATATTTATAATATACTGTACACTACCATTCAAAAGATTGGGGTTTTGAAAGAAGTCTCCTGTGCTCAGCAAAGCTGAATTTATTTGATCAAAAATACAATAAAAACAGTAATATTGTGAAATATTATTACAATTTAAAATAATTTTTGATGGATAGAACGTATAAAAAAAACAGCATTTATTTGTAATGGAAATCTTTTGTAACACTATAAATATCTTTACCGTCACTTTTGATCAATTGAATCCTTGCTTAATAGTATTAGTGGATAGCTGAATAGTATCCATTTCTTCAAATTTTATTGAAAGCATAAATTAGAGGTACTACAACATATCGTCGCTATTAGGTGGATATCTCGTATCTTCAAAAATGGCACTTTACAGGAAATTTTACACATAATTAAACACTGTGTTGTCAAAGGTAATATTGTGGCTTTATACTGTATATGAATATGTTTAATTATATTATTAACAGTTTACCAAAATCAAGCTCAAATGGATTTACATGGTTTTGACCAGCAAATTTTGGACATGCGTGTTTGTAGACAATTGCATCACATTACATTTTTATCAACTTACAGGCTATAAAGTTTACTGTCGCTCAGTTTTGTCCTGTTATTTGGCTAAAATCCCATGTTATTAAAGATAAGGTGCTACGAACATGCTATTTATGACAGTCTAGCATTTGTTCATAGTCATAGCTGGAACTAAGACACTCTTTGCTCCTTGAATACATAAAATGTTCACCTTTTATATATAGTGTTTCTTGAGTAAAGAAAACGCTGTACTTATTCAAAGAATCAGTTCCTTATTTACCCTTGTATTGTAAACAAGCAGAGATGGTCCAAACTGCATGCAACTCTTCATTCACAATAGAGGTGAGTGGAGTTATGAGGTTTGACTGACAGTTTGAGGATCCAATGGAGTTACAAGGTTCAGTAACAAGCTCTAGACAGATGTAAAGGGTGACCAATAGTAATGATCAATACAAAATAAAAACAATTAAAATGGCGAAATATGGAGATACAAGGTTTCCACCCAACAGCGACAATATACCGGTAGAAGGGAAAAGTGTCCATACCAGAAATATTTATGTAATACACGTATTTAAGTACTGTCATACTTTAAGTAGAAAGGTGTCTCTCTTGCTGTACTCTGTTCTGAATAAGCAGTGGTATCATCCGCAATGACCACAATACCTTTAGTCATGGCTTGATAACCTTAATCTTGTCAACAGCGACACTGTATCCCAACTCCACAAAGACAGAATTAACCTTCAGAGTCAACGGGACACAGTGCATTAAATTAGCACTCAGTGGCTCTGTCTAAAGCCATGATTAATGAGACCACTTACTTTTTACTTACTTTGTTCCGTGTTTTGTAATTAGTGGACAGTGCCCACCAGAGATATCATCTAATTCTCTTTTATGAGCTCCATTGATAGAGGTGGACGGTGAATACTAACGTTTGCTTACATTGCAGGAAACAATTAAATAGCATAAAAACAGACTACAAATATAACAAAAACTAGGACCAAACTGCCAAAACTACTTTTTGCATTCAGCATTTAATTCAGTTTTGCACAGCACTGCATATTATGTGATACCCTGCAGAATAGACTAGCTGGGCTGGAGACCACTGCTAATCTAGTCAACGAAATTACTAGCAAAAATTTATGAGGTTTTTTTTTTATTTTGTCAGCAATAACACATTTGGCTGGTCATGTGATCCTGATATGTCCGCCCACATGAGGCGACACTCCACGCATATAAATAAATTAACTTTTATTAGGACAGATATGACTGGAGTCATCATTATATTTTAAATTTCAAAACATATTTTCAAATATGTTAATAATTTTTAATGTATACAATGTTTTAAGGATGTTTTTAAGTTCCACTCCATGTATATAAATAAATTAACTTTTATTAGGCCAGATATGACTGAAGTCATCATTATATTTTTTATTATATTAATCAATCAAATACATTATTAATTTTTAATGTATAAAAATAGATTATATTTTCAATTCATGTTTAATGTAGAACATTTTTAAGGATGTTTTTAAGTTCCACTTTATGTAAATTAAATAAATCAGCTTTTAGTCATCCATTATATTGTAATTTTCATTATATTAAACATGTATCAAAACATATCAAATACATACTTTGAATACATTTTTTTTTTTGTTTTTAATGAGAAAAAGACCATGTGCATTTTAAATGTCATATGGATTCTAAAGATGAGCACACAAGTCTAATGAATCACTTCTATAATACTTTTATGCTACTTTTGCCATTTTGAGCCACATACCCAGTCCACATTTGATTTTTGGCTGAGTTATTCCTTTAACAATAAATCTAACCTCTCCATATTGTTGTGTTTTTAAGAAATGCATTGTTTGTTTTTTATAAGGATGTGTCCGGTATGCCCACCCTTTGCCGTCCAGTCCAAGAAGGAGGTCTTGGTTTTGACTATCGCCTGTCCATGGCCATTCCAGACAAATGGATTCAAGTGAGTGTAACATAAAGTAATGAATAACATAAAAGGGAACGTACAATTAGCTCACTTGCGTTCAACGCACAGCCTTATATCACTGACCCAACTACTGTACAGTCCTTAAAATATACAAAGATGGTGCACTCATATTACTATGAATGGAAGAAAATGCAACACTCAAAATGGCGGAATAAGTCCTGCTTTCTAAATAAAAGAGCCAATCGGCAATTGGTAAAGTCACTGCGCGACTGCAGCTGCCGTTAGAAGCTCCGGTTGCTATACTGCACATGTGCATTGGCTGGTCAAGCCTGAAAAAATACATGATTTGAGCATTTAGATTTGTCATATTTATCATACATTTGTTGTCAGGTTTAATTGGTGATTTCAAATATTAAATTTAATCATAAGCTTGGTGAACAGCTTTGGAGAATATGATGCTTCCCCATTCAAAGATATAGGAACTGTACTTGCATGATTGAAATAGCATGCCCGAGAGGCTTCAAAGATGGCCGTCGAGTGAAATGACTTGCCGTAAAGGAACTTTAGTGCAACTGACAACTTTCTTCATTTTACTCACATTTAAATACATTCACATCAGACGGTGTCAGTTTGTTTGAGCCATATCGTGCTAAGTATCTCATTCATCACGCACTTGGCCTGCTTGTAATTTGGAAGCGAAACATGTTTCTATCTTTTTCTCAGGGGAATTAGATTTGAAGATATTGTATCTAGAACCTGCTCCAAATCTAGAATGACAAGCGACGGATCAGATAAATAGGGCATATTTCAATTTTTCTAGGCAGATATTTATAAATTGCCATGCACTTGGAAACTAGGATGCGCTTTATACTTGAGGTCATGTTTCTTTTTTTCCTGTCTTTTTGTGAGTGTGCATAATTAAAAGTATAATTATGGGCAATTCTTCAATCATTTTTCTTAATTAGGTTTCTTCTGTGAGTTTATCTAAAGCATTCCTTTGTTCTGCTCTGTTTCTGTGGATATGCATATTAATGAAGGTCTTCTCATTATGGATAAATATATATAGAGAGAGATTTTGGGATTATTTTCTTTTCTTGGCAGTAGCATAAGGCAATGCACATCTATCAGACTGATCAGAGAGCCACAGTTTATCAAACTATCAGTTTGAACGCTTTATTTGAGCCATTTGTTATAAATGATCAGCACTCTGACCCCTCGGTGGGTTTAGCTGGATATAATAATTGGAGTTTTTTTCTAAAATAAATTTTAAATTCTGT
Organism: Paracanthobrama guichenoti; assembly: GCA_018749465.1. Classification (NCBI taxonomy): domain Eukaryota; kingdom Metazoa; phylum Chordata; class Actinopteri; order Cypriniformes; family Gobionidae; genus Paracanthobrama; species Paracanthobrama guichenoti. The sequence goes on from CM031957.1 coordinate 14,374,226, forward strand.
ATCATCTGGAGGTGTTAGAAACCAGTTTGGTTCATTCCATTTTTTCTCTGGGAACCCCAAGTGGTTATGATGATTTTGAAGATTTTTAACACAATGTCAATGAAAAGTTTGAAATGAAAACTACACAAAAATAATTTCTTGGTCCTTAAATAATTCAAATATTTGTTTGCATGCAAAAAGTTAAATCGTAATATCCGTTGTAAAACTTAAAACCTTAAAGGGTTAGTTCACTAAAAAACTGATCATTCTGTCATTAACCCTTATGTCGTTCCAAACCCACAAGACTTTCGTTCATCTTCCGAACACAAATGGAGATAATTTCTGTTCCTCAGTTGTGCACGCAACTACCACTTTGACACTTCAAAAGGTTCACAAAGAGATCGTAAAAGTTGAGTGGTTTAGTCCAAATTTTATGAAGGGACACAATCCCCTCTGATGAACAGATTGAATTTAGGCTTTTATTTACATATAAACATTCATCATCTCACACATCAGTTATGATGAATGGAAGCTCAAGCATGTTCGCTTGACATGTGAGAACCAATGAGGTTTGAGCTTCAACAAGAGCCAATGAGGTTCATTCTCATGTTACAAAACATCTTTGAGCTTCCACAAAAACCAATGAGGTTCATTCTCGTGTTACGCAGCACGTTTGAGCTTCAGCAAGAACCAATGAGGTTCATTCTCGTGTTATGCAGCACGTTTGAGCTTCAGCAAAAACCAATGAGGTTCATTCTCGTGTTCGCAGCACGTTTGAGCTTCAGCAAGAACCAATGAGGTTCATTCTCGTGTTTCGCAGCACGTTTGAGCTTCAGCAAGAACCAGTGAGGTTCATTCTCGTGTTATGCAGCACGTTTGAGCTTCAGCAAGAACCAATGAGGTTCATTCTCGTGTTTACGCAGCACGCTTGAGCTTCAGCAAGAACCAATGAGGTTCATTCTCGTGTTCGCAGCACGCTTGAGCTTCAGCAAGAACCAATGAGGTTCATTCTCGTGTTTCGCAGCACGTTTGAGCTTCAGCAAGAACCAATGAGGTTCATTCTCGTGTTTCGCAGCACGTTTGAGCTTCAGCAAGAACCAATGAGGTTCATTCTCGTGTTATGCAGCACGTTTGAGCTTCAGCAAGAACCAATGAGGTTCATTCTCGTGTTATGCAGCACGCTTGAGCTTCAGCAAGAGCCAATGAGGTTCATTCTCGTGTTATGCAGCACGTTTGAGCTTCAGCAAGAACCAATGAGATTCATTCTCGTGTTTCGCAGCACGTTTGAGCTTCAGCAAGAACCAATGAGGTTCATTCTCGTGTTACGCAGCACGTTTGAGCTTCAGTAAGAACCAATGAGGTTCATTCTCGTGTTACGCAGCATGTTTGAGCTTCAGCAAGAACCAATGAGGTTCATTCTCGTGTTATGCAGCACGTTTGAGCTTCAGCAAGAGCCAATGAGGTTCATTCTCGTGTTATGCAGCACGTTTGAGCTTCAGCAAGAACCAATGAGATTCATTCTCGTGTTTCGCAGCACGTTTGAGCTTCAGCAAGAACCAATGAGGTTCATTCTCGTGTTACTCAGCACGTTTGAGCTTCAGTAAGAACCAATGAGGTTCATTCTCGTGTTGCGCAGCACGTTTGAGCTTCAGCAAGAACCAATGTGTTTTTTTTAACGACAATAGGGTAAGAAAATAATGACAATTTTAATTTGTTTCAGAAAAGATATCTTGAATACCTTATTTTAAATATCAGGAGTGACATTTAGATGATTAAATATTTTGCGTGGTTACTCTAATGTTCAAAGGTTTGTGGTTGGTTAGATGCATTTATGTATTACAATGAAAAATAATAATTTTTAATTTTTTTATTTGAATATATTTTTAAATATAATTTATTCCTGTGAATTTTCAGCGTCATTGCTCCAGTCTTCAGTGTCACATGATCCTTCAGAAATCATTCTAATATGTTGAAACATTTCTTACTGTATTATTATCATTGTTTACAATAGTTATAATAGTAGTAATAGTGATATTTTATATTCTCAGAATTCTTTGATTTAATAGAAAGTTGAAAAGAACAGTTTATTTAAAATTAAATTCTTCTTTTATAAAAAAAGTAACTTTTGATCAACTTAATCCATCCTACTTACTGCAAACTTCTGAACGACTGTGTATTTTTGTAAAACGTTGACATGGTTATATGAACATCAAAACAATCTTGTATTAATTAAATGTATGAATCAGAAATTTTTACATATGGGGTTTTATTAGAAACATCTAAGATCATTTTGAGTTATGAATGCAATTTACTCTTGAGGGGAAAAAAAGTTTAATTTAATAATTATATACTAAGTGCTTAAAGTTTATATTAAGCACATTTTTTCATTGAAAGGTTCAGTTCTTACAAGTTTTTTTTTTTTTTTTTTTTCTCTTGTATTTTGTAACATTCCTGTCTGCATTCTAGTTTACCTTGACAGCCTTCTACAGTAAAAGCAAAACAAAAAAAAAGGTGTATGTGCCCTGTGCACTGCAGAGGTGACTGTTGGTGCTGAGCGCACAGCCTCCATGGAGAATCGGCATGCATTTCTAAACAAGGCTACCCAGAATACAAGGCTTTTTACCAGACCAGCAGCATCGGGCCGTGTGGTTGCCTTTGCCCCACATGACCCTCTGCGGCTCCGCTCCAGCAGGCTGATTCACTGCTGCACTCTCCATGCACAAAGGTGTCCACTTCACTGACTCTGGATCAGTGTTTAGAATGGCATAAAGGCTCCTGCTTGCTGCTTTTTAACTTTAGCTTTTTTCATATGACATTGCCCAGCATGCAGTATTTATTTGGGGCTTTTCATCCGACACCGCTATCGATTTCAAACTGCACTTTGAGGGCACTCGGATGACTTGGAGTTTGTGTGAAGTAAGAAGAATGCATGGAGACGTGTGCATACGAGTGTGTGAATCGTATCTATGTATATGAGCCAATATATTTTTGACAAGGAAGTTGATGGTCCCCTGCTCTGAGGTCTGTCAAAAACAACAGCAAACTTCTGGATGCACTGAATTTCATAAAAACAAAAACAGCATGGGTCATACTTCTCTCATCTTCTCTCTCTCTCTCTCTCTCTCTCTCTCTCTCTCTCTCTCTCTCTCTCTCTCTCTCTCTCTCTCTCTCTCTCTCTCTCTCTCTCTCTCTCTCTCTCTCTCTCTCTCTCTCTCTCTCTCTCTCTCTCTCTCTCTCTTTCTCTTATATATATATATATATATTTAATTAATATTATGTGTGCGGTTCATATTAGCTGTGAATGCTCTGCATACCCAAGCCATTGACACTATGGATTACAATAAATTCCCTTGTTTGAGGTGTTCCATAAAGCTTACATGATAAGATGTTAGTAATGCGCATATAACTCTCCATCATTTATTTAGCTGCCAAACAACGATAACTTTCTTCCAATCTGTCAGTTACCGAGGTTTCGGGTAAGTGGATCCACAGCAGCTTTGGTGCCTACACTCTGATGTTGTGAAAGCTGTCCGAGAATCGCTCGCCCAAGAGGAAAAATGTGCTGTTACTGTCAGATCTTGATCAATGAAAATCACATTGTATTTGATACAAAACTAACTAGACTGAGGCTGTTACTCAATAGTCTATGTGGTTGTAAAAGTGATCAATTTGCATTATTTCAACATATTTCTAAAGAAGACTTACACCGAACAGGTGAAGTGAATAACGCTGATTATCTCTTCAACACGGCACCTGTTAGTGGGTGGGATATATTAGGCAGCAAGTGAACATTTTGTCCTCAAAGTTGATCTCTGAAACTGCAGCTCTTGTGGGTGTTCCCGGTCTGCAGTGGTCAGTATCTATCTAAAGTGGTCCAAGGAAGGAACAGTGGTGAACTGACGACAGGGTCATGGACGGCCAAGGCTCATTGATGCACGTGTGGAGTGAAGGCTGACCGGTGTGGACCGATCAAACAGATGAGCTACTGTAGCTCAAATTGCTCAAGAAGTTAATGCTGGTTCTGATAGAAAGGTGTCAGAATACACAGTGCATCACAGATTGTTTTGTATGAGGCTGCATAGCCACAGGCCAGTCAGGGTGCCCATGCTGACCCCTCTCCACCGCTGAATGCGCCAACAGTGGGCACGTGAGCATCAGAACTGGATCACGAAGGTCGTAATGTTATGCCTGATCGGTGTATATTTTTCATTGTACTTACATTTATTCTAATGATATTTTATTTATAATAGGCTACTAATATTGATTATTTTTAACTCTTAATAAAAACTAAAATAAAAAAACACTTCTGGTATACATTTAAATTGACACCTGCCATGGTGTTTCTTATTTGACTCTCCTCAGCCGATGCGCCATACCGTTTAAAGGTGAAGTATGTAGTTTCTGTGACATTAGTGCCACCTAGCGGAAACACAAAAATACAGCATATTTTGTCATTTTCGCACATCTCACCTGACTCAACTCAAACACAACTAAACAGCTTATTGGGAAACATATTAGGAAAACTTTAGCTGTGTTGCTATGTGTCATGAGAATAAGCAACTGAGCAGCTAACACTGTCTAGAACGAACACGAAACCCATCCAATGGATCTGCACCAGGTGCATTTTTGACATAACGCATATCCGGTTAAAAAAGTCACTGCTCGCCACTGCACTACAGTAATAAATAATACAATACATGTCATTTTAACAATATTTTTCGACAATGTAAACCTCTTATGTTAATATTAAAATAAAGCATACTGTATGTTTTTGGAAAAAAAATATAATAAACTTTGATTTCATGTTGACTTTATATTAGGTTTATTTTTGCATTGTTACTGAGAATTATGTTTGTAATTTTTGTCATAAAAATAGTGCACCAATGCAAATCTTAATGGTTATAGAAAATCGCTTCTTTTTCTTTAAGCATAGTATGCTTTCTTTGTGTGTGTGTGTGTTTGGGGTGAAATATAACCTGTGCTTCTTCATGACAGGTTTTTTAGGAATCATCTTAAAAGAGTAAACTGGTAGTTGGTGTTCCAACGGGGCAGCATTGCCTGCAGAAACACTCTCATAGACGCACACATTCTAGCCCTGCTTTTACTGTCGCCCAACCTGTCTGATTAATCCGACCTCCAAGCCCGCAATGGCAACCCGACTACATCCTAGAGCCTTTGAGAAATTAAGATGTCCTAATAAGAAAAGCAGATAAGGCTTGCAGCACAAGTTTGCCTGATTTGATCTGATAACCACTCTAAAACGCTGTCACTTCCAATGGATAGCATAACAAAAGCCCTCTAATTTAGCCAGTGCCCTTCTGTCCGAGTCCAACAAATTGAAATGTAATGGAAACAATTAGAGCAAGTGAAGAATGCCTTGCATGCTGGCGTCTCACAAGGACGAGAACAGCCAGGAAAACAAAGCTTGGCTCTGTTTCACAGCTTAACATGAACATTAACCTTACAATTGGTCTGAAGTCACCTCTGTCTGTGGTGCTCTCCATTTCAAGATGTTTGGTCTGATATAAAAGTCCATTAAAGAGATGGTTGACCCCAAAATTACAATTCTTCATTATTTGTCAAAATTTACTCACCTTAATGTCATTCCAAATTAGTATGATTTTTCACACACCAAGCTGAATATGATGTGACAAGGAACTTTTAGCATTTTTACATAATAGGCAGACGAAAATAAGAGTGAATGTGTGCATATTTAAAAACAAATATTATTTGCAAATAGTTTACATCCCTTTTAATCCTTAAATAATTGAATTACTTTAAATGAACCAATAAGACCAATTTCTGCAATTCTAGATTCGATTTCCCTTTTTGAATGACGTATATAGACTGTTGATACCTGCTGGTATAGACAGATATTTTCTTACAGGCAGGTGCAGAACACATGTGCTAGTTGACAGTCACTTGTAGTCCTTTTTGGTGTGTTCATGCGGAGCTTGTCGCCCGAGACGCCGACACGAGGCGACGACACAGTCAGCTAGTTCTTGAACGTCGACTTGGTGTGTCATGGCCTTTAGATTCCAGAATATTCCTTTAAGACTGACTAGAGCTTTCAAGCTTTTAAAAGGACACAGGCGCTCCATTCATTGTAATAGCATGGAAAAGATCAACCAGCACATTCTTTCTTTTTCTCACAGAATTGTTAATTGTCATAATTGTTTGGGTGAAATATTCCATTTAAGCTAGGGTAGGCAATGTTTTTCAAGGCAAACACTTTTTGTTATACTAGTTGAAACTCTCTTCACATCCTGATAGCAATCAATAATAGAAGTGCTCTCTCTCTCTCTCTCTCTCTCTCTCTCTCTCTCTCTCTCTCTCTCTCTCTCTCTCTCTCTCTCTCTCTCTCTCTCTCTCTCTCTCTCTCTCTCTCTCTCTCTCTCTCTCTCTCTCTCTCTCTCTCTCTCTCGACATATATCTTTGGAAGTCTCATCAAATTTTCATCCAATCTTTGCATACAGTCCGAATGCAATGATAAGATGTCCTAGCTGGCTGTCAACATATGAATTTGCATACTTCCGTACACAGACAGACGTCACAGAGTTCCGCAAACACAAACTAAATTTGATTTTTATACTTAAATATTACTAATGCTCAAATTATATTCTAATTTAAAGCCATAATTACAGTTAGAGGAAAAAATGACATACAGTGGAATGAGTAAACCCTAGAGTCTTGACATTCTAAACATGATGCCCGTCTAGCACGTTTACATAGAAAACAATGGAAAAGGAGCGCATAAAATGCGTTGTGTGAGCTTGGTTATGGGTTTGACGTAACCAAGATATTCGCTGCATTGAGCTTCTCTTTTTCTGTAATGTTTTGCATCTAGCGCCGCATCTAGTGGGTTCAACTGGATAGCACAACATCGACATCATCGCATCTCATGCGCCACTGACTGACACACACCTAAAAATCAATTGCACCGTTTTTTTGCATTTGAATATTAATTAAACGAATATTCACAATTCGAATTTTAACTTGACAGACATTGAGACATGAGGCAATTTAACACGGTTTCACTTTGTAGACTCTGCTCTGGCTGTGTTTTGGAGGAGGCATGGCTTCGGAGAATGCTCTCAAAGCTAGCTTGCTATTGCTAGCCTCTCTGAAATTGCCTAACCTAGCTTTAATAGCATTCTTTGTGGTTGTGAAAAACCATCACAGAAGTCATTCAGATGCCTTTGTGCAGATGTATGCTGAGCTGTTGCATTTGCATTCCTCACAATGCTGTGACTTATATGTTCACGCCAGTGAGGGGTTTTTATGTTGCTGTGCAATAGTGCATTACATCAAATCATTTCTTTCCATTTCTGTGTCAATAAGACGGAGTTATGAGAGAGTTCTCACTCAAAGGAGAGACTGATAGAACCTAGAATCAGACAGAAATTAAACTGTCAGATGATAATTGTGGGGAAGCTGTGTGGTATGTAATGCCGCTTCACATTTGGCCCTCTGCACCTCACAATCATTAGGGGTTGCATTTCTCAGCATGCTCCATTTTGGGACTCGTCCTCTATTATTAGGTTAATGACACTCCATTGACTTAACCATCTAAAGCAGACTGTTTTTAGGGTGGACTATTAAAGGCTTTCAAAGTATTTATTTATAATTTAAGAAGAAAAAAAACAATGCTCCCTGAAGTTTCACAATAAGGTATTTTTTTTATCTGAGACATTAAACAATGCCACTTTTGTATTTTTTCTCTCTACATTACATACTGTATGTAATACTGTATATTCATCATCGAAGGGATAAAATGGTCAAATCTGAGTTAAATGATAGTGATGGTCATGAACTTCACCTCACCAAACCACGCTTAAAACAAGACTGTCAAGGCATGAACAATTAGAGTGGAAAAATGTCATTGTTGTCAAAGTTGCTTAACTATTTTACTGATAAAATCATCAGAGCAGCGCTGACAACATTTCTCTGTGAACGTGTGTCTGTACTGTATGTGTGTGCGTTTGAGTGGGAGAGAGCGCGGGAGAAAGAGAGTATGTGCTTTCCATACATAATAAAACATTTTTGTGGCCAAAAGACATGGGAATAATTAGTTGTTTTCACCCTATTGTTTAATATATTTATTTGTTTGTTCATTATGGGTTTTGGTTCTTTTGCTGATGTAGGCTGTGAAGACATTTGATATCACTGAAATCATTTGGTGAAGTGATAAGAAACTGTAACACGGTCAAGAACTACCTGGAACTACTTTAGCCATGTGCGTCCCTGAAAAAAAATTACACACCTTAGAAAGTTTGTCAACCAATCAGATTCAAGCATTCAGTAGCCAAATATTGTAATTAAGAATAATTTACAGTTCTGGGATGAAGTGATCAGATAATAATAATAATAATAATAATTATTATTATTATTATATATATATATATATATATATATATATATATATATATATATATATATATATATATATATATATATATATATATATATATATATATATATATATATATATATATATAATTTTTTTTTTTTCATATTTGCAATTTTTAAGTGCATTATAATAAATTCATAAACTCCAATTTTAGGAAAAACAACAATATGCTTATTATTATTATTATTATTATTATTATTATTATTATTATTATTATTATTATTGGCTTGATCCAGAGCCCCCAAGAATCGAAGATCAATTGGAACATCATCAGAAGTAGCATATAAGATTACAAATCAAAGTTTACAATTGGAACAATGTCTTAATACAATGCCCAGCCATTTAAATAGGCAAATGCTTAATAAGAGTCGTTGATCGGATCATTATTGCTGTGATTTATTATGGTTCTAGAATGTTATATATTTGGCAACAGTTTTTCTAACCCTAACTGATGGATTGTGTAGCTTTTCATCTCTTAAACTACCATGTAGGAAGACACATGGTCATATTCCAAGATGACAATGTCTAGATTTATCAGGCTCAAATTGTGAAAGAATGGTTGGGAGGAAGCATGAAGAATCATTTTCACACATGAATTGGCACCTCTGAGTCCAGACCTTAAATTCATTGAAAGTCTTTGGGAAGACTTTAGAGAGTGCTGGACTCTTGCATTGTCAATACAAGATCTTGACCAAAAGTTGATGCACCTCTTTATGGAAATAAATGTTCTGATGTTATTTTTATATTATTGTTCTTGTTGTTTTTACTTCAACAATAATATTTTATTAGTAGTATTATTAAGAATAAAAATCATTATTGTCGTTGTTATATGTTCTAAACATGCTTTGTGGTTTTTTTTTTTTTTCGTCTGATATTCCCACCAATTTAGTTGGCCTTTGACATTTATTGGCTGAATGGGTAAAAACATTAATTTATTATTAATAATAATAATAATAATAATAAAAATAAAATTATCATTATTCTTAACGTTATTATTGTTAAGTATAAACATTAGATTTATCATAATTAATTTTTTGACACATTGTACATCAAAGAAATCTTATTGCTTGGCGTATACATTATTTATCCAATTGTGTGCTTCTGTTTGGCCATTGGCCGTTCTTTTCCAGTAACCTGCAATCGACATGAACACTGTCATACAACAACCTGCAACTGCCATGTTTAAATATAAGATGTTTTGAAGGTGTCACATGGTGTGATTCAGAGGTTTCCCAAACAGAACAAACCCTGAGCGATAAATAAAGAGATGGCTGAAGATGAAGAGCGATGGCTTTCAGTTCTCGTTTCAGCAGACTCTTCATTGCAGCAGTAGTGACAGTTACAACACCTCTGCCTTTTTTGTCTCTCCATTGATTGTTCGGCTGTGGGCTAATATAAAGGTTTTCCTGCGTGTCAGTCAGCTGTCAGGCCCAATCTCACCCAGCACATGGCTGCCTGTCACTCTCATGGGCTTCCCTCGCTGCTGTCTGTCAGACAGTGCACCGTGGACTGCATAGGGGCCTGTGGTGTGTGTGTGTGTGTGTGTGTAAGTGAGGCAAAGACACACAACATGAACAGATTGCCATGAGTGATGTGAGGAATACAAAAAAGTCTTTCCTTCTCCCTTGTTTGCCGTTGGAAAGTTGCTGATGTGTAGAACTTGAGATGTTGTCAGTAAAACTACTATGTGTTTTTACTGTAAAGGATGTTTCTCTGTCAGATGGTGCTTGTATTGTTTGCCATTATAACCCCTATGAAAAATATATTTGTAAAAAGAGTACTTATTACAGAAATAATATATATTAAAAGAATATACTTATGAACTTAATGTAATGTTGTCAGACACATACGCTATATTGCCAAAAGTATTGGGACACTCCTCCAAATCACTGAATCCAGGTGTTCCAATCACTTCCATGGCCACAGGTGTATAAAATCAAGCACTTAGGCATGCAGACGCTTCTACAAACATTTGTGAAAGAATGGGTCGCTCTCAGGAGCTCAGTGAATTCAAGCGTGGTACTGTGATAGGTTGTCACCGGTGCAATAAGTCCATTTGTGAAATTTCCTCACTACTAAATATTCCACGGTCAACTGTAAGTGGTATTATAGCAAAGTGTAAACAACAGCAACTCAGCCACGAAGTGATAGGCCACATAAAATCACAGAGCAGCTCATAATAAAATCAATAGTTGTATTTGTTAACATTAGTTAATGCACTGTGAACTAACATGAACAAACAATGAACGACAATATTTTCTAATATTAGCAAAAATTAATATACTAACAAATGTGTTGCTCATGGTTAATTTATGTTAGTTAATACATTAACTAATGTTAACAAATGAGACCTTATTGTGAAGTGTTACCAATATTATTAATACATGATTTAAGATTGAATGTCTAATTTGCCATTATTATAAAGTGCATTGTTTAACACTGTACTTGAGTGTGTTATGAAAGAGTTAAACAGTGACTCTTTAAGTGCACTCAAGTGGCCTTTTACTTCAGTAATATTATTTTATCTGCAAGATACACTTTTAAGGTTTGCAGTACACTACAGAAGTGCACAAGTTATGTACAAGTGCACATTCAGTACAATTAAGCACACTTCTTTTTTTTTTTTTTTTTTTTTTTTTTTTTTTTTTACAAGGGTAGACATTTGTTTTTGCACTGTAAAAGGTGGCCGTTTGAATCACATCCCTTTTTTGCTAAATAAAGTTGCATTCATGACAGGTTTTCAAATTCGTGTTGGACACTGTCTTTGAGTTTTTCTGTCTTCCCACAAGCTGAACATCTCTGTTCTGTTCCAGCGATATATTCTCACTGTAAGAGGATGAGATGAGTGGACCGTCACAGGGCTAAGGGTGAATAGTAAAGTTGGAAGACATTTGAGTTTAGAGTTGGATGATGAATTGTTGTGAGAAAAGTCTCAGCTTTCGGAGCAGAGGATGTTGACTCTTTCCATTCATAGGGTGGCTGAGATGTGATGGGTGACGGATGCCTCTATAATGACTTCCTCACAGCATTTCTTTTCATTAGCATACAGCTTTCCTGTTATCTTACCATGTGGTATACGCCATAGATGTGGTTTGTGCAGCACTGAATGTTATCATCACATAGATGACCTTTTTTTTTGGGATGCACCTTAATTATATCAAAATTAAGATATCAAACTTTCATTTACCCTCATGACGTTCCATACAACTCTGTGTAGAGTTTTAAAGTCCCACTGCATACTTAAGTTCTAGTTAGTTTTGTAACCAACTGTATACCTAGTTTGGGCGTGCCTTTTGTTCTTACAGAAAAACTTAACTAGCAGGTTGTAAGCTTTCCGTGAAGAAATTCATAAAATATGACATTTACATGCGGCCTTCAGAAAGCAGCCTTCACATTTATATACAGAAGTAGTGTTTGATAAATCATCACTAACAAGTTAACCGATTCAATTCCTCCTGTTAAGGTTAAACGGTTTATCCTGTTTTTTTTTATTTTTTTATTTCCATCCAAATATGGTACATAAATTAAAAACAATTATGCTAATTTAATGTGCATTATTAATACTTCTAAAATTAAAAACACATTTGTGAAAATGTAAATGTGTAATTAATTTATAATTAATTATTTAATACTAATAACTATGCTGGAATATATTTAGGACATTTTATTATCATTTGTATAATTTATTTACATAATTTAATGCTTTATTGTAAATAATATTCAATAAATGCATTTAGGAAAATGTATAATATTTATGTTATATGCAAATTTATAATTGTATTAAATATTTCAATTATGTCATTTATTAAGATTCAGCATATTTTGTATGTAAATAATATTCAGGGGATACATTTAGGAAAATATATATTATTGATATTTAATGAGTACAAATGATAAAAGGAAAAATTATAATATTAAAATGTTTTGTACATTGCTTTATTACTTTTATCATTTGTATCATTTATTTAAAGGTGTCATGAACTGGCATTTTTTTATACCATTGTCCAACTTATGACATTTGCATGGTTTTTACATTCAAAAATATCATAATGAATAAGTAATAGGCTATTTTCTATCCTGGTTTTGAGGCTCTCTCCTGGAACGCTCGGTTTTGATGGGCATGCCGCACTGAAGACTGGGAAGTAAACGCCCACTGCTATGATTGGATAAGATTTGCATATTTAATGAGCTTCAGCTCCCCTGTTAGTACATGTGAGGGAGGGATTGTTTTGAAAGCGTGTGGGGAAACGGCATCCGGAATGAATCGCCCACAGGGCTCGCTTTATCTTTATCAAACAAACACAATGATTTATCCACCCGCGATTGATGATTAATGTTATTTTTTGTTTACAAACGAATCCGTGGTGAAATGAAGGAACAAATGTTGCAATGCGCAATGTCTTCCCCACGTGAGCTGGATCTTCATTAAAAATAGTTCATCCATGCATTCATAATATTGGAATCCGAATGAAGCTTATGCGGCATGTTTATTGCTTATAAGTTTTAGCTCTGCGTAGGCCTATGTCATGTCAGACACGAGTAGGTGGGCGTGGCTACAGAATCAGGCATTGTTCTTATTCTGTTGAGGCGGTGTTTCGCCACACGATGACTCAAGGTGTGGCATATTCTGAGATCTCTCGTTTGCTGACAATAAAAGCTTTTCTTTGACTAACAACGACGTTTTCAGCTCTGAAACTTAAAGGATATTCTTATATTACCATGATCTTTTATATATCAAAAGTTCAAAGGAAAGTTGATTTCTCAATCCGTGACCCCTTTTATTTAAATGTAATGCTTTATTGAAATAGTATATTGGAATATGTAAATAATATTCAGGGAATGTATAATATGTATGGTATATGCAAATGTATAATTTAAAAGTATTGTATTAAAAGTACATTGTATTAAAAATTTCATATGCAGGGGATAGATTTAGGAAAATGTATATTATAGATATTTAAAATGAATAAAAAGATGAACACATTTGCAAAAAATATATATATTTTATTAAGAATTTGTATATTTAAATGTGTAAATAATATTCATGGAATAAATTTAGGAAAATGTATAATATAACTTTTTTGTACATTTCTTTATTACTTTTATCATTTGTATCATTTAGTTACATTCATTTAATGCTTTATTAAAAATAGTATATTGGAATATTTAAATAATATTCATGGAATAAATTTTTTTATATATCAACATTGTATATTTCTTTATTGCTTGAATTATTTAATAATTTATTAAGCCCGAAAATATGCAAATATTATTCAGGAACTATATTTAAATTACGATGCACTGTTTAGATCAAGTTTGTTCTGAAGAGCCACTACCAACCCTCTTACTCCCATAATGTAGGATGTAAATTGAATATGCGCATATTAAAATTGCACATATGAGTGCTATGGCTGAGGGACAGATTTTAAGTGACCTCAATTTCAAGTCTAGCCTTTTGTCCATTGTTTTGTTCATTCTACACAGCTACGCATTGAAAAAAGTAGTTACTGGAAAAGCTACTGTGCTTTGAAAACTGCTGTCCGGCAACTGAAACGCAAAGTTAAATCAGAAGCGTTGCTACTTTTAGTTAGTTAGGGACATTTTCTCTGAAATGGTAATCCTCAGAAAATTGAGATGGGAAAAAAAAAAAAAAAATCAATATTACTCAAATAAAATAAACAAGAACATTATCGTCCTATTCTCTTTCATAATCTCACTGTAGAGTGCATTACTGCAGTATGATGGACTCGTATACTTTAGAAATGGCGCCCAGGCTGCCCGATGAAGATGAAATCCGGCTTTTGGCTAGACTAGCAATGGACATGGATGTTTAGGACAAAGTACTGAACAATTGACTAGAGAACAAAAAAAGATGGAAGTCCTTTTTATTGTGAGATGATTGTTTCTTCTCCTCTCCGTTCACTTTATTTATTCATTCTCTTCCATTCTCAGATCCTTAAGGAATTCAAAGACGAAGATTGGAACATGGGAAACATTGTGTTCACAATGACCAACAGACGATACGGCGAGAAATGCATTGCTTACGCCGAGAGCCATGACCAGGTACTGCTACCAGGATACCTTAATTTCTCCAGCATGGACTAAATGAAATGTAATCAATGTGTCATTGGGAATGGAAATTGATGTCAAAATAGGTTGTAATCCTCTAGGGACGAGGGTGAAATGAGAAATTAACACATCCATCCTTTTTGTACACATTCTAACACCACGACTAGAAGCGATTGTTGTTGTTTTCCTCCTGTCTTCCTTTGTTCTCTTTGTTTTTCCCTCTGTGTTCTGTTTCCAAGGTCTGGGAATAACGATTTGTGCTACTCAATATGAGACACTTGAGTGAGTCTGAGTTGAAACGTGCTAAAACTAGTAAAACTTTACTTTGACACTTCATCAATAGACCGACTGTTTAGCATTGCAATAAAGTTTCCATAGAATGGGCAGATGTGTCTTAAAATATTAACAGATTTTGGGACCTTGGCTCAGCAGTTGCAACTTATTGAGCTGTGATGCTTATGTAGGTGATGGTGGTTTGAATCCAAAACATTTCTTGATCTAGTTTGTCCCTCTTATCTGATTCATTTCATCCTGTTTCTCACTCCAATCCAAAAAAAGTGACAAAATGTCCAATTGTGAATGGAATGATTTTAGCATGACAAGCTTAATGGTATTTAAGGCAAACATCACTATTGCTATTGCTCGTGCTTTGGTTTATGGATCTTTAGTTAATTAAAGAGTTCACCCAAAAATTTAAATTCAGTCGTTAATTACTCACCCTCATGTTGTTTCAAACCCCTAAGACTTTCGTTAATCTTGGAACACAAATGAAGATATTTTTGATTAAATCTGAGCGATTTCTATGCCTCTATGACGCAACTACCACTTTGACGCTTCAAAAAGTTCACGAAGAGATCTTAAAACGAATTTAGTCTTTTATTCACATATTAACATTGATCTGCGGACATAAACAGAAGCTCAACCGAACCTGCTTGATGCGCAAGAACAAACATCTTTCTGAAGCTCAAACGTGCTGTAACACGAGAATGAACCTCATTGGTTCTTGCTGAAGAACGTGCAAACGAGAATGAACCTCATTGGATTTTGCTGAAGCTCAAACGTGCTGCATAACACATGAGAATGAACCTCATTGGTTCTTGCTGAAGCTCAAACGTGCTGCGTAACACGAGAATGAACCTCATTGGTTCTTGCTGAAGCTCAAACGTGCTGAACCTGCGTAACACGAGAATGAACCTCATTGGTTCTTGCTGAAGCTCAAACGCGTGCTAAGTAACATGAGAATGAACCTCATTGGTTCTTGCTGAAGCTCAAACGTGCTGCGTGAACACGAGAATGAACCTCATTGGTTCTTGCTGAAGCTCAAACGTGCTGCATAACACACGAGAATGAACCTCATTGGTTCTTGCTGAAGCTCAAACGTGCTGCGTAACATGAGAATGAACCTCATTGGTTCTTGCTGAAGCTCAAACGTGCTGCGTAACATGAGAATGAACCTCATTGGTTCTTGCTGAAGCTCAAACGTGCTGCGTAACACGAGAATGAACCTCATTGGTTCTTGCTGAAGCTCAAACGTGCTGCGTAACACACGAGAATGAACCTCATTGGTTCTTGCTGAAGCTCAAACATGTGCTGCGTAACACGAGAATGAACCTCATTGGTTCTTGCTGAAGCTCAAACGTGTTGCGTAACACGAGAATGAACCTCATTGGTTCTTGCTGTAGCTCAACGCGTGCGCGTAACACGAGAATGAACCTCATTGGTTCTTGCTGAAGCTCAAGCTGTGTAACACGAGAATGAACCTCATTGGTTCTTGCTGAAGCTCAAACGTGCTGTGTAACACGAGAATGAACCTCATTGGTTTTCGCATGTCAAGCGAACATGCTTGAACTTCTGATTATCATAAATATGTGAGTTGATGAATGTTTACATGTGAATAAAAGCCTCAATTTAATCTATACATCAAAGCGATTGTTTCTTCAGAAAATTTGGACTAAACCGCTCGATTCATATGGATTCGTTTTATGATCTCTTTATGAACTTTTTTTAAGCGTCAAAGTGGCAGTTGTGTAGCTGTCAACAGAGTGACAGAAATCTCTCAGATTTCATCAAACATATCTTCATTTGTTTTCTGAGTAATTAATGACAGAATAACTTATTTAAGCTATTGTGCAGTTATATAGTCGATGCTAACATGCAGTTTTTCATCATTACAATCAGACCAGTAGCCTATTCAGTCTTGTTTTTTATGGTCCCATATGCTGTTTTTTTTTTTTTTTTTTTGGGGGCGTTTTTTTGTGTAGTACAAAACAAATGGTTGTTGTTGTTCTCCCCAATAACAAGAGCAACCAATCAAACGCTATTCATCAATGTGCAAACAATTCACTAATGTGCCGTTCATGCTCATATTGTTGATCTCCCTGTCAGGCCCTGGTGGGAGACAAAACGCTGGCCTTCTGGCTGATGGACAAGGATATGTACACCAACATGAGTTCTTTGATTCCAATGAACTCCGTTATTGATCGGGGGATCCAGCTCCACAAGATGATCCGACTGCTTACCCACAGCCTGGGAGGGGAGGGCTACCTGAACTTCATGGGTGAGTCCTTGCAGAATGTTTGAAAAACTAGTATTTATAATTATTTTTCATGTGCAAGATGTTGGTGCATTATCTGTGCAACAATGTAATAACAACAACAAAAAATGTTAAGAAAACTACCAAAAATGTCCTTTTGATAATGTAATTTGATGTAATTTAGATTTACTTTTGCACTCTCTCTCTGATCTTTAGAATTAAAAGCACTGTTTGTTTTCAGTTTCTTTTGTATTCCGTCTTTTTGTAACATTCATTAGATATGTTTGATAAACTATTGTCTAACATAAAACTAACTTTTGAAAACAGCAAATATCCCTCCCATGATTTTGGTGATTTTAGCCTGTCCCACCTACAACTAATATAAGTTTATCAATAACTACAAACTATTATTTGGTCCCAACCTTGCTAGTCCCTAATTTTGGCAAAATATGCAAACCTGATAATGCCATTTTTGCAGCTTTTTTTCTTGTTGTTTTTGTTTGTTTAATTTTGTTCCATTTTTCCACACATGCCTTCAATTCTGAAACCTGCATGATGTTTGCATAGTACATTTGTATGTGTTTTCGATGATGTTAACCATTAGCAGAATAGCTTTTTTAGGCATTGTTTTAGGAAGCTCACATTCAGATCTGGCTCCATTTTCGCATTTAATTCCACTCCAATCGACATTGTCATCCATTTAA
Organism: Paracanthobrama guichenoti; assembly: GCA_018749465.1. NCBI lineage: Eukaryota > Metazoa > Chordata > Actinopteri > Cypriniformes > Gobionidae > Paracanthobrama > Paracanthobrama guichenoti. The sequence continues at coordinate 14,391,921 of CM031957.1, forward strand.
TAGCTCTATTTTGGCTTGGCATCTTGGCATCAATTGTTTGTAATATTTATGAAGTAGTCAATTATTGCTGGATGTGGTTGGTCAATAGTCAGCCCAAACAGTGTACTAGCCCCACCTGCTGACCAGGTGCTGGCGACGTACTACACACATTACATGTGTGAATCTCCAATGAACCGGTTCAGTTTAAAAGAGACAGACTTTTTCCCCAGCCAAGGCTATATTCAACACACACACACACACACACACACACACACACACACCAACACACACGTTTGTTTTTGTGAATTGTGGGGACATTCCATAGGTGTAATGGTTTTTATACCCTACAACCCGTATATTCTATCCCCCTACACTACCCCAACCCCTAAACCTACCTATCACAGAGAACTGCACATTTGTACTTCCTCCCAAAAAAACCTCATTCTGTATGATTCATAAGCCTTTTGAAAAATGGGGACATGGGTAATGTCCTCATAAGTCACCCTCTCATTGTAATACCTATGTCATACCCATGTCATTATACACATTTGTGTCCTGATATGTCACAAAAACACGCTCACACACACACGCGCACACACACACACGCGCGCACACACACTTTATCTTGTGTTTACAGATTACCTTGTGTTTGTGAGCATATGGGCAGATTCATCCATGATACACACTGGAGGTCTGTTATTGTTTACTGCTGTTCTTGTTCTGCCAATACCACTAAGAGTAGTGACAGCTACAGATGTGGACTACCTGATGCAGACACTTTCTACTCTCTGCTTGTAGTATATCTGTAAAAAGGTTTTGTCTACTGAGTGAAAATACTCGCCTAATGGTGTTGTGTCCCAGCTGTATATATATTTTTCAGTCGGTTAAGCCTCTAACAGCCAAAGGGCTCGAATAATGTGAAAGTAAAGAGACATCAGGTATGTTTGCTTGCTAGAAAACATACTTGGTTCAGCTCTAAGAGATTGTGAAGTGCAGACATTCTACTGAGAGCTTTTTCTCTTTTATGTCAAAAACTAAAATGTTGTACATTTAATTTTTGTATTATTATTATTATTATTATTACTGTAGTATTTTATTGTTTTTTATTTATTTGTTTTCTATTTTTATTTATTTTTACAAAAGTCCAAGATGTGAAATGTTATAGTCAATGCCCTCTACAGAGGACAACATTTGCTGGGTCTCGGGATCATTAAAACGTATGGACTTGAATTATTCCTCCCAATTAAACTCTTAGTACAACAGTAATTAAGCATTATCCAAGTTTAGACGTGCTTATTCCTAAAATAAATGACATTAAAATGTCCCACAAAAAAAGACATTTCAAATGAATCAATAAGTGGGAATTTTATGTTTCTGCCGCATTTATTTCTTATTTAATAAAAAAAAAAAAAAATTGTAAATAATAAATAAATAAATCTTTTAAAGTTGACTTGACTTTTCATGGTCTTTATAAAATGAAGGTAACCAATAAGCCAAAGCGAGAAGACAACAAATGGTAAATACAGGACGATGTGTCATGTCAATGGATCAATGGCTGTGAAGTCATTTAGCCAGTGCAAAGCAAGAACAAATTGTTTGAGCAAGCAAATCAATTTGAGCTACCCTCAGCTCTGCAAAGCCCATCTATTTACTCTCTAGTAGCAGAAGATGCTTGCAAAGTAAAAGGCCACAAAGAGATGACGGCCATGTTTGCAATGCAGAAAGAAGATGAGTGCTGTGAGGCAGAGACTAGACATTATAACACACTCGCGAGGCGGCAATGAAACGGCTCAGTGGTTTCATCATTAAATCAGCAGGTGGAGAGTGAGATGGATGTACGCTTGACTTTCAGAGATGGAGAAAAACTTCTGGATCACCTTCAGAAGCGGTATACCACAGAGCGGTATCTGACTGTAGTCAAACTGCTTTTGATTAGTCAAAATTGCTGAAGAATTTAGTGAAATGAACATAAAGGTAAAACAGCATGCTAAAATTTACTATAAAAACATTGAGTGAAAACATTGAGATCATATACATTTAAAGGGTTAGTTCACCCAAAAATGAAAATATTATAAATTTCCACCCTCATGTCATTCCAAGCCCCAAGACTCGGAACACAAATGAAGATCTTTTTAATGAAATCTGAGATCTTTCTTTCCCTCCATTGACAGCTATGCAACTACCACTTTCAAGCCCCAGAAAGGTAGTAAATACATCACAAAATGAATCCATGACTCCAGTGGTTTAACCGACGTGAGTGCTTTGTTTGCGCAAAAAAACATAATTTACTACTTTATTTACAATTATAATACATACATGATCAGGCATAACCTAATATTTATTGGTCCCTCTTTTGCTGCCAAAACACCCCCGACCCGTCAAGGCATGGGCTCCAGTAGACCCCTGAAGGTGTGCTGTGGTATTTGGCACCAAGATGTTAGCAGCAAATCCTTTAAGTCTTGTAAGTTGCGAGGTGGGGCCTTCATGGATCGGACTTGTTTCTTCAGCACATCCCACAGATGCTCGATTGGATTGAGATCTGGGGAATTTGGAGGCCAAGTCAACACCTCAAACTCATTGTTGTGCTCCTCATACCATTCCTGAACCATTTTTGCTTTGTGGCAGGGCACATTATCCTGCTGAAAGAGGCCACAGCCACCAGGGAATACCGTTTTCATGAAAGGGTGTACATGGTCTGCTACAATGCTTAGGTAGGTGGGACGTGTCAAAGTAACATCCACATGGATGGCGCCACGCCTTCCCATAGTGTATTCTGGTGCCATGTGTTCCCCGGGTAAGCGACACACACTCACCCGGACATCCACGTGATGTAAAAGAGATATTCATCAGACCAGGCCACCTTCTTCCATTGCTCTAGTGGTCCAGTTCTGATGCTCACATGCCCACTGTTGGCACTTTCGGCGGTGGACAGGGGTCAGCATGGGCACCCTGACTGCTCTGCGGCTATGCGGCCTCATACGCAACAAACTATGATGCACTGTGTATTCTGACACCTTTCTATCAGAACCAGCATTAACTTCTTGAGCAATTTGAGCTACAGTAGCTCGCCTGTTTGATCGGACCACACGGGCCAGCCTTCGCTTCCCACATGAGCTTTGGCTGCCCATGACCCTGTCGCCAGTTCACCACTGTTCCTTCCTTGGACCACTTTTGATAGATACTGACCACTGCAGACCGGGAACACCCCACAAGAGCTGCAGTTTTGGAGATGCTCTGACCCAGTCGTCTAGCCATCACAATTTGGCCCTTATCAAACTCACTCAAATCCTTACGCTTGCCCATTTTTCTTGCTTCTAACACATCAACTTTGAGATCAAAATGTTCACTTGCTGCCTAATATAGCCCACCCAACAGGTGCCGTGATGAAGAGATAATCAGTGTTATTCACTTCACCTCTCAGTGGTCATACTGTTATGCCTGATCGGTGTATAATACAGTTTTAATTATTTGCAAATATACAATTAAGTGCGTGAAAACATTACATTAATTTCACACTTAAGGATATTCTTTTAAAGTATATTATTTCTGTAATAAGTACTCTTTTTAAAACAAGGGAACATAAACATTATTTATCCATTTGATTATTTCAAATAATTACTTGCCATGGCATGTTGGTTTTTTGTTTGTTTGTTTTTTTTAACTTGTGCAACTTACAACAACTTACTCAAATGTAAAGGTTCACTGAATCATTTTATCCACTTACAAATGTTTTAAACACAAATAAATATGTACTACTTTTGGCACAGTTTAAAATCATGTACACTCACATGAGATGACAACCCCAGTCATATCACTGGTCTTATTCTACAGTTTTGTGCTACATAAGGTGGGTCACCCCTCACGGTGGCAGCATTTTGAGGTCCACCACCCATGTCTCTCAGTTTGACTCTTTTGACAAAATTCCATGCATCCGTGCCAGTAGGTGTCAGTATAAAGGCCAGTTATTGGTCGGTTAGGCAGACAAATGAATGTGAAATGGCATTTGAAACCCATTTTACTTCAGTAGTGCATCATATTTCTAGTAGTTAATATTATGTAAACTTTTACATTCCGAAGAAAGATGTTATGAGTCATGCACAATAACCTGGAATATGTATTCAAATTTTAAATAAGGGTAAATTGATCACGTTGTTCAGCTAATTTTCATGGACTAAATCCAGTCATCCATTTCAATAGAAATCGTAATAGAAATCCACAAGATCTGGAATTTTGTGTGAGATTTTCCTGTGAAGATTCTGCAACAGGTTCAATTCAAGTTGGTCTTGCAGATTCATTGTGTTGACCAACAGGCTTGAACACGGCTTCTGTGTGAGCTGGGCTGTGTACATCACTTTACAATTGAAAATAGACAATTCGTGCAAAATTGTGTAACCCAGTAAAATGGTAATATATATACACTCACCTAAAGGATTATTAGGAACACCATACTAATACTGTGCTTGACCCCCTTTCACCTTCAGAACTGCCTTAATTCTACATGTCATTGATTCAACAAGGTGCTGAAAGCATTCTTTAGAAATGTTGGCCCATATTGATAGGATAGCATCTTGCAGTTGATGGAGATTTGTGGGATGCACATCCAGGGCACAAATCTCCCGTTCCACCACATCCCAAAAATTTGCTCTATTGGGTTGAGATCTGGTGACTGTGGGGGCCATTTTAGTACAGTGAACTCATTGTCATGTTCAAGAAACCAATTTGAAATGATTCGAGCTTTGTGACATGGTGCATTATCCTGCTGGAAGTAGCCATCAGAGAATGGGTACATGGTGGTCATAAAGGGATGGACATGGTCAGAAACAATGCTCAGGTAGGCCGTGGCATTTAAACGATGCCCAATTGGCACTAAGGGGCCTAAAGTGTGCCAAGAAAACATCCTGCTGCATACCTCGGTTGTAACGAGTGGTTATTTCAGTCAAAGTTGCTCTTCTATCAGCTTGAATCAGTCGGCCCATTCTCCTCTGACCTCTAGCATCAACAAGGCATTTTCGCCCACAGGACTGCCGCATACTGGATATTTAACCCTAGAAATGGTTGTGCGTGAAAATCCCAGTAACTGAGCAGATTGTGAAATACTCAGACCGGCCCGTCTGGCACCAACAACCATGCCATGCTCAAAATTGCTTAAATCACCTTTCTTTCCCATTCTGACATTCAGTTTGGAGTTCAGGAGATTGTCTTGACCAGGATCACACCCCTAAATGCATTGAAGCAACTGCCATGTGATTGGTTGATTAGATAATTACATTCATGAGAAATTGAACAGGTGTTCCTAATAATCCTTTAGGTGATTTGTATATATAAGTTTTTGTCAGATAATAAATACATCTCCCCTGTCCCTCCAAGACAGACCTGGAACAGAGGATAATACATAAAAGGGGAATGAGCGTAATTGGCTGGGAGCTTACGGTAGTCATGAAGTCCAAAGTCATTTCCTAAACAAATGACTGTTGGCCTGTTTTGATATTTGTCATGATAAAGGCCCCAGAAACTGTATTTCCATTATAGATTTATTTAATGTTAAGAGTAGACTTGCTTTCAGCTCTAAATGTGTGTTGTGTTTGTGTAAGATGGAAGGGGAAGATAAAATACTAAACTAATTGGTCTCTGAAAGTGGGGTTGTATGTGATTCAGCTATAGGTCATCAGGTTTAATCCTGAATCACATTTTAAAAGGATCATCTCATCTAGCTCAGTGTTTGCGTATGCTAATGGCTGCATGGTTTTCCAGACAACCTTGTTTCAAGGGCAGCTCTCGAATAGTGCTTTAAATTGAAAGACCAGCAGGCCTGAAGGACTGTCGTCTGTTTTGAATTTAAAAGGAAGTTGTCTCCTTTTCTTAATAAGTTGTCAGGTTCACCACAATAGATTTTTTTTTTTTTTTTTTTTTTTTTTTGGGTACTTGAATCCTACCTCAACTAAACCTGAATATAAAGACCTCAGTAATTAATCATGAACCGAACTTGGAAATATTTGTCAGAAAATGCATTTTCATTTTTGGACAAAAGTTTTTTGGAGGGCCTGAAATCATTGCTATTCAATTTGAATCGGAGTTTCTTCTTTCAGCCAAACACAATCAGAGTTCTATTCAAAAATATCCTGCCTTTTCCCAGCTTTATAATGGGAGTGAATGGTGCCCTAGATTTTGAAGCCCAAATAACCACATCCATCCATTATAAAAGTAATTCATATGGCTCCAAGGTGTTAATAAAGGCCTTCTGAAGTGAGCATTTTTGTTAAAACAAAAATCCAACTGATTATCTGTTCCTACTGGTTATAGCATGAATTAAACATGAATGAACATCAGAAGGTGTGTTGTTTCTACCACAGAAATGCTTCAATACACACAATGTTTTAAATTCAATCCCATTAATCTACTAACTCTCCTGTCTGGTTTGTTTGTTGGGAAAATTGAATTTAATTGAGATTAATTGAGATTAATTCTTAGAATATATTTGCATCTTGGTGTTTCTATCCAATGTTGTTTAGTTTTTTTAATGCGATATCCCAAAATTTACATAAAAATATACATAGCTGATGTCTTTTGTGAGCACCAAAAGTGGATAAGCTACACCAGGTAAACATCAGCTGTGTAAACACGAGGTTCACGATATCGATTTCTCGATTTTAAGCAATCTTTATTTTGATGAACCGCAATGTTTTAGTCTATGCTGTTTAGCAAACTTCACTAAACATTATTTGAAGTGCATCTACCATTCAATAAATCACACTAAGTTTTCTGCTTGTTACTTCTGATATGAATCAGTCTTTTAAAGTTTATCACAAAACTCAATCAATAAATGTGGTTTTGGAGTTCTTTAATGTGTTGTGACAGATCGCTGTATCAACTTAATTCAAGTGGCTGAAAGGAGCAGATCATCTCTTCCTCTTTACTACTAGTTATAGCATGAAATAAACATGAATTAACATCAGAAGGTATTGTGAAAGAAACAGTACAACTTACTGAAATGTATCATGTCCATATAATTGGTCAATCCGTGTTTCAACCGGAAAAAAGACATCAGTAATTTGTGTACAATGTCCTGTAACGTTACATTTACCTCAGGAAAGCCATTCAATGACCATAAACTCAATAGTTGGCTAGAAAATTTAACTCTAGAGAGGAACATTTTGATAAATATAAGCACTATATTACAGTATTTCACAATCTGCTCAGTTACTGGGATTTTCACGCACAACCATTTCTAGGGTTTACAAAGAATGGTGTGAAAAGGCAAAAACATCCAGTATGCGGCAGTCCTGTGGGTGAAAATGCCTTGTTGATGCTAGAGGTCAGAGGAGAATGGGCCGACTGATTCAAGCTGATAGAAGAGCAACTTTGACTGAAATAACCACTCGTTACAACCGAGGTATGCAGCAAAGCATTTGTGAAGCCACAACACGCACATCCTTGAGGCAGATGGGCTACAACAGCAGAAGACCCCACCGGGTATCACTCATCTCCACTACAAATAGGAAAAAGAGGCTACAATTTGCACAAGCTCACCAAAAATGTTGGTGACTGGAAATGACTGGAAAAATGTTGCTTGGTCTGATGAGTCTCGATTTCTGTTGAGACATTCAGATGGTAGAGTCAGAATTTGGCGTAAACAGAATGAGAACAGAATGAGAACATGGATCCATCATGCCTTGTTACCACTGTGCAGGCTGGTGGTGGTGGTGTAATGGTGTGGGGGATGTTTTCTTGGCACAATTTAGGCCCCTTAGTGCCAATTGGGCATTGTTTAAATGCCATGGTTTCTTGAACATGACAATGAGTTCACTGTACTAAAATGGCCCCCACAGTCACCAGATCTCAACCCAATAGAGCATCTTTGGGATGTGGTGGAACGGGAGCTTCGTGCCCTGGATGTGCATCCCACAAATCTCCATCAACTGCAAGATGCTATCCTATCAATAAGGGCCAACATTTCTAAAGAATGCTTTCAGCAGCTTGCTGAATCAATGCCACGTAGAATTAAGACCGTTCTGAAGGCGAAAGGGGGTCAAACACAGTATTAGTATGGTGTTCCTAATAATCCTTTAGGTAAGTGTGTGTGTGTGTGTGTGTGTATGTGTGTATGTATATATATATATATATATATATATATATATATATATATATATATATATATATATATATATATATATATATATATATATATATATATATATATATTATTATTATATTATTTATTATTATTATTATTATTATTATTATTATTATTATTATATTTATTATTATTATTATATTTTTATTATTATTATTATTATATTTTGCCTAACTTGTTTGCCTAACAAATTAATTAATGTATGTTTGGATAAATTCGTTGTCAAAACAATTTTTGTTACAGAATTATATCATTAAAAAGTTGTTTATAAAAACTGCCTTATGTGCAATTTAAATGTTTGCATACAATTCATTACATACATTTGATTAATTAATTGATTATTACAAAAACGTTGTTACGGTTTTTGGCTAAAAGAAAACTGATTTTGGTTTCTGTGTTTTGGTATAAAAAACATTTTGCTGCATCACTATCTTTTTATTCTTTGTTTAAATCCTACCAACACTAAACCTGAATATGAAGAGCTTTGTATAGTTTAACCTTTTCACATGTACAATCACACCAGTGTGATCAGTCTTGGCTGGTCCCTGGAGCGTACAGTCACACTGGTGATCAGCTGCTAAATTCAAATGTGTTTTTGCGCGTTTGCTGGCACTGAGCTAGAGACAGATGCAACAGCGCTTGTCATATACAACAACTATTCAGTGTTTTCAACCATATAATGTTTATTTTAGGTTTCAGGCATTTAAATACACATAAGTACCAGCAAAACAATACATTTATAGTTTGTAAAATACTCACTGCTGGCTATGGAAGAGGCAATAATAATCCTTTTCATTATAATTAGACAACTAGTTTTATTCATATCAGATACATGTTGTGTAAGTCACTTTAAAGTTTACTCTATTCTTCTCCCAGTTCACTTACTTTTCATGTATTTATAGAAGTGGATGAATTCACATGTAGTAAATCCCATAGATCTGATTCTCTGAGCTGCGCCACAAACTAAAATGACGACGCCCATCACGCATATAGCTAACTATAGATAACTAACGTGATCGTTATAAAGGTGTGTAAACAATAAAATGCATCCGCTGCCCATATTTGACTGTTAGAATATCAGATGTTTAATTCAATAGTTTAAAAAAAGTTTGAATATTTTTAATAAAAGAGGAAAAATTAAATAAAAGCAGATCATCAGTCATACAGCACTATTGTGACTGTGGTGTGACAAGCAATGACACGACACCATGGAAACAATAAAATGATGCGCTCTAAATTCAAGATTTCAAGATTCAAGAGTTTTATTTGTCACATACACAGTTATATACAGAATATACAACCGGCAGTGAAATGTAAACAGGTCCGCTCCATGGACAGTGCAAATTCACAGTTAAAAACACAAGGAGGAAATTATAATAGAAATAGAATAAAAAAGTTCCTTCCATCCATCCATCCATCCATCCATCCATCTCTGTAGAATTATAAATAAATCAAGTCAAGTAGAAAAAAAATAAAAACAAAGAAGTGGAATAAAATAAGTGAAGTAAACTGTGCAGTGAGTAAACTGTTGACTTTTATAAATATGTGGTTAACAAATGTACAAAGTATAATGTGCAAACAGGTTTATAACAGGTTGTTACACAGTAACAACGAGAACAGAAAGTGCAGTGCAATGTCAGTATATCGATGGTCACGTGATGTTAAGTGACTGAGTTCAGGAGTCTGATGGCCTGGGGGAAGAAGCTCTTCCTGAGTCTCTCAGTTTTGGCCATCAGGCTTCGGAAGCGCTTACCAGATGGCAGCAGCATGAAATGAGGGTTTGCAGGGTGATTAGAGTCCTTGATGATTTTAGTAGCTCTACCTTTGCAGCGTTTGGTGTAGACGTCCTGCAGAGACGGCAGAGCTGACCCTGAGATACGCTCGGATAAACGCACGACTCTTTGCAGTCATGACTGGTGCTGTTCCCATACCACGCTGTGATGCACTGAGTTAATACACTTTCTATCGCCCCTAAATAGAACGTTTTCAGGATAGCTGGTGAAACCCTGAATTTCCTCAGCTGGCGCAGGTGGTACAGTCTTTGCCTGGCTTTTTTCACCTGTGTCTGAATGTGAGCAGTCCAGGTCAGGTCCTCGGAGATGTTTACACCCAGGTACTTGAAGCTGCTCACTCTCTCTACTGGTGACCCGCTGATCATGAGAGGGGAGTATGTCCGTTGCTGTCTCTTCCTGAAGTCCACAATCATTTCTTTGATCTTGCCAACATTCAGAGAGAGACCGTTGTCCTGGCACCATGATGTTAGTTGCTCCACCTCGTCCAAATATGCCGTCTCGTTGTTGGAAATGAGGCCCAGGACAACAGTATCATCAGCAAATTTGATGATAGAGGTGGAGCTATGTGTGGACAAACAGTCATGTGTGTAGAGAGAGTAGAGCAGGGGACTCAGGACACAGCCCTTTGGAGTTCCCACACTCAGGGTGATGGAGGTGGAGATGAACTGGCCTACTCTCACCACCTGAGGCCTGCCAGTGAGGAAGTCCTCAATCCAGTGGCAGAGAGAAGAATTCAGGCCGAGATCCAGGAGTTTGGCAGTTAGCTTAATGGGAGCTATGGTGTTAAAGGCTGAGCTATAGTCAATAAATAGCAGCCTTACGTAGTTCCCACCTTTGCTGTCGATGTGAGTGAGGGAGGAGTGGAGGACATGAGAGATGGCATCTTCAGTCGATCTATTGGGACGATAGGCAAACTGAAGAGAGTCCAAAGTGTCAGGGATGGAGCAAATGGTGTTTTTAATGAGTCTCTCAAAGACCTTCATGACTATAGACGTGAGAGCCACTGGACGATAGTCATTTAGGCAAGAGGGTTTACTGTTCTTAGGGACAGGGATGATGGTGGATTTTTTGAAGGAGGTGGGGACCACAGATGTAGCGAGGGACTCTCATTAAAGATAGATGTAAACAACCCAGCGAGCTGATCAGCACAGGACCGCAGAACACGGCCTGAAATACCATCCGGCCCAGCAGCTTTCCTGACGTCCACGCGCTTGAGTGCCCTCCGAACTTCATCCTCCGAGACAGAGATCACGTGGTTGTTGCTGCTCTGTGATTCCCTCTGATGCATCACTTGGCGGAGTCGCACTGCCGCAATTACAATCAAAACGAGCGTAGAAAGAGTTTAACTCATTCACAAGTAACGGATCAGCTCTGACCTCTGGATGAGGTGATTTGTATTCAGTCATGTTCCCCGATAGGAGACCGACGTTGTAAGCGGCAGTGCGTGTGTTCACTGCAGCGCGGATTGAATTGTCCACCCACGGTTTCTGATTTGAGAAGGACGTTATTGTTATTGTTTGTGTGGCTTGCTCTGTGAGCGTGTTGATGAAGCAAAGCGCCATATCCGTGAACTCGCTGACGTCAGATGAACTCGCCCGGAACATGTCCCAGTCAACGTCATCAAGAGCTGCCTGTAGCGCGGTCTCTGAATGGGCTGACCAGCGTTTAACTTCCCGCCTCACCGGGGGTTCCTGAACGAGCCTTTGTTTGTATTCAGGTGTGAGGAAAATGGGGGCATGATCCGATTTGCCAAAATCTGGAAGTGACCGCGCTTTATAGGCGTTCTTAAACGGAGAGTAGCAATGATCCAGTGTGTTTGCTCCTCGTGTAGGACAGGAGACGTGCTGGTGAAAGTTTGGCAAGACTTTCTTTAGGTTTGCTTTGTTAAAATTGCCCGCGACGATGAAAGCAGCATCGGGGTGTTTGTTTGTGAAGCCGCTGGTAACATCATGAAGGCCAGATAAAGCCAGCCCTGTGTCTGCCTGTGGTGGAATGTAAACGGCGGTCGCGACGACAGAGGAAAACTCCCTCGGCAGATAGAATGGGCGGCAAATGATTGTTAAATGTTCTAGATGAGGCAAGCAGGATCGCGAAAGAATGGTGATGTTCCTGGGGTCGCACCATTTCTTGTTGATCATGAAGCATACTCCACCGCCTTTGGATTTACCGGCCTCGGCTGTTCTGTCCATCCGAATAACAGAGAAGTGCTGAATGTCCTTTTTCTCAGTCTGTTACGGATCCCTGCGTGTTTCCCACGGTGTTTCTTGATTCTTCGCCTTCGACTCTGGCCATTGTTCAACTCGGCTTTCCGATGAATCTCAGATGGCCACAGAGGATCGGTGAAAGTGTCCTGAAACAGTCCAGTGTAGAGGTAACCAATGTCCAAAAGAGTTTTGCTGTCATAGCAGATCAATGCAGATGATAAATTTGTAAAAATTGAGAGCAAAAGAAAGTAAAATAGTAAATAAAAGCACAGTCTTCGCGGAGTGACCTGAACGGCGACCGAACACGGTGGCGCCATCTTGGAAAAGTATAACAGTCGGCTTGAAAAACTCACACTGGCGGGGGGGTCAGCCAGAATACTTTAAATTTATGTGTGAAAGGGTTAATATGGTGTATAGTATAGGATAGTATAGTAGCCTATAGATTAATTAGGACTAGGAAATGTTGCAAGCTGGATTTGAACTTGTGAGGCTGATTTAGTATAGTTATGTAAGCACACTTCATCGTCTGTTTCTATTAAATCAGCTCTGAATTGACCAGCTGTATAACTTTGACCATGGGGTGTTTTTTCCCTCCAGCTTTATATCCAACTTTTAATCAAACACTGACTTTGAAGCACCTCACCATGACGAAGCAAACACTAAGCTTTGACTACACCTTCTGCTTCATTTCTAACAGTATTACACACTCTTTTTCCTGGCATTGAATTTCTCTGTGTGTGTCAATTGGGAATCTCATCTGCCAGCATGAGGTCTGAGCCACAATACAGCACTCCGGCTCTTTCAGTTTGCAACTTCAAGGTATCAGGTGCTTTGAAGGGCCGCTATTCACATCTGACCACCTTTAAATGAGCTAATGTCGGTTTCAAATTCCACCGTCGTGTCTATGGCTCAAGATTTGTTTTTCTTACTGCGAATCTGCAAAATACTCTTTGTCAAGCATGTTTTATCTCCAGAAAGTCTGAACCAGGTAGCTAAAAGAAATATGCAAGTCATGAGTCTTGGATGAGTCATAACTGGATAAATCTTGCAAAGAAATGCCCGTCATATTCCTAGGGAAGACAGTTTTTCCCTCAATTGTATGGTACATTTACAAGAATTGACAATTTAATCAACAAAAATATATTTTGCTCAGGCATGGAATTTTTTTAAATATTTAATTTTGAAATAAATAAGGCCTATATTAAAGAACACTGTTTATATATGTATGTATGTATGTATGTGTGTATATATATATATATATATATATATATATATATATATATATATATATATATATATATATATATATATATATATATATTTTAATGATATTATATATATATATATATATATATATATATATATATATATATATATATATATATATATATATATATATATATATATATATATATATATATATATATATATATATATATATATATATATATATATATATATATATATATATATATTATATATTTATATTTTTGACCTCAAAATTCCCTACTGTAATGCAAAAAAATCTTTTGTTATTAATGCAATTCAGTAAACAAAATCATGATGCTGTCCAGACTTAAACATTTCCCAATGTACATTTTTTTCTACTTTGACATATTTGAATCTTACATTTTAAAAATATGATTTTGTGTTATTTTATTTTATTACAGTAATGTTGTTTTGCATTATAGCAAGCTAGAGTTTGGGAAAGAGGTTTAATTGTGCTTAATTTTCATATGTGACACAACATTATTGGCACTTAAAATGATTAATTATTTTGAATGGTTGTTGAAATATGATATGGACATGTTCTGGACAGATTTTGTGAGATTTATCTATTGTTAAGTGAAGGAACATCTGGCTACAATAATGAAAGATGTGTAATACACCTTTCTTACACGTCTGCTGTATGTTTCCTGTTGTGAAATGTATGTGTTTAATAAACTCCAGATTTGATTTTCATGCATGACAAAACTAATCCAAAACCTCAAATAAAATCATGCAGCAAACAGACTGTATTCTTCAGACTTTCCGCTTTTAGAAGTTCGTGGAAGTTTGCAGACTGCTGTCATCAAGTGTTTGTCTTTTAGAGAGCCTGGGAGAATATTTTACCTCCTGTGATTTGTTATTGTTCTAATTCCCTGCTTATTTTCCCATCTCCATCTCCTTTTTTTTTTCTTCAGATTTAGAATCATGACTCTGTCCAGGGATTTGTATGCATTTGTGATCATTAATACAGCTCTTACTACACAGTGCTCAACAGTTATTTTACTGTCTCCCCCTGCTGGTCAGTGTTGTTAT
>CM031957.1:14411328-14726328 GCA_018749465.1 Paracanthobrama guichenoti
CGTGTGTGTGTGTGGTGTTTCTCTCAGTTCCTTCAGCATTGTTATGAATAAAGGGTCTGTAAATTTATTTAGCATCCATTCGTTTGTTAGAAAATAAAACACTCTGGGAATAGATCTTGAAGCTGTGCACTTCCCTTGTCTTGTTTTGATAATGGCAGCGGGTTTGAAGTGAACATTCACTGCAGGAGGTGCTTTGAGAGGGGAAAGCTACATCTGGGATGAGGCCAGTGGTTGCTTGGCCCTTGATTAGTTAAAAATCCACCCCAAATCTGGTCCCCTAATATGGCTTTGGGTCCATTTACACTGACCAGTGACCATATCCACCTTTCTTTCTTTTTTTTTTTTCCTTTTTTTTGTCCTGTCGGTTTACATTCACTTTAAAATGTAACTTTGCTCAACCCGCTTTGTATTGTTACAATGTCTGTATTATGTAAATGAACAATGTTTACTCGTTCTCCTTGTTAACTAAACCAAGAAATTTACATTTATTTGTAAGCAAAAGTTCATCTGATGACTCCACACACCATCCAGTGGAGTTTTGACAGCTCCAGGGCTTTCGTCAAAACTACAGATTATACTTCTGTATAATTTTGTATCCCCGGCCACGGTCAGTCTGATCGACAGAGGGTTATTAACAAAACACTTATTATAAGGGTAGGTTTATCACTGAATATTGTGTCCTACTTTGTCTGTTCTTTAAACAGCATGGTAAAAATGGAACACTATAACAACAGCTTTCTTACCTGTAGGCTACAGCGTTTGGCTTCGGGTGGAACTGACAAAAGGAAAGGCAGTTTATTTCCAGTTTGAAATGTTGACTACAAACTTTATTTATTTATTTATTTATTTTATTTTTTTCCAGATTTTCTGTAGCACTGCTCTCCTCTATATTTACGATTATTTGCAGCCTTTAACATGCTGCCTACAATGCGTGGGATCTTTCACTGGAAACTGAAAGTAACTCACTCCAGCTAATCGTTTACGGTACGTTTTTGCATCAGGGAACAATACAAGCCGACACCATTGTGGTTAAAAGTTTGCTGAGAAGTATTTCCTACCAAAGCAAGGTGGTATTTGACTCTGGTCAAGCGTATCCATCGTTGACTGGTGGGAGTGGCCTTGAACAGCAACATGCCCAGTGCAATATGGGTGTTGAAGTTTTCCTACCTATTTGGCAAAAGGGAAGACGGCAGTCTTTTCTCTCAGTTTTCTCTAGTCAGGTAACATCGATTTCAAAATGTTATTTTATAGGCAGTCAAGTTTTATTGAAAGCTCACTTTGTCAGCGGTTTAAACCCTCTGGTTTAAAATGTCCGTGCGATTTAAAATGAATCTAATTATTTATATATGTCATGTCTGCACAAGATCTGACTTTTCGCAATTGTTCTAAGCCACTTCTAAATATGTTTTTAAAGGCATAGTACACCCAACAATTATATTTCTCTCATCATTTACTCACCATCATGCCATCTCCAATGTATGAATTTCTTTCTTCAGATAAGGAAATCTTGTGCAGATTATTGTTTATGCTTGTGCAGCAGATTCAGATCTGTGTTAGATGTGAGTAAAAAGTAAGATTTTTGTGTAAACAAAAGTCTAAGTCTAGAGAATTGTTTATGCCTAAATAATCGTCCGCCAGACAATAATAGGTTTCATCTTTTACAAAAACAGCAACTCACGATTTAAGATATCATTCATGAAAGTAGCACAAAGTTTAAAAATTAGGGTTAGGGTTTTGTTTACATCCCTAAATTAATCTTTTAGCAGTAGTCAAGTGGATTTATTGTCAGTAATAACAGTGACATTTACTACCAATTCAAAATATTGTATTGTATTGTATTGTATTGTATTAGACACTCAAACCAACTGCTTTTGAAGCATTTTTCTTCAGTTGAAAAAGTATTTGTGAGAAACTATTTTCTCTATTGTGTTTAATTGCAGGCAATGAGTTCGGCCATCCAGAATGGCTGGATTTTCCACGAATCGGCAACAATGAGAGTTATCATTACGCCCGCCGGCAGTTCAACCTTTTGGAAATGGATCACCTGCGTTACCAGCAGCTGTATGCTTTCGACCGAGACATGAACCGCACAGAGGACAAGTACGGCTGGCTGGCTGCTCCCCCGGTAAGAGAAGAATCACCCCATACAGTTTCCCTCTCTTTCTTCCCAGCAGGGCCTGATTAACATAAGAGCTAGGTGGGGCCGAAGCCCCAGGGCCCGAGCACAGAGGGGGCCCGTAATTGGCCGAGGAAATGATTGACAGTCAATCGGGAGCACCTAAACTTTTCCTGGTGGGGGCGAAACTAGCTGAACCAGACTGAATAGCTCCGACCATGTGAAGTGAAGTGTTGAGGTAAACTAGGCTGCCTACATGACTGTAATCATGGCCGTATCCAGCTATGAGGTCACCGAGGTCCGGACTTACTAATAGAATATTTAAGGTCCCATGATGTGGATTTTTTTATTATTTTTATAATGTTTCCTGAGGTGTACTTATATTGTTAGCATGATTTTTACATCATTAAATGTCATAATTTAGAAATAAAAGGCATTTTTCTATCCTGATTTTAGCCCTCTGACTTTGAAGAGATGTTTGAAGGGTGTCTGCCGTAAGACTTCAGTGTAAACGCCCACTGTTGTGCTGTTGTGATTGGCTGACATCTTTGCATTTGAAATTGCGTATTACATGTGGAACCCCTCTCGAATACTTTTACTACGTTTTTTTTTTGTTTGTTTTTTGCTATTACAGCTGTCGAAATTAACGAATCGTGAAAGTGTTGATTATAGCATTATTTTTAGATCTTTTCCCATCACGTGAAAGGCTGCAGTGATGAGCACCGAGTAGACAGACAGTCTGTTTATAGTGTGAATGCAGGGATCTCGTCATTGCAAAGCTATTTTTCACACAAAATGCTGTCACCACAACTAACAGCAAACACAATATCGATATGAATACAGTAAGAGCTTTGTTGTGCAGCATAACAGCGTCATTCATTATAACGGGAGTTTGGGCAAGTGTGCCGATATTCTTGCAACGTGTGATTGACAGCTTCAAACATTATAAAGTGAGTGTTCTTTGATCGCTCTCTGTAGTTTAATCACAATTTAAATAACAGATTTGTTTCATGCTACTAAGAGAAACAATGTGAAGTTGATCATTTAGTCACTGGCTTGATTCACTGATGCATAAACAGTATTAAACAATTTAGAAAGAAAGTCTGTGTGAACTTGAATAATTAGCTACACATCAGAAATCGCTGGTCACAGATCAGGCATTAATGATCACTCTTACTTACTGTTTGTGGCGGTGCTGTCGAATCCATATCGTAAAAGTCTGTTTGTAAAGCCTGTTCTGACATTGCGAATTAAATGTAAAAAATCAACTCAATCCATTTTCTCCTAATTCTTTGGGCAGGCAAAGCGGAGAAAGGGGGAGGTATCCTTTCCCCCTATGACAACATATAGGGAACATTCCAGATTGGCCCATCTGAGCTTTCATTTTCTCAAAGGCAGAGCAGGATACCCAGGGCTTGGTTTACACCTATCGCAATTTCTAGCCACTGGGGGACCATAGACAGGCTAGAGGAACTCATATTAATGTTAAAAAAAATTTCATGTCATGGGACATTTAACACTACTTTTGTACTGCAAGGATATCTTCTTATCTGAGCTGCCCTGCCTGCAGTCTGTCAACGCTCATCAATGTCAAAATATTTGAGATGACCAATCAAATTAAAGTAGGCAGGCTTTCTGTTCATGGAAGCTGCTGAGTACAAATTTGCGAGTCGCGCGGCACTTCAGTAAACAGTGCGAGATGTAAGTAAACTAAATTAAACATTTCATATTTGACAACTGTTTTAGGATAGAAATGTTAAACAATGAAAAGACTATCAGCCAGAGCTCAGCTTTAAGAGGGGAAGAGACAGGGCAAGAGAAGGAGACTGAGAGAAAAAGAAAGAGTGAAAGAGTGATGGAAATGAGAGAGTGATGAAATGAGGAGAGAACACAGGAGAGATGACAGATAATCTACTGCCCACTAACATGGTTTTGAAAGCTGTTTAATCTTTTTTTCTTTTTTTTTTTTTTTCCAGCATTCAAACATCTTAAAATGCATGTATATAGATCAGAGATTTTCATGGGGGACCATGCCCCCAAAACCCCCCAAATAGCTCAAATTTTGGACCTCACTGGTCTTAAAACTCCTTAAGGCAGTTGCATGCTCAAAGGTTGTTGCTGTTTCTGGAATCCTGTTTGCTTTGACCTCATATCTGGAGTTAATGCATTGATGCTGTTAATGTGTTGCAGCCTGGAATATTTATATATAGGCCTCCTTAATATTAAAATTGAATATTCAGACAGTATATACTCATTGTATCTCTGAAGTACTAATTATTTATGTGGTAGAAAACATTAGATCGGTTACTATGGGGGCCCTTGGGTTTGTTATAGCCCCAGGGCACTATGTGTTCTTAATCTGGTCCTGCTTTCCAGTGTCAATAAATAATGCTTACTGTTCTTCCTTTATCAGTCAAGCTCTGCGCGTATCACCACAGTTTGGCTTTCTTTTTGTCATCTTCCATGTTCTCAATCCACCGTCTTTCTCTCATTCTAACTCCCTTTATGTGCCACATAAAAGCATCTTTCTGTCACCAGAACATCTGCTGTTTCACTAAAACAACTATCAGTCCCTAACCAGACCTGCAATCTCATTACTCAGTTGATTTTTAAACAAAGTCCCACCCCTCCATATGGAAGATCCGTATATGAATCATTACCTGAGGAAAACATTTCAGAGCGTAGACATGATTCCAACTCCTGCAGCAGCGTGAAGTAATGAATGGACTGATTTACTGCTGTCGGCTGTGAAGGAGTGAAAGATGGAAGGTAGTGGTAGCTTGTCTTAATACAATGTTCTGGGTAAATACAGCAAACTCTATCATCAGTATCCGAGCCATGAAGGATAGGAAAATAGTTTCTACTTGTCGCTCAGTTCATAAAAATCATGACCCCTTTAATGATTTTACTTTTAGTTAACGATAACAATACTGGCGTCCTGCCCCATAGAGTTCCATTTTATGTTCCTTTCACATGTGGTTGTGTCAGTCTGACCTACAGTGAGATGATCATGCAAATGAAGGGAATTGGCAGGGATTATATGCCAGACTGTGTAAATGATTTACTGAAGGAGATTCACTTTCTCCTATGATCCGTAGCTCATTTTACACCTGCGTCACCTTGTCTGTGCCTTACTTTGACCTTGCCACATTGTTTTATAGATGTGGACTGTGATCATGTTTGAAAGAATTGGCAAGATGTACCTTTTCTTTTTTTTTTTTTGCAAGATGTACCACTTTCTGTGGTGCAAAAAACATCCATTTAAATGATAGAAAATTGCTCAATCAATAATTAAATAAAAAAGCAATGCTGCTTTGCAAGAGAAATATTAGCTAAATTAATAGAAAATTATGTAATTAATTTATCACCCTCATGAAAACCATATAATTTTGGATGTTTAAAGCTGTCAAGTCACATAAAAGTATCATATCCATATAAAACTTGGGCACTGTTTTCCAAATCTTCTGAAGTCATATGATAGCTTTGTGTGTGGTAAAAGACTTAGTAAAAGGAAAAGTTTTAGTCTGTAGTTCAATAAAAATCTCCTTTCCACCAAAATCTGGTGCTTTAATGATATGTGAGAACATCTTGAGCCCTCAGCAGAACTTAAGGATGAGCGGATGAGAAGAAATACTACACAAACCTCATTGGTTCTCAGGCAAACTACAGCTACAGGTTTTATTTGATTATGCCAAAAAATCCATAGAAAACCAAAAAACTCACAGGAAAAAGCATACATTGACTACAACAATCAGTTATTAATAGTTTGTTGGTTTATCTTGTTTTTGCATATGTTCATATTTGCTTTGTATGACAGCCTGGCCAAAAATATGTCCACACAATTTGGCATGTTTTGTGTTATCACAAATAAAACAATTGACTCCAAGCACAACTATGCCATATGGCTTGACATTAACACCCGCCAACCCGCCAAATGCGGGTGGATTTCAGCAGTAACACAGTCTCTCCTTTGTCTCAAGCCACTTTGGCGGCTTGAATTTTATATATAGATATATACATTGTTCAACTATAGTTTTTTAAAAAGGCATCTGAAATAATAAACTAAATGCAATGTAGTGTTGTCAAAATTATAGTTTTCCAAAGTTACTAACCACTCAGTACAAATCCGATTCCAAAAAAGTTGGGACACTGTACAAATTGTGAATAAAAAAAAAAAAATGCAATAATTTACAAATCTCATAAACTTGTATTTTATTCACAATAGAATATAGATAACATATCAAATGTTGAAAGTGAGACATTTTGAAATGTCATGCCAAATATTGGCTCATTTTGGATTTCATGAGAGCTACACATTCCAAAAAAGTTGGGACAGGAAAAGTTAAATGTACATATAAGGAACAGCTGGAGGACCAATTTGCAACTTATTAGGTCAATTGGCGACATGATTGGGTATAAAAAGAGCCTCTCAGAGTGGCAGTGTCTCTCAGAAGTCAAGATGGGCAGAGGATCACCAATTCCCCCAATGCTGCGGCCAAAAATAGTGGAGCAATATCAGAAAGGAGTTTCTCAGAGAAAAACTGAGTTTGAAGTTATCATCATCTACAGTGCATAATATCATCCAAAGATTCAGAGAATCTGGAACAATCTCTGTGCGTAAGGGTCAAGGCCGGGAAACCATACTGGATGCCCGTGATCTTTGGGCCCTTAGACGGCACTGCATCACATACAGGAATGCTACTGTAATGGAAATCACAACATGTGCTCAGGAATACTTCCAGAAAACATTGTCGGTGAACACAATCCACCGTGCCATTCGCCGTTGCCGGCTAAAACTCTATAGGTCAAAAAAGAAGCCATATCTAAACATGACCCAGAAGCGCAGGCGTTTTCTCTGGGCCAAGGCTCATTTAAAATGGACTGTGGCAAAGTGGAAAACTGTTCTGTGGTCAGACCAATCAAAATTTGAAGTTCTTTTTGGAAAACTGGGACGCCATGTCATCCGGACTAAAGAGGACAAGGACAACCCAAGTTGTTATCAGCGCTCAGTTCAGAAGCCTGCATCTCTGATGGTATGGGGTTGCCATGAGTGCGTGTGGCATGGGCAGCTTACACATCTGGAAAGGCACCATCAATGCTGAAAGGTATATCCAAGTTCTAGAACAACATATGCTCCCATCCAGACGTCGTCTCTTTCAGGGAAGACCTTGCATTTTCCAACATGACAATGGCAGACCACATACTGCATCAATTACAACATCATGGCTGCGTAGAAGGAATGGCCAGCCTGCAGTCCAGATCTTTCACCCATAGAAAACATTTGGTGCATCATAAAGAGGAAGATGCGACAAAGAAGACCTAAGACAGTTGAGCAACTAGAAGCCTGTATTAGACAAGAATGGGACAACATTCCTATTCCTAAACTTGAGCAACTTGTCTCCTCAGTCCCCAGACGTTTGCAGACTGTTAGAAAAAGAAGAGGGGATGCCACACAGTGGGAAACATGGCCTTGTCCCAACTTTTTTGAGATGTGTTGATGCCATGATATTTAAAATCAACTTATTTTTCCCTTAAAATGATACATTTTCTCAGTTTTAACATTTGATATGTCAAATATTGAAATTTGAAACTTCCACATCATTGTATTCTGTTTTTATTCACAATTTGCACAGTCCCACCTTTTTGGAATCGGGTTTGCATCGATGCCATGGGGGAAAACTGCCTATTATTTATTATCTCATAATTTGGCAGCAGGTATATAGGCTGCTTTCACTTTCACTGACACACAGATCCATTATATTGTTACACATATTCACTTAATGTTGACTGTGTTTACGTGAAAACTCGCCAAGACCGGCATTCTGACATTATTTTGTTTGTATTTGACTGTTTAAGTGCAATAAGCAGCGAAAAATAACTTGATTTAGTACTGTGAGGTGCCGTTATGTGCACGCACTTTGGGTGAAAATCTGCGTGAATGAAAATTATGCACAGTACGCACAATCCCACGCTGAAATTCAAGCCCTGTAACATCAACAATATGAGTGAGTGAGGGGAGGCGGGTTTCTGTCGGAAGCGTTTCAGATATTTCAGTATCGATATGTATCAAAAAAATCCAGTAGCCACAGTGGCTGGTGAGCAAAAAAGTTCATGTCAAGTTAATGTCATATAATATGCAAATTGAAATGGACTTGAATTTTGTTCAGATCATATGGTATTTCTGTTTAAAAATGTTCACCTTCTGGAAGAGGAGAGGAAACGATCTCAGAAGACTCGAATGAGAGTCTTTTAAAAAAAAAAAAAAATGAGCTGAGCTGAGCTTTGAGCACGTCTTGGTGTCTGAATGTTTGTAATTGCTGTGTATCATCCTTGTCTTTTCCAGGATAGATAATCGACAGTAAAAAAAAAAAAAAACCTTGGCACCCACTCAGACACCCAACTCTCTCTCCACAGATCTGACAGAGTGGTAACAAAGTATCGCTCCAGTGAGAGGAGCGTTTGTGTGCGTGAACTGAATTCTTCATTTCTTCCTCTGTTTCTTAGATTCAAGTTCACTATGATTGGCACTCGATGCCACGGCACTGATCCACACTGAGCAGATCTGCTCCTTTTGCAGTCTGTGGATGGAGACTGGGGTGGGCGATAAACTGGAACAACTTTTTTTAATCATTTTAACAAATTACTTCCATTTCAAATAAATGCTGTTCTTTTGAACTTTCTATTCATCAAAGAAAAATAAAAGTATCAGTTTCTACGAAGAAGTAACACAACTGTTTTCAACATTGATAATCAGCAAATCAGCATATGAAGAGTTCAGATGCAAAAGCCTCTAAAAGCCACTTTGGTCAAAAATGAGATAACGATACTGAGTGAATGCTCTCCACATATAGTATAAGTTCATAACATACTTTCACTTCAAACCCACTAAATCCCAGCCTCAGCCCATTCAGAAGTACTGGTACTTAGGTAGAAACCTATAGATGGAAGCCTGACAAAAATGCTTATTTTAAAGAAAAACGTCAGACGGACTTAGAGGATTTGCATCTGAAGTCTTCATATTAGAATGATTTCTGAAGGATCATGTGAACAGCTTTGCGTCACAGGAATAAATTGCATTTTAAAATGTACATTAACATAATATTGTGTTGGTCCCCCTTTTTTTCTGCCAAAACAGCCCTGACCTGTCAAGGCATGGACTCCACTAGACCCCTGAAGGTGTGGGAACCAAGATGTTAGCAGCAGATTCTTTAAGTCCTTTAAGTTGCGAGGTGGGGCCTCCATGCACATCCCACAGATGCTTGATTGGATTGAGATCTGGGGAATTTGGAGGCCAAGTCAACACCTCAAACTCATTGTTGTGCTGCTCAAACCATTCCTGAACCATTTTTACTTTGTATCAGTGCACATTATCCTGCTGAAAGAGGCCACAGCCACCAGGGATTACTGTTTCCATGACAGGGTGTACATGGTCATTGTCTGCAACAATGCTTAGGTAGGTGGTACGTGTCAAAGTAACATCCACATGGATGACAGGACCCAAGGTTTCCCAGCAGAACATTGCCCAAAGCATCACACTGCCTCCGCCGGCTTGCCGCCTTCCCATAGTGTATCCTGGTGCCATGTGTTCACCAGGTAAGTGACGCACACGCACCCGGACGTCCACGTGATGTCAAAGAAAACATGATTCATCAGACCAGGCCACCTTCTTCCATTGCTCCGTGGTCCAGTGGTCCAGGGTCAGCATGGGCAACCTGACTGGTCTGTGGCTATGCGGCCCCATACGCAAAAATCTGTGATGCACTGTGTATTCTGACACCTTTCTCTCAGAACCAGCATTAACTTCTTGAGCAATTTGAGCTACAGTAGCTCGTCTGTTTGATCGGACCACACAGGCCAACCTTTGCTGCCCATGTGCATCAATGAGCCTTGGCTGCCCATGACCCTGTCACCGGTTCACCACTGTTCCTTCCTTGGACCACTTTTGATAGATACTGACCACTGCAGACACCCCTTTTGTGGTCTGAAAAAGAAAGGCTGTATGTATTAGAAAAACACCAAGGTGAGTAAATGATGACTTGTTTTTTTTGTTTGTTTTTTTTAAGGGTGAACTATCCCTTTAAAACTATAAAAAAAGCATGTAACGGATGCTATCTCAAGACATGTCAGCAAATTCTGAATGCCAAATGATTTCAGACCGATAATGTTTCTGATTGGCAAAAAAAAAAAAAAGTGTGGTATTCCCCAAATAAAATCACTCTCAGACCCATAAATTGTGAGACAAGAAAGCATTACGAAACTAGCCTAATGAGATAATCTTTCAGAAACGTATTTAAAAACATTGCAGCATTCACCATGTTGCTTTATATATCTCCATGATATTATAAACTTGATCTCTAGCAGAAATCACAACAACTATATCAAGAATTTTCAATATCTCCTCCAGCCCTGCAGGGGACTTCACTTGAAAAGCCGGTTGCATGAGCCACCCGCCAATTTGAAACCGTTTCTCAGCAGGCTTCTAAAGACTAAAGCTGTGATTTTTAGCCGAGCACTGTTTACATGCCGCTCCAATCATACAGAATGCCGCTGTGCCGCAAACAGGACTGCTGTTCAGTAACTCATCCCTGCTCCCGCTTCCTGTCTGTCTGTCTGTGCTGTGGGCCAGTCGTACAATATTTCCAGTACGTCCACTACTGCACACAGCAGGTCATATACAATAAGTCTAGACACGAGCTGCTCAAAAATTCTCTAGTTCTGCAGGTTTTTTCGTAATAGTTTTGTTTACATCAGTTTTTGTGTTTGAGTCGGCATGAAATTTTTAAGTGAGTGAACCTTGGTGAAATAGGGTGCCTACTCTCAAACTAAAGTACATCATTTTACAGTACACATGATAAAAATAGGGATAACAAAATGGCATTATCGGTTTTTGGCTGAAAAAGAAAAAGCTCAAAAATTTGAGCTGAAAATAAATGCCTAAATTGAAAATATAAATGTGACTTTGCTAGAAATTATGAACTGTTAAAGGTCCACTGTGTAATATTTAAGAGGATCTATTGACGGAAATGCAATATAATATACATAACTATGTTTTCAGTGGTGTATAAAGACCTTACATAATGAACCGTTATGGGTTTTGTTACCTTACGATGAGCCATTTCTATCTACTCTACGATGAGCTCTATCTATCAACTGGTGCCCGCCCTGGACGAGCCTGTCTCCCTTCACCAACCTTCACCCTTTTTTATTAATATAGGCTATTGTTATCAAAAGTATGATAAGCAGTATGTTAACTGAGTTTCTTTTTGTCTGCTGCACTCATTTGTTTCGATATCTCCTCGAGAGGCAGCGCGAGCCTCAACAGCGCAACCTTATTACCATCAGTATGCACTATCGATCGCCACTTTGACTAAATTAATGCAGAATCATTGTCGCGTTTTGGTGATCCCCTAGTTATTTTCTGTTATTGCCGTTTTAATTGTCCGTTTGGGCAAGTAAAATTCTCTTTCACTTGTCCCGGACAAGCGTTAATGTCAAGACCTGCGTGTGTTTAGACTGCTTCAGTAGGCTAGGTACAATGCTTTATGGCTCCTCTGTTTTATTGCATCAATGGAGTGGTACATTAATTCTTCCTCGGTTTTTTTTTTTTGTCCATATTATTATGCAAGGTTGATCTCATTTGTGCTCCGTGAATTTGGGTCTGGGTCCACAATGTTTCTACAGCAGCCCTAAAGGGACAAACTGCTCTACAGAGCGCTAGCTACTCTCTGCTGTCTCAGACGACGGCATCTTTGTCCTGTGTCGGCCACCGTAGCTTCTCTATGTGCTTTGAAAGGGAGGGGTGAGCTGGATGGTTGCAATCCAAAGTTAAATGGTTGTAATTCATGAATTCTTTTGAATACAGACCTAAGGTTGGTCTCTTTTTAAAGAAGACATTCAGCAGATTATTGCACTTAAAAAAATGTAAGTGTAAAAAACGTTATAGAAGTTAAAGTTTACTAAATAGGTTTTATTTTATAGAAAATATATATTTTACAAAATCATTTTTAATCTAAAATTTCTACTTGGCATCATTGGCATCATTGCTTGGCATCATGACGGCTTTGTTTCCATGCGGACCGTTAAAGAAAATCCTGAAGAACTCATCCAGTCAGATGATGACTGAAACTCCTGAAGTGTTTTCAATTTGTGTGCCTTACGCATAAGACGTTCTGCCAATGGTCAGTGGGCGTGACGTCTGAGGATGAGACTAGGTGGAAACAAGCTTCCCTAGGAAACCTACAACCTGTGATTCGTAAGCTTTTTATTGGACACTCATGTCCCTCCATTGAGAGCACCTTATCCGTAAGCATACTTTTAGCTATGAAATGAAACCAGCATGACGGGAAACTCTATTAAAACACTAAAGCTGATTGTGTGTGCACTAAGGGATATAGTTCCAGCACTCCATAATACACATTATCTCCTGCACACCAGTTTGGCGCCAGTATGTCATGACATTGAAGAGCGTTGCCTCACCTCCTCACTCCCATGTCTACTTCAAAGGATCCGCTTTTGTGCCAGCCATGTCGATGAAAATGTAACCCCTTAGATCAAGACTCTTTATTTACAGTAAATTCCTCCAAAATACAAGACTCATGTTACCGTTGTAAAGAATGAGAAATGGCTACTGAAGTAAAAACTTATCCTCCTTTCGATCCTTGTAATTTACAGATGAATTGGTGAATTTGTTTTCTTAAATATATTAAATAATAAAAATATTTGCATGTAAAGGAAGATGCTAGAAGCATGTTCTGTGCTAGATTTATGTGGTTAATGCATTGTTATAAAAAAAGGAAAGGGAGTTTTGTAGGACTGACCAGCATTAATGACTGTTTTTGATAAATGAGATGATAAAAATGTGTGGTTGATGCATCGTTTGCTGTTGGCCTGCACGTTTTAGAACCAAATGAAGGCACTAACACTATATATATATATATATATATATATATATATACACACACACACACACACACACACACACACACACACACACACACACACACACACACACACACACACACACACACACACACACACATACATGCATGCATGCATACATGAAGGCATTTGAAGGTTATATTGAATACTGAGGTTTGTTTCCATCATATTAATAAACACTATTAAAAAAATAAAAAATAAACAAACACACACACACACACAAAAAAAAACATTATTTATAACATTCTCTATTTAATCTTAACCCTTTAGCATTTTTTTTTCCCGATGTGCAGGGTAATTCATTGTTTTAATGAGAAGCCTTTGGCATCATACACAGATGCAGTGAGCATGGGGATTTTATTGTAATGTCATTATGAAAATTATATTGAAATTATATATTATAATTTTGCCATTGACATATATGTTGGGGTATGATTTTCAGTTTAAACAGCCACAATAATTTTATTTAAATTACACTGTTTAGATGTTTTTGAGCTTGTAACCCAACCCTTACTCCTAGACCTAAACATTTGTATATACAGATGAGCCAAAACATTATGCCTAATATGCTGTTGGTTCCTCTGCGTGCTTCCAAAAAAGGGCAGACCCGCCAAAGCATGGACTCAACAAGACCCCTGAAGGTGTCCTGTAGTATCTGTATCTGGCACTAAGATGTTAGCAGCAGATCCTTCAAGTCCTGTATGTATGTATAACTTGTTGGTCCGGCACATCCCACAGATACTCAATTGGATTGAGATTCCTGAACAATGTGTGCAGTGTGGCAGGGCGCATTATCCTGCTGAAAGAGGCCAATTCCACCAGGGAAAACCATTTGTACTGGTCTGCAACACTGTTTAGGTAGGTGGCACATATCAAATTGACATCCACATGAATGGCCTGACCCAGGGTTTCCCAGCAGATCGTTGCCCAGAGCTTCACACTCCCTCCACCGGCTTGTTGTCTTCCCACAGTGCATCCTGGTACCATCACTTTCCCCAGGTAAATGGTGCACACGTACACAGCTGTCAATGTTATGTAAAAGAGATGGGACTCATCGGACCATGCAACCTTCTTCCACTGTTCCAAGGTCCAGTTCTGACACTCTCGTGGCCATTGAAGACGCCTTCGGCGGTGGACAGGGGTCATCATAGGCACTCTGATTGGTCTGCATCTACATAGCAAAGTGTGACGCATTGTGTGTTTTGACACATAACCTCTTAAATCATTAAAATTTGTGTGACACAGTAGACCTTCTGTTGGCTCAGACCAGACGGGATAGCCTTCATTGCCATTGTGCATCAGTGAGCCTAGGGCGCCCAACACCCTGTCTCTGGTTTGTGGGTTGTCCCTCCTCGGACACTGTTGGTAAATTCGCACCACTGTTGACCGGGAGCAACTCACAAGCTGAACTTTTGTCCTGCCCATTTCTCCTGCATCCAACAAGTTGATTATGAGAACTGATTGTTTGCTTACTATCTAATCTACCCAGACCTTAAAATGTGTCCTTGTTAGGAGATGATCAACGGTATTCGCTTCACCTGTGACTGGTCATAATCTTTTGGCTCATCAGTGTATTATATAATATAAAACACTGGGTAAACAGGCAGATACAACTACAGTCACATTTTTTTCAAAAAGTAGTTTATTCATAAAGTTAAGTGTTTTATATTGTTGAAAAGTGGGTAGGTATAGGGTCTGTGGTTAGGTGCTTTTAGAATATCTATGAAAGTATAGATGATGAAATCATTTCCACTTTTAAAGGCACACATAAAGTAAACAACTGAAAGCAAAGGGTCCTGACCAAGCATCCTTAAGTGATGAGTTGGGAATGAGAACGCAACTCAAGAATGCTCAATACTCAATGCAAATGAATCCTGTGTAAAGCTATTCTTGTTCCCTTCACCTGGATCTTCTAACTGTTCGATAAGAGCGTTTCTTATCTCTCTTTCGAATTCAGTTCCCAAATTGGCTGATGGTCTGGACCACTAAAAATAGCGGGGCAGAGTGACATTGATAATCTCTGGTAATGGCACATTACAGACTCGTGTTTCTGCTGGAAACCAGCAGCTAAATCATTTGCAATCGTCTGCTGCTGACAGTGAGCTGGAGTTTTGCCCCAAGAGTGTCATCTCTGGATTTCAGTTGGATAAAAAAAAAAAAAGAATAAAAAATTCTGCACTTCAAAAGTTTGGAGTTTGAAAGGTCTGTTTTTTTTTTTTTTGTAGGGAGAAATTTCTTCAGTGGATGGATCCTTTGAAAATATTTCTTCTTGCTTCTCGATATTTATTTTATTTGAAATGTTATGGTCGCAAAAATAAGCTGATCTGGGCCACCAATTCTCCAATATACGGCATTGAAAACTTGAACTTTTTACTCAAAAAATTGTGTTCTTTTTCATTTGTATTTTTTCTTTTTAAATATATTTTCCCTCAATTGATTAATTTATTCATTACACATAAACTATAAATGAATGGTAAATAAGTAATACTTTTTATGTGTTATTATTTCCCATTTTTATTGTCTCTTCATTAATTGTTTTTATCTTTTATTTAATCTGTTCTTCTTTAGCCAAATGAAACTTATTGCATACTTTAGTGCAGTGTGAGACTTTCTGTAAGACTTTTCTTCATAAGTAAATATTATTTATTCATAAATAAATATTTGACAATAAATCACAAAGGAAAAATACTTAAATGTTTCTTTTTAATTTTACACTTTCTTTACTTTTACTTTTAAGAGTCATTCCCAATTGTTGATTTCTCAGAAATATTTATTTTGCACTAATTAATATTTATTAACTAATCAACAGTCTTCATTTATTTATTTATGTTAATAACTTAAAGGTTGTAATATGTAATAAATTTGTATTTCTCTCTCTCTCTCTCTCTCTCTCTCTCTCTCTCTCTTCTCTCTCTCTCTCTCTCTCTCTCTCTCTCTCTCTCTCTCTCTCTCTCTCTCTCTCTCTCTCTCTATCTTCATATCTTTTATTTAATCTATTCTTTTTAGCCCAAAAAAATCTTTTTATCTAAACTTTTGCATACTATGAAACTTCAGTGCAGTGAGAGACTTCCTGTAAGACATCTTACAGAAGAGCGATTTAATATCGTCTTGATTAGCAATGAGTTCATACACAGGGCACCAAAAGTTGTGGGATTTTGAGCAATATCCTTACAGATAGGAACCGTAACGTTACTGCTGAAGATCAAACATGCATAGGCTGAGATACAGAACATGTGTGATTAAAAGCACACAAATCTCACGCAATCCCACTGGGCTCAATCTTTGATCTCTGTCTCTCTCTCTATAGGCTTACGTCAGCGCCAGGCACGAGGGAGACAAGGTGATAGTCTTCGAGAGGGCTAACGTCATCTTCGTCTTCAACTTCCACCCAACCAACAGCTACAGCAACTATAGAGTCGCTGTGGGGCCAGCGGGGAAGTATCCTTCATGCTGTAATGCTCATTCAGGACGCAGATGCTGGGAAGTCTCTAGTACAGGTCTCAAACTGAGTATTTCTGAACTAGAAATAAAACTAAAACTAAATAGAAACATTAAAATCCAAATAAAGATTACTAAAAAACTAAATTTCAATGTAAACTACACTGAAATAAAAGAAGATATGAATATTAGATGAAAAACTTAAACCTGAAGAAAATTAGAAAGTTCCAAAATTACTAAAACTGAAATAAAAATAAATAGAAATATTAAAAACCCAATAAAAATGATAAAGCACATAACAAAATTACTAAAACTTGAACTAAATTTGCAGTGTAAACTATATAAAAATATAAAAAGTTAAACAAAATATTAATAGTAGTAATAGCAAAAAAATATAATTATAAACAGCTGTTATGGTAAAATTCCTTGACAGCTTTATTTCATTAATTCAAGTAAAGCTTATATAAAATGAAAAACAAATAATAGATGAAAAGGGAAACTTCAAAAATCTTAAACGAAAATTAGAACGTATTAAAGGTCCTGGAAAAAGCTAAATGGTAATATTAAAAAGAATAAATATGACGCATAACAAAATGAAATAAATATATAAAGCTAAATAGAAATATATTTTAAAAAAATGAAGCACATAACAAAATTATTACAGCTTAAACTAAAATAACAATGTTAACTACAAAAATGAAAAATAAAAATGGAATTCTAAATATTAATAAATACTATAATATAAATAATTCCAAAATAACACTAATAATGTTTCATTTCAATGTACAGTTTTGTTTCATTAATTTAAATAAAGCTGAAAAATTATGAAAAACAAATACTAGATAAAAAAACTGATACTTAAAAGTTACTAAAATTACTAAAACTAGAATAAAAATAAATTAAGGCTGAATACAAATATTTTAAAAAACGAATAAAAATGATAAAGCACATAACAAAATTGCCGAAGCCTAAACCGAAATTATGATGTAAACTACAAATATAACAGTAATTCACAATTGTAATAAATAGTATAATAAAATATAGCTGTTATGGTCATCATTTACTCACCCTCATTAATTTCTTCAGTGGAACTCAAAATCATTTTGAATATTGAATACTGTACTGGTCAAAAAGCACCATACAAGGGGTCCTTATGACGAGGCCATACGATAGCGATTTTGTGTGAAAAACCCACTAAAATTTGAATACAACCTGTAGGTGTTCATTCAAATGTTTGACTGTGTACAGCAGGTTCAGCTGCATCCGTGCCGGTGTGATACTACAGGAAGTGTTTTCAGCAGGGAAGTGAAGGAGAAACCAGCTTTCACATGCAAACAGCTGAGAAGCCGCAGAAATAGCTGCGACAGTGTGACAGGTAAACACGCAGGCGAATTTGCCACACGTTACAGCGTGTGTATGCCAGTGTGTTTGTGTGTCTCGGTAAGGTATCCGTGCTCGAACAATGAGAGTTGAAGCAGAGCGTCCAATTAGAGCAGGAGACAGATGAAAGTGCCACTCTGTTTCACAAGAGGTAAACAAACCTGACCCAACAAGTCCAGAGTGCTTTTTCATTAAAGCGTCTCACACACATAAATCTCTGCTTATGCATCCATATAGCTCTCGGTTATCTCACAGTCGTCTGTTAGACTGTATCAGATGGTTTGGACGAAGTCAGTGTATCTTTCGCTGAGCTCAAAAATTTGTTTTGTAGTTTTAGGGCAGTGGTCGGCAACAGGCAGCCAGATTATTTTGATAGCGGCTTGTTCTGAAATAGATCTGTCATGATAGTGTAATGGAGGCCAGCTAGTGACAGAGTAAATCGTGACTGACATTAGAGGTTGCAGCCTTTAGCATCCTTGTTAGAGCGTCCGACTCCCATGTGGAAAGACCCAGGTTCGAGCACCGCTTGGAGTGGCTGGTGCGAACCGGAGAGGGTACAACAATGTCAGCTATTCACAATCAGTTTGTCTTTAGTGGTTTTGCCTTCAAAAAAAGTACAAGAACGTTTTTTGCAGCAATGGGATGAATTGAGAATTTAATTAGAAAAGTTCTGAAAAATATTCATAAGAGTCTGTGGAATGGATCGCTAGACACGCCTCTAAAATAGCCGTCATGAAATGTGTGGTATGAAAAAACGAACAGTGAACCATTGAAACGTATAACTTCGTTGCAGATGAGACACACCGGCTTTGCATTCACAAAACCAGGTAGGATGAACGCAGTTGTCTTTCCATTCTTCTTTGTATGCCCTATTTCCTCTTTAGACTCTTTGATAGTGCCATTTTCTCTCACCGGCTAGCTTACATGTTAACATCACTATACACGCGACGTCGCGACGTAATGGTGTACCTCCAGTATGCAAACATTTAAAAAAAAAATGCAGTTTAGTGTGTGAGGATGCCAAGGAGTAATTCTGTGTGAAAGTAGGCTACATCAAATAATTACTACAATAAGTTAGGCTCCATTGTGTAACAAGCAAATTAAAATACACATTTTGTATTCACAATATGAAAAGAGGAATTAAAGCATAGTTCGTTAAGAGCATGACTCAAACATGCCATTAATGGGCTTATTCAAGTCCTCTTTTAGTTTTATCCATTCCGCATCTCCCACACATGTGTGTTTTAGCAAGGCGGTTTATGTTGCAAGTTGGTGAATGAATGCTGATGCCAAACATACTTGCCGACCCGTTTTAGGGGGTGATGATTACACTTGGTAGCAGAGGTAGACAAAGTACACAACTTTATTACTTGAGTGAAAGTACAGATACTACTGGTCAAATGTTACTCCATTACAAGTGAAAGTTGTAAAAACAAATAAAAGTACAGAAGTACTCGCTTTTAAAAGTACTTAAGTATAAAAAGTAAATTTCCTTTTTTATGTCAATGCATTGTTTTATTGTTGCATTGCTGTATGTAATACTTACAATACTTTATACCTAGTATCTGGAATAAAGAGCTTTTGAATGTTACAAAACCTATAGAAATGAAATAACTGAATTGACAAAAAAGACCATCTTCAATTTTTATTTAACACCCCTTCCTAACCACCCCCACAATAAAATTAGATTCTGCCACGATTCTGAACGCCAACCTAACAAAATAACATGTCATTTACTAGAGGCTCTGAAATAAAATATGAATTGCTGCGGTCTATTTAAAAATGTTTAATTGATTTGAATGAATTATTATGTTTGAATGAATTTACTCATAAAGACTTCATTTGTTTCATTATTGGATGAATCAGCATTTTTGAACAAATCACTTTAATGAATGATTCAAGATCGGTACAATCATTATTCTATAATATTCATATAAGCATCAACTTTTAAAAGGTGTTTCAGGAGGAGGACATAGTCATGAATTTGGTTTCTAGAGAGAGACAAAGCACTTCAAAGCCTTACAAAGTCACTCGTCCTTTAATAAATGATTCAAGATCGGTACAATCATTGTTTCAAGCATCAAGTCAACTTTCAAAAGGTGTTTGCCCTATTTTGATGGTTGACGTGTTTATATGCGAGCTGTAATATTTTATACCAGTATTTCTGTGATAGTTTTAAGATTTGTAACGCAGAAAGAAATAATGAGGTTAGTTCACCCAAAAATGAAAATTCTGTAATTAATTAACACCCTTGTGTCGTTTCAAACTGTTGACAACTATGTGACGCTCGTCACTCACTTCATTGCTCTGATTGGTTGTAGGTCTATCCAATTGAGTGCAGAGGCATTGTCTTTCCTGGTTGGGTTGAAATGCCTCATAATCACAGTCCAATGGAGCAGTATCATGACTTGAAGTTGTCATGCTAGTTGAATGCATGTGGGCCACTTAAAGGGGTACTTCAGCGCTGGGAAGATGAATGTGTATTTAAACTGGGTCATTTATGTAGTAGAAATGTGGAATTATTTTTGAATTTGGTGCCTTCTAGGCTGAGAAAAGCCAGAAAATGTATTTTTGTCTCATGTGGATAAAAGACAACAACTCCCAGAATGCACTTGCTTCGCTGCCCCACGAGGCCACTCCCGAAGCCACGGCTACTGGATCACTGGATCACTTGCCCACCGCAGCACCGCCCCTACCTTTGTTTTCATTTTCATAATAATAAAATCATTTCGTTCAGTTAGAGAACAGACACTACAATTAAAAACTGAACGTGGCTTTTCAATAAAGTGTGAACGACCCGAGCGAGTGTCACAGCACAAATGCAGCAGGAGTCAGATTACATTCATCACGAGATGAAGAGGTGAGGTAACATTCACGGCGCGTGTTCAGTCTGGCGCATTTTCAGATCATGTCTATGAAAGTTAAGCTTCCATAGGAATTCATTTGAAAAGTTGAAACACTCACTTTGCTCCGCACCGCTCCATTTACATGAATGCCCGCAGCTGCCCGAGCCGAGCGCTGTGAGTGAGATCCCACCCCTATGGGTAGGTTGAAAACATATGGAACTAGCTCCTACTACTGGCTTGTAGTCTTTAGCCTCTGGACAAAAAATCCTCCGATGACGCAAAATGACGATATTTGCGTCATTGGAGGATTTTTTCCAGAAATAAAATACATAAATCTTTCGTCTCAGGGGGATATGAGGGGGAAGCACGATCATTCGACTATACTACCGGGTTTCTACTGATACAAAGCTTAATGCTAATCGCTGAAGTATCCCTTTAATCTCTATCAGTGTTTTGTAATATCAAGCAAACTGGAGAAGTTATATGTACTTTGACAAATGTTCAGCTTGGATGTGTTGTTGTTGTTGTTGTTGTTGTTTTTAAAGCTGAATAGTTTGCATGATAGATGAGGTGTTTTTTGTTAGTTTTTTTCATCTGGAACCGTTAGACCCCATTAGTGTTTACATCTCTGATGTGGCCAAATGCATCCCTGAAACATTGGAGCACAAAATATGTTGGACCCCATTTACACTTCAATTCCAGGTGTAAAATGGGCCAATATGAATTTCCTTTTTTTTTTTTTTTTTTGTCTGTTTACACATTAAAAAACACCTTGGCATGAGTTCCCGCCACTTCTAATGACAGCCACCAAAGCTATGTTTTTGTAAACAAGTGGAGCTACAGGTATAAGCCAAACAAACAAAAAACTTCAGGAGGACGACAAAGTCATGAATTTGGTTTCTAGAGAGAGACAAAGCACTTCAAAGCCTTACAAAGTCACTCGTCCTTTCAGTAGGATGAGCAGCAATTTTGTTCTTTAGACTTTTTCTCTCTTTTCAAACAAGAAGACAAAGTTTCCCCTGAGTTAAGCACTCCACCACAAACATCAGCCATTAAAATTCTGTCGACATCAGCTTTTGACAAGAGCTCAAACCTTCGATGCATTTTTTTTTTCCCTCAATCTTTCGTTCTCTGCTCTCAGTGGGCGCGTTCTTCAGGTGCTTTTATCCATTCAGATGGATGGAGTATTGTAAATCCCAGTTGGGTGCACTTCCTGTCAGGCCTGATGTGTCTTTGATACGCTGCGTGCCAACAGGCGTCTGTGATTGTGTCAGGTCATCATTCTCCTATTATCTGTCAGGGGCATTTACATGAACGCCATTCTAAATAATTCAACCATATCAGCATTCCTCCTTGAATCTGTAACAGGCTTGTCCTCAGGCAAAACGGCTGCACGCTTTACTACTGAAAGATGCTTGATGACTTTATACATCCAAAAAATGCTTAATGAATCTGATAATGGATAGAAAGGAGAAAAGTGCATATCGATAAAAATCAGGCA
The DNA here is from genome assembly GCA_018749465.1 of Paracanthobrama guichenoti. Classification (NCBI taxonomy): domain Eukaryota; kingdom Metazoa; phylum Chordata; class Actinopteri; order Cypriniformes; family Gobionidae; genus Paracanthobrama; species Paracanthobrama guichenoti. The sequence continues at coordinate 14,433,548 of CM031957.1, forward strand.
GAACACCGGTGATCTCATGGGAATGATTGTGATATTGAAGATGATATGTGGGTCATGTGGGCATGGTTAAGAGTTTATGACTGAATCCGAAATTGGTACCCTCAAACAGGGCATTATTTGAGGGGACAGCCATTTGTAGTAGTGTCTGAAACCATAGTGGACGTGATTGAGTGCACTCAATCAATCCTACATTGTGCTTCGATAACAAGTGTACAACTGATGTACACACAACGGCTGTACAAATTCACTCACTCGTTCATTCACTCTTTCAAGTGAACTATGTTAGTGGACTAACGTAGGGAATGGTGATTGAGGGTTTAGGGGGTGATTTCGGATTCAGCCTATTATTTCTTCAACAGCAAATGATGACTGCCTAAAAAGTCATTGTCAAAGCTTCATACACATTTGAAACTGGAACCATTTAAAATGTAAAAATGTTGTGGGAATGATATATTAGAAGCATTTATTACACACACACACACACTGCTGTTCAAAAGTTTCGGGTCATTACAGATTCTTAGGGTGTGTTGTAGTATACTTGTAGTTTGGTCCGCTTGATTCGTTGATAAAAAAATAAATAAATAAAAAAAAACATTTATTCCTGATCAGCTTAGCTTTCAGATTTTTCTGCATTTTTATTACCAAACCTAAAGATTCCACACCTAAAGGCAAAGGGATACGTTCACAACCTGATTGGTCGGCTTTTATGATGTATTGCCTACTTTGCTAACATCCAAAACAATGCTGTGTGCTGGGAAAAATGCGCTTGTTGTATGTGTGTAGCCTCCATATTATGGTATTTTGACCAGCTGATAACTCATGAAGAGCTCATAAAATGTGTAAAGTAGTCGAATCTCTCCGTCATACACAAACGATCTGCGGTTCTGATTCCTGTACCAAACTGTGATGGCCAATATCGCAACTATGACAAGAAAAAACAGGTATGCATGAGCATTCTGCACTTTTTAGGGTCTTATCTTCCTGATTTTGATACGTTTACATGTCTTTGGTCCGTGTTGTGTTCATATTTCATTCAAACCGCACCAGAGATCGCTTGGAAGCAGACAGAGGCCGCTGAAAAGATAGGACTCAGCCCACTTCCAAGCGATCTCTGGTGCGCACCAGGGTTCAGTTGGCAGCAAAATTTGCATTTAGAAAATATAAGCATTCAAAACTTAGTGTCTCAATTCCGCCAATATGGATCAATGATTTTGATGACATCACGCTGCACTTCAGCTTTTCATCAGATTTTCTGTCCAATCAAATGTTCTCTAGAATCTGAGACATCCCACACCCTACATTATGAATAGACGCTGAATATGCGGCTGAAATCGGTCATTTGTTCACACATTTACTATTTTCTGCATGGTGAATGGCACCTAGTGCACTATATAGGGGATAGGGAACGATTCAGACAGTGTAAATATTCTTTCCATTGGGGCGAATTAAGTCTGGTTTCATGTTAGGCCGGCTACACACTGCAAGCATGGCGTGAGCGTTTCAGCTGCGTGGCGTGTCTGTTTTTATTTTGGCTCCCATGTTAACAGGTTAGAGCTTGCGCACTGCCTGCGTGACGCGTGGCTTGAGCCGCACCGAAAACGCGTGCATGCTAGAAATAGAACCAACGCCTATTTTTCATGTGACACACAAGCGTGTTGGAAGCGTTTCCAGGCAAAATAGAATAGGAAAAGAATAGGATGTTTATATATCATTTTGACATGAATACATATTAATAAATGACATTTTGATGTTTGAAAGTCTCTAGGTTGACATAAATGCAGATATAGGCCTAATTGTAATTACAAAAATAATATTGCACCTGTCAATACAGAACAAAATATTCTGTAGCCTATTTTGCCGTCAACACTACCGACGTTGTCTTTGCTGTATCAGTAGGCTATATATTTATGTTTAACATGAAGTAGTATAGGCCTGTATGTCACCTGGCAGCAGCAGTGCCGCGTCAGACACATTTCTGGTGTGCAAAGACACAGAAGACGCAGCTGACATGCAACAGAAACTTAGTTGCGTGAACCGCCGCAGTGCACACACAGTCTGCTCCAGTCCAGAGACACGATAGCACAGAGCGGATCATATGCTGATCATATGCGCCCAATGGAATTCTGCACAGATTAGAAGGAGAAAAGGTTAGAGATTAGGAGGAAACTGCTGCTTTACTGAGCTCAATGGCTCTGGCCGAGCTATGATGTATTCTAAACACCATTGGCTACTTTTTTTTTTTTTTTTTTTAAAGAGGAGGAGCTGTTTGATATGTCCCACCCTGTCTTCCTGTTTCAGTGGAAATGATGTCACTAAATATGTCATATAATGCTGCGCATTTCAAGGCACTTCAGTGCGCCTTTAATGTTTTTGTGATTCAAAACTGTGAAAACACATTATTTTTCACATATTTGACTTTGTTGCAGCTCCTCTCTTCCCCGTCTGTCAGTAATGCTCCGTTTAGTTCTTTGTCTCTATGAAGTCCCTCCTTCCAAAGAGTGCACTCTGCTCTGATTGGTGGGCTGGACCAGTGTGTTGTGATTGGTCAACTGCTTCAAACACATTTCTGAAAAAAAAAATTTGCATATGCTTTGGGCAGGAATTATTTAAATGACGAATATTGTGAGGTGTTCATTCCCAGAAGAAAACTCAAGACTACAGTCGAGGTGTTTCAGGGAGTTCAGAAATAGTTGATATAGAGAATAACTCCTTATGGAGTTACTTTTCATTCCTTTTTCATCCTCAAAAAGCAATCTTACACACTAAATATAGTTGAAAACATAAAAAATGACCTTTTTAATTGAAAATATGAGTTATAAATAACTGAAAAATCAACACATCACAGCATCACTTATGCCACATCTGCAACCCTTGTGGGTAACAAGTTTCATGCATTTTGTGTTTATTGCTAGAAAATTACATAATCACCCAAATCAAGGTTTTAAAGGGATGAAAACATGGGACTTTATATACTTTAAAGGGATAGTTCACCCAAAAATGAAAATTACCCCATGATTTACTCACCCTCAAGCCATCCTAGGTGTATATGACATTCTTCTTTCAGACAAATACAATCGAGTTATATAAAAAAATGTCCTAAGTGTTTTGAACTGCGAGAGGCGTTACACTTTCTTCATAAGGTGAATACAAAAGGCAGTCTGGTGGAAGCTAGATATTTTACTTTATAATGTTAAATATGGATATTTTTCTTACAAAAAACCCATCGATTAACTTCAGAAGGCCTTTATTAACCCCCCGGAGCCATATGAATTACTTTTATAATGGATGGATGCACTTTTTTTGGGTTTCCATTATAATGCTTGGATTGGCCAAGACATTTTTAATATAACTCCAATGCTTCAATTGCATTTGTCTGGAAGAAGAATGTCATATATGCCTAGGATGGCTTGAAGGTGAGTACATTTTGGGATAATTTTCATTTTTGGGTGAACTAACCCTTTAAACCATATAAAGTCCCATGTTTTGGTAACAGGGTTGCAAAACAGCTTTTGAAACCTCATGATGATCGTATTTTTTGAAGGTTAAGCATCAGAAAAGTTCAGGCCTATTTCAGCCTATTCGTTGAACGTGCCAGTAGCATTTGCCCAATGTTTACTACAAGAATAGTGCTGAGATAATGCACAGTGTGAAAACTTTGTTTTTAGAAATGTGGTCGCAGAATCCTTCCCAGTGCCAAGAACTGTGTACCCCTCAGAGGACACGCTGCCATTACTGCTGCCGCTAACACAAGAAAGACATGACATCACAACCCTCTTCGCAATCATGATCATGCACACATTTTCTTCAGGTCATCAGCGCTTCTGTGTCCGACCGTCCTTGGACCCGTCACCCTCTCGTCCGCTATTTTTCCTCCTGTGAGCAAATTGACTTTGATCTCAGGCCCTCCCCTTTGTTCAGGAAGGCTTGGTTGATTACAGTGCTTCACCGCCAGTGCTGCTTGGCCTCAGAGACAAGCATCTGTAAGCGCTAACAAAAACATAATTGCTAAAAGCCTCCAACTGCCAATTTCTGCAGGAGAGCCACTGTTGTTACACTGGCACGCTTGCCAGGGAACATTGAATTAGCCATTTTGGGTCTTGTGTATTCGTTTTCTCACTCATCTACACTCATCTACACACATGCACATACTTTTAGTATTCTTCTGGCACGCTGTTTTCTGTGCTGCCTGGCACGCTTGCTTTGGTCCTGGGTGACATTCATGCTTGTCTAATGGGAATGGGTGTTATTGATCAATGCATGGATGCTTAAGGTAGACTTTCTCTTTATAAAGAATCCCTGTGCCTTATGTATGCTCTTTCTCTCTCACTCTCCCCGTAGACGTCTTTTTATGGATCTCAGACGTGGTGTCTGTGTGAATCCACCGGGGGCGGAACTGATATTCTGCAACGCAGCACTTCTCGCTTCTGGTGCTCTTCCTCTAGAACCACAACATCAAATGTTGGCATCAATAATAACGTTATTGGTTTCAAAAAGGCTCAGGAATACATTTCCAATGGTAGGCAGCCAAATCCCTACTGAAAAGACCAGGTCTAAGGGAGCTTAAGATGGTCTCCCTGTCATGAAATATATAAACCCCTCAAAACCCAGCAAACCACTCCAGGCTAGGCTGGGATAAGTGGTTTATTTCTGCTGGGTGATTGTCACTATATGCCCTTGACACCTTCAATCTGCCAGTTTTTTGCTCTAATAATGCATCATGAAAATGGTCTGTTAATCATTGGCTGTTCTTCAAAAGTTCAGCAGCAAAGCAATTCAAAGTTGAAGTTCAGGCTTCGCGTTATAGCGTTTGATCTGTGTGCAACTTGACGCTCAGTGCCATGTGGAACATTGTCACAAGTCATGTGGAAGGACCTGCTTGATTGCATGCTAATGACCAGACTTTATTTGCGCTGAGGAAGTGAATTCTGGCTTTAAAATCTACCACAAAAAATGTTGTTTAGTGAAAATTAAGTTACAGTTTTAATCAATAAGGCAATTAATCTCAGGTTACAAAGCAAATCTTAAAGGGTGTGTTCACCCAAAAATGAAATTTACTCACCCTCCTGTCGTTCCAAACTCCTAAGAACTTCTTTCATCTTCGGAACACAAATTAAAGGGGTCATGAACTGAGAAATCAAATTTTCCTTGAGCTTTTAACATATAAGAGGCTATCATTCTATAAGAATATCCTGTAAGTTTCAGAACTGAAAACTTCCTTGTTAGTCCAATAAAAGTCCAGCAAACGACGATCTATGGATCTAAAGTGGGGATCTATGACGTCAAAGGGAGGCAAGCACCGCCTCTGCAGAAGAAGATCAACGCCTACTTCATCACTGCCTGTTTAGCCCCGCCCACCGATTTGCGCATGACATGCAATAGAATAGGTAGCCTAAGTAACATAGGCCTATGTGGTGTTAAACCAGATCGAGCTAACAAGCAATAAACATGCCGTTGAGGATACTGCCTGGGCTCGACAGTAATGCAACATCTAAGTAACTGTGTTAATTCTAATGCCTGATCTGAAATGTAATGATTCATGTACAGTCAGATGTTCTTAGTCTGTGTGTCAGTAAATCAAACCAGTGACTAAACGCCAACTTGAGTTGTTTCGCTTAGTAGGATGAAAATAATCTGTTATTTAATGGTTATTAAATTCTATAAAGAAAGCAATCAAAGAAAGCTCCCTTTGCAATCTTTGGAGCAGCGTGCGCTGCAGCTGTCAATCAAACAGCGAGAGTTTATCAGTGACGCGTTTATCAGTGACTCCCGTTTTATTCAACAAATCTCTTAACTATATCACGTTTGCACTGTTAGTGAAGATGAAAGCATCCGTTTCACTGTACAGAAACTGAGTTGCAGTGATGAGATTCATGTGCTCAACATGTCTGTGATTGGCTACAATGTTCATCTCTGCAACCTTTCATGCCACAATCTAAATACAATGCCATAGATCTAAATACAATGCCATAGAACTAAATACAATGCCATAGATCTAAATGCAATGCCATAGATCTAAATATAATGCAATAGATCTAAATATAATGTAACACTTTTCACGATTAGTTAACCATGAGAGCTGTAATAGTAAACACACGCTAAAAGAGAGAGTGATACTTAGCTATTTCAAATGGAAAGACATTAGCCAATCACTGCAGTGGGCGTTTACACTGAACTCTCACAGCAGACACGCCCCTTAAAACAGAGCGTTCAAGCCAGAAGGCTAAAATCAGGGTAGGAAAATTGCAAAATGAAAATTTTTGATGTAAAAAGCATTCTAACATTATAAGTGCACACCGGGAAACATCATAAAACAATAAAACAATGCAGTTCATGACCCCTTTAAGATCTTTTTGATGAAATCCGAGAGCTTTTTGACCCACGATAGACTGTAACATTATTACCACTTTCAAGGCCCAGAAAGGCAGTAAAGACATCGTTAAAATAGTCCATGTGACTCCAGTGGTTCAACCTTAATTTTTGAAGTGACGAGAATACATTTTGTGTGCAAAAACAAACAAAAATAACATTTAGATTGAACCACTGTAGTCGCATGAACTATTTTAACAATGTCTTTACCACCTTTCTGGGTCTTGAAAGTAGTGATATTGTTAGTCTATTGGGGTCAGAAATTAATTCTCAGAATCTTAATTTGTGTTCTGAAGATGATTGAAGGTCTTATGTGTTTGGAACGACATGAGGGTGAGTAATTAATGATAGAATTTTCATTTTTGGGTGAACTAACCCTTTAAGATTTGCTTTGTATCCTGCACTTTAGGAGAACCGTAGTACTCACATGCATTACTTTTTGTTTAAATACTGATGGTATAAGCAACTTATATAAAGCCCCCATTAATTTTCTCTAAGAAAAAAGAAGGCATTAGATCATTTTGTTTTTCGCACTCTCTTCCCGATAACATCTCCGAAATATCCATAACAAAGGAAGTTTGTTCTATCAGTGAGAGAACTCAATGCAAATAGGAGTATGGGGGAGTAGGGTCGGGGGGGCATCTGTCGTCATCCTCAGCAGGAACAATACGCCAAGCAACACTTCTTTTTAATCATCGCTATCAAAGCTGGCAAGCTGGCAGTAAAAGCCAAGTGTGCTCCAGCTCCGGGGCAGAGTAAGAGAGCGTTTGAGGATAACACGAAGACCTACCGCTAGCCCATGGGGATAGGAGGTGATTATTCAAGCAGCCAATTAGACGCCTGTCTGCATGTTTGTTACATCTCACAACTGTTTAAACCCCTGAGAGGTAAACAGAGAGAGAGAAAGAGAGAGAGAGCAGGAGTGGATAGACTGGGGACTCCAGCTTCGCCGTCTTTTTCCTTCCTTGTGCCACAGGAATACAGTTGTTTACTTGCACGTTGAAGGTGAAACTGTATATTTACATGGCAAAATGAGCTGTTTTCACAGCGTTTTTTTTTTTTTGCATGCCACATAACTAAACGAAACACATTGTGTATTGCTTCCTATAGGTTTGTAGATACATGGTACCACATATTACTCGTTCACAACTGGTTTTGCTTCAGAACCGTTTTGTGGAATATCAAGTGACGACCCAACATGGTACCAAAAGTAAACAAATTTCCTTAAAATAAAATATTGATAACAGTTATAATAATAACATTTAATAATAATAATAATAATAATTATTATTATTATTATTATTATTATTATTATTATTATTGTTGTTGTTGTTGTTGTTGCTGTTGTTGTTGTTGTTGTTATAGTTATATTGTTGTTGCTGTTGTTTTGTCAGTATTTGATTTTTAAGAAATTTCAGTTTACTTCTGGTTACTATTATTGTTGTTGTGCAAATAATAATATATTGCATTTTATATAATATTGCATAATATTTCTATTAACTGCCAGTGGCACAATAATTTTTACTCAATTTTTAAAAATTAACTAAGCCTATTTATTTATCTATCTATTCTTTATTATATAAATAACTGTATATTTAACTGTGGATAGTTATATGAATAATAAATAATAATAATAATAATAATAATAAACATTTATTTGTATAGCAATTTTCATACATGGAATGCAAGTCAGTGCTTCACAGACTTAAAAACAAATAATACACTTTCAAACAATGTCAATATAAAAAATATTCATAAACAACTATAAAAGGTTCACAAAGTAAAATAAAGAAATTGGCAATACAGCTTGATCCCAATATCAGTATAAAATAGTGCTGTGATTAATTGATTTGACAGCACTAAAAATAATATACACTCACCTAAAGGATTATTAGGAACACCTGTTCAATTTCTCATTAATGCAATTATCTAATCAACCAATCACATGGCAGTTGCTTCAATGCATTTACGGGTGTGGTCCTGGTCAAGGCAATCTCCTGAACTCCAAACTGAATGTCAGAATGGGAAAGAAAGGTGATTTTAAGCAATTTTGAGCGTGGCATGGTTGTTGGTGCGAGACGGGCCAGTCTGAGTATTTCCCAATCTGCTCAGTTACTGGGATTTTCACGCACAACCATTTCTAGGGTTTACAAAGAATGGTGTGAAAAGGGAAAAACATCCAGTATGCGGCAGTCCTGTGGGCGAAAATGCCTTGTTGATGCTAGAGGTCAGAGGAGAATGGGCCGACTGATTCAAGCTGATAGAAGAGCAACTTTGACTGAAATAACCACTCGTTACAACCGAGGTATGCAGCAAAGCATTTGTGAAGCCACAACACGCACAACTTTGAGGCAGATGGGCTACAACAGCAGAAGACCCCACCGGGTACCACTCATCTCCACTACAAATAGGAAAAAGAGGCTACAATTTGCACAAGCTCACCAAAATTGGACAATTGAAGACTGCAAAAATGTTGCCTGGTCTGATGAGTCTCGATTTCTGTTGAGACATTCAGATGGTAGAGTCAGAATTTGGCGTAAACAGACTGAGAACATGGATCCATCATGCCTTGTTACCACTGTGCAGGCTGGTGGTGGTGGTATAATGGTGTGGGGGATGTTTTCTTGGCACACTTTAGGCCCCTTAGTGCCAATTGGGCATCGTTTAAATGCCACGGCCTACCTGAGCATTGTTTCTGACCATGTCCATCCCTTTATGACCACCATGTACCCATTCTCTGATGGCTACTTCCAGCAGGATAATGCACCATGTCACAAAGCTCAAATCATTTCAAATTGGTTTCTTGAACATGACAATGAGTTCACTGTACTAAAATGGCCCCCACAGTCACCAGATCTCAACCCAACAGAGCATCTTTGGGATGTGGTGGAACGGGAACTTCGTGCCCTGGATGTGCATCCCACAAATCTCCATCAACTGCAAGATGCTATCCTATCAATATGGGCCAACATTTCTAAAGAATGCTTTCAGCACCTTGTTGAATCAATGCCACGTAGAATTAAGGCAGTTCTGAAGGCGAAAGGGGGTCAGACACAGTATTAGTATGGTGTTCCTAATAATCCTTTAGGTGAGTGTAAATAAAACATTTAAAAAATGTAATAAAGCAACTATAAGAGAATCAGAAGGTAACTTAAAACAGACTTACACACAACTTCACACCATATGATGCTCCAAGATATGTCTTAACCCGTCTTTTTCTCTTAATTTGGTAAACAATTCCACATTTTTGGAGCATAGTGGCTAAAAGAAGTACCACCAGATCATTTCTGATTTACTGTATAATGTACCAGAAGTCTAGCACTGGAGGATCTTAAACTACGATTTAGGACGTAACGCGACAGACAGTCTGAAATGTATAGAGGTGCCAGATTATGCAGTGTTTTATAAACCAATAAAAGAAGCTTAAAATCAATTCTTTAATGAACTGGTAACCAATGTAATTCCATTAAAACCGGTGTAATATGCTCTCTTCTTTTTAATTTCATTAGTACTCTGGCTGCTGCATTTTGTATCAATTGTACCTTCACTATATAACTCTTAGGCAAGCCGGTATACATAGCATTACAATAATCAAGATGAGAGAAGATAAAAGCATGAATTTCTTAGCATCATCCAAAGATAAAAAAGGACAAATCTTGGCAATCTTTCTCAGATGATAAAAGCAAGTTTTTTTTCACTTGATTAATATGAGACTTAAAACTCAGGTCAGAGTCATAAATGACCCCCAGGTTCTTTACTACTTTCTTATATTGTAGGGCGAAGGAACCCAATCCAGCTTCTCTCCTCTCCCGCTCATGTTTTGGGCCCGCAATAAGAATTTCAGTTTTGATTAATTGTGTTCATCTACTTTTACAATGCTGGACACACAGTCAGACAACCTCTCTAATACAACAGTGTCTTTGAACTCTGCTGAAATGTATAATTGTATACCATCAGCATAAAAATTATAATTCATGTCAAATTTCTGAATGATGCTGCCCAAATGGAGCATGTATAATGAAAATAAAACTGGCCAAAGAATTGATCCTTGTGGAACATCATGTAATATTTCTTATGTCTTTGAAATACAGTTACCTATATTAACTAAAAAGTTCCTTTAATATGTTTTGAACCAATTTTAAAAACCTACATGCTTTTCCAGTCTGTTTAGCGGGATACAATGATCAACCGTGTCGAATTACATTTATCCGTATTTAATCTCAGATCATTTACTACCTTTAATAATGCTGTTTCCTTATTACGAAACCTGACTGATATTTCCCCCGAATATTATATTCATCTAAAAACTTTTTCTAAAATCTTACTCAAAAATTAAATGTTAGAAGTAGTTTTTTTGTTATTTGCTTATCCCTGTTTCCCCGGTTGAGAACCACTGCCATTTTAGAATTTCTTTTTTTAATTTTTTGCATTATTTAAAAAAAAGAATGGGAAAAAAAAAAACATGAAATTGACTAATTTTTTATAATTTATTTTAATAAATGTCCCTGATCTTATTGTGCTCAACTCATCAGTGCACGTTATTCAGGGGCAAAGAGGTTTTTGAAATCTTTTTTCAAAATGCAAAAACCTTCTCTGCCTTTTTTTGTAATGTTCTTTTGAACGCTTTGGCAAGGCAAAGTAATATTAACCAGTTTTTAACCGTACATTATTTCCCCCTAATATTCTTTAACTGAAAAATATGCACATGCTGTCAATTAGCACAGATAATAATTTCAACATTAATGCACTTATAATGGAATTCTATGGGGCAATCCAGATGTTCAGCAAGTTTTAACACCTGAAATTGCTTGAATTTTCAAGGCATTTGTCTGCTTTTTGAGGTGTATTACTCAAAATTTAAAACACAAAAGCATGAAATAGATTTCCAGTTTTCCACAAAATGTGTCTTCATTATTCTTTTATGCTCTCTGTCAAAGATATTTCTTATTCCGGTCATGAGTCTAGGCAATTACGTTTTTTAATATTTAATTTAGTCAGTGTAGCACAGACGGAGTGAAATTGTGTGTGTGCACGATTGGTGTTGTTTGAAACATTTTTTGATGGAATACATTATTAATATTTTGAAATGGATAAATAATTCTGCCTGGAATTGTTGATGTGGTGGCTCATCGGTTTTGCCACGTGTGTTTATATGGGACAAATGTGTGTCATTGTCTCGGAGGAGCTCAAAGCAATCAGTGCTGTTGACTTGCAGTGCTCCTCTGCTTTCTGACAAGCAGAAGAACTTAAAAGTGATACTTCAGAGTGGACACCATGAAGATGGTGGCCTGGTTTGAGTAAATGATAATGGAAAGTTTGTTTATCCCTTTAAGACCATCTGGTGTAAGCATTTTGATAACTAGATGGACTCATGGGTCCTTCATAATCGGATTAAAGGGATAGTTCACCCAAAAATGAAAATTACCCCATGATTTACTCACCCTCAAGCCATCCTAGGCGTACATGACATTCTTCTTTCAGATGAATACAATCGGAATTATATTAAAAAATGTCCTGGCTAATCCCAGCTTTAAATTGGCTTTGAATGGCAGCCCAAAAATTGAATCCCAAAAAAGTGCATATATATCTAGGATGGCTTGGGGGTGAGTAAATCATGGGGTAATTTTCCTTTTTGGTGAACTATCCCTTTAAGAAAGAAAAGAGCAAATTTTACTGTAATGTCAATGATTTATTTTCTCCTTCTCATAAGTTCTGTCTCCAGTATCTCCTCTTTGGTTCCTTAACACACTTTGCTCCAGATACAAGATCAAACTGGACTCGGATGAAATCCAGTATGGAGGCCATGGCAGACTGGACCACAACACTGATTTCTTCACTGAGCCATTGGGATTCAACGATCGGCCCAACTCGATGATGGTATGCACACAATACTATTTGTTAGCATAAACCATACGCCATGCAGAATCTGTTTTTCTTTGCTGATTGTGGAGAGAAATGTGTGTATGTGTGTATCCTCAATACCAAATTATATTATATGAACAAATCAAAACGATTGTAGCCTTTACACATTTATCATCAAGTAAACATTGCCCAAGTAATTAAAAACAAGTCAACAAATTCTTAATTACCCAAGATTAAATAAACACATTACAAACACTACATCAAATTAAAATTGAACAAAGCTTCAAATGAAGCAAAACAGCGTTGTTCATGTATCTAACTGCAGTACAGTATTAGGTATTCAAGCAGAGATTCGGAAATGAAATAACTGGCATAGTCTTCAATACATGATTATTAGATCTAATGAATAAATACTGATCGGATGCTGTTGGAGTTAGACTGAGAAGCAGGTCTATAATTAAAATGAGCCATACCGTTTTTTCTTTTTTCTTCTTCTACTGTAGTTTGAATAATTTGAATTACACAATGGACATTTATTTACCTAATGGTTCTCAACTGTTCTGTGGGGCCTTAAGATGACTTAAAGTTATTTAAAATAAGCCAAAGAATGTTTCTGATGTCTGATTTTCTGAACTCGCAACATGTGTCTTGAAAAACCTAGATATACAAGATTTTAAAAGTGTGATTTCTTGACCTGGAATGCTTATGTAAATTAATAACACTCTTTGTGCATTTTTACAATGGATATTCTATTTTTATGCCAAGCTGTAAAATATTTTATGGGGTAGAAATTGTAATTGTTTTTTAAATGCGTATTTAGTAAATTCTGAACAACTGGAAAAGCCATGGGGCCTTTGAATTTTGTTGCAGCCTTGGAATCAAAAAGGTTAAATCACAACACAGAACAATATTTTGAGCCATACAATTTCATAAGAGACACAAATATCCTGGAAAGACAAGCATTTTCACAAAGTTGACACTAGTAACCGTATGACACACATGATACATCTGAAAAAAAATCCAAAATGACATCCTTATTCCATATACCATAGCTTTGAGATTTGTCTTGTTTTATTTCCCTGCATTAGCATGCAAAACTCCTCCTGACAAGTGTTTGAAGACTGAAAGAGCTTTCATTGAAGCTCAAGGCAAGAGTTTGTGATTGAACTAGAGCAATGTACAACATTTTCAACCATGCATTACTAGAGTAATGCATGTAAACATCTCAAACCATGCAGTCGCTATATAATGTTCCTGGTATTTAGGTTCCTTTAATGTATTAGGCGCTTTATCAGAGCAGTAATAAATGGGAGTCAAGTGCAACACTATCTGCAGTAGTCATAGTTCAGTTGATCTAGCGAGTCACATGTCTCCATCAGATAAGTTCTTCTATCTCTTGGGTTCCAGCTGTCATATTGTGTATTCTCTTTCCAGAGGCCTTACTGAAATTAAATGCATGGCGTGAAATTTAAAACCCCTGTTTCAGGCTGTTGCACGTGATGCAAGTCTCCATTCCTCCCTCGCTTCTGAGCACCCCTCCAGTTTTCTCCTCTTTTCTTTGTCGTCCCCCTCGTCTCCTTACCTAAGGGCCTGCTGACGATTTAATAAGATCCATAAAAATTCAAAAGCAAACTTTCCGTTTTGCTGACTTGTCCTGTCAACATAATTTTGTAAATTGTTAAGCAGAGCGTGTGGACCAATCTTGAGCTTATAGGTAAAAGGTGTCAAATTAAAGATGTGCATAACTGATTTTTGTTTTCTTAGTTGTGTGACAGCTTGGGACCAAGTTAATGGACTGATTTCATGAATATGATAAATTCACCCTCATCTCATTGACTTATTTTCTTCCTTGGAGCATAAAAGGCGATATTTTGAAGACTGCTCATACTGCTCTTTTCCTTACAGTGAACAGAAAGATGATAAAGACAGCAAAAGTGTAACTGAATGACTGGATCTAAAACCTTCAGATGACACACAAGTCTTCTCTCCGTCGCTGTAAATGACCGAAACCACACATGAAAACCCCGAACACATAGTAGTGTTTGTGCAGTGCAGAGCTTTCTGTCACCATATGACGTGACAGACAACTAGCTGTACATTTTCGTTCGCAATCCGAGAATGCGGTTGTGAATCTTGAAAATGTTAAGGGTATGAGCGTTCGGTTATAGAATGCGTTTGTCACTCCCACAAATATCTGAACTATGCGTGAATGTAACTGTGGACTCAAATACAGAGCTGACAACCGTTTTCTGTTGCTGTGTGAACGTGGCCATAGTTACATCAGTATGTGGTAACAATTTTTTTAGGTGTTATTGTAGTTAAAGGCACACTATGTAACGTTTGGCGCTCTAGAGGTTAATAAACAAAACTGCATGCGTCTTGCAAGAGAACACTGTAGCCTGAGCTACTTCTCTCTGTTAATGTCTATAGTCCCTTTCACACAGCACTCCCAGTAAATTACAGTAAATTTGACAGCATTTTTTGACGTCTGAGTGATAAGGGGATCAAACAGAATGCTTTTTTGCTCTTAAAAATACAAGACACACATAATAGTATCCAACTGCAGAGCCGCAGCGCTGATGAATGGAAAAGAAGGCAAGGTCTCGAGCACTACACGATGAAAAAGCTGCGAGACATGGCGCAAAGGTCAAAAATTTCCATCTAGCACACATTTACATAGAAAAACTATTCAGGGCCAAATTTACTAACAGCTTGTGTTAGCGCAAACCATCTTGTGGCGTTACAAAACTACTGTCAGGATTTACTATAGACAGAGTGAAAAATTTGCCCTGAAAAGGCGTGGACAGAGTTATTGCATATGCATTTGTAGGAGTTTCCCTTTCAGACGCAGAATTTAGGAGAGTATTTAAATCAATAATGCAAGGTGATTTACTGGTATTTGCGCCATTATTTACAGCCCAAAAAAGCAAAAAACAAATGCTAATTTGCGCTGCTCTTGGTAGAGTGCGTTGGTCATTATGGAAATGATCCGGCTGCGTCTGTTCTTTAATTTGTGCGTCATCAGTAGATATACCACGCAGAACTTTCCACTCCCATCTGCGCTTTTTTGGAATTGAAAATTTGGAATTTTGTAAATCTGGCCCTAAAAGTCAGTGAGGCTTACTGTAAACAGGGTGGAGTAATTACATCATCTCCATAAGAACTTTATGATTGCCCCAAAGCAAACTTCTTACGTCAGTGCTTTCAGAACACGTACATGTTCATACCGTGCTCATTACCAGAACCGATTTACCAGTATTTTTGAAAAGGTCATGTTCACACATGATCTCTCACTGGTAATTTACCATTAAAGATTGTATATATATAATATCGCAATGATACTAAAATAACACTGGTTATGACTGAGTCACTGAATCATCTACTCTACTATTTCATTAAGCGAGTTGACCAAATCAAGTCTCATTATTATTTGTAATTTATATCTATTTAAAAGAAATGTTTAAGCACAATACATGTTCACAAACGAGATGTTCAGTACCGCTCTAATTCAGTTTCAAAACTCTGACTCGTTCAGTGAAAGGGCGTGTTCGTTCAGTCGGTCCAGCCAGTGAAATGCTCCTCATCAAGCCACATGTGAGTCTCAAATGACTTGTGCAAGCAGACGTCATGTGCAATCTGATGATATAGTAGTAGGTGATCCGATACTGTAACAGGCATCTATAAAATCTGCATTATTTATCAACTGTATTATTTTCATGCTATTAATTGTGCAGAATCTACTCTGGAAAACCTCAGGGGTTGAGGAGATTTCAAGGCCTTTGACTGGAAATAGCAGCGAAACTCTAAGCTAAAAAAATGTTACTTGCCGATTATTGAATCGTTTCTGTGCACTGATATTCAGAGTTTCAAGGACCCATGCTGGAGATTTACTTATTAGTGCTGCTTACCTATTGTAGAAAATCTAGTTGTGTAAGTATGTTTTGAGATTTACCCTCCTCGTTGCATATGAATATGAATGTTCAGTTGTTGCGGTTCTGAAGTTGAATAGATATGACCTGAACCCTGTGAAATTGATAGTGATACATTAGTCTGAATATATATTGATCCTTTTAATGCACACCCAGATCTCTGCATCATAGAATCAGCAGTTTATGGTCTCATTTGATTGGCAGTGGCTATAGATACAGCAAGAATAGCCTAATTTTTTATGAAATAAAGAGTTACGGTGATGATACACAGGGCAATTTTTTGCCGTCAAGGTGAGACACAGGGCCCATGATCATAAAGAAATGTGTTGCCCATTCTCAATGGGAAAGTTCCCAAGCAACATTGCTCAAAAGGTGTATCATCACCTTTAGGCCACATTCACACTGCAACAGTATACGGTTGTCAGTCCTGTATTTGCACACAAACGTGTGTCTATCATGTGTTCTGGGTTTTCATGTGTGGTTTTGGCAACTTACAGTGATGGAGAGATGATCTGTGTCATCTGAAGGTTTTAGATCTAGTCACCGTTCTTCACAGGAGCTGCTCCTGTCAGTTTTGTGTTCTACACACAACTCAAATGCTTCACTCTCCACCCAGATATAAACACTGCTTTTGGTTACTGAATATTTGACAGCTGAATTAGCTGCTCTTTTTTTCCTTCATGTCCAAAGTGATCACGTTGCACACTCATACAGACAGCATTCGAGACACTACTGTTGCTGTGTGAACAGGACATTTTGAGACTCACACCTGTCAGTAAATGCATTTGTCATTCCCAAAAGCTGAACGTACACTCTTAAAAATAAAGGTTTCACAGCAATGCCAATAAAAAAAAAAAAAAAAAAAAAAAATCATTTTTGGAAAGAACTTCTCAGTGAACAGTTCCTAATAGAACCTTTTTCTTTTTTCTTAGTGAGAAGAACATTTAAAAAAATCCTTCTTTTTAGATTCTATAAAGAACCTTTTGTGGAATGGAAATGTTCCATGGTAGCCTGACAAGCAAGACCCACATCAAGATGTTAGGTCTGGGAACTCACCGTTGGCAGGGCTCAATCCGAGGGGCGGGATAAACGGTTGTCTTTCAAATTCCCTCTGCACGCAATAGGATAGCGCTACAACCAACCAGAGCAACGAAGAGAAGGTGAAGCCGAGCTAGTTGATAGATTAAACTTTTGCCGTATCCGGTCGGCAAAACTCTGAACACATCTTCCTTTCTTAAGAATGACTTCAGTACCATCCTTTGTTCTTTTCTCAAAGAAAAGTTTAACAACAAGTCTCCCAGAGTTGCGGCCAAAGCCGATTCGAAAGACCGCTGTTTGCCAGCTTCTTAAGTAGCAAACGGAACCTCAGCAACTCTGCCGTCATTATGTTAAGCCCGCCCACCGACTCTATACACGATGTGATTGGCCTCACCAGAGTTTGGTTTTTCCAGCTCGCAGGTCTACCGAGAGTTGCTAGACTACACTCGCTGCAAATTAGATTTGCTGCCGCTAGGGTGCGTCTAGATTTCTAGGCTAGTTCCATGGATCTTAAAGGTTCTTCTATGGAACCATAGGTACCAATGAAGAACCTTTATTTTTAAGAGTGATGCGCACAAGCCCTTAGGGTCCTGTAGATCTTAATGGTGCTTCTGTTTAGTTGTTGTTCAGAGTTGTTAGATTTTTAAAGTATGTAGTTTGCAGCACAACCCTATGTACTTTCACCCTCATCTAAAGTACATTGAGTTCTTCCCAAGACTTTCTGCTCCCTGTGCAAAACCTCCTCTTTTATCTCCTCTGGAAGCCCCAGCTGCATTAAGACAGCCTTCATCAATTAAACCCCTAAAATTACACATTCTCTTTTTTCTTTCTTTGCAGCACTTTATTAATTCAGAAGCCCCTATGTATCGCTTCCCACCCATTTTCTGCCAAACGCAAAGTTTATTTTAACAAGTGTGTGACCAGTAGCATTCCCAGCAGGGAATAAAGCGAGACTCGCACAGACAACAAAGCGGTATTTGCCATAGATTTCGCTCTGATTGTCTTTTACGCAGCTCAGAGCTGACACACCTGCATAAGATAGAAATTAATCATTGTGTTTGTTGGCAGGTGCCACAGTAAGGGCCCTTTCTGCTAAATTTTTCCATGATTTATTTAAGGGCCACAGCTTCAAAGTCGACGACAGTGTGCATAAACTTTGCCTCCCTCTTTACTGTTTCTTCTCTTTAATGGGTCCATCAGCTCACCACCTCCGTTTCCATGTGTGACAATAAACTCATTTGCTGTCTGAAGGCATTGCAAAAGGCTGACACTCTTAAAGCGACACATTTGGCAGAATCAGGTATGCGGCAGGCTGACTGCGGAGGCGCGAGCAGCAAACGAGTGGAAAATTCTACCCTTTCACTTTGCAATGATGAACAAACATGAATTCCTTGCCCCAAGCATCCATTTGGTATGAGTGTCGTCTGCGCTTTTACGTCTGTTTCCTAAGGTTTTGCATATGAAATGGATTGTTTGAATTCCAATGATATTCATGAGACACTAATTACGAAATGCCTGTGAATCATCCTTTTGAGGTTTAACGGAGCTAACAAGACTGCTTAGGTCTCTCCTCCATCAGAAACATGAAATTCACTAAATTAGAATATGAATAATGTCCAGCAGTGAACTTTCTAGTTCAACACATCTCTATGCATGTAATAGATTGTATAATTTGCAACGTTTTGTATTATTTATTATCATTTAAATAAACCATAAAAAGTTGTCTTAGAGTTTGTCTTTGAAGAAAACACCCACAATCTCTCCCGACAGAGTTTTTAGTGTTTATAAAAATAATTTTGAACTAAGATTTTATTAGTGAAGTACATTTTACATTTCGTAAAGGGATAGTTCACCTAAAAAATTTAAATTCTCTCATCATTTATTTACCCTCATGCCATCCCTGATGTACAGTGGATGACTTTCTTTCTTCAGATAAACACAAATGAAGGAAAATTATTTTAGGAAAATAATCCATCCCTTTGAGTCCATATAATGCAAATGAATGGCTGCTGCTTGGTTGACGCTTGAAAAACCACACACAGCGATAGTGACGGCAGTCCATATGACCCCAATGTCTTTTGAAGTGAAACTATAGGTGTTTGTAAGAAAATTGCTAATATTTGTAACTTTTTATCTATAAATCATTGCTTCCAGTGTACTGTCACGCGAGCAGTGCTGGGTTGATTACTGATTACAAACTACATGACAAAAATTGTAGTTAGTAATGTAATCTAGATTACCCATTTTAGGTTTTTTTCATTTACCCATGTTTTCAGACTATTATTTGATTACTTTTTAGATTGCATTTGACCTCATTTATCACATTGATTAGAATAGGATAATCTTTGTACCATATTGATATAAAAATACAAAGAGAAATAAATAAATATATACTTTATCAACAACATTAAATGCATTAAATATTACATTGCATCAGGGTTTCCCAGGCTGGGTCCATGATGGAACTGCAGGGGTTTGTGAGTTTAATGAAAAGCTAAAGTAATTAAATTATAACAAATTTAAATGAATCATTTTAAAATAAAAATTATCAAAATAAAACATTTACTAATTACTAACATTTACTTAGTAGTTAAGGCCACCTAATACATAAAAAAAAAAAAAAAAACTATGTACTAATTAACATTTAAATAATTTGATAAAGTGCACTTATTGTGTACATGCATGTTTTTACATTAATTTCTGTAGTTACATTTATAATTGGACTGTTGACACTTCCCTTACACCTAACCCTACCCTTAAACTTACCCACACCACCACACCTGTCCCTAACTTTACCCTTAAACTTACCCACACCACACCGCACCTGTCCCTAACTTTACCCTTAAACTTACACCACACCACCACACCTATCCCTAACTTTACCCTTAAACTTACCCACACCACCACACCTGTCCCTAACTTTACCCTTAAACTTACCCACACCACCGCACCTGTCCCTAACTTTACCCTTAAACTTACCCACACCACCGCACCTGTCCCTAACTTTACCCTTAAACTTACCCACGCCACCGCACCTGTCCCTAACTTTACCCTTAAACTTACCCATACCATCGCACCTGTCCCTAACTTTACCCTTAAACTTACCCATACCATCGCACCTGTCCCTAACTTTACCATTAAACTTACCCACACCACCGCATCTGTCCCTAACTTTACCCTTAAACTTACCCATACCAACGCACCTGTCCTTAAACTTACCCTACCACCGCAAACTTTACCCATACCATCGCACCTGTCCCTAACTTTACCCTTAAACTTACCCACGCCACCGCACCTGTCCCTAACTTTACCCTTAAACTTACCCATACCATCGCACCTGTCCCTAACTTTACCCTTAAACTTACCCACACCACCGCACCTGTCCCTAACTTTACCCTTAAACTTACCCATACCATCGCACTTACCCATACCACCGCACCTGTCCCTAACTTTACCCTTAAACTTACCCACGCCACACCTGTCCCTAACTTTACCCATATCCCCCCCATTATCTGCAAAAGTGTTTTGCAATACAATATGAACTCAATAAGTACATTATACTTATTTTTTGATGTAAGTACATAGTAGTTAAGGCCACCTAATATAAAGTGGGACCAAAAAATGTTTACCTATGTGTGTCATGTGAACATTAACCAAAATCAGAAAACCAGTAAGCTTAATTTATTTTTATTGACCTAACTTTAATTAATTTAAAATTAATTAAGGACTTACTACTTACACTTTAGTATGGGGAACACATATTCACTATTAAAGGCACAATATGTACGATTTTTGGATTAAAATATCCAAAAACCACTAGAACAATGTTATACATTTTGTTGACTTGTGTACTTACATTATCTTAAATGTTTCCAAGAATGTTTAAATCCAGAGAAATAAGCCATTTTAACCAGGACACGGACCGTGTCCGTGTGTCACCTGTCAATGACATCGTAGCCATGTTACCCTCGATTTCCGTAGAAACCATGGAAACAACAAAGACACTTTAATATATGATGTTTTATTAGACAGAAGAGCAACTGTTTGATGTTATATAGTTTACGCTAATTACGACATGGCGTGAATGCAGCATTATGTCAAGCGTCACAACGCCCCCCTCAGGATCGATCATATGACAGTAGACCGGAAGTAATGATATACAGTTAAAGCAGTTTAAAATATTAGTATTTTTCTAACGCACACCTATCGTTTCACTTCAGAAGGTATTAATTCATCCACTGGGGTTGTATGAATCACCAATGTGTGGTTTTTCAAGCGGCAGCCATTCAATGGCATTATATGGACTCACTCAGTTTGTTTTTATCTGAAGAAAAAAAGTCATATACATCAGGTCAGGGGTGCCATAAGAGTGAGTAAATAAGAGAATTGTAAAATATTTTCAGATATTTGAGTAACTCAGTTATTGATTTCTCATATATTCTGAATTTTCCACTGTCCATGCTTTGCTGAACAGTAAGAGTTACAGTAACAGCATTACCTGCATGTCAATCATTTCCCAGCATCTCATACCAAATTATTTTCACTGTTAATTTAAAAAGTACACGGTCCACTAGCATCCAAACATTCCCTTTATTTGTTGTCTTTTTATCTCAAATTGATGGATTTCATTACATACTGCTGGATGTGTAGTGTATCATGTAAGCATTTTTATTTTTTGCCCTCAATCTCAGTGTCCATGCACCACAAATCAGTATCCAGCCGAAGCTTCTTGCTCTGCTTCAGTCAAGAAGCACTTGAAAAGGGCTGAGATAAGAGACAGGTGTGTGAGAGTTTAGTCAGTAAGCGTATTCACCAGAGACCCGCAGAACATGGATTTGAGGGGGAGAAAGAGGCAGCGGATTGTTTTGGAGTGTTCTTGTTTTAAGGTTACACAATGTGCCCGTCTTCAGAAGGTCATCATAAGACTCCGACATCTCCCCGAGGCACGTGAACCAGGCTTGTTTTGCGCATGATGTCCACTGATCCGGCTCGCCAGTACATCAACCTGCTGAAGCCGTGTGCCCAAAGGCTTTTCTGATTCTTCCTTGAAACTCTGGACCTCACAAACCTGCTCCGGGGAAGCAGTCGAAATTCACGATTCGAAATACTGTACATAGCAGAATTCCTATTTGAGTGTATTTCTCGTAAATCTTCCAATTATTTATGCATCAAAACAGCAGCCATGCTGCAGTCATGCATTCGTTCACTTTTCAAACTCTCTTTCATGCTGATCACAAAGAGAAGTTCTAATGATTTACTGTCCTTGATGCTGAAAGCACTTCAGCTGCCCGTTACATTTTTACACAATAAAGCACATGTGCCATCAAGGCCTTCAGACACCTGCTATTTGGCTCCAGCCAGCCTTTCCACAGTTCTAATAACACGCCTTGAAATGTTGTAATTATCAATTTGAATATTGTATACAGTATATCGGTTTGGAATAAAGTGGGCCTAAAAAGCTTTGACACTTAAATGTCACGGCAATATCCAGTATAACAAAATATCAAATTAAGTGGCATTAATGTTAATAATCATTGAGATACTATTATAGCTTTTATTAATCTTTTGAAATTTGTTTTTATTTTTATATTTTGTTTTCATTTTAATTTTAGTTCGTTGTAATTTTGTTGTATTTTTGTCACTTTTATTATTTTTTTATAATTTTAGTTTTAGTTTGAATTATTTTAGTACCTCAAGTTAAAGGCATAATATGTAAGATTTTTTATATTAAAATATACAAAACCACTAGAACAACATTATATATTTTGTTGACTTGCATTATCTCAAATATTACTACCCTCGATATCATATTACCCTCAATTTCCGGTATTATTTTGTAGAAACCATGGAAAACAAAGACGCATTAATATATTATGTGTTTTATTAGACATGTGAGCAACTGTTTGGATTCATTCATAGACGGAAAACTAATCATTGTTATATAGCTCAACACAGTTAGTCTTATTATTTAAATCTGGTTTTCTTGATTTACTGCTAGTACCATGTTTTACCATGCCTAATACTGATCTAGCTTACTGCAGTGTGCAACAAATGTCTTATAGTAGCCGCTGAGCGAACGCACAGAGTAGCATTATAACATAACTTTCAACACGCTCAAATGTGTCTAATATGATAAAACAGAGCTGTTACCCCACATACGCATGACGGGAAGAAGCGGAAGTGTTCGTCTGAGGCATAATAAAAGCTCCACTGCTCTCGAACCGTGTGTCGCGCTTGTATCTCATTAGCAATTTCTCCAGCGGCCTCGTTCCGCTCCAACAGCTTTCAGCCCCGCCCGCCCTGCTTCATACTACAGTAATGTTAATAAATCTTTAATACGTTAGCTCATCCATGAATATGATCTGTCGGATTCTTTTCCACCAGTTGTAGAGGTGAAGACGACAACTCCCATGATTCCACGAAATCAAGCTACACTTTTATTTTGAATAAGCGACCTCTAGCAGTGAAAATTACGTAGTGTACCTTTAAACTAAATGAAAATGAGAAATGTTACTTTGGTAACTAGCTGAAATAAATTGAAATAAGGGTAACACTTAACAATAAAAGTCCATTCACACCAAGGACGATAACTGACAACAATAAAGATATACAGTGCATCCAGAAAGGATTCACAGCTCACTTTCTCCACATTTTGTTATGTTACAGCTTTATTCCAAAATGGATTACATTTTCATCAACTTACAGGTTATAAATTTCACTGTAACTGTGGCCACTCGTTTTTTTTTTTTTTTTTTTTTTTTCTGTCATTTGGCCGAATGTTTTTTCTTGAGTAAAGAAAACGCTGTACTTATTCAAAGAATCAGTTCTTTATTTACCCTTGTATTGTAAAAAGCAGAGATGGTCCAAACTGCATGCAACTCTTCATTCACAATAGAGGTGAGTGGAGTTATGAGGTTTGACTGACAGTTTGAGGATCCAATGGAGTTACAAGGTTCAGTCACAAGCACTTTTTGATACTTTTCATTGGTTAAATATTTGCAAATCCCACAGACAGACGTAAAGGGTGACAAATAGTAATGATCAATACAAAATAAAAACAATTAAAATGATGAAATATGGAAATTCAAGGTTTCCACCCAACAGCGACAGTATACCGGTACTACTATGAAGTAGTAGTGAAAAGTGCCCATACCAGAAATAATTATGTAATGCACATGTTAAAATACTATCAACGACTGTTGGACAATGTGCTAGTTTAAATATGCAAAAGCACAAATGAGATCTGAAGATTATCAGTGAATAACAATTAAAATTTTGTTGTGTACATTTTTGGGTGGCACTCTAGTAGAAAAGTGTCTCTCTTGCTGTACTCTGTTCTGAATAAGCGGCAGTATCATCCGAAATTACCACAAAACCTTTAGTCATGGCTCGATAACCTTAATCTTGTCAACAGTGACACTGTATCCCAACTCCACAAAGACAGAATTAACCTTGAGATGTAGTTAATCACATTACCTATGAACACAATCCAATAGACAACCACAAAATGTCCACAAAATGAAAGATATAACGTCTACAATTTGCACAGAATTTCCCATCAAAATTCCATTTGCTGTTTGTAGGTGGCAATTGCACAATGTTTATTGTGCCAGACAAATAGCCTGACTTTTACGAATAAAGCACATCTATAATGAGCCTAATTTGCATAGAAAGGAGGCACTTTAGTGTTGAAAAGAATGACAGTGCAGTGCTGTTTTAACACTTTTAGCTTCTGGATAAACTAGCTTAATGGCGCTTAGAGTAAAAAAATAAAATAAAATGAATTTTCCCGGTTTCATTTTGAACTATTGCAGTACAATTTAAAACCTAACAAATGTATTTTGGTGAACTGTTATGCTTTAAGTTTTCAAGGTATAATTGTATCATGAATAACTCATTTATAAATTGTGTTTTTCTGGAGGCATACCAGTGTCATTTTACTATTATTGATATTTTATTATAGTATTTATTGATATTGTGTTCCTTGGTCATTTATAGCTTTAATTAATTTTTATTTAAAAATTTTAGCTTTATTTTAATTACTGAAAACTATTGTAAATGGTTTTAGTTAACAATAACAACGAGTCACACCACATCACATTTTACAGTCTGTTCATTTAAAGGAACTCTCCACTTTTCTTTTCTTTTTAAATTGGCTCATTTTCCAACTCCCTATAGTTAAACAGTTGGGTTTTACCATTTACGCAGCGCCTAGCTAGCCTATTTTCAGGCGCTGTGTAATATTCTATCATTGCGCCGCTACACCCATGGTACAGCAGCAAAGTTCCTTGATTATTACACAGGAATGAAGGTATAGTTCCTAGCCATATCGGTCTAGAAAATCACAACTTTTCATTTTCCGTCGGTCTTAGTACACGATGTAACTACAGAAGAGAAAAGTTTTAAATAGGAAAAATATTGAAAGTCTTTGGTCATTTTTGAGCGAGATGCTAACGGTCGAATCAGATTCAATGATTTATGTTAAGCTATGCTAAAAGTTCTACCGCCAGATCCGGAGATCGGCTGAATGGATTCAAAAACAGTAAAACTCAACCGTTTAACTCTAGGGAAGTTGGAAGTCAAAAAAAAAAAAAAAAATGGACTTAATGACCTTGACACACAGTCATGAGGGTCTGCGTGATTTCTATGATATAATTTCCTGTTTTGTTTTTTTCTGCATGTTGGTTTAATATTATTGCTTTAACAAAACCTATTTGTACTAGTTTCCTACTTTTAATGAGAGTTTTTCTCTTCCTTGTAATATCAGGACAACTGCGTCCCCCTGAAATTTGAGACTTTATGCCTTCAAAAAATCAAAATGAATTTTAATTTTGAAATTATCATAACATACTGTAGAATATTCAAGTGATTCTATGTATGAATTGCATTTGAATAAATTTTTGAATAAATGAACAGATGAGCATCATGTAATTGACTCAACTATGCAAGCGCCCTAGTTTTAAACCGAGTGCAATTAATACCAATTAAATCTCAATTAAGTTTGAGTCCGAACCTTTTATCCCCATTGCATATTCTCGACTGCACGTTTAATCAGACACATCTATATTCAAAAGCCAGAATCTAATTTGAAGTGATCACATTCTATTAATGAGGTTCATATTGCATTGGTTGCAATAATCAGCATGTGTGTGGCGTGCTGTAATAATGACATTAGAGACCTCGGCTGTTCTTTGTTAGGTGATTAATCTGCCATTTGTCACCATTGTTTTGCGCAGCTCTGGAAAGTAAATGTTGTTGACACACGGCTGCGGCGCAGTGGTAGTTTTTGTCTAGGCAGGCGCAGTGATTCACTCTCGCAGTCATCTGGCTCTCTCTCCACAGCAGTTCTGCCTCTCCCCACCGACTCAGTTTAATTAGTCACCGATGATGGTTGTCAGTGTTGCTGCGGCGAGTTGTTCGGCTCCCGTGGCGCTGTGGAGGAATTGGCAGCGAGCAAACATGTTCTGAGCTGAGGTGTTCTCATTGGGTGAGGGAGGAGATACTGAGATGTGAGTCCTGAGGGAAGCTTCCTTACAGAGGAACGGCGCTCGATGAGCTGCAGACATGAGTCAGGGATGCATGCTGAAGTCTATGTTGTAGTGTGAACATACATTTCTCTGATTCCTGTAGATGTTTGGTGCAGGAGAAGCAGAATGGATGAGGTTGGATAGGTTTATGTGGTGGGCCGACCTACAAGGAAAAGGGTCAATGTGAATTTAAATGATGCTCTTGTTGTGATAACAGGTCAATTTAACTATAATTCTGAGCACTATAATAAAAGTGTACCTTTGCTGATTTGCAACATGCTTTGTATTTTTACAATGTTGGTAGTATATGTAAATGAACAATGTTTACTCGTTCTCCGTGTGTCAGTAAAAGTCTGTTGGATGATGCGAAACACCATCCAGTGGACTTTTGACAGCTCCAGGGCTTTCGTGAAAACTACAGATTATACTTTTGCATATTTGTATCCCCGCCCACGGACAGTCAGATCGACAGAGGTTTATTAACAGAACAGTTATTGTAAGGGTAGTTTTAACACTGAAAATGCTATCATATGTTGTCTACTCTTTAAACAGCATTGTGATTTAAAAAAAGGAGGTTGGGCAAAAGGTGCTCTGCTCTCTGTTCCTTATCTTCCCAATTAACTTACATTTTTTGCAGCCTTTAGTCACTATACCTACAATGCAATGGATCCTTCACTGAAACCTGAAACTAACTCATTCGCGCCAAACGTTTACTCTTTGTATTCTTGCAACAATACAAGTCGACACCACTGTGGCTAAAAGTTTGCTTAGAAGTATTTCCTACTAAAGCAAAGAGGTATCTGACTCATATTTGGTCAAGCGTATCCACAGCAGACTTGTGGGAGTGGCCTTGAACAGCAACATGCCCAGTGCATTATGGGTGTTGAATTATTTTGCAAAAGCTATGCTATATAGAATATAGTTTGATTCAATCCCTTTTCTTTGCATGACACTACAGTGCAGAATGGCTCTTTCAGCATCAACCTGAACATTGTATAAGCATTTGTGTGCTTGTATTAAGGGTTGCACAGACTAGTCGATTATAATGCTCTGCTATGACGTTTTAAACTTGACGTCGACTAGACACTGATCATGGCCTATAGAGGGCGCAACAGGATAAGAAATCTTTGAAGTTCACTTTTAAGCTCCGTTTCCAAACTGTTAAAATGACAAATAAATGCATACTCTGAGAGTGCGCTACAAGATACACTATATTGCCAAACGTTTTGGGACACCAGCCTTTACATGCACATGAACTTTAATGACATCCCATTCTTACTCCGTAGGGTTTAATATGGAGTTCGCCCACCCTTTGCAGCTATAACAGCTTCAATTCTTCTGGGAAGGCTTTCCACAAGGTTTAGGAGTGTGTTTATTGGAATTTTTGACCATTGTTCTAGAAGCGCATTTGTGAGGTCAGGTACAAGAAGGCCTGGCTCGCAGTCTCCACTCTAATTCATCCCAAAGATGTTCTGTCGGGTTGAGGTCAGGACTCAGGCCAGTCAAGTTCCTCCACACTAAACTCGCTCATCCATGTCTTTATGGACCTTACTTTGTGCACTGGTGCGCAGTCATGTTGGAACAGGAGCGGGCCATCCCCAAACTGTTCCCACAAAGTTGGGAGCATGAAATTGTCCAAAATGTCTTGGTATGCTGAAGCATTAAGAGTTCCTTTCACTGGAACTAAGGGGCCAAGCCTGACCCCTGAAAAACAACCCCACACCATAACCCCCCCTCCACCAAACTTTACACTTGGCACACTGCAGTCAGGCAAGTACCATTCTCCTGGCAACCGCCAAACCCAGACTCGTCCATCGGATTGCCAGACGGAAACCCATTCCATGAAGCTCTCTACGCACTGTTTTTGAGCTAATCTGAAGGCCACACAAAGTTTGGAGGTCTATAGCTATTGACTGCAGAAAGTTGGCGACTTCTGCACACTGTGCGCCTCAGCATGCGCTGACCCCGCTCTGTGATTTTACGTAGCCTACCACTTCGTGGCTGAGTTGCTGTTGTTCCCAATTTTTTTCACTTTGTTATAATACCACTAACAGTTGATAGTGGAATATTTAGTAGTGAGGAAATTTCATGAATGGACTTACTGCACAGGTGGCAACCTATCACGGTACCACGCTTGAATTCACTGAGCTCCTGAGAGCGACCCATTCTTTCACAAATGTTTGTAGAAGCAGTCTGCATGGTGCTTGATTTTATACACCTGTGGCCATGGAAGTGGTTGGAACACCCAAATTCAATGATTTGGAGGAGTGTCCCCTGGATGCTCATTGATCGGGAGAACATACATTTTAAACAGCTTATTGTACATCGTGCGCACACAGAATCATTCAGTAGCGCAGAAATGTATTGTCAACATTGTTCTGTGATTTATCAATAAAATAGTTTAGAAACTGAAAAGTTCTATTTCCTAGTAACTAAAACCCACAGCTTCACTATTAGTAGAGAGACGCTGCCAGGTAGAATTAATTCACATGCAATCGCTCTTACTAATCTACACATCTTTACTGTGCTACTTTCAGGGCCGTAGGAAGGGTTTTATAATAACAGGGGTCCCAAATGTGAGGTAGTTAGGGGGGTTTGGGGGCATGGTCCCCCGAGAAAATTTTGATTTCTCTGATCTACATATGTGCATTCTAAGATGTTTGAAGGCCAATAAAGTTGGATAACAATAGCTTTAAAACCATGTTAGTGGGCAATACAGTAGATTTTTTCTAACACCTGCTTTCGCCTCATCTCCATTATCTTGCCCTGTCTCTTTCCCTCCTAAAGCTCAACTTTGACTGATAAGTCTTTTCATTTTTCGTCTGTGTCAGTGAAGAAATAAACATAGGGTCAACTGATATTTATATGTTTTATGAACCATTTTCTTACAAGTTAATTAGCTACCAGGAAAGCTAGGTAACAAAGTTTATTAAAATAATCATTATTAATCTTGTACCTAATATGATGAAAACCGCTTTAATGTTTCTTGTCCTCCCACATTGGCAGGGTCAGAGTTATTACATACATGAATGCTATGTAAATTATGGCCGTTTCAAAATGGCAAAATTAAACAAATAATCAGGTTTTTTAGTTTGCCTGATTATTTTTGTCCGGTCATTTAACATTTCTATTCTAAAACAGCTGTCAAATATGAAAAGTTAAGTTTAGCAACTTGCAACTTATCTCTCCGTTAAAATGAAGTGTTGAGGCCGCGCTCAGCAGCCTCTGTGAACATAAAGCCTGCCTACTAAAACAAATATTTTGACATTGATGAGCGGTGACAGACCACACCGGCAGCTCAGATGAGGAGGTTTTGGTGCTGTGCAAATATCCTTGCAGCACTAAAGTAGTGTTCATGTTATATTAAGCAATTATTTCACAATTTATTATATGGCAGCGGCTATTTGCACAGTGCAAATAGCGATAGATTCTATTTACACTAAGTGAAAATAGCAATCTGCTATTTACACTAGTTATATTTATACTTATATTTATATTTTATATATACTAGTTATATTTATATATTTATACTTATAAATAGTGACAGATATTTGATATTTGCACCTCAGTGTTGTTGTATATTAAACAGTATGCAATAATAACAGTGTAAATGATTATATTTGTTAAAATGTATTAAATGAATATTGGGACTATAAAGCCCTCCTAAACCTACCCCTAACCGATAAACACGATAAATACACATTAGACATTTTATTTCAACTTTTCGAATATTTTCTTCATTTTTATTGAAAATAAATGCCTTTCCGATCTGATATGTGATGGAAAAATGGATTAGAGCGAGTTTGGCAAAAGGCGGATCCGAACCATTACCCCTATACCACTGCTGCTGCACTACTGCTGTTTTCAGTAGTTCCATCCTTTTGTCTGGACCAACCAGACGTCAGTGGGTGGAGTTAGTGCAAATAGCACTGCTCGGAAGAATACCCAAGTCCGGACCTCGCCATAGCTGTGCACAAGGCAACCCGCATTCAGTCTCAGCTCAAGGTTCAGGCTTATATGTTCATTAATCATCAGCAACTAGTCGACTAGAAAATCTGAAGTCGTTCAACCCCTATCTTGTATGCAACAATTCAAATTGCAAAAATAACCTGTTCTTTTTTCTGTACATTTAAAACCTTTTAATTTTGAATGTACAGATTAATTGTAGTGAATGCATATATTTGTCATTTCTGCTATTTGAGTCAATAAATCTTCCCATAGTGAGTTTTTAAATTTTTTTTATTATTGAATTAGCTTAATGCTGATAATGAACCCCGCACATCCCATTTATTAAACACTTAGGCACTATATATTTTTCCATATTCACGTTCGTTCTGCATATTTCTGCCTCATGAATGTAAAAACTGCATACAGATTACACCTAGTCCTAGCTGTGGTATAACTTTCACTTGAAACTTTTTCACATTCCACAGTGCTTTAGACATTGATACTTTTTTATGTTATGCATTGTTTCAAAATGTGCTACACTGCCTCAAACAAATGCTGAGTCCCTTTGATCTCTTTCTGTCTTCGGCTCTCTCAGGTTTACATTCCCTGCAGAACCGCTATTGTTCTGGCCAACGAGGAAATCGATTACTGCTACTGAAACACAATCAGCGATTCACCGCGAGATGGAAAGCCAGCACGCTTCAACCTACCTCCATTCATAGTGTGTTTGCCATCATCCTTTAGAAGCCACACATTTTCCCTGTGAACTGCCAGCAAACTCAATTGAGTACAAGATGCTATGGAATTTCTGTTCAGGTACCTATTTTCTGTCATTGTTCAGATATTAATAATGAACATATAGTTCTTCAATATCCCACTGCTCTAACTTAGCTGAACTTTAATCATCAAACCCCAATATTTCTGTAAAAGAAAATACAAACCCAATTTGTTTTTTTCCAAATGCTTAGGTTTATTTGCTTCATAAAGATCTTGCTGTGGTTATGCGTGAAATTACTATTCAACAGTAAATAATGTTGAAGTTAATAATCACTTAGTGATAATTTGACTGTGGCCAGTATTATAAGCAATATTTGTCAGCACTGTATTTGTAATACTGTTAATTATTGTGAAAAGTAAATATAAATAATTTACATAGTGTTATCTGTCAGCCATTTAATTCGAATTTGACTCAAGCACTTTTTGACATTCTGTGTCAGTGATTTAAGTTCTGTATAAATATGTATGTGCGCCATGTATTGATTCATCCAAGTTCACAAATATCATTCAAGAAAGATGTATTGATTACATGTCAGTTTCATGCTGTGCTCAGTTGAATTATATATTTTTAATACATAAACTCTGTGTAAAGTCATAAAATCTAAGTTATGAGTTCTGACAGGCTGTTGTTCAGTGCCTTTAAATGTTTTCAATCATAACCAGGTTTTGATTAATGTTAATTTCACTTAATTTAGAATATAAAAGCTGTAATAATAGAGATAATATAACTTGTGCTAATAATAATTCATTAATTTTCAGGTTGACAGCCGTGCAGCTCAGAGAATGTACTAATTCACTGTCCAAAATTCATGTTTTATAATATACTTTCAACTTTATCTTCACTGACCACAGGTCTTGTAGCCCTCATAGAGATCCAAAAGTAAGTCTGTGTGCAGAAATGCATCATAATTATTATTATCATTATTATAATCCCGAAGCTTCTCTCATCAAAGCGTCATAGGAGACATTTGTTGCTCATTTTGCCCTGTCTTGTCGTTTTGTGGTTCAAAGAATTTAAAATTGCCCTTAATGAATTTGATGCTTGCATAGATGTGCAATAATTTGTAGCATAATCTGTTATACTGAGAAATGGCTTTCCAGAAAGCGTCATCCTGTAGTTTTATCCTGACTGCTTATTCTACACGTTTTTTGTTATTTCAAAAATACAACAGTTAATGTTGCATTGAGATTAATGCTGTATTGAGACACAAAAGCATTAAAAGCAGTCAAATACAAAAGTTAGGAAGGTCCTTGTGATGGTCAATATATGTTTGTGTGCAATGTTAAACACTGTGCTATTTGTGTGTGAAAGCCAAATTAACCGAAATAAAGCACTTCTAAAATGAATGAAAGCCGCCTGGTTTCTTGCTCTTATAGAGCTCAACTGAGTTTTGGAAGTAAAATCACATTCAATTCTCAGTTTTTAGCATTTAAATTATCATTTTAGTTTGCTGTCAAAACAAAGCTCAAGAATGACCACTCAAATGTTTAACTAATCACATTATCGTGTCGATCTCCCATTACGATGAATTAGTCAAGTATAGTTATTGTTGATGTGTTTTGGGTGTAATGTGCAATAAACCAATCAGAGTCTCATCTCTCCTTCCCTTTAAAAGCCAGTTGTGTTTGCACCATGGCGGATTCGCTATTTACATGGTGGAATTTGTGAGTGGAAAGACTTGAACGCTTCGCCAGAGAGGAATCCTTTTATTTGTAATATTTAAAAATGTGTGTGTGCTGCCGTTCATCCCTGTGTGTGTGTGATAAGCAGAGTGTGTGCATTGTGCACCCGCATATACACTCACCTAAAGGATTATTAGGAACACCTGTTCAGTTTCTCATTAATGCAATTATCTAATCACATGGCAGTTGCTTCAATGCATTTAGGGGTGTGGTCCTGGTCAAGACAATCTCCTGAACTCCAAACTGAATGTCAGAATGGGAAAGAAAGGTGATTTAAGCAATTTTGAGCGTGGCATGGTTGTTGGTGCCAGACGGGCCGGTCTGAGTATTTCACAATCTGCTCAGTTACTGGGATTTTCACGCACAACCATTTCTAGGGTTTACAAAGAATGGTGTGAAAAGGGAAAAACATCCAGTATGCGGCAGTCCTGTGGGCGAAAATGCCTTGTTTATGCTAGAGGTCAGAGGAGAATGGGCCGACTGATTCAAGCTGACAGAAGAGCAACTTTGACTGAAATAACCACTCGTTACAACAGAGTTATGCAGCAAAGCATTTGTGAAGCCACAACACGCACAACCTTGAGGCGGATGGACAACAACAGCAGAAAACCCCACCGGGTACCACTCATCTCCACTACAAATAGGAAAAAGAGGATACAATTTGCACGAGCTCACCAAAATTGGACAGTTGAAGACTGGAAAAATGTTGCCTGGTCTGATGAGTCTCGATTTCTGTTGAGACATTCAGATGGTAGAGTCAGAATTTGGCGTAAACAGAATGAGAACATGGATTCATCATGCCTTGTTACCACTGTGCAGGCTGGTGGTGGTGGTGTAATGGTGTGGGGGATGTTTTCTTGGCACACTTTAGGCCCCTTAGTGCCAATTGAGCATCATTTAAATGCCACGGCCTACCTGAGCATTGTTTCTGACCATGTACATCCCTTTTTGACCACCGTGTACCCATTCTCTGATGGCTACTTCCAGCAGGATAATGCATCATGTCACAAAGCTCGAATCATTTCAAATTGGTTTCTTGATCATGACAATGAGTTCACTGTACTAAAATGGCCCCCACAGTCACCAGATCTCAACCCAATAGAGCATCTTTGGGATGTGGTGGAACGGGAGCTTCGTGTCCTGGATGTGCATCCCACAAATCTCCATCAACTGCAAGATGCTATCCTATCAATATGGGCCAACATTTCTAAAGAATGCTTTCAGCACCTTGTTGAATCAATGCCACGTAGAATT
Organism: Paracanthobrama guichenoti; assembly: GCA_018749465.1. NCBI lineage: Eukaryota > Metazoa > Chordata > Actinopteri > Cypriniformes > Gobionidae > Paracanthobrama > Paracanthobrama guichenoti. Next base: position 14,467,932 of record CM031957.1, read on the forward strand.
AAGGCAGTTCTGAAGGCGAAAGGGGGTCAAACACAGTGTTAGTATGGTGTTCCTAATAATCCTTTAGGTGAGTGTAGGTGCATATTACTAACACGCCCTTTAAATAACACAAAAAATACTGCGCTATTAACTTTAGACCAGGTTTTTGTTGGACAATGGTGCAGTCGTTTTCAGTTGCCTCAAAATAGCAACGTGCCAACAATGCGCCTGAACACACCTTGTTTTCAGACCATGGGCGAACAGATGGATGCAAGCGTATTTGCTATTAAAACAATGTGGCGCTGGACGTGAAAATGATAGTACTAATCCACAAGAAACTGATTAATGTAAACTGTAACTGAGTATCATAAAACTTTCTACGGTGGTCACTGACGTCACACGATAGGCTGAGATGTGCAGCATGTGATCCAAGTTAGCCATTACACTTTCTCCAATGGTAAGAAATACAGACCCTCTCATCTCCCTATAATAAGACAATCTCTGGGGCAGAGGTCCTGCAGAGTTCAGCTCCAACCCCAATTAAACACACCTAAACCAGCTAATCAAAGTGTTATGAGGCATACTAGAAACTTCCAGGCAAGTGTGTTGAGGCAAGTTGGAGCTAAACTCTGCAGGACAGTGGCCCTCCAGGATTAGGTCCTGCTTTAGAGGCTCAGTAATTGGCCAATCTGAAGCCAGGTCCAGAACTATCCCTTTTATTTTGAGATAACTCAGAGTGCTTCTAAGGTAGATATTTGCCTGTTAGTCTGGAAGTATGTGCTTTCACAGCCATTGATCGCAGGCAAATTTGCACTGAAAGCTTGTCAGGCTTAATGCAGTGATTGTATATAGAGATGTTTAAAAAGGCTTTGTCTAGTGACAGTGACATCTTTATCACTGAGATTAACAGATCAAGTCTCTAAAGTGCTCGAAAACAGACAACAAACCACATCCTCACACATTGATATACTTATTCAAGGCCTTTGATAGCTTACTCTATTAAAGTGTTATGTAAATCTCCAGTGCATGTTTATTTTGAGAAGTATTTCTTGTGGTAAACTATGGGAACCCATTTTCAGCTCAAGAATAAAATGTAATTGTGCGATAAAGTTATTCTTATTTAGCTGAAGTCAGTTTAATGTTGATTCAGTGAAGTTCATCAAGTGAGGTTTACCTATTTTCAAGAGTCACATTGTGAGATATACAGTCCCAATTATGAGAAATAAATTTGCAGTTGTGAGGTATTCAGTTAGGAAACCCCAATGGTGAGAAACTAAGTTACAAATGTGAGATATAGTCACATTGCAAGATATAAAATCACAGTATATGAGGGAAAAAAGTCACAGTTGTGAAATAGTCTAATTTTGAGATATAAAATCACAAATATGACTTTTGTTTTCCCATTTATTGACTGACATCTCTCTTGTCCCCATGTTGAGAGAAATCGAGAGTAAGTGCAGGGGCGTTGTGTGCACTGTGTATACATGATGGTTGTTGTAGTTTTGGACTAAAATGTGTGAGCAATTACTCATCTCACATGCACAAAAAAAAAAAACTGATTCATTATTCATCAAGATTATAAAAACAATGAAATGCAAACTTATTATAGAATATTATAGAAGCTGGAATAATTAAATATTTTAAATAACACAAATATACTTTGTATTTAATCTTCCTTTATTTAGACATTTATTAACCAATGTCTTTGCTGCTGACATTCCATGATCCAATTCAACCATAATAAGCAAAAATGACTTCAGCAATAAAAAAATCTTTTATCGTTTATCTAAAGTGTGTTGAACTTTCTTCTCCTGCATCCTATTCTTCTGCAATCCCGAAGGGCAGCACAGCTGAAAGGTTTGTTAGAGCTGCGCCCTCTACTGGACTGGACAGGTGTGAATTTGCATTTCCTCTTGCATTGGCACTTTTGGGGCTAGATGTACTAAACAGGGCAAATTAGCGTTAGAGCACAATTCCAAAAAAGTGGAAAAGTGGAAAGTTCTGTGCGTGATCTACTGACGAAATTAAACACAAACGTTTTTCATTTCCATAATGACCAATGCAATCTACCAAGAGCAGTGCAAATTAGCGTCTGGTTTAAGACTTGCTTTTTTTGGGGCCGTAATTAAAGGTGCAAACACCAGTAAATTGACCAGTGAAAACCTTAGTAAATCACCTTGTGTGATTCATTTAAATACTCTCCTGCCATTAATTTTGCATCTGAAAGGGAAACTCCTACAAATGCATATGCAATAAGGTCAGCCGCAAAAATAACCCTGTCCACGCCTTTTCACCGCTAAATTTCCACTGCTTGTCTTTAGTACATCCTCACAGTAGTTTTTTTGAATGCCAAAAGAGGGTTTACACTGATGCAAGCTGTTAGTAAATCTGGCCTTTGGTGTAAAAGGGACTTTACATTTGCCAAAAATAGAACGTTTCTATTTTTGGGCAAGCCCAGCCTATAGGTGAGAAAAAGCAATGCTAACGTAACGCATTACTTTACATAAAAACTAACTAAGTGGCACAAATAGTTACTTATTTAAGGAGTGATGCAATAGAGAGAGTATGCATTGATGTCACTTTCCCGCTGGAACACACCCCCCTCAGCCGGACTGAGTGGCAAAAGAGCCTGCTGCATGACTGGAGTAAGGGAAACTGCAAAAAAACGAATATCAGTTTAAACTATAGGTTGGACTCTATATAGTATACCTTACAACTTACCAAAGATCCAGTGATCCATGAATATTGACAGCCAGGAATCGTGTGTCGACGTTGGTGAAATACAGTAAGCAAATTTGCCTGTAAACACTTTATATAAATACAATATAGGTAAGTCTAAGTCTGGGTGATCAATGTTATATATATCATTATATCGTCCAGCCCTAAAACTTGTCTAGTTTATGTCAGTGTTTATTTAAAAACATCCTATTATCCAGAATATAAGATGGTAAATATTTAATTGATGAGTTCTCAATACAATATATAACAAATATATAGGGTATGAAATGATAACTGCAAATCCACCTTTCGCTGCCTGGAGTCCAGTTGTTTCTGTGAATTGCATCCATTTGCTTCTCTTTTGTAAAAATATAGGCCTACCTTAGATTTCTTTTCAAACCTATTTGTCCAGTCAATCTCAAAGCTTTTTCCTGTTTTAGATGTGTTTTGTGTGTTTTTCGCGGCACTCTAACACCCAATGCTACCAGTGTACATACCCCTTTATTGTAACTCATTACTTTTAAAAGTAACATTCCCCAAAACTGGCAGCAATTATGAGATGAGATAACGTAAATATGAGTGATATAAAGCCACATAGTAAGATTAAAAGTTTTAATAACAAGAAACCGTCTTAATTGTGAGATACAAATCACAAATATAAGAAACAGTTACAGTTGTAAAATATTTAGTCACATTGCAAGAGATAATTGAGCTTCTCAATTACGAGAAGCAGTCACAGTGTGAGCTAACACAAATATGAGAAACAGCAAAATATAAAGTCACATTGAAAGATATAAAGTCACTCTGAGATGAAGTCTAAATTATGAGAAACAGTCACAATGTGAGATATAAAACGAATATGAGACAAAAAGTCGCAATTGCAAAATATAGTCACAATAAAAGATATAAAGTCACTCTGAGAGATATAAAGTCCTAATTACGAGAAACGGTCACTATGTGAGATATAAAGTCACACTGGGAGATATAACTATTTCATTTGTCATCAGAAGTGGGAAAGTCCTAGTTCCCAGTAGGAACTTTTTTAAATGGAACACAACAACCCTGACTTCAGAATCCAGTATGGCTGCTCAGCACATCAACTGTAATAAACCAGTAGTAATATATTGTTTATTAGCACATTACTAGGATTTAATTTTCTGACCTGTGTACTGCAATGCAGTCAACTCGAGTGTGAAAAAAAAAGTGAGATATAAAGTTACTGTTTTTTGTTTCTTTTTTTTTCTTTTTTTATACTCTCAGGCAGGAACGTGTTTCCATAGTGTAAAGCTGTTCGATCATTTTCCATTGCAAAGGGCCCTATTTTAACTGCTCAACCATATGGTCAGTTTTATATTTGTTGGCTGAGCACAAGAAAACATTCATATTCCAGCCCCATCAGTTCAACACGAGTTCTGAACACCTCGTTTACCTTTATGTAACACCAAAAGGGCTTAAAATCACTCTCTGTGTTGCTAAAAGCTTTGAGAGGGCCACTTTGCATAAATATCTGCCTCTTCCACAAGGACCATTGTGAATTTGAAGGAGCACGTTGTGCTTAATCGTACCTTTCATCCTGACCAATGGCATTTTCATTAGAGTTCTTGAATTGAATGTGTTAATCTAAACGGGGGGAGTCAACAGGAGCGCTGGGACCGCTTTGTTTCGCTTGTCTTTTTAGCTAATCAAGTTGGCTGTTCATCATTAATCACCTCTGTGACTGTGTGGAATTCAAGAGCGGCTGAAGAAAGCTGCGACCTCAGACTCCCCCACAAGGTCATGAATATGTGGACAATGGCTTCTTTATTCTTCCTCCATTTTTTGTTCTCCTTCATCTGCTCTTCCGTCTCCACTTACTGATGCACCATGTAAATCATCCTCCATCATTGACACTTGTGTGATATATGTTTGGCCTTTAATGTAGTACTGAGAGATGTGCGCTGCATCTATCTTCCATTTCCCTCATGAGTTGGATAAACTTGCATTATCTCACTGATGAGCCAGCAAATGGCACTACTAATGAAATTTCACTTGGGTTTTGTCAGAGCTCTTGTTCCCCTGGGCTGCATTAACAATAGGCCTGAGCTAGGAAGCCCATGATTGGCTGTGGAGTAGTTGACTGGCCATCGGGCCATCGGGAGCACCTGAACTTTTCCCAATGAGCCGATCGCCAAAACCCCGCCACACCCCCACATATTAAGTGCTGTTTTAGTGGAGCCCCTGGGAAACAGATCAAAAGCCGCTCAAACAATAAGAGCCTGGTGCTAGCAACGCCAAGGTCATGGGTTCGATTCCCAGGGAAAGCAAGAAGGGTCGCTCTCAGGAGCTCAGTGAATTGAAGCGTGGTACCATGATGGGTTGCCAACTGTGCAATAAGTCCATTTGTGAATTTTCCTCACTACTAAATATTCCACAGTCAACTGTTAGTGGTATTATAACAAAGTGGAAGCAATGGAGAACAACAGCAACTCAGTCACAGTCAAGTGGTAGGTCATGTAAAATCAGCGGGTCAGCGCATGCTGAGGTGCACAGTGTGTAAAAGTCTGCAACTTTCTGCAGCGTCAATAGCGACAGACCTCCAAACTTTGTGTGGCCTTCAGATTAGCTCAAGAACAGTGTGTATAGAGATTCATGGAATGGGTTTCCATGGCCGAGCAGCTGCATCCAAGCCTTACGACACCAAGTGCAGTGCCGAGTGTCGGATGCAGTGGTGTAAAGCATTAAGTGTTCTCTGTAGTGATGAATCATAAGGGGGGATTATGGTGTGTGGTTGTTTTTCAGGGGTTGGGCTTGGCCCCTTAGTTCCAGTGAAAGGAACTCTTAATGCTTCAGCATACCAAGACATTTTGGACAATTTCATGCTCCCAACTTTGTGCGAACAGTTTTGGGATGGCCCCTTCCTGTTCCAACATGACTGCGCACCAGTGCACAAAGCAAGGTCCATAAAGACATGGATGAGTGAGTTTGGTGTGGAGGAACTTGACTGGCCTGCACAGAAACCTGACCTCAACCCAATAGAACACCTTTGGGATGAATTAGAGCGAAGACTGTGAGCCAGGCCTTCTCGTCCAACATCAGTGCCTGACCTCACAAATGCGCTTCTAGAAGAATGGTCAAAAATTCCCATAAACACACTCCTAAACCTTGTGTAAAGCCTTCCCAGAAGAGTTGAAGCTGTTATAGCTGCAAACTCCAACTTCATATTAAACCCTACAGATTAAGAATGGGATGTCATTAAAGTTCATGTGCATGTAAAGGCAGACATCCCAAAATTTTTGGCAATATAGTGTATGTACTTATTATAGTAATTGTAATAACTGGGTAATAATGAGGTACTAACCCTGAACCTACCCCTAAAGCTAACATTAACCCATGTAGTTTCTCAACTGCTTTCCTGTAGCTCAAACAATAAGAGCATGGCGCTAGCAACGCCAAGGTCATGGGTTCAATTCCTAGGGAAAGCAAGAACTGACAAAATGTAAAAATGTGTAGCTTGAATGCAATGTAAGTCGCTTGTCTGCCAAATGCATGAATATATATAATAAATATATGTTGTTAGCTTATATTAACCAGTACTTCCTTAGGTAAGTAACAGGTAGGCTACTGTAAAATAAAGTGCAAACCCTAACCGTAACTCTATAGTATGCATGTAGTTAATTAATATTACTCAGTACTTATTTGAAAGTAACTACGTCACTTTAAAATAAAGCGTAACCGTGGATTGTTCTGCTGACGAAAAACTTGAAATAAATCTTTCCAGGAAACAAACAACTCCAGTCAACATGAGCTATGGAAATAAGGGTGCTTTTTACAGCAGATGCCATTGAGAACACGGTACGTTTATCCCTCATAGTCTTGTTTTCATACCTGTCGTGGCGCTGCTCTGAATAAAATCTACACCTGATTAAACCGTGCGCACATCCAGAAGCCGCAGCACATGAGCAGCTGGACAGTGTTCCTGCACAGCGCTGACGTACTCGCTTGACGCTTTCACCGCTCTTGACTTGACTCGACACTTGACTTGTCTTTACCCATTTGAATTCAACACAAGCACAACATATGTGAACATTGAAGGCTCTGTGGTGAAGCTAACTGAAACCAGGTTGAATAGCTCCATGTAAACCGAAGTGTCGAGGTAAACTACACAACAGGTATAAAGATTTTCAGTACACTCACTAAAAATGACCATGCAGTTACTAAGGATATAGACATATGACTGTGGCGAGGTGGATGAGCGAGAGACGTGGGAGGAGCGAGCGAGACCAATGTGTGATTGAGAATGAGCATCATCTGCGAGGCACACCGGTCTCGAGTCCTCTCATGAGGGAGCTCGGAGGCATTTAAGGACGAGCGACACCAGTGAAGGACGAGAGAGGACCAGGCCTGGACTTTACATTGTGTTTTGTTTGTTTTATTATGTGTGTGCGTGGCAGCCGTCCGTAAGTGGCTGCCCGCATTACTTTCGTTTTGTTTATTTATTTATTAAAATCTTTTAAATGTTCGCCGGTTCCTGCCTCCTCCTTCCCTGAGCAAAGAACATTGCTACAATGGCATTGTTAATGTTATTAGCCTTGCATTATATGGGTAAAATAAGGGCAACAAGTATAGATGCTGTTTTATTGTGTCAAGATGTTTTTCTTTATACCATAGTTTATTATTAGTAGCTATTATTGTTGTTGATATTAGCCTATAGAAACCATAAAACCATGGTGATGAGCTTGGTTTTTACCCCTGAATTCTATAAAAGAACTGTAAAAAAAAAAATTATTTTGTGTAGATATATGAAGAGTTCAAATGCAAAAGCCTCTAAAAGCCACTTCTGTCAAAAATGAGATAACTAAGTGAATGCTCTCCACATATAGTATACGTTCATAACATACTTTCATAAATCCCAGCTTCAGCCCATTCAGAAGTACCGGTTCTTAGGTAGAAACCTATATATAGGAGCCTGACAAAAATGCTTACTTTAAAGAAAAACGTCAGACAGATGCATCTGAAGTCTTCATGTTCAGTCCTAATAAGATTTGTTACTGTCTTTAAAACGTGTAGGTCGGATGGGCTGAATTTGATTCTCCTTTTAGAGATAGAAAGAAGACCTTCTTATGAAACTATTTAAAGTAAACTCAAGGCAATCATATGTGCAAAAATTGTTGCTGTTTCTGGAAACCTGTTGCCTTTGACCTCCTGTTAATGCGTTTATGCTATTTAAAGTGTTGTAGCCTGGAATATATGTTATATAGAGATACACTACATTGTATTGCTATATTTGTTCTTAATATGGGCCTGTTGTTCCCCCATTGGTTTCAAATGAATCAAGTGTTGTTCAGATGTTGCGCGTCATTCTTAAAGGAGGGACACTGGCTGTGGTTTGTCCTCATATTCAGAAGAGGAACTGTGAATAATGCACTATTCTTTCTCTGTTCACTGGCATTGCTGTTGTACTCAGAGTTTGTGGAATAATGCTTCCATCTAGTGGAAGGAGTATCTCAGCACCCTGGATTTACTGGGAAAATATTTTAAACTCTTTTATTTAAATCTGTATAATAATAAATAATAATAATTATAATAATAAATAAAAATAACAATAAAAGAGTCTAAAATATCTTGATGTATATTACGTAAATGTATATTATTTAGGTAGAATTGCTAGATTTTGTGACTTTATCTTTAAATCATTGATATTCAGACCAAACAGTGATGTGATGTTGCTTGTAAATAGGCTAATAATGTTAAAATAACTAAAATTAACATAATAAATAGGCCTAAACATTTTCATGTTTGGTTCTGTTGTAGGCTACTATTTCCACACAGCACAATAGAGATTCATATGTCTTATAACAATATCCACTTTGTTGCTTTTTTACATTGTTTTTCTATGTAAGCATGACGGACGGCGTGTTTGACCTTTGCACTCGCATCTTTTCGCGTGTTTTCGCCCTGGAATAGTTCACAAAAAAAAAAAAGAAAATTGGTTCTTTTGTGTTCAGCAGACACAACTTGAGGGTAAGTAAATGATGAGAGACATTTTTGAGTGAACTGTCCCTTTAAATGCAAAACAATACAAAAAAAAAAAAAAAAATTATCTTGTTAATCTTATAGGCAACATGACCAGTTTCATTTAGCTTGAAAGCACATTCTTATGCCATATTCAAGAATGCTCACATTAAATGCATAGAATAACACTTATTAAATGACAGTGTATATAATAAAGTGTGGGTGTGCGTGTGTGAACGCGTTATGAATTATGCATGATTATTCTGACCTCAGTGCACTCTCAGAATAAAATGGCACTAAAGATGTCACTGGGATAGTACCCTTGAAAAAGGTTGTAATATGTATCATTTAGGTAATATGTACAATTTTGGAAATATGCACCTTTGAGGTATACACTTTTTAGGTACAAAGTACCTTTGGAAAGGGTACCGCCCCAGAAACCGCTTTTTACCTTTTTTTCTGAGAGAAGTTACTCAACTCCTGATAAAGTTTTACTCAAATTCAATGTTTGTTTGTTTGGGTTTTTTTTTTTTTTTTTTTTTTTTTTTTTTATTAATTTGGTCTAGTTTTCAAAAGTTTCCATTTCTCTAGACTGATTGTAAAAATACAATTTTTAATGTTTATAGAAATCCTATCCTTTCACAAGGCTTCTGTCCTCGTTCACTTTAATTTATTCCGACCATCATTCAATCCACCTTTTTAACAGCATGGCACTATTTCCACGAGTTCTGAACCTTCTGGACATTCTGATCACACTTGTATCACAAGCAAGTCATTCAAACCTGCTATTGGTTTTACATTCATTTGAGTAACTTTTTAAAAAAAAAAAGTAATGCACTACTTTTTAGTTGCAAATTTGTCCCCGCCTCCACTCACACCAGCTCAGACTACCTGATCCACTCTGTCAACTGTAGTAAACGCTACACATGCCAGTGTAAATATTGGTTTAATTCAGCCATATACTGTGTTTGAGCTAGAAACTGATTCATAAGAAGAGGAAGAGTGCATTATACAGGGTCGTCTAAGTCGATGTATCAGAATGGTGAAGTGTTTTATGTATCACTCTCTACAACGTTAGACACATAACGGCAATTGATATGATTAGACTTTGGCTTGACAACATATCAAACAGCTAATCATGTGTTTGCTAATGTTACACATGTTCCCGTTCACCATCTCAGAGTCAGACAGCTGCCTTCTAAAACTCAACATCATTGGAAACGCTTTGAAGTACTTTGAACATCATAGAAAGTCAGTGGAGAAAAGCTCCGCCCCGCACATCGACGTGGCTGGTTACATGTTTGTGACGATAGGGAACAGGGCAGTTTCAAACCACCTTTTTGAGACAAGAGTAGAAAATACTCAGCAATGGTAATGACTTATGAATTTGCATATGGTTTGTCTTAAAGCATATAAAAAACACCTCATAAATGTAAAAACAACATTAAAAACTTGATTTTCACGACAGGAGTTATTTGAAAGAAACTGGAGTATGTTATAAGCTATGCTGTTGAATGCAATACTGCAAAACTGTAACACCTGTAAAAAAAAAAAAAAAAAAAAAGAAGTTAAAAAAGAATGCACGGAAACATGTAAAAACTCCTCCTGAGGCACGAGTTTATGTATTTTGAGTGTGTTATTTTCTATACATTTTTTGTAGGTGTTTAACAGCCAGGTGAGAACATAGTAAAGCATTACTTTTACATAAGAAGTAACTAAGTAACCTACACTTTTAGGGAGTAAGTACACATTACTTTTAAAAGTAACTTTCCCCAACACTGCAGTATAAATAAATACATCAATAAATAATGTGTTTTGAGAAAATGCAAACATTTTTACAGTACTGTAGTGTAGGCTTTTAGAAAACCAATATACAATAGGCTACATGATGTTTGTAATATCCATCCAGTGTGTTATCAAAATGTATGATCATTGAGCACATGCAGAATGAACTGCTGTGACAGTGATTAACCAGAAGAATTAAAATGGCACTTTGAATCTTCAATGACCTGAAACTGGTTTACAGTTACACAACTTTTGATGAATAAAAATAAAAACATTTAAACCAGAGCTGAGAGAGATGGTCATGGTACTGTAGTGTTCCTGAAAGAAGTAATGAGACTGTCCCAATACCCACACTTTCTGTCTTTGCACTTGGCCCAAGTGTTTACAACAGCAATTGTGTGGAACTTTTGATTACCCAATGTGACACACTTACAACAATTTCAACATGCGTGCAGTTAAGTGAGTACAGTAGGCTATATGAGTTCCAGAACATGATGAATGATGGGATACATTCGGCCTCAAATACCACTGTTTTGAAGGAATAGTAAAAGTTAGTGAAAGTTTCAATCAACTCATAAAGACAGTTGTTGCAGCCTACTGGAGTATTGATGTAGCCTGCGGAAAGAGTCACTGAAAACCCCCCAAAACTAATGCATAGTGATGTTTCTGTACTTTAGTTTCTGTGCATTTTGAAAGTTGTTTATTTCTCTGAACACACTAGAATCTCTCTCAGAACAAGCTTCTGAGTCCACAGTTGCTTACAACAAAGGAACCCATGTGTTATTTGTGAGTCAGCCTACAGATTTTGAGTTTAGATGAGGTGCATATTTTGGGAAGACTTTTTTCCAGTGTCAAACTCTGTGTATATCAAACTATCATCAAAGGTTTCTTTGAACAAATTTGCTAGAATAAGGGAGCAGCAAGAGGATTGTAGCTTTGCAAAATGTCAGCGCTAACTGTCTTTCTTTACTCAGCATATTCTGTGTGAATAGAGATTTTATTGCCAATTTACTTTTTCTGGAAACTACTGCAAGAATATATTAAGACGAGTCTCATTACAACAGGCAAAGCTAATCAACAGTTATTAGCGTTTTTTGGAAATTTAATTTAAATTTTTGACCACAAGGTGGCCCCCGAAACTTTGAGTACTTTCAAGGCATGTGCCGAAAGACACATACAGAGTTTTGTAAAATATAGCATTTTACGACACCCAAAATGGCAGATAAGGATAGCTATACGTTCAACTCTGCATGCTGCATCGAATCTAAAGAGAGCAGTTTTGTGATTTTTGGCCAAACCGTTAAAAAGTTATAGCAAAAAATTTAAATCTCCTGACCACTAGGTGGCATTGCGCCGAAACTGTGTCGGTACCCCAAACGGCAACCTCCCCCAGTTTCTCTTGAAGCCAATACGGAAGTGACTTAAACTGCAGTTAATCAACTGGCCGCTAGAGACAGGCTCCAAAAAGGAGCAGAATCTCATTGAGCTCCATGTTAAAATGCCCAGATTTACAGCAGAAAAAAAAACATTTACAGCCTGGTACAAATTGTGGTTTTGGTCTATACAGCTAATTTTGCCCTTCATGACAACTGTGAGGGGGGTGAATTATTTTTTTTTTTTGTGTAACTCATTCGTTTACATTATATAAAGCCTTAAAGTTGTGCATAATTAAGGGCGTGACCACTTTGAGTGATAGGTGGATTGTCGTTTGTCTGCTGTCTGTTAGTCATCACGTCACCTCAGCTCCTCTCACGTCCCGACTCTTTGCCCATTTTCAGTTACCTGGGAATGATGCACGGTGACGCGTTGCCAAGATGGCAACGGCCAGCTCGATCCTACTTTACGCTTCAGAACTGCTCTTCAGAATCCTACGGGTGACGTCACGGACACTATGTCCATATATATATTTTTTTTTCAGTCTATGAGGTACCCTCAGGTCATGGTTGTCATAACACACACAAAGTTTGGTCAGAATACGCGTAAGCGTTTGGGGATATAGCCTCACATTAATTTTGGCGTGCTCTTTGTTGAATTGGTTTGCATGTTATTCAGTTTGCTGAATCAACTTGAATTTCATAACTCTTTGTCTGCATGGTCTTAAGATGATCTGTTTCAATTTTCGTGAAAATCAGAGCAACGGCCTAGGAGGAGTTTGAAATTATTATTATTATTTTTTATTCTAAATGGCAGAAAAATTTTCATGATGGAAAATGACGATATATATGGTGGAATCAAATTGACTTGAGCCAAGGAATCAGGGGAAAAGAATTTTGTTTCTAGCCTTATGGTTCAAAACTTAAAAGCACAAACGTAAGTGAAACTTTGGACGAGGGATTGAGTTAGAGACTTCAAATTTGCTCTGTCCTCTATTTGTGTGCCAAATTTCATAATGTTCCCGCAAGCGGTTCTATGGGTTGCCATAGACTTCCAGAGTGGAAGAATAATATAATAAGAACGCCAACCATTACAATAATATTATATTGTAATATAATATTCTCGCCAAGATGGAAAAATTAAAGATTTAAAAAAATATTAACACATTTCTGCATTGTATGAGTATGGCATGTATTGTATTGCAAATGTAATGTTTGTCAATTGAAGGACTTTAGCCTATGTTTAGTCTGTATGTCAAATTGTTCTGAAATAATGCAGTTGTGTGTTTTCGTCTGTGTTTTGGTTGAAAAATCTATCAAATTGTTTAACTAGTAACTAGTCCACAGGAATTTCTAGTCATGATGCCCAAATAATACATCTTAGTTTAATTAGTATAAAACACTTATATTTTAATTGACAGAATCTTTGCCTTAGTTTTCTAAATGTTTGACTGAATAAAATATATTAGTTGAATGAACTATACAATTAGTTGAGCATACTTTTAGAGTCAAGTTTGGGTTAACTAAAAAAATAGCAATTCAAGTAACATTTTGGAGAGAGAAATTGAGTCAATGTAAAAAAAGAAAATCTGTGGATCTGGTTTCTAAAAAGGGGGCCGTTCACATGACACCATTTTCAACTGAAACCGTTTACACAACACTGATGAGTTTTGGCTGTTCATTTACATCACAACGGCATTTTGGGGGCCTAAAAGATGCACACTTTTGAAAACAGGTTTCAAAGTGCAAGTGTTTGAAAACGATACCGTTATCGTCTCTGTGTAAACAAAAAGGCTAATTAGTGAAAACAGTGACATTGGCATATCGCATCTTCCTCTTCACAATAGCCCATAGATTTTCTATGGGGTTAAGGTCAGGCGAGTTTGCTGGCCAATTAAGAACAGGGATACCATGGTCCTTAAACCAGGTGCTGGTTGCTTTGGCACTGTGTGCAGGTGCCAAGTCCTGTTGGAAAATGAAATCTGCATCTCCATAAAGTTGGTCAGCAGCAGGAAGCATGAAGTGCTCTAAAACTTCCTGGTATACGGCTGCGTTGACCTTGGACCTCAGAAAACACAGTGGACCAACACCAGCAGATGACATTGTTTCATTCTATCCTCAATTGTCAATAGAATGGACGGTTAACGCTAATATAGTTGCGTACACTTAACTTTATTGAACACAACAAACCCGGTCTGTACTATCAGATGCAAAAAAACATAAGACAGATGGTGTCCCACTGATTACAGTCCGTGCTACAACAACAACCATCCCAACATCCTTTCTCTTTTTTTTTTCTTCTTCAAGTAACTTACAACCTGAAAGACAATTTGATCACAACTCAGAACAGCATGTATACCTTCACATATGCTTTGCATTGACTGGAAAATACACAATACAAAATTCTTAATGTATTAACATTGCAATTTCAGTAAGACATTATTTGTAATGTCTCCTTAATGCAATTCTAATACATATTCCCTTCAATTAATAAACTTTTATAACAAAATAAAGTGTTGTCTTTACTGTTTATCTTTTCCCCTCCTTTTTTTCAGTTGGTACATATGAATACAAACTGTAACAGCAGGTGAACAAATATACCAACTAAATTTGCCCGGAGTATGGAGGTGAGTATTAGTGGGTTACTGTACATTATCTTTAAGGTAGTGAGGTCTAGTCACTTTCCTTCCAGACTTTTTAATAGAAACAACAGGACTGTCTGCGTTTGGTTTTGAGCCTGTCACACTGTCTCTATTCACCTCTGCAGGCTGACTGTCTTTTCCAAGTCTCTGTCTTTTCCACGACTATGGTTCTGTCCTTCCTGAGATGTCGGCAGTTTCTCCTCAGAATGTTCCCTGAGTTGAGCTGGACATCATAAGACCTGTAGTCCACAGGTTTCACAACTGTCGCTTTTCTCCATGTTTTGTTATGTTCCTCTGGCTGGACACGGACTCTGTCTCCTTGTTTTAGAGGATCTAGATCTTTTGCATGCTTGTTATAATATGCAGCCTGACAGTTCTCCTTCTGAACAATCGCTGTGCTGGGCTTGCTTTGAACCCTTGCGATGGTGTGTTTCTCTGATCAAGCATGGCAAGGTATGGAGCCTTCCCATCAGCTTTTGCTTTTCTCAACAGCCGTTTTGCAGTCTTTACTGCTGATTCTGCCATCCCGTTGCTTTGTGGGTAGGCCAGTGATGATGTCTTGTGTTTAAATTCCCACTGTCTGCTGCGTATTGTGGGCCGTTATCCGAGATAACAACATCTGGAATACCGTGTCTTGCGAAATGGGATTTCAGCTTATGGATGACAGTGGTGGATCGTGTGTCGGGTAAGTTGTCCAGCTCCCAGAAATTAGAGAGGTAATCAACGGTGATCAGGTAGTTTCTGTTGTCTAAAGTGAATATATCCGTCCCCACCTTAGACCATGGGTTACTTGGTAGTTCATGAGACCACAGGGTCTCCTTCTGCTGTTTCACATCCATGGATCTGCAGATGTCACATTTCTCTATGAATGTCTTTATCTGATCATTCATCCCCAACCAATAAACACATTCTCTTGCCCTTCTTAGGCATCCCTCTATGCCCAAATGTGAGGAGTGAATGCGCTGAACAATGTCACCTCTGAGTGCATCGGGGATTACAACTCTCTCCCCCCTGAAGACAATTCCATTCTGCGCATTCAGTTCCTCTTGAAAAGAGTGGTAATGTGCGATGTCATGTGGCAAGTCTTTTTTGTTCATTCATCAAAGAATGTTGGCCAATCTGATAAGTGTCTGCAATTTTCTGTCTTTACTTGTTTCCTCTCTGATGCCTTGGAGTCTTTCTTCCGCTATATGTACATGCTGGACCATGTTTATGCTTTCAATCTCCATTTCTACTGAACTCTCTGATGCATGTTCGGGTAAGTATGAGTGGCTCAGTGTGCCAGCTAGCAACATGTCCTTCCCTGGGATATAAATGACTTCAATGTCGTATCTCTGAAGTCAAAGTAACATTCTTTGCAGGCGTTTTGGGGTGTTCAGCAGGGGTTTTCTTACTATGTTTTCCAGTGGCTTATGGTCAGAGTGTACAGTTACTTTGCGCCCGTATGTGTACTGATGGAATTTTTCCATACCAAAAACAATGGCCAAACATTCTTTCTCTATCTGGGCATAACCCCTCTCTGTCTGCGTCAATGCCCGACTTCCATAAGCAACTGGTGCCCCCTCTTGAAGTAAAGCGGCCCCTAACCCAGTCTCTGACGCGTCACACTGGAGTGTCAGTAGTTCATCTGGGTTGTAATATTTGAGAATTGGGGCTTTGGTGATGGTGTCTTTGAGCTGTGTGAATGCTTGCTCATGCGCATCTAACCATTCCCAGATACTGTCTTTATGAGTTAGCTGCCTCAGTATCTCACAGCCATCTGACAGGTGGTCACAGAATTTCGAGAGATAGTTTACCATGCTCAGGAGCCTTTGGACACCCTTGACATCTGTTGGACGTGGCATGTCTCTGATAGCTCGTGCTTTTTCAGGATCCACTCTGAGCCCATCTGCGGTAAGTAAATGTCCGATGTATGGAACCTCGCTTTTCCTCAGTTGAAATTTCTATGCATTCAGTTTGATGTTCTTTTCTCTACATCTAGTCAACAGTGCTCTCAGTTTGTCGTCATGGTCTTGGTTTGCTAATTCTAATGTCTCACCCTCTCCTGTGATGAGTATGTCATCAGCTATGACATACATACCTCGCAATCCTTGGCTTGGCTGAGTTTTCTTTGAAACACCTCTGGTGCAGGGCTGATGTCCATTGGCATCCTCAGCCATCTATATCTGCCGTACGGTGTGGCAAATGTGGTCATGTAACTCGATTCCTCATCCAGGGTCATATGCCAAAATCCATTTTTGACGTCACACACAGTGAAAACTTGTGCCCTTGACAAATCTGGCAGTATTTCGTCTATTGTCGGCAGAGGAAAGTGGCATCTTTTCAGAGATTGGTTGAGTGGTCTTGGATCTATACATATCCTGAGGTTTCCTGATGGCTTCTTAACAATAACAAGACTGCTAATCCACTCTGTGCTGCAGTCTACTGGTGTGATGATCCCTCTTCGTTGAAGATCACTCAGCTCTGCTTTAAGTGGTGACATCATCGCCACAGGGACCCTTCTCTTTGGCAGTTTGACTGGAGTTACTGTGGGGTCTGCTTCTATCTTATACGCACCCTCCAGACATCCATCTCTCTGGAACACATCAGCATAGTCTTTTCTGATATTATCCATGCTCCACATTTCATCTTTCCCGGTCTCCTTAGTGACAATGCCATCCACAGCCATGATGTCTTCATACTGGACTTTTACTAGATTCATGGCTTGTACTGCCCTGCTGCCCAGTAGCGGCACTGCGGACTCCTCATCTACAACCATGAATTCTAATCGGTACAGTTTCTTGTTTCTAGGATTTCTCAATTTAACTTTACATTTCCCCAATGGCTGCAGTGTACTTTTATTGTACATCACCAGCACTTTCTCAGTCTTTTCAGTTTGTGTATCTGGGTTTAACAGGTTGACAGGCATAATGCTACAGCTGGCTCCACAATCTAACTGAAACTTTATCTGTTCTTTCCCCAGGAGCATGGCAGCAAAGAGTTTTGGGGGCGGCCTCTGTTTATCCTTCGTCACAGTGTTGACTGTATCTACTGTTACACACAAGATGTCCTCATAACTTTCATCATCTGACTCAGTTACAGTATGCACCGTTTTTTCTTTCTGCATTTTAGTTCTGCACATTGTGGCAAAATGATTGTCTTTTCCACATTTTTTGCACTTTTTTCCATATGTTTATTTCTCTCATGCATTTTCCCGCAAAACTTGTAATTTACAGTGCTCTTACTTTTCTCTTTTCTCACAGCCTGTTTTACAGCGTGCACTTCCTCTGTCACTCGTCCTTCAATCGTTCTTTTGTTTTCCCGCGACAGCTCTGTTGCTCTGCAGATTTGCATACATTTTTCCAAAGTCAAATCTTGCTCCCTTAATAGTCTCTCTCTCTAAACAGAGCTAGATATGCCGCAAACAATCCTATCGCGGATCATAGAGTCTTTGATCTGGCCGAAATTGCACGTACTGGCGAGCATTCTTAAGTCCGTCACATATTTGTCAATGTTCTCATCAGAGCCCTGATTTCTGACAAAAAAAAAAAACGGTCTCGCACAGCTCTCTTCCTGTCTCCCCAATGAGATAACTGAAAACTTTGTTTCACGGCTTCGCCAGCGTCCACCAAAGTAAGATCCATATGTAACCCCTCCTGTTCGACTCGAACCCGGGTCCGCCGGCATGAGAGTCGGGCGCTCTAACAAGGAGGCTAAAGGCTGCAACCTCTAACGTCAGTCGCTAGAGCGTCTCTTGAGATCAGAGGAGTGAGGTTTACTCGCACAGCAACTACTAGCTGGCCTCCGTTACACATATACAGCGTGAGCTCTTCTTTTCACAATTTCTATGATTTCGCCAGATTAGTTGAGTCTAGGCAAAGGGCTTGTGGCGGTCTCAGTCCCAGAGCATTCTCCATCCGCTCTGCACCTGAGCTCTCCGCTCTCTCTACCATACTCAGCCGGTGTCTTCCGTTGTGTCTGCTAATCTGTGTGCTTTTACTCTTTACTAAGCACTGCTGCCACCATGTTTCATTCTATCCTCAATTGTCAATAGAATGGACGGTTAATGCCAATATAGTTGCGTACACTTTATTGAACACAACAAACCCGGTCTGTACTATCAGATGCAAAAAAAACATAAGACAGGTGGTGTCCCATTGATTACAGTCCGTGCTACAACAACAACCATCCCAACAGACATGGCACCCCAAACCATCACTGACTGTGGAAACTTTATACTGGACCTCAAGCAATGTGGATTGTGTGCCTCTCCTCTCTTCCTCCAGACTCTGGGACCCTGATTTCCAAAGGAAATGCAAAATGTACTTTCATAAGAGAACATAACTTTGGAGCACTCAGCAGCAGTCCAGTCCTTTTTGTCTTTAGCCTAGGCGAGACGCTTCTGACACTGTCTGTTGTTCAAGAGTGGCTTGACACAAGGAATGCGACGGCTGAAACCCATGTCTTGCATATGTCTGTGCGTAGTGGTTCCTGAAGCACTGACTCCAGCTGCAGTCCCCTCTTTGTGAATCTCCCCCACATTTTTGAATGGGTTTTGTTTCACAGTCCTCTCAAGGGTGTGGTTATCCCTATTGCTTATACACTTTTTTTTCTACCACATCTTTTCCTTCCCTTCGCCTCTCTATTAATGTGCTTGGACACAGAGCTCTGTGAACAGCCAGCCTCTTTTGCAATGAGCTTTTGTGTCTTGCCCTCCTTGTGCAATGGTCGTCTTTTGGACAACTGTCAGGTCAGCGGTCTTCCCCATGATTGTGTAGCCTACAGAACTAGACTGAGAGACCGTTTAAAGGCCTTTGCAGGTGTTTTGAGTTCATTAGCTGATTAGAGTGTGGCACCAGGTGTCTTCAATATTCAACCTTTTCACAATATTCTAATTTTCTGAGATGCTGAATTTGGGATTTTCCTTAATTGTCAGTTATAATCATCAAAATTAAAAGAAATAAACATGTGAAATATATCAGTCTGTGTGTAATGAATGAATATAATATACAAGTTTCACTTTTTGAATGGAATTAGTGAAATAGATCAACTTTTTGATGATATTCTAATTATATGTCCAGCACCTGTATGTGTGTGTGTGTGTGTATATATATATATATATATATATATATATATATATATATATATATATATATATATATATATATATATATATATACTCACATTTTAAAGGGATAGTTCAGCCCCACAAATAAATAAAAATAATAATAATTCTGCCATAGATCATGTTGTTCCAAAACTGTATGAGTTTCTTTCTCCTTGGTGTAGCTACTAACAGGTTACTGACCAGTTTTGATCATGTTGATCATTTAGAGGCCTCTAATATGAATATATGATATAGCATATGGCTTAGTTTTAACAATACAAACGATGTGAGGAGACTGACTAGAAAAGGTAGCGCTCGCCTTAACTTCAGATCAGGCACACAGTTTGGGTGTTGGCACACGGAAGGATGTTACAGAAGCTTGGCTAATGATACCTCATGGGTGTGGTTTATACCCAAGGTTGAAGGGGTTGTGTTTTATTGTAAAGTACCGGCTTCTTTGTTTATTTCCCGCCGTATCGAAGGTGTCAGTTCTGAGGTCGCGGAGTGAATTGCTTTTCGGAATCCCACCAGGTAAGAAAGAAACAACAGTTCTCATGTCTGCAATGCACATGGTGCGTCTGTTCTGTAAAGGGCTGATGCAACACTTCTCTTTGCAGGATGACGAGATAACGCGTGAAACACTTTCTGAAATATGACTTTTGTGTGAACCCGTTCGCTTCGTTTAAGCACATTTGTTGTGATTTATCAACTGTTTAGTTGCAGAGTTGAAAATCGTTGGGGTTGACGTGTGGGGTAACGTAACTTGGTGAATGAAAAGCGCGTGGATGTCCTTGTGTAGAGCGGGCTATAATTCATTGTGCTCTAGCATTGGATACGAGCGGAATTTAATAGCCAAATTCAAACACAGCCCAATGAACACAAGGCCACAAAGGTGAATTGTGACATTAAGTGCTTTATTTTGCCAAAAGAGCGTCACATTTCCCTTTTTTCCAAGGTTTTAAACTGGTTGGTGCTGTTGCTTCTATCACAGATTTGTAGCTAATGTAGGCTACGTTAGTTCCCGCCCCGGCTTTTAGGTTCGAAGCATTGCTTTGAATGAGTTCTTTTTAGAACGTAGAGGAACCGATTTGCAAAACACGTGACACTCTCTCGACATTTACAACAGTAAATTTACAAGACTACATTTAGTTTTTTTCTAGAGGTTCGTTAAAACGAATTGAACGTCTCACACAGAGGAGCCACGCGCCACCGGACAATCCGCATTGTTTTGTTTCTGTTTGGGGCGCGTGAGTGACGGGCGTCGCTTTATTATGACGTTTGAAAATGCGGGAAATTTGTTTTGCTTTTTCACTCGTCGTCTTTCTGCAAAATTAATCTTTCTGAGGAAGACATAGGCCAGTTGTTTACGTTTTATTTCATACGTAAATTTTAGATGAAGAGAGATTTAGTTCACTCAATAGCAAGCCATATTCATATGTAATACTCATGTTCATGTTTAGATGTCTAACGGGCAGATAGTGCATGAATTTAATACACAATAGTTTCCCATGCAAAATACAAAACTATTTACTGACCACTAAGTTACGCGTGCAGTGTGGCATTAGCAGTGCTTTTAACAACATTATAGAATGTAATGTTTAACATGCCATTGTTTTAATATGCGTTCAAACAGTGAACAATATTTCAGTCTTTAAACCTATTCACGTTTGAATGTAGAACTGCTGATCTGTAGTGTGCATTATATAACATTTAATAATTTATTGCTTAAAGTTATTAAAGTGTTGTCATTCTGACTACAGTGATATGACTGTTTACAAAGCGTCCTCATATCTATATCAGAAATAATGTCATCTGGGGGTATTCCAGAAAGCAGGTTATGTGACATACATGAGTATGTTTAAGGCTAAGCAAGCGGATAACCTCATCTTTCGGTTCCAAAAACGGAGGTAACTTTCAGGGTATGTAAGTAGCCATAGCAACTCACTCTCTGAACATAACCTGCTCCGAGCAGTTCATGTTCCAGGGTTAGTTTGCTTAAGAGGTATGTTATACACTCACCTAAAGGATTATTAGGAACACCTGTTCAATTTCTCATTAATGCAATTATCTAATCAACCAATCACATAGCAGTTGCTTCAGTGCATTTAGGGGTGTGGTCCTGGTCAAGACAATCTCCTGAACTCCAAACTGAATGTCAGAATGGGAAAGAAAGGTGATTTAAGCAATTTTGAGCGTGGCATGGTTGTTAATGCCAGACGGGCCGGTCTGAGTATTTCCCAATCTGCTCAGTTACTGGGATTTTCACGCACAACCATTTCTAGGGTTTACAAAGAATGGTGTGAAAAGGGAAAAACATCCAGTATGCGGCAGTCCTGTGGGCGAAAATGCCTTGTTGATGCTAGAGGTCAGAGGAGAATGGGCCGACTGATTCAAGCTGATAGAAGAGCAACTTTGACTGAAATAACCACTCGTTACAACCGAGGTATGCAGCAAAGCATTTGTGAAGCCACAACACGCGCAACCTTGAGGCGGATGGGCTACAACAGCAGAAGACCCCCACCGTGTACCACTCATCTCCACTACAAATAGGAAAAAGAGGCTACAATTTGCACGAGCTCACCAAAATTGGACAGTTGAAAAATGTTGCCTGGTCTGATGAGTCTCGATTTCTGTTGAGACATTCAGATGGTAGAGTCAGAATTTGGCGTAAACCGAATGAGAACATGGATCCATCATGCCTTGTTACCACTGTGCAGGCTGGTGGTGGTGGTGGTGTAATGGTGTGGGGGATGTTTTCTTGGCACACTTTAGGCCTCTTAGTGCCAATTGGGCATCGTTTAAATGCCACGGCCTACCTGAGCATTGTTTCTGACCATGTCCATCCCTTTATGACCACCATGTACCCATTCTCTGATGGCTACTTCCAGCAGGATAATGCACCATGTCACAAAGCTCGAATCATTTCAAATTGGTTTCTTGAACATGACAATGAGTTCACTGTACTAAAATGGCCCCCACAGTCACCAGATCTCAACCCAATAGAGCATCTTTGGGATGTGGTGGAACGGAGCCGTGCCCTGGATGTGCATCCCACAAATCTCCATCAACTGCAAGATGCTATCCTATCAATATGGGCCAACATTTCTAAAGAATGCTTTCAGCACCTTGTTGAATCAATGCCAAGTAGAATTAAGGCAGTTCTGAAGGCAAAGGGGTCAAACACAGTATTAGTATGGTGTTCCCAATAATCCTTTAGGTGAGTGTATAGTTAAATTAATATAACTAAATGTGTTATATAGTTAGTTATATAATATTATACATTAATTATAAAATACTATAACAAGGTAATATTTAAATGTTAATTCAATTAAAATATATTTATTTTATTGTCATCTTACACATGGATCTGCATTCAATTAATTAGCATCAAACAAACAATATAATCCTTATTCTCAGTGAATAAATATTACTTATTAAACGGAAATGTTGAAAAAATGATTGCACAACCACCAAATAGGTGGCGATGTGCACTAAGTGGGTTATGTAAATCGCCATTAAACAAAAGAAGAGGAAGTAGAATGGCGTGCTTTTTCTTGGCATCTGTTTCCATGGTGAATCATCGATTCGTTGCTCTGTTGAGAACTCTTGTGTGTTAACCGGGAACATACTCTGGCTGCTTCCGAAACCTGGAAAATGCTGCCTTCGGAGGACACATTTAAAGGCAGAAAGGCATCAAGGCACGTCCGAATCCAATGTTAGCTTCACTTCCTGCCTCCTGAGATGCAACCTATCTGTTCCTCTATATCTTCATCTTTTATTCTGCAGGATTCTTCCTCAAACTCCATCTTTACAATAGTATGTCTGTAAGGTAGCATATATGCATCCTTCGTTGCCTTTGATATCCCACAATCCTGTGCGTTCCATTCTGTGACAGTTGAGTTGGGGAAAAAAGATGGCGTTGCGTTTGTTTGAGGGTCAGTTTGTGTGTAAATGTACTTTTTATTTATTTTTTTAACCAACATTTTTCACTTCTGATGTAATTTCTAGTGAGAAATTACTAATGTAGTAATTAAATATTTGTGTAGTTCTCACCAAATCTCTCTCTATTTTGCTGTAGATCATTAAACTGTTACGCTGCCTCAGAAGTCTGTCCGAAATCAGTTTCGTGAGGTGCCTTTCATGCACAAACACTGCCTTACAAGTCATTGTCTTCCCTCTTTATGCCTTTATGCTTCTCTCTTCTACACACCCCCCTTCATGTGCACGCGTACTAGCTTATGGAATAATTGGACATTTTTAAATTCACTTAAATTATATTTAACTAAGGAATCATAGTCTTGCATGTTAATTAACCATTACTGAGACAAAATATAGTAATAATCTTGTTAAAAATAATTCATGCTTCTTTATGCATGAATGAATGCATGAATTATATTGAATACTTTCACACATGCAGCACCACTATAACGTGACAGTATGAAACGGCTATTTTTTATCTACATTTTTACAAAATAACACATTAAAGCTGTTATTTGATGTGAATGTTTTTGTGTGATGAACCAATGAAGCAGTTTAAAAGGTTTTTTAAACACACAATTTGCACAGATTCCTGGAAAAGAATGAAACCTCTCTTTCCTCTGTCTTGAAACGCAGCCATGAACCACTGCAAATATAAATGGTCAAGGTGACCGTGCCCTAGTTTATCCCAGAAAATACACGTAGTGTTTAAATATTGAATTTGATGAAGGTTCAAGTATTGAATTCAGCAAGTAAATAAATTCTGCAGAAATCCACACTATGCCTTTAAAAGCTTGTGGTGAAAAGTTTATCACCTGAAATATTCCAAACTATTTCAATGTACTCATTGATTACGAAGGTTATTCTATGCAAAAGCTTTATTTGACCATTTGTTTGGACTGATTTGGGTGTGCGTGTGTTATGAGCGTTGCCAATTGGGAAAATGGAGAATGTTGTGTGTGTGACCATCACAGATTAGGTTTGATTTCATACTAGTTCATTTGATGAATATGTGGTTGTGTTCACATTGACACAGGAATTAGAGAACATTCACAGTGATGGCGTTCGTCTCTGTAGAGTTGAAGGGTGGTGGTGGATTTTGTGTTTGCTTTTCAGGGCACGTCGAATTTAAATTTTCATGACCGAGTTTTTTGTTTGGACAGTAAAACGGTCAGATCTGCAAATCTGGCATGAGTATATAGAGTGACAGGTGTTCCAGAAATCTTTTTGAGTTGCTTCAGTAAATCACCCGTCGTGACCCATCATGATGGGTGGTTTTTCATTGATAATGCCCTTAAGATTTCAGGAGACAAATTTAATGTTAGCATCAAAACTGTTAGAACACTATTCTTGGACCTGGTTAGATAGGGTGGAGTGTTGACTGGCCTGTGAAATATGCTGTTTGATTGGGCTTGATGTCCATAAAGGCGTGTAATAAAAATATTGAATTCACAAGTAGTTCCCATCAGTTTAATCTCGTTGTATATTAGTGCTACCTTCATTATATCACATGCAGTCACATCTCTCACACATACAGAAACATTCAGGAGCGCAGAAATTGTCAACGCTGTTGGAAGTAATTAAATTCACAGCTTCACTGGAAAGACACTGCACCAGACGCATGTAATTCACATGCTATCTTTTTGTTCATTCAAATTCATTTCAATAAATATAATCTTACCATGCTGCTTTATTTTACTTTAGAATTTTAGATCTAACAACTCATAGACAGAATAATTTATGAAATTTAGCTATAATGATTATCCATCCATTCAAATGTTTGCTGCAAACATAAATAAATAAGAGCTTTAACTTGTCGATGCTGAGAAGCAGCAATGGTATAAGCAGGGTAATCCACAGCTAGGTGCAACAGTGCATTAAAGCACTCCATTTAGTTTTGGGTTGGGTGCTTTGCCTCCATGTATTGTGCATTAAATTTTAAAGGGGATCTATTATGCCCATTTTTACAAGATGTAATTTAAGTCTCAGGTGTCCCCAGAATGTGTCTGTGAAGTTTCAGTTTCTGTGAAGTACCTCACAGATCATTTATAAATCCATGTTGTGACTACCCATTTCAAGAACAGGCTGTTTTCGGTGTTTTGCATGTGCCTTTAAATGCAAACGATCTGCTGTGTGCCGCCCCCTCTCCACACAGTGTCTCCTCATAAAATTCGGACTAAACCACTTGATTCATGATCTTGATTCTTGTTTTAGGATCTCTATGAACTTTTTGAAGCATCAAAGTGGTAGTTGCGTAGCTGTCAATGGAGGGACTGAACTCTCTGATTTCATCAAAAATATCTTAATTTGTGTTTCAAAGATAAACAAAAGTCTTAACAGGCTTGGAACGACATGAGGGTGAGTAAATGATGACATAATTTTCATTTTTGGGTGAACTAACCCTTTAACCGATTCTCACTAAACAATATTTGTACCACCCATTCCATCCAAATCGCAATAAGCTTTGTGCTTTGGTACTACTGATGAGAAACAAAGTCAGCTTTGAAATTCTGTCAAATTTATTATGAATAAAAAAATAAAATAAAAACAGTTTGGCACTCTTTAATGTGGCATGACCGATAGTTGAAGTGGTTGAGGAAGTGAACCGATCAGAATTGAATTGAGTTTGAAAAAGAATTATATCGAGAAATGTGTTAATACCTAGCCCTTATTTTCAACATTGATGATAAGGTTTCTTGAGCACCAAATCATTTATTTCTGAAGGGTCATGTGACTGGGGCAATGATGCTGATGCCATCAGTCACAGGAATAATTTACCTTTTAAAATACATTAAAATAGAACATTTATTTTAAACTAATGTTTCACTAGATTTACTGTATTTGATCAAATGAATGTAGCCTCATAGTTGAGTGTTAGTGACTTCTTTCAAAAACATCTTACCAACCCAAACATTTGAATAGTTGTGCAAGTATATCAGCAATTTCACACGTTGTACATTTGTTTTTTGCAGTCATTGTGTTGTAGTTTTACTAGATATACTCCGAGTACATGTGTCAGTTTACTCAGTATGATTCTGATCTAATCAGATGATCTCAACAGAAAGTTAAAGTCACCTGACCTGAGCATCATGACCTCACTGAAGAGGGGTATGTGTGTGTGTGTATGTACGTGTGAACACAATGTGACCGGCTGATGTGTTCAGATGCCTACCATTTCTGCCGGTGCTCTGTGATTGGTGGAAAATAGGGCAAGGCCCTCTCCCAGCCCACTTACTGGATTTACACTGCTTGACAGAAGCACGAGTTTCCGTGCCTGTGTTGCTATAGCCGTTTAAAGTAGATATGTAGGTGCTCATTACTCTTTAAGGTGATGAATGGCAGATGTTCCAGTATACCTTGCGCAATCATATTGCCACACAGCAGCGTTAGGCTGTGTGATAAGCAGGCTTTGTTCCATTACTCTCTCTCCAAATAAACAGCCCCCAGTACATGAATGTTAAAGTCAAATGACATCAACTAAGAATGTATTCAGAAGAGTGACTTAAAATGATTTAAAAATAAGACTATAACAACTTTAGTCATGTTCACACAGAAGCTGAATATGGTTGTTAGTCCTTTTTTATAACCAAACTCAACTGTACATTTTCAGGACTGCATTCTTGGAAAATTTGCGCTTTGTGAACGGAACCGGACTGGACAACTAGTTGTCTGTCATGTCATAAGCCCAGAACACAGCAAGCCGACGGTCGGCCGTCAGGCAGTTTTCGTGCATCAGCCAGCTAAGTTTTCTCGGTGTGTTTCGCACTGTCGGCTGAAGTTGGTTCTTGTCTTCAATTTTTCAGCCGATTCGACATGTTGAATCGTCATTTGGGCCATCTGATCATTCTGATTGGCTGTTCAGCTAGCGAACCAGTGCACGAGGAAAAAAAAACAGAAGTGACCATCTGTGGTGAGCGAGATTCTGAGCTGCTTTGTTTATATCTCTGTAGCTCTTCCGGGTTACCGCTTTGAATAACGAAAACGGACTACTGCCACCAGCTGGTATGGAAAGGTATTTCCTCTTACGCAGGCGCAGAATGGATGTGCTACTTGGTCGTCAGATGTGTGTGTCGGGGCAACTTTGGACTCAGGCGCTGCCGACGTGAGCCAACTCCGCAGTCTGCTTTCATCGCCACTAGTTGGTTGGCTTGGTGTGTTCCTTGCTATACAGTGTGAGAGAGCCACTCTGAGCTGCACAAATGTGTGACAGCGCGTTGCTGGTTTTCATGTGTGGTTTCTGTAACTTCAAAAGACTGCTATTTAAATATGAAGACACGAAAGAGAACTGTTTTCTGTACTGCTCACACATCCAAAGTGCGCACACAAAAAGCCTTCTCTCATATAGTGTGCAAAAACTGAACTGAGTTCTCTTTCGAGTCATCTTGAGCTTAAATGGACAAATACACACTATATCTATATCCTGTATCTAAATACACAGGCAATTGTCAAATAAATTTTAAATTGTAAGATGACAAATTTTAAAACAAATAAATGATCATAAACACAGTCTGTTTTGTCTAAAGTGAACGTAAATCGAATGAAAATGTGTATAACCTTATATATTCCTTGTGTATGTGTTTTTATTTTGTTTGTTCTTGGCATTCAGCCACAACAGAATCTAAATATGTTTGACTTTTTTATACACCTCATTGGAATCAAAACTAATCGAAATCAATAAGAATCGAAATCGCTAAGCAGAATTGGAATCGCTAAAATTCAAACAATACCCAACCTTAATACCCAAAATATGAAGTGGGATGAAAAACTACATTTCAATGCATCCATACTAGGGATGTGACGGTTAATCGCTTGTAGTGTATGTACACTGGCTCGGAGCAGACTCGGAGTGAGCGTTTTCAATGAATTTCTATGGAAGTTGTGAAGCTCAACTTCTATTAGAATAAACTGAAAATGCCTGCTCTGCTCCATGCCAGTGGACACGATGAGGAGGGGGTTTGTGTTCTACGGTGAGCAAGTGATATAATCGGTGTGCACCTGAACACTGTAACTATCGCAGCGTTTTTGTAGCTTGACAGGCATGGCGATTATGAACTGTCATTGTATGGGAGAAGAAAAAGTAGAAAAATACCACAGAAGAAAAGAAGTCATATGAGAATGAAGCAACTTTTATTTTATCTAGTCCTAAGTGTAAGAGGTGTTTTGTGACAGTAGGCAGTGACAGGCAGAAACCAGAGTCAAGAGAGCTGATGGACTGAATGCCGAAGCGTCTGACCACCGCAGCTGCTGGTTTTCACGTGACCTCACAGTGTGCTATTTGTGGCCCGAGCTTTGAATGAGTTAGTTGCCACAAAGGCATGCGACTCGTGCTACAGGCGGACACAGGGTTTGAACGCCTCCCCTTGTATTTATTATGAGTTGAGAGAGGAAAAAGGCTCCATCAAAAAAAATCATACCTTTTTGATACCTGGAGGAGCTGCTGAACTGAAGCCAAAGCTCAGAGAAAAGAATCACAGGATTTTGTATTCTGGGGATTTCCTTGCTCTGATATTTTGAGTTGGTAAGAAAAGGATGTGGAACTTCAGAGTGCTCTGATTAGCAGCCTCTGTGGATTTGATGTCTTGCTGTTTGTCTTATTTGAGTTTCCCATGAAACACTTTATTGGTTTTTGCTCACTAATGCAGTGGCACTAATTTATTTTTGATGCTTTAGGGTTTCACAGTGGCCTTTAGGGAGACTCAAATTTAATATGGTTATATCAGACTAAATTATCTTGTGATGTCTTTTCTTTCCGTAATTAACCATGAATATTTTGAATTAGTGTTTGTGTTTTAGCCATGATTACCAATGGATGAATCTAATGCAACCAGTCAAGAACATGACAGTGTCATATATACTTTTTTTTTTAGGACCTAAACATGCTTTTGTAAGCTATGATATTTGATGCCCAAATATCAGAAATGTATCTCTCTGTTAGGAGCTGATGGAAATAGTGTCCTGTTACTTGAAACTGGAAACTGGAAAAGAGAATAAGCTCACGTGTTTATTGTTGTACAGCATATTTATTTATTACATGTGTCTTGCTTGAATATGATCACTGACATTAGCAACACACTTGTGTATATAAAAAGATCCTACTGTAAAGTTCAAGCGATACCTCGGCTTAACTCCAGTCTGCTTTTGGCTTACAGCTATTACTGTAACGATGAGTAAGAAGAAGTCGCGCTGGTTGTGGTGGTAGTACCAGGCTCTCACATATCATCACTCTTGTGACTCTCCCAGGAGGGCTTATGTCAGGATCGTGCTGCTTGCATCATTTTAATAAGATGCTTATAGCACTTCATTTGAATACTTTATAACTATTGATCTCATAAAACTAAGGTAAATAGGGAAAAACAGTATCACTGAGAAACCGATACATTAATTAATAAAGGTCTAACAAAAGATTTTGAATTGTCTCACTAAATATGATGCAACAATTTATACACTTTTATTTTTAAAATTTTTAATTTCTATATTTAATGCAACAGTTAATGCAAGAATGCTTTAACAAATGATTTTAATTGAATGCAACCGTTTATCTTAGAATGTTTTGTAAAACAAATATTTTGATATGTTAAAGCTAGAATGATTTAGTGAACGATATTTAACTGTTGAATTCAGCAGTCTGCATAAGAACAGTATATACACCGATCAGGTATTTTGACCTAATATTGTGTTGGTTCCCCTTTTGCTGCCAAAGGAGCCCTGAAGTGTCGAGGCGAGGACTCCACTAGACCCCTGAAGGTGTGCTGTGGTATCTGGCACCAGGATGTTAGCAGCAGATCCTTTACATCCTGTAAGTTGCAAGGTGGGGCCTCCATGGATCGGACTTGTTTGTTCAGCACATCCCACAGATGCTTGATTGGATTGAGATCTGGGGAATTTGGAGGCCATGTCAACACCTCAAACTCGTTGTGCTCTTCAAACCAGTCCTGAACCTTTTTTGCTTTGTGGCAGGGCACATTATCCTGCTGAAAGCGGCCACAGGTTGTTCATGGTCTGCAACAATG
Organism: Paracanthobrama guichenoti; assembly: GCA_018749465.1. Taxonomy (NCBI): domain Eukaryota; kingdom Metazoa; phylum Chordata; class Actinopteri; order Cypriniformes; family Gobionidae; genus Paracanthobrama; species Paracanthobrama guichenoti. Next base: position 14,498,494 of record CM031957.1, read on the forward strand.
GACAGGGGTCAGCATGGGCACCCTGATTGGTCTCTGGCTATGCAGCCCCATATGCAACAAACTGCGATGCACTGTGTATTCTGACACCTTTCTATCAAAACCAGCTCGAATCAAATTCAAGGCACTGGTGCTCGCCTACAAGGCAACCCACTGGCTCTGCACCAACATACCTAAACTCGCTTGTTCAGACTTACACACCCTCCAGAAGCTTGCGTTCTGCAAGTTCTGCAAGTTCACCACTGTTCCTTCCTTGGACCACTTTAGATAGATACTGACCACTGCAGACCAGGAACACCCCACAAGAGCTGCAGTTTTGGAGATGCTCTGTCGTCTAGCCATCACAATTTGTCCCTTGTCAAAATCACTCAAATCCTTACACTTCCTGCTTCTAACACATCAACTTTTTTAGGACAAAATGTTCACTTGCTGCCTAATATATCCCACCCACTAACAAATGCCGTGATGAAGAGATAATCAGTGTTATTCACGTCATCTGTCATAATGTTATGCCCGATCGGAGTATAATAACTAAATTGTAATTGTAACCTATCAGAACAATTGTGCAAACTTGAACATTTGAAAATGTAGTGTTAACCTTGACTTGAGACAAACTTTAATGGACTGTAAATCAGAATAATAATCGCTCTCACTCTCTTGTTCTTCCAGGTCATTGGCACTGCAGTGAAGAGCTTGTGTGTGTGTGTGCTTGTGTCTGTCTGTGTGCTTTCAAGGAAAATAAACATGGTCCTTGCCCACCTAAAACTGTTTGGAAAGCAGCTTCTTCGGGTGAAGGTTGTCGACTGCAGCACAGAAGAGTCACGGCTTTCCCGATGCCTTAACACCTTTGACCTGGTGGCACTCGGAGTGGGCAGCACGTTGGGCGCTGGCGTCTATGTGCTGGCCGGGGCCGTGGCACGGGAAAACGCCGGTCCGGCTATCGTCCTGTCCTTCCTGATTGCAGCATTGGCCTCAGTCATGGCCGGACTGTGTTACGCTGAGTTCGGAGCTCGTGTACCCAGGACGGGCTCAGCGTATCTGTACAGCTATGTGACTGTGGGCGAGCTGTGGGCCTTCATCACCGGCTGGAACCTCATCCTGTCTTATATCATAGGTGAGAATGCTTCAGATAGCCCAATAATTTTCAAAATTAACAGTTATAACTATATGGCTGCACAATATTGGAAAAAAACTGACATTGCAATATTTTGTTTTTCTGTGATTATAAAAAAAACTTGAATACCACTGCAAATTTAATAGTTTCTCTGGATTTAAAAAAGACTTGAGGCTGTAATTGGTGCCAAAGGTTCTTCAACAAATTGTTGCGCAAAGGCTTTGAAAACGTATTTGTATTGTGTAATGTGACTTTTTTTCATTTTTTATTTAATACATTTGCAAAGATTTTAAACAAACTTCTTTCATGTTGTCATTATGGGACATTGTTTGTAGAATTTTGAGGAAAATAATGAATTTAATCCATTTTGGAATAATACATAACATAACAATATGTGGAAAAAGTGAAGCGCTGTGAATACTTTCTGGATGCACTGTATACTCATGTCGTTCTAGTTATAACCCATATCACCTGAACATAATTATAACGTTCCCTCTCTCAGGAACATCCAGTGTTGCTCGAGCTTGGAGTGCGACCTTTGATGAGCTCATTGGGAATCATATAGAGAACTTCTGCAAGCTGCACATGAATATGCACACCCCAGGAGTGCTGGCAGAGTATCCGGACATGTTTGCAGTGCTCATTATCCTCACGCTAACAGGCAAGCCATTGTCAGATTTCACAAATAAACTTCAATTTACCTCAGTTTATGTTCAAACAAATAGATATGTTTTGTGGATGTTCTGCAGGTTTGTTGGCATTTGGGGTGAAGGAGTCCGCTATGGTCAACAAGGTGTTCACCTGTATCAACGTTCTGGTCCTGATGTTTGTGGTGGTGTCGGGCCTCATCAAAGGAACCCTCAAAAACTGGAACCTGGATCCTAAAGAGATTCTCAACCACACATCTTTTTTAAAGTAATGAACTGTTTTTGTATTCTTTTATTTCAGAACACGTCTCAGTTTTATTTCAGATCAAAAAACGGTATTATATTTTGCTGAAAGTCACGTAGAGTTGATGAAACAGTAGTGACAGATTTTTTTTTTATTCCATATTGTAATTTACATCTGAAAGTAATGGATTATCGAAAAGAACAGTCAGAGTTATTAACAGAACAGTTATTAGCTATATTTCATTCCAAAGTTGCGAATGTAACTTAGGCGCAAAATTGCAATATCGCATAAAACATTTGCGAATAAAGCACCGTTTCCATCTAGTGAATCAAAGAGAACATAATCGTCACTTCCTGATAAACTACTGCTAAAAAATCACTAAGAAACATAGGAGAAGCCACCATATGTAATAATTTTCGTATATAATAAATTTTTTGCATCTCAATAAACTTGTCTTGCTGTCAGAGGCAGATGCTGCTGTTTGGGAACGCTGTCATGTAAGACAGTTCTAGGAGGCAAATATACAGAGCATCTTTGACAACAGACTTCTGAATGCATTTCAGATGTTTTGCGAACAAGATTTTTCCGCTGGTAATACAGTTATGCTGTTACATCGCAAAAGTCACTTTTTTTTTATGCGCATCGAGGAATTTATTCAGTAAATGCATTTCCATCGTAGTTTATGTATGGATAGAAAATGTATCCGACTCAAGCGCATTTATGCACATCTTGGTGTTTCCATTCAGCATTTTTTATGCGTTTTCTCAAAATGTGCATAAAAATAGGTGGATGGAAACATAGCTAGTGTAAGGGTAGGTTTATCACTTAAAATTGTATCGTACTTTGTCTACTTTTTAAACAGCATGGTAAAAATGGAACACTATGGCAACGGCTTTCTTGCCTGTACTCAGTGGCGTTTTGCTCCAGGGAGAACTGATAGAATAACAGTTTCTTTCAGTTTTTCCCTTCCGTTTGACCTAAAACACTGTGGTCATCCAGTTTGAAATGCTGACTACAAACACAGAGGTTGTGGCGTTCTCTACTCATTTACGATTCTTTGCAGCCTTTAGTCACTACCTACAATGCGCTGGATCCTTCACTGGAAACTGAAAGAAACTCATTCCCACTAAATGTTTACTCTTTGAATTCTTGCACCCGGGGACATTATTATGACTTAAAGTTTGCTAAGTATTTCCTAATAAAGCAAGGTCATTTTTGACTCTGGTCAAGTGTATCCATAGCAGACTGGTGGTTGGATGACAACATGCCCAGTGCATTATGGGAAGTTTTCCTACCTATTTGGCAAACTAGTTTTCTCTAGTTAGGTAGCACCAATTAAAAACGTTCTGTTGTATAGGTGTTCAAGTTTTATCGAAAGCTTTATTGAATTTCTTTACAGTAATTTAAATTGTAAAAGTAACAGCACTACAGCATTGAAAATCTGCTAAGATCTTAATGATAATCTTAATTGTGTAATGTTCAGAATGTAATGCTTCTAAAAATGTTTTTTTATTATCTTCTTTATTTGAGGGAGATGCTATAGCTTAGTTGTTTTGTATTTTCAGTACATCAGAGCCACTGCCGCCTGAAGAGAGTCTGGGTGTTGGTGGATTCATGCCGTTCGGCTTCTCTGGAGTTCTGTCTGGTGCTGCGACCTGTTTTTATGCTTTTGTTGGATTTGATTGTATCGCTACAACAGGTGAGTTTTTTTAATTTTGCATGACAAAAACTATTTAGAGATTGCTCTGAGACATATTCCAAAAAAATCACATTTTAAGTCAGGTTTTATTTTTGTATGGATGTGGTTTTTGTAAAAATCGGTTTTCATGTGGTTTATGAGTCAAATAAGCTGAAAAAGAATTTTTGCAGCCTGTCGAAAATAAAGCCCTTTCCTGTTTCTCTGCATTTCAGGCGAGGAGGTGAAGAACCCTCAGAGGGCGATACCCATTGGCATTGTAGCATCACTTCTCATCTGTTTCGTCGCTTACTTCGGCGTATCAGCCGCCCTCACGTTGATGATGCCGTACTACATGCTGGATAAGAACAGCCCTCTTCCTGTGGCCTTTAAATATGTGGGTTGGGAAGGGGCGACGTACGCAGTAGCTGTTGGTTCACTTTGTGCTTTGTCCACCAGGTAGGAGCTAAACAAATGTTATCTAACACAAGACCGTGTGTGTGTATTTGCATAGCATTATTTGTCATTTCTGTGCCACTATTGCCACCAAACAGGATTGTGAGAAAAATGTCTGGAAACTATTGGAAAACTCCTGGCACAAATGTCTACAAATACACATGCACAAAATCATACTGATAATTATTTAAATAATTTAAAGGGGTCATAGTATTTTTGAATTGAGGACTAAGTTTGTTTTTACTCTCTGTGACATGACGCCTTTAAAACTGTCATGCTTAAAGATGTGTGCAACTTCAACTTAATATATTTAATACTACGTTAAAGGGTTAGTTCACCCAACAATGAAAAATTCTGTCATTAATTACTCACCCTCATGTCATTCTAAACCCATAAGACTTTCATTTTATATGATAAACATATTGAATTTAAGCTTTTAAGTGCACAAGCTAACTGCATTGCATAGTTTGAATCTCTTTCTCTCCTTTAAACTAGTCTGTTGGGCTCCATGTTCCCAATGCCCCGTGTAATATGGGCCATGGCTGAAGATGGGCTGCTCTTCAAGTTCTTGGCCAACATCAGTGAAAAATCCAAAACGCCCATAATGGCCACTATAACTTCAGGCATAGTAGCAGGTGAGGACGCTCATTCAAACCACTAACAGACTCACTCCCTTATAGATCTCACAGTGATTGGCAGACAACCTCTCGAATTGCACTATGACTTAACATCTGTTTCATCCACTAAACTCCAGCAATGCCAGAGAACTAATAACCTCTTTGTGCTAAAATAGGCTTTATTCATGTTCAAATAATAGCAGAATTGCCAAAAGTATAAACTTTTATCAATTTAACATGAAGTTTCCATTTGAGGAGTTTTGATATTGTTTTGACATTTTAACAGATTGTGTATTTTTACTGACTTGTTGGTTATTAAATTGTATATGCTGCAAGAATATTTTTACAATTCACTATAAATATTAACTGTAATACAGAAACGGAACCCTTCAAAAGTTTGGATATTTTATTTAAGCTTTTATTCAGCAAGTAAACATTAAATTGATCAAACATGACAGTAAAGACTTAAACATTGTTACAAAAGGTTTCTATTTCAAATGCTGTTCTTTTGAACTTTTCATTTATCAAATAATCTTGAATAAGTCAGTTTCCACAAAAGTTTTAATTGGCACAATTGTTTTCATCATTAATTAATAATAATAATAGTGTCTTGAGCATCAAATCAGCATATTAGAATGATTTCTGAAGGATCATGTGACACTGAAGACTGGAGGAATGATGCTGAAAATTCAGCTTTGCATCACAGGAATAAATGACACTTTAAAATATTGAGAAATATTAATTTTAAAATAATGACATTGAATATATCACTGTTTTTACTGTATTTTTGATCAAATAAATGCAGACTTGGTGACCAGAAGAGACTTACACAAATGGTGTATTAATATTCATACTGATGCCAATATTAACTATTGTGCATACACTTGTTACAATTAATACAACTGCTGAATCATTCTCTTGCAATAAACACTCATCTCTCCACAGCGGTGATGGCTTTCCTGTTTGATCTGAAAGATCTGGTTGATCTCATGTCCATTGGCACTCTTCTGGCTTACACATTAGTTGCAGCCTGTGTCTTAGTCTTGAGGTACATCTTGATTTTCCTCAATCCAAACGCCCCATGATGCTTTGCATGAATTATGGGAGTTAAACTGTAAACAATCAGCAAAAGGTTTGCTCTATGAATGCAATAATAAGCATTTTCAAAAGCTAGGTAAAATTAGATGACATTCTACTTGCCCTTCAACCATCGATCATTTAAAAGGAAATTTAAGTGTAAACATATTAACAAATTACTAAAACACAGCAATATTATGTAATATACAGTGTCTATATTATATAATGCCTTAATTGCCTTAATCAAAAATGTTCATTAACTGTAACACTGAGTGATATTTCAAAGTCATATCAGTTTTTTTGACAGACAGTAAATATTGTTTTTTTTTTCTTTCAATTTAACAATTAAATATTAAAGCACCTGTGTGAAAACAAACCTGGAAATAGATGTGAGGTTTTAGGGAGAAAAATGAGAGATTCTTAGTGCATTTGGGATATTCTGGAAATTAAATTGGGAGAGCAGACCACAAATGCGCAGTATATGTTGTCCTTTTTTAGATGGTTACAGTGTAGTAAAAAAAGTTTTTCTAGACTGTTTAGCACAAAATTAAAGTGTCCGACATGTCTGCAGTCTGTCATTACAACACTGTATTTTTATGGGTGCGATATTTAATTGTATTTTCTTGATCACACTAATGCCACACTAGTTAATGTTAAAGTATTCATATCATTATTTTAGTATCATTGATGTACTTTTATACTTTTCTGTTTTGTTTCATTTTATTGTTGTGATTTTTTTATTTTTTATTAGTGTTTTGTAATGTCTATATAGTTTTTAGTTTATTTTAACTAGCTGACAAAGTATTTTATTTCAGTTAATGTTTATTTAAATTAATGAAATATTTATGTTTTAATTTAAATTTTGGTTAACAATAATAACCCTGATTCATATTCAAGATGTAGAGTCATATCTCTATCTCTCTCTCTCTCTCTCTCTCGCTTTTTCTCAGGTACCAACCGGAGCAACCCAGTGTGAATGTCCAGTATCAGAGAGCCAGTTGTCAGGAGGAAACGGAGGCTGATTCCATCAACGAGAGCAGTGCTAGTATCATGCCTGGATCTCAAGATTTCTGCACCCTCAGCAACCTTCTGTTCCCCAAAAGCAAGGAGCCCTCTCGTCTCTCTGGCTACACTGTTAACATCTGCACGAGTGTATTAGGTCAGGCGCACGCAGATGCATACTTAACATTAGGGGTGTAGCTGTACACGTTTCGGTACAGGGCTTCCGGTATGGTGCACATGTGTACTGAACGGTTCCGAATGCAATCTTTAACAGTAGGCTTGTTTTAAGCGCGTAACATACTTAAATCCGAGTTCCCACACAAACATATTAAGTATTATGTCAATTTTATCACGAAATTCAAACGATAAATGCCGCTTTGACACTCTTTAATGTGACGTGACAGATCACTGTATATGCACGTCAGTTCAAGCGGTGGCACGCGAGTGAAGGTGATCATCTCTTCCTAGTCAAAGAATAAACATGAATCAACAGCTGACGGTATGTTGAGGATACATTACAACTTACTGAAATGTATCATATGTCGTGTAATCGTTCAATCAGTGTTTCAACAGTGGAAAGACGTCAATAAAACCGCTTGTAAACAGTGTCATATAGCATTACATTTACCTCAGAAGTCATTCAGAGTCCACAGTTCGTTCACTAGATAGATGAATTCTTTCACTAAATATATGCACTATAATATTAGCCTATGTATATTCATTATATTCTACTTAACCTGTTAGTGATGTCTTGATTATTTAATATGTTTAAATGAATATGTCATGAAAATGACAGACACTGTGTATAAATGATTATATTTCAACAATGAATTGGAGTAAAAACATAATTTTATAATTAGATTTAGAAGTTAGACTGATGCAAAAACTGCATGTTTGCATACAATGTGTTAAGTGTTGATTTATTATATCTAAAAATATAAATTTGGGCTCTGTTATATTAAAGTAATGTGTAAGTAAGGGCTCCTTATGTAGTTTACACTTTACAGCATTAGCAGAGATCTTTTTGTTATTTTTCAATTAATTTAAGGACAGACACAATTTGTTCAGTAAACCACTATTTAATAATAATAATTTAAAAAAATTATATTTAGTTTTCTCTCCCCTGCTGTACCGTGACGTCAAAACCAGTTTTGTGTACCATTACACCCCTACTTGTTTACTTCAGTAGTCTTGATTACTAATTATTTTAAAATAAACCAAGTCAATTCATTGTTCATCTAATTGAGACCCTTTCCCTTCACCTTGCTGCAGGTGTCCTGGTGTGCGTGTTCTGTGTCGTGGCGGTTCAGGGTGGATTTCAGGTCTGGACTCTTGCGGTTCTAACAGCTCTGGCTGTAGTTTGCTTCATCATCACCATGTTAATATGGCGGCAACCTGAGAGCAAGACTAAACTGTCTTTTAAGGTAAATACACACATGCATGTACACAGAGCATTTTATACTCGCTTCTTGTAGTGGTTTGTAAAGAAAGGTGGGTGTATGTGTGTACCCAGGTTCCTCTGCTGCCGTTCCTCCCTGTCCTCAGCATGTTCATTAACGTGTACCTGATGATGCAGCTGGACAGAGGCACTTGGATGCGTTTCGCCATTTGGATGGCCATTGGTAAGCAAAATTTATGCAGTGATTTTATTTTATGCATTTACCAATTTAGAAATAATTGTAAAGTGAATTGCTATGAAACACATTTAACTTGAGAAAAAATAAACTGATTTAAGCTTTGGCAACTTATTGATTCTGTAATACTATTATATTATTTGTTTTGCAAAAACGTGAATAAAAAAGTAAACACCGTAACTAACACTCTCCAAGACCAGGTGGTGCTAATTTTACATTAATTAGACATTCAAAGACTTGTTTAAATTATATAAATGCATATTAGCTGAATGTTGAGTGTATTTAAGATTTTTTTATAGTTTTTGATTTTTCTATTACTAATAATAGAAAGGCAAAGCGTTACATTAGGTTTTCATATACTGTTTACTTTCTTTAAATGACTAGACAGAACTGTTACACTAATTAAGACTGAGAATGAAAACTTTTACACTGTCAATGTTAGTGCTGTCAGAATAAAAGTCACTTATTGGCCTAACAAAAAGCCTATCGGCCAATGCTGATATTTAAACAGTGACAAATACAACCACGACCAACTGCAAGAAAGAAATGCATTACTATTTCAACACAACTGCATTATAAAAAAAAAAAAAAATAGAATGATTAATTTTACTTAATTCTTCACTTTCGAGACTTAAAGTGGAAAGGAAGCAGTCAGTCAAGTTAACATTATTTAGTAAACCGATTTCCACTCTAATCAATTTATTTAACAAACATGATAAATGCAACCATTTAAAAGGAAAAAAAATATGTTTTGCTATAGCGCCTATAGCAGGGGCGCCAACGCCATCTTGAAGTACTACAACCTGTGACATCACTGTGTTTGTTGTCTTGCCTGAGTTAAAGATACAACAGTACAGAGACAGACTGTGGAGGACAGATAGTGATGAATAAAGACTGACACTGTGAAAGGCCACTATTGCATTACTTCTGGATGTAAAAATGAGTTTTACAGTGTTAAAGCAAAGGACAAGAGTCTGCTGCTAAACGGCATAAACTGCTGCTGAAACGGAGAACAGTCCTGCTCCGCTTCCCAATACATATTCAGACGCATCAAGATTTCCTTAGTTATACTTGGATAATACAATATGTTGCCAAAATGACTGTCAATTATTTAAAACGATCCACAACCATTAAACACTCGTTTGTCATTCCATACTGAAATCAACGCTGATGCGAACCGCGAAATAAACATTTGGTTGCATGTATCGTGTTTGTTATATAATTGGATTACAGTGGAAATCCATTTAATAAATAACGTTAACTTGACTGACCGCTTCATGTCAACTTTAAAACCTCAAGCCTATATTTTTGCAGAAAACTACAGCGAGATTTAAGTTGCTGTAGCAACAAGTTTTCAAATCTGTAAACTACTGTTGACAAAACTGTTAAGTGAACTTTGAACACATTGCGTTCCCAAATGCATATTAAACTCGCAGCACATGGAATGATAGAGTTCACTGTATTTACTGTGACTGAGACCCTGAAAACACCGGATCATGAGCTGCTCACTTTGAACATAGTGCTGCATATTGCTGTGAAACCCCCAGTGCAACAGGCTTTATGAGTATTTGATTGAACCGTCTTTTGCGATTTGATAAGTGCACTACACTATATTGTGAATTTGATTTTAGTTGGATTTACAGATGCTTTGCCAAAGCAATGAATGATGCAAAGTCTAGGTAATTAATGAAAAACACTGGAATCTCTTCTGCCTTATAGTTAGTTCACTCAAAAATGAAAGGAATTATCATCCTTTACTCACCTTCATGTCGTTCCAAACCCATAAGTCTTTCGTTCATCGAAACACAACCGAAGGTATTTATTTCTATCCCTTGACAGTCCACGCAACTACCACAGTAAAAGCCTAAATTCAATCTGTTCATCATATAAAGCAATCAAGTCTCCTCAGAAAATTTGGACTAAACATCTCAATTCGTATTGATTTTTTTTTTTTTAGTTTAATTTAAAAGATCTTCATTTGTGTTTCAAAGATGAACGAAGGTCTTACGGGTTTGGAATGACATGAGGGTGAGTAAAGGATGACAGAATTTTAATTTCTGGGTGAACTATACCTTTAATTAGTTTATCGCAACAAGGCATTTGTCGATCACTTGGGTTCCCAGTGTTGTACTGAGTAGCTCTGCCCACTATACAATACTCCTCATAACTGTATATTAAACATCAAATAAGTCCTGATGGATTGTCACTTTTTCACGTTTAAATTTTGTAAACTGCACAGGCTTGAATATTCAAAAACATGATACAAGACGATAAATGTACACAATAAACATTAATCGTAGACAGAAAACAAGTACAAGGTCATCTGCTGTCCTTAAATTACTTTGTTTCTTTCTAGGTTTTGTTATTTATTTTGGCTATGGGATCTGGCACAGCACAGAGGCAGCCTTGGCCTGTAACGACACAGGAGACAACATCGACATCTTCAAACAGACAGTGACAAACAAACCAGAAGCACCTGAGAAAGAGGCTTTCTTGAGCAACGGGATCAGCGCCGATGGAGGGGAGGGCAGTGACCCTTGAGAATGCACTTCAGATGACCTGTTAAGGATGCCATTGTGTGCTTGCTATACCAATGTATGTGACTTACGACAACCACAACATCCAAACACAAAGCTGCTATTGACTTTCAAGATGTTTCTCTTTTGAAAAACGCCTTTATGTGTTACTGTAGGTCTAAAGCACCTTTAAGCAGCATTACAACATGTGTGTGATGAATTCAGATTAGGGTAAAAAGTGAAGGACATCATTAATGATCATTATGGTTACGTAGGGATGTACACTGCACTACTAGAACAATCGGTTATTCCTTCATCTGATTGGTTTATTTTTATTACCTATTTATTTTTGTAGCATGTTGCTATCATGCTTTTTAAAAGGGTACTGGGAAAAGCATACATATCGCATTGTTACCCATAATCCCCTTTGTGGTGTGCGTTTTGTATGTTGAGTCCTAGGGATGCATTGATTACATGGTGTGTTAAAGCAAGGCTGCAGAAAAAACTGACAATTACACAAATTCACGAATTCAAGAAATTTCAATAATAATTTTACTCTTTACATAACGTTTCACTTGAGTCAAATCGGTTTCTTGAGGGTTTTTTTTATTTTTATGCTGCCAATCAAGCCAGTTGTTTCTTTCCCACTGCACAAGTTTGTAACTGTCCAGTGTCTTTTCCCACCCTTTTTGATTGACAGTGCTGATGTCTACTTGCACTGAAGATGACTTTCAGCGACTGATACCAATGGTGCCACTTTTGAGACCGTTGCCAAGCCCTTGGGTGGGAAATAAAGACCAAGGATCTGGGAAAAATCTCTATTCAGAGGGATTGTAATGCCAGTTTGTTTGGTCCGTTTCCTTTTCATTCAGCTGTTGTGCGCATGTTTATTCTCTGTTAGCTGTTGGGCAAAATATTTTTGTGTACAGTATTTTTGGACTTTTGTGTATTGTACTTTGTTCATACTTTAGTCAGTTGATTTGTACAAAAACAAGCCAAAGAATTCATGTTTATGATTGTTTTTATGAATGTCATCTCGTTGACATTTTGCATTAAAAACCACAACACAACTACAGATCTGCAGAAACATTGCATGTCATTGCATTTTCTGCAGTGTATTGTAAGTAATTGGAAAAGTATATATATTTGTTTGCTCATGTCAAAAATTAAGGGAATTGTAAATTTTTGTAAATATTTGCTGTTTTTCTTGCAATAAATTATTTTCTTGTTTGTAAATTAAGGTTCTCATGCTTTAATTCATGATATTCTAATATGGAGTTGGCCCACCCTTTGCAGCTATAACAGCTTCAACTTTTCTGGGAAGGCTTTCCGCAAGGTTTAGGAATGTGTCTTCAGTAAGTGCATTTGTGAGGTCAGGCACTGATGTTGGACGAGAAGGACGGGCTCACAGTCTCCGCTCTAATTCATCCCAAAGGTGTTCTATTGGGTTGAGGTCAGGGCTCTGTGCAGGCCAGTCAAGTTCCTCCACACCAAACTCGCTCATCCATGTCTTTATGGACCTTGCTTTATGCACTGGTGTGCAGTCATGTTGGAACAGGAAGGAGCCATCCCCAGACTGTTCCCATAAAGTTGGGAGCATAAAATTGTCCAAATTGTCTTGGTATGCTGAAGCATTAAGAGTTCCTTTCACTGGAACTAAGGGGCCAAGCCCAACCCCTGAAAAACAACCACACACCATAATCCCCCTCCACCAAACTTTACACTTGGCACAATGCAGTCAGGACCCAATCACAAGACACAAGAAATCACAAGATTTCCACTTTCCATTATAAATTCATATATGCACCGATTTTAAATCTTGTTGATTAATCAATAGATTTTTTAATGTCATTAACAATTTGGTTTGAAGGCATTGATTGCTCTACCATACTAAAATAGGTAAAAGAAGCAATATAGGGAGGAACCACTTGAGTTTCCCAATCTCAATCCCACTAGATTTGGATAGGCCAGAGCACAGAAAAGTCCAATTCTAAATGTGCAATGACTGAGTCGTACAGCAGAGGGCAGAGTGATGCAGAGAATGATAATTGCTGTTGAATGAAACGCATATTTGTTTAATGTAGCAAAATATAGTCTTGTGCAGCAGAGGGCAGAGTGATGCAGATAATAAGTATTGCTTATAAATGAAAAGGCAACACTGACCTGGGTAATGATTTTACCCTGTTTGTGTCATGAAAAAGCCTTATATGCTGACATGAAGAAACTTATCAAGGGTTCAAGGTTTGCCTGGTTAGCTTGAATCTGTTAGCTTCTGAGGGCAAAAAAAAAAAAAGTCTTTCTCAATTAATGGCTATTTTAAAGCCGGATTTGGCATGACACCAGCTCAGGTATCAAAAGGTCATCCTGTGGTGTGTCAAATTAATTGTTTTTAAATGATACACTATATTGCCAAAAGTTTTGGGATGCCTGCCTTTACATGCACACAAACATTAATGACATCCCTTTCTTAGTCTGTAGGGTTTAATATGGAGTTAGCCCACCCTTTGCAGCTATAAAAGCTTCAAATCTTCTCAATCTCTGCTCTAATTCATCCCAAAACGAATCTGTGCAGGCCAGTCAAGTTCCTCCACACCAAACTCGCTCATCCATGTCTTTATGGACCTTGCTTTGTGCACTGGTGCGCAGTCATGTTGGAACAGGAAGGGGCCATCCCAAAACAGTTGGGAGCATGAAATTGTCCAACATGTCTTGCTATGCTGAAGCATTAAGAGTTCCTTTCACTGGAACTAAGTGGCCAAGCCCAACCCCTGAAAAACAACCCACACCATAATCCCCCCTCCACCAATCTTTACACTTGGCACAATGCAGTCAGACAAGTACCGTTCTCCTAGCAACCGCCAAACACTGACTCGTCCATCAGATTTCCAGACAGAGAAGCGTGATACACCACTGCATCCGATGCTTTGCGTTGCACTTGGTGATGTAAGGCTTGGATGCAGCTGCTCGGCCATGGAAACCCATTCCATGAAGCTCTATACACACTGTTCTTGAGCTAATCTGAAGGCCACACAAAGTTTGGAGGTCAGTAGCTATTGACAGAAAGTTGGTGACTTTCTCCGCTCTGTGATTTTACGTGGCATTACTTTGTGGCTGAGTTGCTGTTGTTCCCAGTTACTTCACTTTGTTATAATCCCACTAACAGTTGACCGTGGAATATTTAGTAGTGAGGAAATTTCACGAATGGACTTACTGCACAGGTGGCAACCTATCACGGTACCATGCTTGAATTCACTGAGCTCCTGAGAGCGACTCATTCTTTCACAAATGTTTGTAGAAGCGTCTGCATGGTGCTTGATTTTATACACCTGTGGCCATGGAAGTGACTAGAACACCTGGATTCAGTGATTTGGAGGAGTGCCCCAATACTTTTGGCAATATGGTGTATATTCAATTTAATATCTCAATTAATATGTTTATCAACAGTTGGTTTGTCTTTGTTTTGGTTAAACTAAAAGGGTGTATTTAAGGATAGCCGTTAAACTTCCTGTTTAAATATCCCTGTGTGGGTGTGGTTTTGTTACTAAAAGGTTTGTAGGTTCAAAGCCCTCAAGCAATCACTAATGTGTCATTGAGCAATGCACCGATCCCAAGGCTCCATTTATAGCGTCGACTGTCCTCTCTGTTGTTGAGACTTCAGATGTCTTTTTTAAAGAATGCTGTTAATGCTTTTGGTTTTACTAGACTGCATTGCTGCTTTTATTGAGGAAAATCCACTGTGTTTCTTAAACGCCCCAAAGCAGATTCCATTCTTACTGATCTGTGCAAAATGTCAATAACACCTTAAAAAGAATCAATTTCATAGGTATTTGTTTCAAGAAGGCTATATTCGGAAATGAGATAAATAACAATACAATGCCCGTCTTTAATCTCAATTAAATAACTCTAGGCAATTCTTTCCGAAAAATAAGTATACTTCAAGTTCATTTTATGAAGTATGCTTAAGTAATGTTCAAGAATATTTTAATTATACTTTATGTAGTAAGTACTAATATCAATGTACTAGAAGTATACTTGTAAGTGTCCTATTTCAATACTGTTTGGGACTAAATTGGACCACTTTTTAGTATATAAAAGTATATGTTTAAGTGTACTATAAGTGTAACAGTAGTAAACAACTAGTTCACAACTGATTGGGTAGACATGTGGATTACTGATTGCCGACAGGTGGTTGGAATAACATAATGATTGGATAGATCATTTGAACGTGCTCCTCCCGACCTTTGTTAATGAAACATCATTTAGTTTTGGTTAGTTACTCATTACTCCCTTGTTAGTTTCCATAGTTACCCTTTCCTTTCACCCGTGTCTTGTTTATTTTCTTTGTATGCCCTGTGTTTAAATAGCACTAAGGGTATGGTTTCAGTACAGTACAGTTCAGTACGATTCGGGACGCTAAACCCTGATCCCGCTTGCCAACAGCACCCTTATGATAGGCGTGGTGTAGCGATCGACGTTATTCTCGCGCGAAGAAGAAAGCAACACAGTAAACAACAGTGGACGACATACAGCAGATCTTGTTCTTGCTTCTCGGCATGTGGCTGTTTGTCGCAAGAAGAAGACGTGCTTTGTTTGAGCCAAGGCTGCAAGGAAAAACACAGCCGAAAAAGCACTCGCAAGTGACTAGCCAACCAATCAACGTTCTGCAGTGAGTCTAGCTCCACCCTTTAGTACTGGACTACTGTGCTACCCCAATGGAAGATTGCCAAAAAAGTGGTACGGCACGGTTCGGAATTAGGGTACCATTCACAACTTCTGACAATGGAAATGGCAAAAATTGCATACTGTACCGAACTGTACTGAACCGTACTGCTCAGTGGAAATGAGCCATTAGAGGCTTACATGGCACTGTTTCATTTCCACAACAACGGCGTTCAGGGGGACGGGTTTTCTCCGACCTGTCTATCAAAATCATGAATTTGTGAAAACAGTGACATCATGCGCATGTTAATTAAATGTTCAGTTATAGGTGTGTAGTGTTTCTTTACAAAGTGACATCGCCAACTACTGGCCTGGCAGGAGAATACAGTGTTATTAATAATTTTTGTGGTTCTGTGTGAACAACATTGTCACCTGTATGCCAAAAAAAGGAAAACCTTCTTGTTTTTAGTACATCGTTGTGTAAACATAGGGTACAACATGGCTAAAGGCTCGGCGGAGTAAAAGGGTCCTTTGACATTATTTTCCTCTTAACCACTACTAAAATTTGCCTCAGCACAGGTTGGGTGTCCACCTTAGAGATAATCACCATATTTCTAATGAAACAATCATATTTAAAAATATATTAATCATATCATATAATAAAATATAATTTATTATTACTACTGTAAATCTATATTAAATTATTATGGGATGTCATTTAATGCTTTCAGAATCTTTGTAAAATTATTTTGTTTCTATATTTTATTCTATATTAACATTATTTTAATGACAGTGTATTTATTGAACAAAAATGTATTATTTTATTTATCAAAAAGAATAGAAAATAGTTCAGAATTTGCTAAAGTGATTGTTTTGAACACATATTAACTTAGACATTATTAAAAATGTATTATTTTAGCTAAAGTATTTGTACAAATAATGTGTGCCATTTGACCCATGCTGGTGAGCCTTTTACCCCACCCTCGCCACCCTGTACATTTATATGATTTTTAAACAAAATAAACCACTTTTATGATTTATTTTCACACAAAATCTGTGGCTCCATAAATGTTCAATACAAACACACACACATTGATTCTTGAGGTGTACGTTTAGCCCCGTTGTACCCTACCCTTAGTTTTGCAGTCATGTTTTGTCAGTTCTCATTTATGGATAGTGGTCATTTGCTTTTTCGCTACATTTTACATGAAACCATTTGAGTGTTGTGGATTCATAATAAAGACTGCTTGTTGGCACTTCTTTGTTTGCAAACCACACTGACACATCCCTGTTTCATTTCATGTTTTTCCCTCTTTACATAAGATTCAAGATTCAAGAGTTTTATTTGTCACATACACAGTTATATACAGAATATACAACCGGCAGTGAAATGTAAACAGGTCCGCTCCATGGACAGTGCAAATTCACAGTTAAAAACACAAGGAGGAAATTATAATAGAAATAGGATAAAAAAGTACTATATATATATATATAAAAATCAAGTAGGAAAAAAAAATAAATAAATAAAGAAGTGGAATAAAATAAGTTAAATAAACTGTGCAATGAGTAAACTGTAGACTTATAAATAACAGAAATGTACAAAGAATAATGTGCAAACAGGTTTATAACAGGTTGTTACACAGGTTTATAACAGGTTGTTACACAGTAACAGAACAGTGCAGTGCAATGTCAGTGTATCGATGTTTATCCTGAAGTGAAGTCACGTGGTGTTAAGTGACTGAGTTCAGGAGTCTGATGGCCTGGGGGAAGAAGCTCCTCCTGAGTCTCTCGGTTTTGGCCATCAGGTTTCGGAAGCGCTTACCAGATGGTACCAGCATGAAATGAGGGTTTGCAGGGTGATTAGAGTCCTTGATGATCTTAGTAGCTCTACCTTTGCAGCGTTTGGTGTAGACGTCCTGCAGAGATGGGAGAGCTGACCCTGAGATACGCTCGGATAAGCGCACGACTCTTTGCAGGGCTTTGCAGTCATGACTGGTGCTGTTCCCATACCACGCTGTGATGCACTGAGTTAATACACTTTAATAGAAAGTTTTCAGGATAGCTGGTGAAACCCTGAATTTCCTCAGCTGGCGCAGGTGGTACAGTCTTTGCCTGGCTTTTTTCACCTGTGTCTGAATGTGAGCAGTCCAGGTCAGGCCCTCAGAGATGTTTACACCCAGGTACTTGAAGCTGCTCACTCTCTCTACTGGTGACCCGCTGATCATGAGAGGGGAGTATGTCCGTTGCTGTCTCTTCCTGAAGTCCACAATCATTTCTTTGGTCTTGCCAACATTCAGAGAGAGACAGTTGTCCTGGCACCATGATGTTAGTTGCTCCACCTCGTCCAAGTATGCCGTCTCATTGTTGTTGGAAATGAGGCCCAGGACAACAGTATCATCAACAAATTTGATGATAGAGGTGGAGCTGTGTGTGGACAAACAGTCATGCGTGTAGAGAGAGTAGAGCAGGGGACTCAGGACACAGCCCTATGGAGCTCCCACACTCAGGGTGATGGAGGTGGAGATGAACTGGCCTACTCTCACCACCTGAGGCCTGCCAGTGAGGAAGTCCTCAATCCAGTGGCAGAGAGAAGAATTCAGGCCGAAATCCAGGAGTTTGGCGGTTAGCTTAATGGGAACTATGGTGTTAAAGGCTGAGGCTATAGTCAATAAATAGCAGCCTTACGTAGTTCCCACCTTTGCTGTCGATGTGAGTGAGGGAGGAGTGGAGGACATGAGAGATGGCATCTTCAGTCAATCTATTGGGACGATAGGCAAACTGAAGAGGGTCCAAAGTGTCAGGGATGGAGCAAATGGTGTTTTTAATGAGTCTCTCAAAGACCTTCATGACTATAGATGTGAAAGCCACTGGACGATAGTCATTTAGGCAAGAGGGTTTACTGTTCTTAGGGACAGGGATGATGGTGGATTTTTTGAAGGAGGTGGGGACCACAGATGTAGCGAGGGACTCATTAAAGATAGATGTAAACAACCCGGCGAGCTGATCAGCACAGGACCGCAGAACACGACCTGAAATACCATAAAGGGTTAGTTCACCCCAAAAAAATGTCATAAAAAAGGTCACCTTTATGTCATTCTAAACTGTATGACCATTTTTCTGTGCAAGATAAAAGAAGATATTTTGAGAAATGTCTTAGTTTTTGAAAAAAAAAAACAGAAGGGTGAGTAAATGAAGAGAGAATAGTCATTTTGGGGTGAACTATCCTCTCACTTTTGACTGAAAAAGAAAGGCACTCACAGCTTGTTGTATTTGGATTAAGGCTCTTTCAAATTCCAGGAAATCTGGTTAAGACCATTAAATCCATTTAAATATTTTTGTAAGATTAATTATGTACATTTATTTAAAAGTCCTAATCTAGAAGTTTGGCTCTCTACAGCAGTTCATTCTCTCGGTCTACTTGGATAGAATAGTAAATAAGAAAAGGTTTATATAAAGCCCAGTCATTTTTGGAATATCCTCAAGATGCTGTAGTGTGAAGTGGAAGAGTGGAAGATCATCTTGGTAATAATGTGAGCATGGTCGCATACCCAGCGCAGTATGAGCCTACACTGACCCATATGAACAGCTTTTATGTACAGGCCAGCTCAAATCTGTAACGAATGCATCTGCTGTGCACTGCTTCCCACATCTGCATATCATTATGAATATGGTTTGACATGTGGTAAGAAGGTTTAGGTGTGTTTTGCTGCTTCATTTGACAGATTGAACCCAAGGAGATCTATAAAACCTGGAGAGAGCTGTCAGTTAGCATTCCCATTCTTCTGCCTTTCTCAGCAGGATTCCCTGAAAATGTGTTATTTGAAAACTGCCATCGTGCTCATTTTGAACCAATCACCTGAATCATACTTGCCATGTGACAACACTCTGGAGCCAGAACAAATAGAAAGAAAAATCACATATTGACTGATATCACCACAGGAATGCATCCCAAAACCTTCAGTCTTGTTCAGACTGTTGGTCCAAATTTTTGATTTTTGTGTAAATCTGATTGGAATCCGATCATATTTAGCAAGTGTGAACGGAAAACATCACATGAAATGCATTTTTTACAAATCCGTTTTGAGCTATATTCATATGTGGTTTGAAATCCTATTCAAATCTCATTTCTGGAAATCAGTTTCAGTCTGACCGCTCTAAGGCTACATTCAGACTGTCAGTCCAAATCCAAATCCAATTCTTGTGCATATCCGATTGAAATCAGATCAAATTTAGCAAGTGTAAATGGCCAAAATGGTGATACATATCAGTTGATTTCTGTACAACAGACATTCAGATATTAGTTTTTCAAAGAAAGTGTTTGTTTTATTTCTCCATATCTTTTTAGATAACTGGTATCAATCTCAGACAGGTTTGTTAAATAGTCTACTTAGGTAAATGAAACCCATTTAAAAGGTTGTTCCACATTATTAAGCAAGTCACAGTTCGCAATATGGGGAGGAAGAAGAAAGATCTTTCTGAAGATGAAAAGCATGAAATGGTGCAATGTTATGGTAAAGGCATGAAAACAACTAATATTGTGTGAAAAATTGTCGAACTATCATAAGATTTGTGAGTAATTTACAGCACAAGAGAACTCAGTCAGATAAAGGCTTATTAACCCTTGTGTTATGTTGCGGGTCAATTTGACCCGTTTAGATTTTCTAGTTGTTGGAAATACTGGTTAGCGTATGTTTTTTTTTCTTGATATTTTGTGACTTTTTCTCATTTATCATCATGAACATGCAAGTTTCAACATGCTGGTGTTTTTGACATATACAAACAAAATTACTATAACATTCGTGATGTTCGCGGGTCAATTTGACCCGCATATTTTAACGCTCTAAGGCAACTGTACCGACCCAAAATAATAACATTTATTGGTTATATTTTGTTATTTAATTTTTTTACTACCTTATGAAGCTAAAAATTAGGTTTTCCACACTTATTTCAATACAGAAAAATATTTTGTCAGCCACAGATGGTAAAAATTACCTATCATTTATTTTTTCAAACTACCTGATATAATATTAAACCTTTGTTTTGTTTTTTTCTTGATATTTTGTGACTTTTTCTCATTTATCATCATGAACATGCATGCAAAGTTTCAACATGCTGGTGTTTTTTGACATCCAAGTGCGACAGCAAAACCAGCACCATGTGTGTGAAGTGCAAGAAATTCATATGCAGAAAGCACACGCTTGCTGTGTGCTCATCATGTCAGAGGTAACTTCTTGACTTTATGAAATGAGTTTACAAAACAGCCAACTTAGGAAAAGTAAATATTTTCATTATACAGCTACATTTAATTGTTCGGTTATGATGTTCTAAGAAAAAAAAAAAAAAAAAAAAAATGTATATATAAAACAAGTCAGCATACTGCTTATTTTCAAATTTTGTCAAAACAAAACAGTTTTAAAAAATGGTTAAAAACATTTTCATTAAATCATATCTTCAGATATATATTTTTTGGAATATTTGACAAATGTTAAAAGTTTACAGTTTGTACCTGAATCTTTTTTTTTTTTTTTTTTTTTTTTTTTATAGTGTGATTTTTGAGGAATTGTATTGAATCCAATTAGGGTCAATTTGACCCGCTCCTTAAAGGGTGTACACAGAAATCAAACAGTGCACAAGGGTTAAGGAAAGTTTCTGTCAAAAATGTTATTGTATTAAAAGGACAGCTATAAAAAAGCCACTGAGCAGCAAACTTGAAGCTGCTGGTGTCTCTGGAGTCTCAAGAGCCTCTCCATGCAGGCTGGAAAGGTTGAATTTCAGCCACTTCTAACCAAAGCTCAAAGAGAAACGTTTATAGTGGGTTTAGAAATACATTTTCAAACAGTTTTATCGCTGTGCTGTTTTTTGTAGCATGGGATAATGTGTTGTCCTGAATGAAAATCCTTTAATTTTAGAAGGCACAATCCTTCTTTTTATACCATAGCAGAAAATGGTCAGTTATAAACTCCACATATCTTTCAGAAGTCATTTTGACACTCTCAGAGACCTTCCATATCACTTCCCAATATTCCAGCACAAATCATCACCCGCAAGCTCCTTGTTGACGTCATAGTCTTGTTGGAAGCAAGTGCACCGAAAAGTCCTGAAAAGTAAAGCCAAAACGTTTCAGTCGCTTCGGTCCCAGTATAGCTCATAAACCCCGCCCTCTCCATGTAATCTAATGGGACGTGAGGCAAACTAAACAATTAAATTACACTTCAAATAAATATTTTTTCCAAAGATGGTTTCTCTAATTTGAGGTCGTTTTTATTACGCTGATTTAAATTCAAATGTTCGTTTTTCAAATAAGTTTGGTTTTAGTTAGTTATCTGATGCTATAAAAACGGGGATGTGATGTTATGATTGACATCTGTGATTCTCTGAGTGAACTAACTGACTTTTTTCAGGAGGAGATTGGAGCTTCAACTTTAATTTCTACATTTCCATAACTGTTTATTTCACACCAACACGAGTTATTTTGCAGTAAACTGTTCTAACGGATTCTGCGGGAGTGTACAATGTCTTGATAGTGCAGCTCCATTTCAGTTCACTACTGCGCAGGCGGCTTCACTTTTCTACAATGGAAGGTATGTGAAGGTGTGTCGTCCATCTTTACAGTCAATGGTTGGCCACTAACCAACCATCCAGAAATCCATCCATCTTTCTAGACCATACATTGTAGTATGGCAATCTCCATTCAGTTTTCACACAATATTAGTGGTTTTCATGCCTTTTGCATAACAGAGAGATCTTGTTATGCAGATCTTCCTTCCTCCTAATATGAAAACTGTGACTTGCTTAATAATGTGGAACAACCTTTTTAAGTGGGTTTCCATTACCCAAGCAGACCTGGCAAACTATTTAACAAACCTGTCTGAGATTGATACCAGTTATCTAAAAAGATATGGATACAAACAAACACTTTCTTTCAAAAACTAAAATTTGAATATTTATTGTACTGAAATCCTACTGATATGACACTTGTATAATAATTTGGAACACAGTGTAATGGGACCATGCCTTGTGACCTCTTCCATGAAACTAGATCTTTTGTGTGTGTGTGTGTGTGTGTGTGTGTGTGTGTGTGTGTGTGTGTGTGTGTGTGTGTGTGTGTGTGTGTGTGTGTGTGTGTAAAACATAAGTCTTTTCTCATTCTTTTAGACTGGGACTTTATTCTCAGAGTATATAAACCACAGAGAACTGTGCGCATAAAGGACAAGGGCTTAGACAGTGATATTTTGTTCAGTTTCATATTCTCGGTGGGTTTTTACTGAAGGTTCCCTGAGTGCATGTTCTCATGGGACGGAGCAGTTAAGCACCTTCTCACATCAGAGGCTGAGACAAACTGACCCCCAATATGACCCTCTGACTGTAACGCTTCCTACATGCTAGCATTCCTCTGTTCCTCTCTTCCTACAGCCATTTCACATTTTCCCACTCTGTATAATAAAAAGAACAGGACATTGTTCAATTTTGGTCTTTTCTAAGCCATATTCTGCAGGATACGTTTCACCTTCGCCCATGATTACTGTGCACTATGTGTTAAGGGGGCGGGGGGCTATATACAATCCAAGCCGTATGAGGCAACCAACATGCAGGGGAAAAACAAACAAAAATTATATGAATGTTGATGCTCTCTATGATATTATTTTCAGTTTTATTTTTTTATTTTTTTACTGTATCAAGGTCAAATCGCTTGAAATATCAAATAATTGTATCTTTTTATGAGAGGTCAATGTTAGTGCAGGTTGTAAAATGTCATGTGGTGCGACTCCCAAAAACAATTATATTTATGAATTACTACTAATTCATAATTGCTACAAAACGTTTTACTGTATTTGTTTAATTAATAATGCATACACATGTATTCAAAGTCTAAGGAAAATTAGTTACACCAAATGACTTAGCCAATAAGCTTAAACCACATGAAACCAACATGAATACAAAAAGTGCATTGGCATGTTTTTTTTGGTTTTTTTGTATTGTTGACTCTTTCGTCATTTTCGTCAAAATGTGCAGATTTTGATCACTTAGTGTGACTGAATAACCAATAGTACTACAGCCGAGCGGTTGATGTGTGATGTGTGTGAGACAGACAGAGAGAGGCTACAGGCCTTTATACAGTACAGTACATCAGCTGTGCTAGTATTAGAGCAGGATTACTGCCATAAACTGGGCCACATGCTACAGTAGAACAGTGGCAGTCACATCCGACCCGGCGCCTTCAGTAAGGGGATTAAGGTGCCATGTGGTTCCAGGACTGAGCCAGAGAGAGAGAGAAAGTGATGCCATCACACTTTGATACACTGTATCTTTGTTATTGTTTTCTGGGGTTGCAGGGGGTGTGCAGTTAGCCTCTACCACATGTATTTTTAATATAACTAATCTTAGTGCTGTGATTTCCATGAGCCACATAAAGATCTTGATCTATAGTAAGATTAGAACAACAATGGCAAACAGTGAACGGTAGATCAGCCTGTCATCAATCCATCATTAGCAGAGAGTTAGCTGGCAATGTTTCCTAAACTAGTGGTGCAGGGAACATTTAAAATGCCAAATCAATTACAGTTTAAAAGACCCAGAGTCCGGCAGTGTCAAAGACATGAACATCAGTCAACCGAAAGGTCAGTAATCAAACCGTTCTTTTGGAATTTAATCAAAGCAGTGGGAGGCTAAATTGTTGCACTGATACTCATGAACCTATTTCACTCGCATTACAAACTCAATAATGACTTGGCAGGTTTCGCAAAAGCCAGACGTTTGTCTCCGTAGTCTAGCAAGGTCAATGCTTGACCACCTGTGGATTTCTTGGGAATGTAAGCATCCCAGCTCTTCATTTCACAGAATATCCCTAAGGATACAAAAGATATACAACAAATTAAACTGGAGCGTCTTCCTGAGTTAATGTTTTTATTAGCTTTTGACTTTATTAGCTGCAGTATTAGCTGTTTTAGTCGCTGCATTATAGACATTACTGTATTCTAATAGACATGGTATTTCATTCTGTTCCCATGACCTTAAAGCTCAGGTAGGCAGAAATCAGGCCACAGAACTAGACAAACAGGAATGCTTGGGAAAATTAGTAACACATTAGATTGTAGTGGTAAAAAATATTAGTGCCTAAGAACATCAGGCAAAGGAACTGCAGCCTCTGGGCTAACTTTTACATCTATTTAAATGTTGATTAATATAGACTGTCCCTTTTTGTTTGACTACAGGGGTTGGACAATAAAATTGAAACCACAATCTGGTTCTTAGACCACAATAATATATTAGTATGGTGTAGGGTCTCCTTTTGCAATTCATCTTGAGACTACAGATCCTTCACAGTGGCCAGAGGGATTCTGAGCCATTCCTCTTGGAGAACAGTGGCCAGATGGATTCTGAGCCATTCCTCTTAGAGAACACTGGTCAGAGGGATTTTGAGCCATTCCTCTTGAATAACAGTGGCCAGAAGGATATTGAGCCATTCCTCTTAGAGAACACTGGTCAGAGGGATTTTGAGCCATTCCTCTTGAATAACAGTGGCCAGAAGGATATTGAGCCATTCCTCTTGTAGAACAGTGGCCAGATGGATTCTGAGCCATCCCTCTTGGAGAACAGTGGCCAGAAGGATGTTGAGCCATTCCTCTTGGAGAACAGTGGCCAGAAGGATGTTGAGCCATTCCTCTTGGAGAACAGTGGCCAGAAGAATGTTGAGCCATTCCTCTTGGAGAACAGTGGCCAGAGGGATTCTGAGCCATTCCTCTTGGAGAACACTGGTCAGGGGGATTTTGAGCCATTCCTATTGAATAACAGTGGCCAGAAGGATGTTGAGCCATTCCTCTTGAATAACAGTGGCCAGAAGGATATTGAGCCATTCCTCTTAGAGAACACTGGTCAGAGGGATTTTGAGCCATTCCTCTTGAATAACAGTGGCCAGAAGGATATTGAGCCATTCCTCTTGTAGAACAGTGGCCAGATGGATTCTGAGCCATCCCTCTTGGAGAACAGTGGCCAGAAGGATGTTGAGCCATTCCTCTTGGAGAACAGTGGCCAGAGGGATTCTGAGCCATTCCTCTTGGAGAACACTGGTCAGAAGAATGTTGAGCCATTCCTCTTGGAGAACAGTGGCCAGAGGGATTCTGAGCCATTCCTCTTGGAGAACACTGGTCAGGGGGATTTTGAGCCATTCCTATTGAATAACAGTGGCCAGAAGGATGTTGAGCCATTCCTCTTGTAGAACAGTGGCCAGAGTGATTTTGAGCCATTCCTTTTCCAGAACAGTGAACAGGTCACTGTTCTGGAACAGTGTGATGCTGGTGGAGGAAAATGTTTCCTAAAATACCCTAAAGTAAATATTCCAAAAATATTTAAATCTGTTGGCTGTGTAGGCCATGGGAGAATTCACTTTCATGTCCATCTGTCAAAAGTCTTGCTGTGTGTATTGGCACATTACCATGCTGATACATGATACATGATACTTCAGGGTACAATGTTTGATCCATTAGGTGCTCATGGTCCTCCAGAATGGTTCAGCAGTCCTTGGCATCAAGTCCATCAAGCACAGTAGGGAATGCCATGATATTGCAGCCAAAACCATCACTAATCCAGCCAGCAGTCCGGGTGTTAAGCCTCTTTAGGGCTTCTCCACACTGTAACTCGCACAGATATGGGAAATACAGTGAAGGTGGACTCATCAGAGAACAATACATGTTACACATTGTCCACAGCCCAAGATTCAATTGCACCACTGAAACCGACATTTGGCATTGGCACACATGACCAAAGGTTTGGCTATAGCAGCCCGACCATGAATATTGTCTCTGTGAAGCTCCCAATAAACAATTTTGGTGGAAACAGAAGAGTCAATGCGCACATTTAATTCTGCCTTGAATTGGGCAACTGCAGTTTTATATTTTTTGTATATAGTCCAGGTTAGTACCTGGACATGCCTTTCAGGCAGCTTCCTCTTGCGTCTACAGTTACTCTTGTTGGATATGGTTCGTCCTAAGTGGTGGCATGCCAACATTCTCCTGGATACCATAGCTCTCTATATACCACAAAGACTTGCTGTCCTGGTTACAGATGAACCAGCGAGAAGCGCACCAAAAATTATTTGATATATTTCTCATTATGATGTGCAATACCTGTGCTATTGCTCTGCTAATTCAGCCTTCACACTCGGCCACCAGGCCACGCATAGGTGTGAAGCCTCCAAAACTATATTGGCCAGTGTTTCAGTTTCATTGTCCAACCCCAGTAATTGTTATGTAATTATTTATAATTTATATAATTATTATAATGATATAATTATTTTTTAAATAATTCTAAAACTTGAATGCTTGGGGCAGTTAGTAACACTTTAGAAAGCAGTGTTAAACATGTTAAACATATTACACATTAAAATATATATTTATACAGTTATGGAAGGTCATGTTCTTCAGTACTTTTTGTAATTAATTTACATTTAATTTTTTTAAATATTTTCTTTTACTATTTTCTTAACACATTAATTGATTTGTCTGCCAAAGTTTTGGCATTTTTACACAAAATGTAATTAATTCAGGGCTAGTAGTAACATTGTGTGTGTGTCTGTGTAAAGATATACACCAACCGGGCATAACATTATGACCACTGACAGGTGAAGTGAATAACACTGATTATCTCTTCATCACGGCACCTGTTAGTGGGTGGGATATATTAGGCAGCAAGTGAACATTTTGTCCTAAAAGTTGATGTGTTAGAAGCAAGAAAAATGGGCACACGTAAGGATTCGAGTGAGTTTGACGAGGGCAAAATTGTGATGGCTAGACTTCTGGGTCAGAGCAACTCGTGGGTCAGATATCTTGTGGGGTGTTCTTGGTCTACAGTGGTCAGTATCTATCAAAAGTGGTCCAAGGAAGGAACAGTGGTGAACCGACGACAGGGTCATAGGCGATCCATGTGGATGTTACTTTGACACGTACCACCTACCTAAGCATTGTTGCAGACCAAGTACACCCTTTCATGGAAACGGCATTCCCTGGTGGCTGTGGCCTCTTTCAGCAGTTTTTTTTTTTTTTTTTTTGTGGCTTTCCTGGAGCACAATGAGTTTGAGGTGTTGACTTGACCTCCAAATTCCCCAGATCTCAATCTATTTGAGCATCTGTGGGATGAGTTGAACAAACAAGTCTGATCCATGGAGGCCCACCTCACAACTTACAGGACTTAAAGGATTTGCTGCTAACATCTTGGTGCCAGATAACACAGCACACCTTCAGGGGTCCACTGGAGCCCATGCCTTGACAGGTCAGGGCTGTTTTGGCATCAAAAGGAAGACCAACACAATATTAGGTAATAATGTTATGACTGATCAGTGTATAAGACACACATTAAAGATGTAAATGGCACAAAACATACAACAGTATACATGATGTGTATACTATAGAAATAGTACACATAGCAATGCTATTTTAAACATTGCCAATATCCTTGTTATAGTGTAAATAAGTAATGAAAGACTGAATAAAAGTATGAGGAACATGAACTTAATAAGTAATTATGTAGTATTTAAATTATAACTATATTAATTTGTAACGTGCCTTACATAGATTAATGTCTAACCTTAGGTTGCTTGGTGGATTGCTTTATTCCCCATATAGTAATAAGTGTAGTTGACATGCACTAAGGTGACTCCAGGACTATAAGGGCAACAGAGATCCATGGAAACAGGTCACTATGGTGACATCTGGTAGTTATGGCAACCTGACTCTGCAAGGGGGTGCGGTGGAAGTGGCCTAACAATGAGAGCAGCTCACAACAGCAGGTATTACAGACTGTTCTGAGTTTTATATCAAATAAATATTTTTAAAATCGATAAACATAACCATTCCATTGATTTGGTTGGTTGATCGTTCAAGTTTTGGACAAGCATGAGAGTCTATGAGAATTCTGCCACTGCTGGAAATACAGGCTAGGATGCAGCAAAACAATTCTAGCTAAAGGCCAACCAATGACACTTTATTGATCTCTTGTCACATTTCAGTGGTCTAAGCAGAGTGAGAAGACGGAAGCAGCAATGCATATCTTTGGTGATGAAAAGAGGGGGAAAGAAAGACAATGAATGTTCAAGAATCTATAAACATGGAAAGGAATGGAATTTTCATAGAAGATCTTCTGATTAAGGTCATTATTATTAGCTGTCAGAAACAGGATGTATCTAAAAATGCTAACAGTTCATGCTAACATTTAACTTTCATGCTAAAATGTTGAATTGAGAAGTCCAATTTTTGTATCCTGTAAGTTTCAGAACTCAAAACGTCCTTGTTAGTCCAGAAACAGCTTTTATTTTGATCTCAGAATTCATGCCAGCAATTCATGCATGTCATGTAGTAGTAAATACACAAACGCAGGATTACTCTAGAAACAAAACAATAGAGATGCCTCTGAGGATTACAAGTTGTGTAAAAGCAGTCTTTGCATTGCCTTTCTTGTGATCCTAATCACGTGGATGAACTTTATTTTTAAAGGGTACATAACACACAGTTTCTGCCAATCTCATGTTAATCTTGAGTTAGAGTGGAGTATTGCATCCTTCATATCTCCAAAGAGTCTTCAGTTTTATCATATTTATAAAAGAGATACGCTGTACCGATTCTTTCTGAGGCATGCAGTGGCTGGAGCTAAAGAGAGCCCCCCCACACACACACACACACACACACACACACACACACACACACACACACACATCACGGCATTACCCCTGGATAACTTGCCAACAAAACACAGACATTTGATGCAGTTTCACTCACCGCCTGCGGTTTCGACTCATGACCGGGAACAAACAAACACACTTGCAGAATGTTGCTGCACCGGAAAAACAAACTGTATCCACTGTTTCCTTAATGCTGGGAAATTTGGGAAGCTGAACAAGGTTATCTTTCCCTCACAACCAGAAACATACTTCTTTAGTGACATTGTTGATTTAGTGGTCTAAAAACAAAATGACAGCGCTGCCGATGGCTTCTGTAACCCAAACAAAGCTTGTTGATGGACGTGCTCTTGCTCTCGCTCTGGTTGATAGTGAATCAAGCGCAACTGACTTTTAAAGGGAATAGGAGATGAGACTCTGATTGGTTTATTGCACGTTACATCCAAAACACACCCATAACTAATTAAGAGACTAGGTACAACCCTTTTGGACCATGCGCCTGGTGCGCGAACTGTTTTTTTTTTTTTTTTGGCTTTTGGCAAAAGTGCATTCTGACACGCCCTGAGTGCACCTGCGCCATGCGCTTCAGACCATGCGCTTAGATCAGGGATGTCCAAACTCAGTCCTGGAGGGCCGCTGTCCTGCAGAGTTTAGCTCCAGGTTGCCTCAATACTCCTGCTGGTAATTTCTAGTATGCCTAAGATCTTTATTAGCAGGTTCAGCTGTGTTTCATTGGGGTTGGAGCTAATTTCTGCCGGACAGTAGCCCTCCAGGAGCAGGATTGGACACCCCTGGCTTAGATTGTTGAAATAGGGCCCGGAGTGTTCGAAAGAGTGGGTCAAAAACAGGATAGAAAACAGCTTAAGCTATATCTTCTAAATTGGGTAAATCTTCTAAAATGTAAAAATCTTGATACCAATATAAATGGACCTCAGAGACCATTTAAAATGTAGTTAACCCCTTTAACATTTCATGCTAACATTTAACTTTCATGCTAAAAAATGCTAACATTTCATGCTAGCCTGGACTTCTTTCCACTCCCCTACATGCTAAAACTTAAAAATTCATTCAACCTCACTATTTGTTCTAATTCAAGGACTGTTAGTGACAAAATCTCAGAAGTTAAAATAGACTAACACACCAGACTCAGTCATACCCCTTATGAGAGATGGTCATGACAATCTCATGACAAGTCTCATGACAATATGTTGCGCAAACTACCATGAGGTGAGAGTCAGACAAATATAGGATACTGTGATTGATGGCTGAGTGTTTAGAAGTGCGCCTGAAAGCGAGCAATGTGTGTTTCTTGTTATACGTGTTTTGTGTGCGGCATTGATATGTTTTATGTCATGCAGCTGGTCTGCAGTCAGCTGAATGGCTAATTACAGTATACATGATTTCATGTTGTCAACACACCATCTGAAGCGGTTATATAATTGAGTTTTTTTTACACTAAAAGTTTGGTTATTTGCAATATTTATTAGATGATATCAAAAATGTATAGTTATATCTTGCCATCATACACTGTAAAATGTTCAAGGTGACTCGACTCAAAATGAACTAATTTTACATAGCATACATATGACCCTGGTCAACAAAGCCGAAAGCTGAATAAATAAGCTTTCCATTAGGATAGGACAATATTTGGCTGAGATACAACAAAAAATCTGGAATGCGAGGGAGCAAAAAATCCAAATATTGAGAAAATTGCTTAGAAAAGTACTTAGCAATACATATTACTACTAATAATAATTTGTATATATATATATTTATTGTAGGAAATTTACAAAATATCTTCATGGAACATGATCTTAATATCCTAATGATTTTTGGCATACAATGTATTGTATACAACCCATACAATGTATTGTTGGCTATTGCCACAAATATACCCGTGTGACATATGACTGGTTTTGTGGTCCAGGGTCACATATGTGTGATAGACCATTGGAACAAATTGGAACAAAACTTTTCACTGTCTGTTTTTATTGTTTGGAAAAGAGCACCTTGAATTTTTTTTGTGTTTCACGTGAAAATAAGTCAACATGAGGGTGAGTAAATGCTGAAAAAATATTTAGAATTTGGGTGAACTATTAATTTAAATAAATCTTATTGTTGCGGTTGTCAATGTGTTATTATATTACATTAACAGGTCAAAGAACCTGCATTCTTGCTTTATTATAGACATCATATAGTACTCATTTATTTATAGTGCTTTTAAAGGAAGTCACATAACTAACTCAATATGTTTCTCCAAGTAATCAGACATTGAATTCTTCACATTCATTCAGTCCAGCTGGAGCGTTTTCAAGAAATAGCTTGCCTTTTTGTACTCCACCTGTAACTTATCTTCCATATTCCTTTTTTTTTTTTTTTAGAGAAATGAAAAGGCAAAACTACATTCTAGACAAATATGCTGAAATATGATATATTACTGAGGGAGGGAATGCTGGGGCATGAAAAGGTGGGTGTATTTTTCTCAGCCAATCATACGGCTGTTTTTGTCAACCATTAACACAGAGCAAAAAAAACGGTATGTTCCAGCAAGACTTCCTCCGGGAAGATTGTATGTTTCTTCAACTATGGTTCAACTCTCAAAACCGATTGTGCTCAAGTGAGCTTTTTGGCATTTGTTAACTTCCTGTCTTAGTACACTGGTTTGGCATCTCTCTGTGGTAATGAGAGACACTTGGAGCCTGGATATCTCTTTGTATGTGTCTTTGTTTGTGTATTGTGTATTTTTGTGCATTGTATCTATAGTGGCCCCCAGAAAGAATTGATTTAAAAATGATGAATGCCACTGCATTAGATTAGATATGTTAGTGGAACATAGTGACTGTGATGACATTAGTTCTGAGAAAATATCTAGCATATTTGTTTGCAGGTGCCGTAATGCAATAGAATTTATATTATATGTGATTTAAGTGTACAAATACTTTTGTAACTACTGTATTTTAGTATTTAACATTTACCATACAGTGACATTCCTTCAAGCATGTTGAGTATGAATGCAGGGATGCAGTTATGTTATAGTTATGTTTGTATAGTTATATTAATTTTCTAGTATGAGTGTTTAGATTTACTGTCAGAAATGGATGAACCGTATATAAATGATATGTTATGGATTATTTCCCATAGTTGATATTGATTATTTTCATTCAGTTGGTGGCCATGCAAGCTCATGAACAAATGCAGTGGTTTAGCTATTTTGCATTAAGTAGTAACTGAACACAGAACCAAATCAGTTATAATATTAGTATTAGCCATATTAGCAAGTACATTTGCACCAAAATACCATAGGGTTTCTTTGGAATAGATATAGAAAGCATTTTCTCCTTCCTTAGGATAAGCCTATCATTCTTTTTTCCCAACTACGCTTATATTATAAGTTGCATGTTATTATTTGCAATTAACATTGTCTTTTCTTTGCTGTCCCAATCAGAACAGAGCTGTGAGCCATTTTTGTGTTGTGACCCTCCAGAGAACCACAGCTCTCCACCACAAGTGTCAGATCGGTAAACCGTTCCATTCCATTCCGATCTGGCCAAGCCAGTACGGATATGGTTTAATTTTTAATTTCAGTCATTGCAAGATTGCATAAGATATGCATTATGAAGTATGATCAGATATTTCTTTTAAAGGCACAATATGTAATTTTCACCGCTAGAGGTCGCCTATCCAAAACAAAGACGTAGCTTGATGACACCTTGATTTTGCGGAATCATAGGAATCCGATGGGACAGAAATCATATTCATAGATGAGTTAATGTATTAAAGATTTATTAACGTTACTGTC
This sequence comes from Paracanthobrama guichenoti, assembly GCA_018749465.1. Lineage (NCBI taxonomy): Eukaryota > Metazoa > Chordata > Actinopteri > Cypriniformes > Gobionidae > Paracanthobrama > Paracanthobrama guichenoti. The sequence continues at coordinate 14,531,597 of CM031957.1, forward strand.
GTATGAAGCATAAACGAGACTATTGGAGCGGAACGAGGCTGCTGGAGAGATTGCTAATGAGAGACAAGTGCGACACACGGCTTGAGAGCAGTGGGGCTTTTATCATGCCTCAGACGACCGCTTCCGCTTCTTCCTGTCATGCGTATGTGGGGTAAAAGCTCTGTTTTATCATATTAGATACATTTGAGTGTGTTGAAAGTTATGTTTTAACCTCGGCGGCTACTATGAGACACTTGTTGCACACTTGTTGTTCTAGTGCTTTTTGGATATTTGAATCCAAAAATCATACATATTGTGCTTTTAATTTTATTATTAATTTGTGTTTATGTCGCTGAAATCATCACCACATGCTACCAGCACGGTTCAGCATGGTTCAACATGGATGGCATTCCGGGTTGAGACCGGTTTTGTAATCGTGCCGTGCTATACCAGTCTCAAGTGAAAATATATCTGGAACCATTCCTTAGTTCTTAGAACTGTCTGGTCCGACAGTGGAAAGGTGGCTAAAGTGAGAAATATGTGTCCTTCATCGGGCAATTTATCCTGACAGCCAGCAGTAAAACTAAGAAAGCGGAAGATAAGTGGGGGAGTAAAACAGACTGTTATAGCCAGAGGCTATTTTTATCAGCAGTAGGGTGAGACAGTGGCGACCATGTGGGATAATGGCAGGCCTTACTAATCAACAAAACTTATCAGAGGTTACTGAGTTCTTATGCAGTGTATCGAAATGCTTTAGTATTTAAGCCAGACAATTTTTATTTGACAATGTTTCTTATTCATAATGGACCTTACACTTTGGTCACTAATGAAAAACTAGCAGAATAATGAACATCAACAAGGATGTAATTTTATCTATTCATTAATTAAAGAGCCATCGTGTTAAGATTATGTCAGCTTTTCTAAAGTTAATAAGCATGAACCAGACGAAAACAGGAAAAACAAACCCACCTAAACAGTAACTTTAGCAGATGGACTATAAAGGTCTGGAGACATGTGACATGCATTAAAAACAACAGGAGAGGACAGAAAATCAAAACAACATGAAACAAGCCTTATATGGTTTCTTCTTTTTCTCTCTCCCTCCCTTTAGGTCTTTCCCTCACGCAAAGCTACAGCTTGATACGACTAGATTACAGTGAAGAAGTTATGGACCAATTTTTTAGCTAATTTTGCAACTTGGTCAATATTTCCTTTGAAACAGAAGTATACTTCAAGTTCATTTTATGAAGTATACTTAAGTAATGTTCATGTATAATTTTAAATATACTTTATGTAAGTATACTAATATCAATGTGTACTAGCAGTAAACTTGTAAGTGTACTATTTTAATTTTTTTCGTAATGGTTAAGTAAATAAAAATGTTCCTCTGAACTGTTCCTTGAGCTGTGCATTATGCAATAGAAGCATTTCATCAAAATAAGAGTTTTAATTTTAGACATCACATATTCAGCTGGTGTAATGTAGAAGTGAAGAACATACACAGGCAGACCAGGGAGGGAGGGAGTCGGGTTACAGTGTGTAAATTTGTCAGCCATTAAGTAGGCTGTGTAAGTGCAGCTCAGGCGAGATTAAACCAGATTTAGGGGACTGCACCTCTCATGTGGGTCTTTTGCCAAGTGAAGCTGCCCTAGAGACATGTGTCAGAAATCAAACGAGTTACATTTGAATACATTAATGGATTTCACAGTGGATCCTGTCAAGATTCTTTGGGATTAGATCACTCCAAAATGACAAATTCTCATTCCAGACCTGTTTGACTTTCTTTTTTTTTTTTGTAAACGTTTTGAATGATGTACTGTTCGCCCTTTTTTCATGCAAACATTGCAGAAGCAACATTAAAGTGGTCCAACTGGTGCGATATAGCCTACATTTATATATAAGTCATATGATACTGTACTTTTGTGTGTGAAACAGAAATGTAGAGGAATATTCTGTTTCTGATATCTCAATACAATACAAAAGTTAAGCTCAGTCAACAGCATTTGTGGCATAAAGGTGATTTCCATAAAAATATTTTGACATCCCTTGTTTTGTTTCAAAATATCAAAAATCAGTGAGGCATTTACAATGGAAGCCAATTTATGAAGGATTTAAAAAGCAGAAATTAACTTCATCAAAGCACTTGTGTTAAAGCGTGTGTATTTGAACTGTAAAGGCATTGAAATCCTTTTTTAGGATTGATGACATTGTCATGATGACGATGTAGAAATAGATAGACACTTGCAAATGGTCAAAATTAAATTAACTGGTTTTATTCTGTGTACATTCTTATTTAATATCTTGAATCAACTTTAATACATTGATGTATATATATTTTTTGTTAAATCAGGTAGAAATAGCTAAGTTAACCATTGCAGATTTCCAACTTTAACTTTACACAGAAAAGCTCAGCAAGCAATTTTTTTTTCACACTAAAATCGTTAACACTCATATTGATGAAACAGTATTTTAGCATTTGAACATTTATGGATTTGCCTCATTCACTTCCATTATAAGTGCTTTGCTAGATTTTTGCTTTTCAGTTTTCACAATTCAATTTTGTGGTAATCAACATTATTACAACACAAATGCTGTTGATTGAGCTTTGGGATAGTTCACCCAAAAATGAAATTTCTGTCATCATTTACTCATTTACTCGGAGTGATGCACTTTTATGGACTTCAAAAATGACCCAACAGTCACTCCCGTTTCTAATGTTTGGAAGACCGATGCCAGGACATTTTTAATACAACTCTGATTGTGTTCGTCTAAAAGAATATACATCAAGGATGACTTGAGGGTGAGTAAATCATGGGCAAATTTTATTTTTTTTGGGTGAACTAACCCTTTAACTTGAGCTGATGCCTGAATATTCCTGGCGATAGTTCACCCAAACAAATGAAAATTCTCTCATACTATCATTCTACCATACTATGGAAGTCAACTGTTTGGTTATTGACATTCTTCAAAATATCATCTTTTGTGTCATTTTTGGGTGAACTGTGCCTTTAAGTGGTTATTTGGCGAACATCATCTGAACTCCGCGTTTGCTTTCCTTGGCATATTCATGCGAGCAATTATTCTTTTGTTTATCACTTATCACTTCACAACACTGGTCTAAATGATTCATTCACAAATTAATCATTTATTAGGTTTGGATTTAAAATAATAATAATTAATATTAGTATATATATTCCACTTAACCCATTTCACTTACACACCATGATTCAGCTGTTTTAGTAAAACATCTTGCCATTATATCTCAGCACATGTCTGTTTCAGCTCTCTGGCACAGCTGAATGGATCTGTAGCATGACCTGACAAGCACATTTGCTTAAATGCAATGAAAAAGCATCTACACTGAGTTTTCAATTAATCTTCATTCAGTTATTGATTCTGCATTCCATCATTTCAATGCCGACAATTAAAAAGAACAGATCAGATAATTCAGCTTAGTAAGGGTGACTAAGCATTTTACATGGTCTCCCTTCAGTTAGAAGAATACTAAATGGAAGACTGTTTGCATAGCTTTACAGTTATTCATTTAAAACAAATCGTATTAAAGGACTGCAGTGCTACTGCTACCAATTCAGAGCAACATTCTATTTTAATCATGTGCCGTTTGGGAATCTCGAATACATCGACCTGACAACCGCATTCAACACACGCTATCTGGGGAACATGTTGCTGCACATATTCTTATATAACTCTCTTCTCGTTGGTTTACGCTTGTTTTTCTTGCTATCTTGTACTTTTCTGAACAATACAGTCTCTGTTAACGTTATACAGTGGTTGAGGAGAATGAAGAAGGGTGCCAGGTTTTCGAGATAAACGTGCAATATCTGGTTTCTCCACTGATGCCATTCTGTTGCTTTAATTCAAACTCTGTGCCTGGACTTGCTTTCCCATGACATGAAAACCTGCAGCATTGAATTGAGCTTTTCTCCCTTTCTCTGTTGCAAAAGGTCATGTGACTAAGGTAATTTTAGCCAGTTTGCTTTGTTTTGCCAGCACTGCACCTACTGTAATAGCACTAAAGAACAGCAAACTGACATGCACCAACACATAGCCTACTTTGTGTTTTCATCATACACATTTTATTTAATCATATATCAATTTTCCCATTATTAAAAAAATAAATAAATGAGTCGGCAACATTCAAAGCATTACAATAAAATGAGATGGCTTCAGAACTGCAGTGTCAGTGAAACATCTGGGAATTTTGCTCAGATCTTCTGTAGAGTCTGAATGCAGACAGAACAGGTTTTATCTAGGAGGTCAGTATATGGAGCCAGACAGGGCAGTGAAGTTTATTCAAGAGCATCAAGGTCGTGGCGTCAGTGGAGAGAAGCAGTGTGTGAGCGAACGCTCTGTTTTGAGAAAGGAGGCCCCCTGCCTCGAACCATCCGCACATCATCCTCTCTCGCCGTACGGATCTCTGGCACTCAAATCTCTCTCTCAATATCTGTGGAATGTCGTGCTTCTGTGAAGTATGGTTCACATAGTCTAATACAGAGAAGATGAACCTTATATAAGCAGACCCTTAGGTTTCAAAAAGGGACTCCTGACGAGTGCACTAGCACTGTTTATAGAGTGTAGACTGTTCTTATTGACATAAAAGCTCTTCCCATAAAGCACTGCACCAGGGGAAAAAAACCTGCTTAAAGAATATGAGGGGTTTTGTTTATTAAGGATAATCTGACTGAAATGACTCTGGCTCCATGCGGAGACCTCAGTCTTCAGCATATTTGATTACTCACTTTGTGAGGACATGAACAAAGACCAGGTTTCTGCTAACAATGAGATATTGTAGTTTTTTTTTTGCTCTGCAAACATATTTTTTGGCAATGGAGTGAGCCTGGTTGAGTATAAAGGTTGGGTCAGGGACCTTTTTTTTTTTTAGGTCAGGGATGAATCAAAGACTGAATTGTATACTAGCGTAGGCCTATTTCTACCAGTATTTCTGCAATCTAAAAAGATAAGGCAGAAATAGTAAGAGTAGTATGCTAGTTTTCAGCCAGTATCCATGTTTGTCCACTTGGTGGCTTCTATCTAGGGGAATCTCCAACACAAAATATGTAACATTTTGGCGATTGGTGGGATATTTTGTCTTACACGCTACTGAGGGTTAGGTTAGGGGTGGACCTTCACGTTTACTTTTTAACTCTTTCCCCACAAGCATTTTTTTTTTTTTTTTTTTTTTTTTAAAGTTGCCAGCCACTGCCTGCATTTTTGATCATATTCACAAAATGCATGGCCCCCAGAATATTATGTTGTATGAATATCTGAACATGCAATATAATCGAAAGAAAGAACACCCTCTGCTTTTAAACAAACAACATTTTATTCTAGCTTCATGCATTCTTTTTTTTTTTTTTTTTAATCAAAACTTGAATATTAAGTTTCATCAAATTAAAAAAAGCAACATTTTGACCAAAGGCTGAGGAAAAACACGTTTTGCAAAGACTACCTCCAAATCGGATTCAGGACGATGATCAAATAGATCGAGTCCATCAACACCCCCAAAGCTTCACGGTCCTATAGCTTGCCCTGGGTCGACATTTCATTCAGTAACGTTAGGCAGTTTTGATTTATATGCGGTTTAATGTTGATGATCGCGTTATTTTACACATGCATCTGCTTATATGCATAATTTTCTGCTTCCGTTTTTAGTAGTTGTCTTGTAAAGGAGTGTTACTATTTCTCCTATTAATTTTTATACGGGTGGTCCACATGTTCAATGTGAAAACGTTTATGTAATTATTTGACAGATGTTGTATTACCTCATTTGCTGGATGTTATGGATACATCTCACAATGTTCAAATGCAACACCAGCTAAACATAAGTTGATGAGTTTGTTAAACATAACAAACACTTAAGCCACACTAGAAATGTCTGAATGTCATTGCATTAGATGCTAAATATTAAATCAATGACAAATAAATGAGGCTAGACGTTTTCTCAGAGACAGCTTCCTTTTAAATATATTTTTGCAATTAAATAATGTCAGAACTTTTTCAGATTCAGAACATTTTCCCCTAAATACTTTTATCCAACTAACTTCTAGAGGATGTATGTACTTTTGTCTTTGTAATCTTGACCATTATATCTTCTGTTTTATAATTTTAAACCAATCAAACTGCTTATTAATGTTTTTATTATTATTATTTGTTTAATGCTATAGTTATTTAATGGCATTCATACATTTTAAGTGTCCAACTAATTTAAGGCAACTTGCTTAAAAATGAAATATGTCAACAAATTTTTATAGCCTATTATATAAACTTTGATATGCTATAGGCTATCCATCCACAAGCTGCTGTATATCTCTAAAAATGTCAACTTTTTTTCTGATCTCAAGGGGATATTACAGAAGTAGCCTCTCTGTTTTCCAGCTCATTTGCATGCACGCCCCGCCCTGTGACGTCGTGTGGACACGTACTTCTCCGATGTGCGTTTCCACGCGCGCTCATTTTCCACGCTGTCAGTAGCACATGAGGAGAGAGCCGAGACAATCAACTCACACCAAAGACTCTTAACACTTTTACATTCTCTCTCTCCGGACACCAGGATACCTTCAGACAGCACAATGACAGAAGAAAGAATCTCCATAGAAGATGTGAAGGCGTCCAACGGTGAAGCGCACCTGGGCGACCCGACTGTCGCCAATGGCTTGAATGAGCACAAGACGAGCGAGCCGGAGACCACCGGGCAGAAGCTGAAGCGGATCGCCATGGCCAATCTGTTGGTCATCCTGACGGTGGCAGCGGTCATCGTCGGCGTGTTCATCGGGCTCGGCGTTCGTAGCGCCGGGTTGAGCCGCACACAGATCATTTACTTCGGGTTTCCCGGAGAGCTGCTCATCCGCCTGCTCAAAATGATCATTATTCCTCTGGTGGTCTGTAGTCTGGTGTCCGGGGCTGCCAGCCTTGACCCCAAAGCCCTGGGCAAGTTGGGCGGCTGGGCGATGCTCTTCTTTCTGGTGACCACTTTGATAGCGTCTACTATCGGCGTTATTATGGCGTTCATTATACAGCCCGGTGCCAACGACGGGACAAAACTATCCCTCGACAGTCTGGATAACAGTGGGGTTCCTGAATCCAAAGAAGTCATCGATTCGTTTTTAGACTTGATAAGGTGAGTCAACAACGTGACGTCCAGGGTGCCCGGATAGTTAAGTGCATGCGCGGTATAAATTGTTCCCCAAAGTTACGCCAATAAACACGTGTTCGCACATTTCGCGACTTTGATTCGGAATTAGTCTCACGATGTTTCCAACTCTTCACTACGGTTAAGTTTCCTTTAAACTAATTCATTATGACATGTGTCGAGCACACTGTCAGTTGTGTGAACGAATAATTCTTTCGAGTCGGATCTTTTCAGTGATCGAGCCGGTGTACAAAAACAGTCCGTTCACGAATTGGGCTGAATTGAAGAGCAGAAACGTCAACAAATGAATCGTAATATACAGGCATTTTATAAACGCGCACTTAAAACAAAGCATGTGCCAGCGACCACATACTGACACAAGTAGAGCTGAATATGCATCTGTTCGAAAGAACCGATTCGCGGAAACGATTCAACTGCCAGCGCAGTTTTGCCAAACAGGAAGAGGAAAGAACACCTCAAGTAACCAGAAAGGCTATGTAATATGAGTCAAAAATGTGTCCAACATCTGTTCAAAAAGCTACTGTTATTGCGTACATAAACTGAATCGAAGCGGTCGCCGATATGTATAGCCTGAAAGTCATTACTGCTCGGGAACCGCCTTAAGTATGGTTATGGTATGGTTTTATAATCACTTTTTTGTATTGCTTTTTAACGCCGCTTACTGTTGCCAAAATTAATAAAATTCGTAAATTAATTCAGGGACATTGTTTTGACTATCTATAGCGTGAGTTGCCTGATGTCGAGCTGCATGTGCTGTAAACGGACACTCGAGTTGCATCAGCTGCGTCCAACGTGGTTGACGTGGTTAATCCGCTCTGAAGAGGATGCAGGCTGATGGGCAAGAATTTATAGATGTGCCACATAGCCTTTCCTTGTCTAGGTGTGTGGTTTCCGCACCTCAAGATAGAATAAATTAACAAATTGTCCGTTTTTAACGGTATATGATGGACCGAGGCACTTGGTAATTAAAATTAAATAGACATTCTAAAAAAATAATATATATGTATTTATTTTTTGAACTGAGGCAAACATCTCTTCTCTTGCTTTACATGAGCACGCCTAAACCGACTATGGGTGGGTTTTGGGGTTTGGCCCTGTTGTCATATTTATTTATATCTAATTAGGACATGTTGTCCTAATTTCAACATGTGTTTTACAGAATGACATTAAGAGGACGCACTGTTCTCATTTTCCTTCAGAAACAACAACAAAAAGCTTTTTTTTTTTTTTTTTTTTTTTTTTTTTTTTTTGGTAACACTTACACAAAACGAGCATGTTCATTAGGATATATACAAAATTTAAATATTTAATATGTAATCAAATTAGGGTGACCTGACTCAGGAGAAACAGGGTTTTCCTGTTTTTGGTGTCCTGCCCTTGGAAATGTCACTCAGCGCACAAAGTGAGATATGAAATATACTGTATACCTTTGCTTGGAGGGGAAAACAATTGTCTTGATTTTTAATTTTTAATTAAAATGTGTAAAATTCTCAAAGTTTATAGCCATTGATTCCCGGTTTCAAGACTATAGTAAAGGAATGGTTGATGACTGTTGAGGGTTTCGATTGCTAAAAGTCATGCATTCACTCCCACATGACCGAAGGAGCTAAAAAGCCAAAGCCTGTTTTATAACAGCATTGAGGTTGCTTTAGGTTAAAGGATTAGTTTAAAATGAAAATTAGCCCATGATTTACTAACCCTCAAGCCATCCTAGGTGTATATGACTTTCTTCTTTCTGATGAACACCGAGTTATATTAATAAATATCCTGATGCTTCCAAGCTTTATAATGGCAGTGATGGGGGTCTGTTGAGTTTGAAGCTTAAAAAAAAAAAAAAAAAAAAAAAAAGTGTATCCGTCCATCATAAACATACTCCACACGGCTCCAAATATAGGCCTTCTGAATTGAATCAATGGGTTTTTGTAAGAAAAATATCCATAATTAAAACTTTATAAAGTAACATATTTAACTTCCAGACTGCCTTCCGTATTTGAAAAAAACGTAACTGGCACGGCATACCACTAGAACGCTTACACTTTCTGTGTGAGTTGAATACAGAACGTGGTCTACTGGAAGTTAGATATTTTAAATATGGATTATCAAATAAATGATTAAATATGGGTTTTTGTAAGAAAAATATTCCATCGATTCGCTTCAGAAGGCCTTTATTAACGCCCTGGAGCCGTGTGGAGGACGTTTATGAGGGATGGATGCACTTTTTTGAGCTTCAAACTCAATGGACCCTGTCATTGCCATTATAAAGCTCGGAAGCGTCAGGATAAGAATAGTCATATACACCTAGGATGGCTTGAGGGTGAGTACATCATGGGGTAATTTTCATTTTAAAGTGAACTAATCCTTCAGTTTAGTGACTTGTACATCTAACAGAAGGTTGACATTTTATTTTATTTTTATCCCCCACTAAAATTCCTTTCTCGTTTCTCATTTCCTTGTTTCATACTTTGACCAATTCCTCAGAATACAAAAGTTATCTTTCAAAAGAAAAAGGATTCAGTCTACATGTTGGAATTCCTCATTTAGAGCCAAACTGAAACATTTGTGTTACTCCTGTGTCCCCAGGGAAAGTCACATGAGGGCAACACACACATGCAAACACATGCAAACATGGACAATAGAAATTGGGCGAAATTAGGCAGCTGATGTAGCTTGTGTCATCCATCAAAGGGTCTTTTTTCTCTTGGTTTCACTGTGAATAAATCCTGCCATACAATCACAAGGACCACTGTGGACTCTGTTGATTTCACACTCTTACGGTCTTTCTGTTGAAAGTCTACAAACAGCTGTTCTGGTGTCCGTTTTTGTGAGTTTAAACTTGTTTTAGCTGTTATCTGTAGTTGTGTTGCCTTATCAGGTTTAAGGTGAGACCCTGACAAGAACAACAACATGTTGTAGAACAAGCCCTCATTCCCGCGTATTGCACAAAATATGTAGTTTATCTTAAATGTTAAGTGAGTCGTGGTGTTGCAAACCCATGTGACCTAATTTCTTTGTGGAACCCATATACTGTTTGTGTAGTCAAGTATCATATGGAGAAATGATTGGATGTGACGCTTCTGATTGTCCAGTAGAATGGTTTCACTTTTCCTGTGTTAGCCTAACAACCAAACCAAAGGGAAAATGGTACTGTCCCAGATGTACCCAAGAGATGAGAAACGAATAGTATATTACAGTGCACCCTGAATCAAATATCCAGTCTCTTTCTGGGATTATATCCTTATCAATATCAAAGTTTTGAAAAATGTTCACACTGCTCTTTTCCAGTGAACTAGTTGTTGAGTGCCAAAAAGGATATAAAAAAGGAAAAAAAACACCATAACAGTGATCTGCACAAACTTGCTTGCTTGACAGCTATGGTCACCATTCACTTTCATTGTATGGAAAAGAGCAGTTTGAACATTCTGCAACTTTTTCTTTTTTTGTGTGTGTTCTACTGAAGAAAGCAAGTCAGATGCATCATGGAATTTCATGAGGGTCAGTACAGTAAATTATTAATTTCTGGGTGAGTTGTTCCTTTAATCCATTAGTGTGTGCTTTATGTACAGTGCATGTGAAATCCACACGTTTTTCCCCCCAGCATGGCCTTTTTTGTGTAAACTTTGTGAAAGTTTATTTTAGACAGGGCAAAGTCAGAGTGTAGCTATATTTATATGTTATCTATATGTTAATAGTTACTTTTAATATGTCAACAAAAACTGGATGTGAGAAATCTTTGAAAGCTTTGATAAGGTGTGTGGAGTGCCACGTTTCAACAAGGTCCTGTTTGGCGTGTCTCCCTATTTAGACACCTTTGTAAAAAGCAGGAACGTTCATCACGCCTTACAACCCTACTTGGAATGTACAGAGTCGTCATATTGTTGACACGTTTGTCATTGTGTGGGATTAGTAGTAAGTAACTGACTGGGATTTCAATGAATGCAACGCATTTGGAGACATGACAACATTTGAGTGCGTCAATCAAAAAAAAAGTGCTTGTCCCACCCAGCTGACTGGGATTTCAATGAATGGGCCCTATGGGCAACAGATTCCAGATGTGTTCAGAATTAAGTCTGTAATGGTGGCCTTCTTTTTCTTTTCTTTTTTTCTTTTCTTTTTTCGGGAAATGTACCTCCGTCTCAACATCTCAAGCTGTTTTTGTGGTTTCACTTGGCCATATTAACACATACCAGGCAGTATTGTTCCATCCCATTGAAGGCTTCCTTGTATTTTTTTTTTTTATCCGCAGACCATATTAAGGTCAGGGATACCGGAATATTCCTGGATGTCTGTGTTTGTCATTAATCCCCATTTCCAGGCAGGTCCTTGTGTCCAACTAGTTTTCTCCATTGGAATGGGGTTATGGGGTAGGAGGTAATGTGTGGAATTGGGATTAGTGGAGTGATATAATCGGACTACATTCTCCAAGTGATTTCCACAGCAGTCCATTGCCGGTGGGCTGAAACTGTGGCTAGAACTGGATCTTTGTTCTCTCACTACCTTGTTTTGTACCTCAGTTTTGATGTAAATGCTAAGCTTATACATACAACCTAATTAATTTTTGTAGCAACCTTGTTCCTCAGTTTTGATGTGAATGCTTGGCTTTTACATGCAACCGAATGCATAGCCTTTCAAAATATAGGCCCACTCCAGTTGTGCGAACTCAAATTTTCTTAAAAAAAAAACACTCCAAACCCGCCATTTCTTACCCATCGTCCGCCATGTTTGTTTACTCTAAAGTCACATTTGAATGCGGGAGATTTTCCGAGTTTACAGTTGGGGTTGTTTGTGAATGGAATCTGTTAGTGTGTGCTGTGCTGTCTTGGTCACATCGCAGAACTCCACACACTATAGGAACAAAATTTTAATCTAGCAAGACATGAAAATGTCAACTTCTGACGTTAACTAGTTGATTGATTTAATTGGCTGATTCATTGATATCTGATTTGAGAGCATGTCAGTTATATAATTCTGTCCTGTCTTTCAGAAATATCTTCCCATCTAACTTGGTGTCAGCTGCCTTTCAGTCGGTAGGTTTAACAAGATTTGGTTTAACATAAAAAGCAGACATGTTTTATATTTGATTATTAGATGATTCTGAAAAATTTTTTTCTTCACAGTATGCAACGAGTTACAAGGTTGTGAGAAATCAAACCAGCTTGAACGGCTTCTACATAGAAAAGGTAACAAGTCCCAGATTTACCTCATGGTTTAATATAAATAATAACTATTAGGGCATACGTTAATGCATGCGTTTTCATTTTTTTTTTTTTTTTCTTCCAGTTTAACGCATTCAAAATATATTTAACACAATTAAAACCGCATCTGTTTTTTCCATCATCCATTGGCTACGCTATAGTACATGTTCACACTATCATTCATTCAACCATGAAAAGTAAAAATAGAACTTGAATCTATACTGGCGTCTGCTCTGTATGTGTGTATGTCTGTACAAAATGTAAAAATTTGTACCTTGAATGCAATGTAAGTCGCTTTGGATAAAAGCGTCTGCCAAATGCATAAATGCAAATGTAATAAACCTGCTGATGTCTGTCATTAATGTTGATCAAAGAACAAAAGAAAGAGAAAATCAAAAGACCGTTCCCTCACTGCTTTTGACAATCCTTATTAAAGCTACATTAAGTTATTAATCTATATTTAATTGATAATTTATGCAGTTTTTGGTAGCTTTATTAAATTTCTGTATATTTCCTACCTATCAGATCAAATATTTAAAACCTACTGTCTTTGTTTTTTCTACATTTAACTTGAAGATTAAATGTGAAATAACGAGTGATTATACGTGATTAATTACAGAAAAACTTGACGGCACTAATAAATAAATATATTCATAAAAAATGTTTGTTCATTTATAGTTTTTTTTTTATAAATTAAATCTAAATGTTGATTACTTCATTTAAAAAACAAAAATGTAGTATAAATATAATTAATGCTATGTTTTTATATTCTAGAAATGTATTACAACCATTTCATCTAAATATTAGTGGTCTAATGTTGTTTTAAAAAAAAAAAAAAAAAAAAAAGCCCCCCCTTTTCTTTTTGACTTCAGTCATTTATGTCTTTGTGTTTAGATTCCAGCTAGCTCAGAGGTGAATAGCATGAACATCCTGGGTCTCATCGTATTTGCTATGGTGTTTGGGGTGGCCCTGAGGAAACTTGGAGAGGAAGGAGAGATCCTTATTAAGTTCTTCAACTCTTTCAATGAGGCCACCATGGTGTTGGTTTCCTGGATCATGTGGTAAGGGTACTTTTCATGTACTTTTTATTGTTTATTCCCAATAATTGTGTTTTTATGTTTGTTCCCAATTTGTGGATTGTGGTGTCCTATCCATTCATCGCTTTGCTTCCGTCACACCATATCTCAATGTCGTCTTGTCTGAAGGTATGCACCACTGGGTATTATGTTCCTGGTTGCCGCTAAGATTGTGGAAATGGAGGATGTTGGCTCACTGTTCGCCAGCCTTGGGAAGTACATCGCCTGCTGTGTCATTGGTCATGCCATCCACGGTCTCCTCGTCCTCCCGCTCATTTACTTTGTGATTACACGGAAGAACCCCTACACTTTCTTGCTGGGATTGGTCGGCGCTTTGGCTACTGCCTTTGGAACCTCCTCTAGGTAAATGGACAGCAGCTACTTGCACTCTGCAAAATAAAGGATCTTATTGGCATCTATAGGGGCTTTTACACCAGGTAGTTAGAGGAACTAGCCACCAAGGCAGCCCCCTGAAAACTAAATTTTCCCTTAGGACCACTTTCCTGGTTGCATTCGCACCGCTAGTAGGAACTGACACAAGCCATTACTAGCATCCTGCCGCCTGGACAGGACTTTAATTTTGACTTTGATGCGAAAGCACTTTATGGTACCATGATGAACTCTTAACATCTATGTAACCTTTCCATTGCACAAAAGGTTCTTTATAGTGGATAAATGTTCTTCAGATAATTAAAATGTTCTTCACACTAAGATAAAATGATTATCACTTAAAGGGATAGTTCACCCAAAAATGAAAATTCCGTCATTTACTCATCCTCAAGTTGAACTTAAATGTTTTGACTAAACCTATCCCTTTAAAGGTTAACTGGTCTGTAAAGTGTATGTTTTTGGTTTGCCCAATTTTTAATGCCATGAGGTTACGGTTTTTATCAGGACAAACGCATTGAATAACGCATTTTGTAAGATGCAGAAAAACTTTTAAATTTTATCATCACAAATACATTTAAAGAATTATGTATATACAATGGTTTTGATATTTATCTGAATTGAATTTTATAAATTGGTTATTTATTGTATTGTTTGTTGAATCTATTTCTGCCATGTAATAGCCTGTGAAGTCATATGGCAGTAAATTTAAATGCAACATCTATGGCATTGCTACAAAAGCGTCCTTTTGAAACCTCTATTTTTAAAAGTGTAGGTCTGTATAAGTCAACCTGGTATTTACATGCATCTTGGATTACTCACCTCGTTTTGTTTTAATTTATTAAAGGAGTATTGCATATGCATAATTAAGCAGGAAATAACCATCAGCTTTTCTGATCAGCTCTGCCACGTTGCCCCTAATGATGAAATGTGTGGAGGAGAACAATGGCGTGTCCAAGCATATCAGCCGCTTCATCCTGCCCATCGGAGCAACCGTCAACATGGACGGAGCCGCCTGCTTTCAGTGTGTAGCTGCGGTGTTCATCGCTCAGCTCAATGGAATCCCGCTGAACTTTGTCCAGGTCATCACCATCCTGTGAGTTCATTGGATGTCTTTTTGTCACTTTTGTACTCTTGATTGGAAGGTGATGACTTTGTAGACTAACCTTTTTTTAAATTTATTTTATCTCTTTATAGCGTGACTGCTACGGCGTCTAGTGTGGGAGCTGCTGGGATCCCTGCTGGAGGTGTGCTAACGCTGGCCATCATTTTGGAATCAGTGGGGCTGCCCACCAACGATCTGTCCCTCATTTTGGCTGTGGACTGGCTTGTGTAAGTATCGGGTTTAGATGTGGGGTTTTTTTGTGGCCGATGTATTCAACAGAAAGTAATCAAATGTATAGTCTTAAATGTATAAATTAAATATAGGTTAATTCTACTAAAGTCTTTTGTTGTTTGATTAATTACACCGACGGCAACAGGATTATTAGGCTGCTGTCACTTTTAGACAGAATGCACGGATCCAATATACTGATGCACATGCGACTTATTTCCAAACCGTTTACGTTCATTTAAGACATAACCAGTGGTGTTTAAGTGAATACTCACCAAGCCAAGCGTGTCTTTATCCATTAATGTGCGAAACCCAAGCTCAAAGTTTTTTTTGCTTGTCTGTAATCCGTCTCGGAGCACACGGACAGTAAGCCGCTTGGGGAACAATATCACTTTTGTGGCATAAAGGGATAGTTCACCCAAAAATTCTAATTACCCCATGATTTTCTCAACCTCAAGCCATCCTAGGTGGACATGACATTCTTCTTTCAGACAAATACAATTGGAGATATTGTGTGTGTGTATATAAATAAATATAAATTTTTTTTTTTAAATTTATTTTATATAAATGAATAAATAAATAAATACTGGCTAATCCAAGCTTTATAATGGCAGTGAAGAAAGTGTAAAAACACTTACACTGTCACATCAGTTACACTTTTTTTTCATAAGTTGAATATGGACGGCGGTTAAGCGGAAGCTAGACATTTTACTTTATAAAGTTTTACATATGGATATTTACAAACACATCGCTTCGCTTCAGAAGGCCTTTATTAAACCCCTGGATCTGTGTGGATTACTTTTATAATGGATGGCTTCAAATTTTGGGCTGCCATTCACTGCCATTATAAAGCTTGGATTAGCCAGGATGTTTTTAAATTTTTTTTTAATATATATACATCTCCAATTGTATTCATCTGAAAGAAGAATGTCATATACACCTAGGATGGCTTGAGGGTGAGTAAACCATGGAGTAATTTTCATTTTTTGGTGAACTATCCCTTTAATGCAGTTTTAATAACTATTTTTATCACGTACGTCCTCTAGTTTAGCAGCAGTAGACTGTATTTTACGACAATCACTGGTCTAGCTGATTTGGATGTTAAGTTTGGGCTTTTAGGGAGGAATAAAAGCACACCGCTGTGAAGGAAATAAATACAGTAAAAACACACAGCCTTGCTGTCATTGCTGTAGGGTTACAACATCTCCGCTCTCCTCACATTGAGTGTTGCACATTTATTGTCTTATTCAGACATCTGGTAGAACTGCCAGACCAGTGAATGTAGTGAAGCAATTTTAGCTGCGCACAGAAAATGCTCAGAGTTTTGCGTCATCTGATCGGCTCTTCTGAACGGCCTTTATAGAGACCACGATCAAAATACATAAAGCTATTATCGGCCGATAACAATCAATCGGCACACCCTTGGTTATAAAGAAAGATGGTGTGTTAAAGCTAAATGGATCACCGATAGGGAGAACAACAATTGAGCAAGATTCGACAATTTTGACTTTGCATTATTAGATTTTGCATCCTTATTCTCATTTTTTTAATCCACAAGGATAATTGGCTTTTTTTCCTTCATTTAGTGACCGCACATGCACGGTCATCAATGTTGAAGGTGACGCCTACGGAGCAGGTCTTCTGCAGTATTTTGTGGATCGCACTACCAGTAAAAAGGAGGGGACAGAGCTAACTAAGGTGCGAGTGGAGGAAGAAGACCCCGCCTCCAAGCCAGAAAGCTCTCCACTCATCGAGAAACAGGGAAACTTTGAATTGGAAGAGGTCGCTGGACCTAAACCCTGTGACAAGGAGTCCGTTATGTAGATTTGTACAGTATTTCAACAAACTTTCCTTCCCTACCTGCCTAATCTCACTAAATCAGTCTTTCTGCATCTACGCAGTGACCATGGGAGAGATGGCGGTTTAGATTAAGACAAGACAAAGACTACATGCTTCTGGCTTTTTCCTCTATGCCCAGCTTTATGAAAGGAGTCTGCCAAAAATGCACATTTAGATGAAAAAATGCTTGAACATTTATTTATTAGATTTATTGAATTTCTCTGTTTTAGTCTTTTTTTTTTTTTTTTTCTTTACTCCTTTTATATCAGTCCGGCCTTTTGAAATATTTTTATTATGATTATAATACATGCCCTGATAGTTCTGATTATATGCTTCTAACTTAAAAAAGCCAAAGTACCTGCAGAACCTCTGCATCCTTCACTGTCTTATCAACACCAAATTTGTTTTTAGGTGGCATGCTGTTCCGTTATGGCGCTTTGAAATACCTCGTTCATGCTGATTCCCTTTAAAACACCTCAGGCTCCTCAAGACATTGGTCCATCTAAGAGGTGCTGATAACTTCACTAAACTCAGGAGCCAAAAGAAAGTTGTAGGAAGCCTGAACTTAACCTTTAACCTTAACTGTCAGTTAACGTTAAAGACATCTTTCCTTCTGCATCTTTGTCTTTTATGCTGACACAATTTAATTTTGTGGCGTAATCTTTGGGGTCAGGTTAATCAGACGGGAACACTAGCAAGTTATGTCTTGTCTTAAAGCTCCAAGGCAGTTCAGATAAGGCTGTGGAAACCTGTAGGTAAGAGAGTTCGCTATGCGCTGGTTGATGAGCAGCTATCTGTGGTTAAGGGGTATAAAGGTTCCATTTTGATCCATTTTAGAAGAAAGCCATAGATTAGCGCATCAATCCAGAAGTGAGATTTTGGATTTTGTGAGATACAGCCTCAGAGCCCCACTCTTATTTAAAGAAAGAATGTAATCCAGTTCTCTTGACTGGGCTCCACTGTTAGAAGATGCTCTTTAAACTGGATGCATACAGTCTCCTCTAGCGACAGCGGTTTCCCAAGATGATCAAAAGAGAGAAGTGAGATTTTATTTATTTTTTATTTTATTTTTTTAGGTGAAGCTGGAATAATGCTTCATGTGGTGTAGATACATGTTAGATGTGTTAAACACACTTTGGGGTTTCTCTTGTTTGTTTTGCTTAAAGAATTTGTCTATGAAAAAAAATACTGTTTGCATATTGTATTTTGTAAAAACAAAAAAACAAAACAAAAAGTACAGAAATGAAGTATATAATTTTTTTTTAAAGCATATTTCTGAGATCTCTCTTTTCTTAAAGCATATTTCTGAGAGCTCTCTCTTTTTTGTTTTTAAGTGCATGTTATTGAAGAAGAGCACAAATATGAAATGCCTGCCATTTACAGAAGGCAGAATGTTCTGTTCATGCAATTTACTGGTGAATGCTTAGCTGTAACTAGTAGTTGAACTAAATTATTCTAAGTTTCCTCTTTTTATAGAAATGTTTTTTTTAAATGTACAACCTAAACACACCAACAGAAGGAAAGTATCGGGTGACAGGGTGCTAGACATTCACCAAAAGTTTGTCAAAATTGATGAAAAGAGTTGACCATAATGGCACTCGCATTTGATCGTTGCGCGGATAAATCCGACCAAAGATGAACATTACGCTACTTTTTTTTTCTTTTCTTTTTTTTGCTTACCAACATTTTAATACTGTGTTTGGTACTTGTAGTCTGCACTGTTATCAGTCTATAATTTCTGTTCTGTTCCGTTAGTGATCAAGATGAAATTCAAATCGCACATCTGTTCTGGGTGATTGACTTCACTCCATTAAAAGCCTGTTGTATGTACAGTACTGAAAAGGCTTCTCATTCCACGTGGCCGTAGTGTTGCTGCCCTGTTGATTCAGCTATGTGTGAGTTTAACGGGTGGTTGTATCATAAATTATTGCTTGATGTCATCAGCAGAGCCAAAGAGTACTGTTGAGAGAACCAGTGAATGTACTCCACACTGACTGCAGAATAAAGACTTTTTTTCTTTCTTTCTTTTTAAATCAACTGTGATGTTCTCTTTCTTAAGAGTTCCCAGCAAACATGACCTGGTGGGGCCAATGTAAGCATAATATGGGTTTGGTGGTTAATTCAGATAGGATTCAGACAGAGCTGACATGGTTCACATGGATAAACCCATTGGGGGTCCATGCTAGAACTAATTTAGACACGACCAACATGAACAAACCAATTTGGTGCCCATACTAGGGCTAATTCAGACAAGGGCCAACATGGAATATATGGACAAACCAATTTGGGGCTCATTCTAGGGCTAATTCAGATGTGGGCCAACATGAAACGCATAGACAAACGCATTTGGGCCCATACTGGGGCTAGTTTAGACAGGGCCAACATTGAACACCTGGAAAAACCCATTTGGGGCTCATATCTCAAGCCCATATTGTGCCTATACATCGGCCCAACCATGAAATGTTGACATGGGAAAATCACTAAAATGAGGCACATGGGTGCCAGAGGATTGACAACTAACCAAAGGTTAACCACTTGTTGGTTATCCATATTATGTTTATTATACAGCTCTCTGGAATACTAACTGCTGATTTCCTACAACTGTGCTTCATATCACTCCATGGTCTTCTCACATAATTTCAACATAAATTTAAATTTCACTCAAATTATGTCAATGCATTTATTTATTTGGTAAGAAGCCCTTTAATAAGCAAGATAATGTACAGCCAGCCAGTCATAATTGCAAAATAACTCTTTTGCGACTTCTGACAATATTTTAGTTTGATTTAGAATGAATGAATTTTCATTCTAAACACTTAAAATATCCTACTGTAAAAAGCAAAGACTTTAAAGATTTGTGCCCAGAATAATATTGTACAAACCAAGTAGTATTTCAGTGCTCTAATGCAGTAGGTTCAGCATATTTGAAGACTTCATGGCCGACTGCGCCACCTTGTGGTTCATCTAATATTTTACAGTAACTACATCTCCACTTGTCTTGCAACATTCCACACCATGAACACCAAAAAACTCAAAATTCCATGTGGTTTATTTCCAGACATTTGAAATGCATTGACATGTTAAGACAGCCATTGGTAAAGTTGGTATGTAATGTTTTTTGTTTTTTCTTAATCGCTGAAATATTTCATGGTCATTATGTATTTGCATAATGTACTATTCTGAACATTACAAAGTACATTTGTGAAACGCGTGGTGCCAAAAACAAACCAAAAAGAAAACAAAAGGTGTTTAATTCATCAAAAAATTTAAAAAACAGTCTGACAGTCAAAACATTTAAACATCAAAAGTGCATTTTTTTTTTTTATCATGCAACATACTATTTATTTATATGAAAATGAAATATAGCATAAAAATACCAATATCATTGGTGCAAATATCATTAAAGTGAATAGGTGCATAAAACAGTAGCTGCTTTTCAGATTTACCAAAAAGTCTTGCATTTCAGCCTCTTTCGACGTCAGCTAACATGTCTCCATACGTCAATGAAAACATCATACACACTACAAAGTTCATAGTGGTATAATAATGACCATACATCTAAAAGTTTTAATGAGCTGCCAGGGTTGTTTCATATTTGGGTGAACTATATCCTGTAAATAGTTCACTTGTGAACCTACGAACATGAATCAGTCCATGATGCAGGCTTTATGAAAACTTGTTTCTCTGGCAATCAGTTTAAAAAATACTAACTTTTGTTTAGTTGCTATAGAAATTGGTATATTAATATCATGTATTACAACCAAAAAAAGCTATGACCTTTATGCCGTTTTGACATTCCTGGGATTCGGCAGTGTAAAAATGACAGACTTTCAGAACTTTTATTACCATTTTTACATACAGTATATCTAGACTATTTAGAGATTCATAACTCACCAGACCACAACACACACACACACATAATAAATAAAATGGGCAAGAAATACTAACATTCAAGTGTTCAGATACAGACCAAGACATTTAGTCCAGTGAAAATACTCTACAAAGTTCAACATTTTTTAAATGTGAGAAATGCAGTATTGCGCAATTGCGTCGCATCAAGTTACTCCTTGCTACGATCCTAACATGCGACTCCTGTCCAGCCTTTTCTTGGCAGGGTTCGGGTACTGGGGGTTCTCAATGACCCCTTCCCCAAACTTGAGTTCCAAGAAGGCATGGTGGTTGTTTGGACCATAAGCGGTGATGCCAGCGAACGGCATTGGCACCAGGGGTTGCAGGAAATGTTCTGGGAACTCCACGTCTTGTTTGTGCTCAGTCCAAGTGTCCCTGGTCATAACTCCATTACGGGGGTAGAAGGGCCACAAGTCTACATGCAAATGGTTTGCTTCACTGTACTGCACACGGTAGAAGTCACCCTCGACCGCTCGCTCCCACACATAGCCATTAGCATCCACCAGTGAGCCGGAGTCCAAGTTCTTTAGATAGTCGCAATTCGAAACGTCCTCCAAGTAAATGCCCAAGTCCACATCATAGTCCCATGGAATTATGTCCTGGTGTCGGGCAGCTCCCAACAAAGAACCCCCTTCCAGCCAGTAACGCACACCGGAGCTCTCCAAGATGTTGACAACATATTTAGTGGTCTCTCGGAGGGCGCGCAAGCAGCAGGGTGGAGTCCATCGCTCCACATAAAGGTATTCCGGGGTGTCGTCCCGCACTGTGCCGAAACATCGTGGCGTCTCTTTACTGCAGCCAAACCACTGATCTCGGCCATCAGGCAACACCACTCGCTTCAGGCCAAAGCTGCGCATGAGATGATTGGTGGCATCTTTCAGGCGACTATCCGCCTTCCACTGGTTGTGTGCAGAGGTAAACAGTGGCCGATGACTGGTGGAGAACGAAGGTCCTTCCAGGAGCTTGACCTTCCATCCCCGCAGAGATGTTTGGACAAACAAGGAAGACATCAGGGGGCGACCTAAAGGAACAGAGAGATTGAAGAGGTCCTCGGTACGGATAAGTACCACGGCATCTCCCTGCAGGGCTGTGCAGACGCTACCGCTGCTCCCGGAGGCCGCAGGGGTGAAGGTGGCGGTCCATTCCCGCAGATTAACCCGAAGGTGCAGGCACTGCACAGCCGAGCGGGTCAGCACGGGTGCAGCAACCAGTCGGACGGGCCCGCCACCTTCCCCTTCCAGCTCCCGAATGAGACGCTCAATTTGTCGGCCGTGGTCCAGCTCCACACCATCTGGAACTAATAAAGCAAATTCCGTCTGCACGTTGAACTCGGGACGGTGGGTTTGTGGAGGCTGGTCAGGGCTTGGCGACAACACCAGGAGCCGGGATCCCTCAGGAAGAGCCAAAGGAGGGTATGGTGGACTTTCAGCTACAGCGAGAAAGGGCAACTCTGGTCTCTGGTGCAAAAAAGAGCGAGCAACATCACCAACATAGTTCTCAAAGTCTTCAAATTCGCGAACAAGGATCGTAACGCGTGGGCCACGCATGTTGCCCTCAAGGCCTCCCAATTTGACGCCTCCAACTATACTTCCACCAACCAGATTACCCATAGCTCCCAGTCCTGGCACAGGAAGAGAGGCTTTTTTTAAGCCCTTACCTTGTTCCCGACGCTTCTCCATCATCTGTTGCTGGGCCCGCGAGACATAATATAGGATGAGCAAGTTCAAAATTATTGCTCCAGTTAACAGAGCCTGGCAAAAACTGATACGCATTATGGCTCTAAATGTTATATGCTTTTATGAAACATACAGTAAGTGAAAGCTCAAAGAGAGAGAGGACAGACAATCTTGACCATCATAACTCATCCAAATTCCTGAAATCTTGAACATTAACATTCTGGATTGGTCAAAAAGAAAACAAAGTGGAAAATGTTTGAGGTAAATCTTTGATGAAGCATCTTCTGTGACCAGATAAGATTCGGCTGGTTCCTTTGTGTCAGCTGATCCCATCCAGGAAAAAAATACAGATGGGCAGATTCCATATTCAACTCGATCGCCTTTAGCTCACCACAGTCCGTTAAATAAATGCTATACATGGAGACAAAAAAAAAAAAAAAAAAAAAAAAAAGAGAACATATTATTAAACAATTTTACTTTGAGCATTTCAAAGTACAAAGTTTGTATCACAGAGATCCTATTAGTCATCATAACCAAGTCTAGCCAACAAAGATGACCTAGAAATATAGAGATGTTCAAATCTGCTGTCCCAATTAGAGATGCGCTCTAGATAACCCACATTATTTGTCAAAACTCATTATTTGATCACTTGAGACAGGTCCCTACAAATATAGAGCATCCATGCAAAAATTCAATCTAAACAAGCCTACAATCATCGATTCATGTATATCTATGCAGCCTCTGATCTTAAAAGCATACACATATTCACGTTGAAACGCATCTTCGTTATGCAAAACGGTTTAAATCACGATTGTGAGAACTAACAATTTACGGCTTGATTCAACATTTCCCTCATCAGCAGATTGTCTGCGCGGTATTCTTGCTATTCTTCCCCATGCTGATTCGGAAATGAGCAAAGGAAGCCTGAGAGAAGATCACAATGTAGCAGGAAGCCCACACTACTGGGTCGCCTCGATCAATCCTGTAGAAACAGAACGAGCGGGTAGAAGGACAAATAACGTGGAACTTCAATTCTCAAATGGGAGGGCTTAGCGATAACAGGTTTAAAAATATATTTTAACTCTTCACTGTGTTTTTATTATGATTATTATTATTTTTTACCTATGTAAGCAAGATTTATTTTTTTGTTAATTACATTTTTTCTCTGCAATTTTGTAAGTGTTATAATAAAAAAACAAAAAAACAAAAACAAAGATTAATTAAATTCGAATTTAGAAATTAGCCTACAATTAGAAATTTTTAGTTTCGCAAAAGAAAATTTAGAACATAAAATATCTTTAGAGTTTTTTTATGTTTCATTTTATTTTATTGAGGATAGAACAAGTAACAAACATATCATGTCTTCTCTGAAATTGTCAAACAACAAAAAGTAATTAACATGTTTAAAATATTATGATATAATTTTCGGATCCCCTGCCGCCAATTAATGCCACACATTGTGTGTATATATATATATATATATATATATATATATATATATATATATATATATATATATATATATATATATATACTAAGGTAAGGTATATAATCATTTTGCCAGCATTATAAATAAATTAATGTATTCAAGACATTTGTTAACATTGTTTTCATAATATACAATACTATCCTTTAATGTAAAATAGTATTTAATCTTTACTAAATCAAAGATAAATTCTGCCAATTCCTCCAAAAACTGTGGATAACATTCAAAAACAAAAGCGTCAACAACTCTTTTTCACTTTTACAAAAAGAGCATAAATCATCAATATTAGAGTATCTTGAAATTAATGATTTAACAGGGTAGATGGTATGAATTTTTATTTTTTTTTTTTTTTTTAAGTGTTATTACTCATACAATATTTAAAGGGGAATAGACAAGCTGTTAAAATATCTTTAGAACAGAGAACATTAAAATATGTAGCGATGCGACATTGCCACGTGATAGCTTTTACTTTTCTCACTGCTTTTCAGGATGGACCAATCACAGTCTTTGTGAAGACTAGACTCGCATTTTTTATTTTTTTTATTATAATAATAATTTTATAGATTGCTGAGGTGATTTTTATTTGTTGGTTAGCCTCAAATTTTTCTAATCAATAGATTTCAAAGATTATACATTGTAGTAGCGGTTCTATGTCTCGTCTTGAGGTTTTCATTTTTCTTTTTCTTGGAGCCACAATACGCCCCCTAGCGGAAGCCCGCTTTATGACCCATAGGGAGGAGCGTTTGCAGCCATTCAGCGGTTGGAGTGGATCACTATTTGGCACTTTTCCGTGTGTATGAGTACTCGCCTATCTGTATCGGGCAGGAAAACGGGAGAGGGCTTCGGAGGAGACTTCACACAACGGGGAGGCATATTCTTCTGTATTTCCACCTCCTGGCTCCGGCGACAGCTCGAACGCTCTGATGGAGGCGGAAAGATCCGGCGGGGTGGCGGGCGGAACGAATCAGAGCCCTGCAGGAAGCGGAGCGGGGCGCAATCCGAACGGGCCGAAGGCTGTGCTCGGTCCCGCTCCCTCCGCAGCAGCCGCCGCCTCGGCCGGGCCGATGGCTGGATCATCCCAGCCGCGAGATCCGCAGGACGGGGAAGCGGGCCTCTCGTTGCCCGGGATCTTACATTTCATCCAGTTCGAATGGAGTCGTTTTCAAGCCGAGAAATATCGCTGGGAGGCCGAACGAGACGAGCTGAGGGTAAAACAGCGTTTCTTTAATACCTTGTTTTGGTCTCTTGCAGTTGCAGACGGATTCCTTGAGGAAGAGCACGTTTACAGATAAGACGCAGGAGAAGTCACGATCGCCCGCTGTTATTGTAGATCAGGCGTTGCTTTGGGATTACATTGGGTTTAAGTATTCCTCTGGTGTTGTTCATTGAAACAGCTGACAATTTAGCTGTGAAATGTTGTCCTTTTTTTTTGTTTGTTTGTTGAATAGCCATACCCACCTAAGGAGGAGTCGATTCTGGTTCCGATTCATCTAATGTTGAACGATTCTATTTGAATAAGTGGGAAGAAAAACTATGGTATTTACTGCTGTCATAACGTTAGTCTGCTGCCAATTTATAAGATCGTTTCTGATTTCAACATTACAAATGCAACGGGTCGTAACTATTATATAAAACTGTAATAATACTGTGTAATATAAATAACGCATTTCATTGATTTAAAAATAATAAAGTAGCACAAAACACATAGTGTGTATCTAGTACACGTTGTCATGTGGACAACAAAGTCAGTCAGATTTAAATCTTGCGTGATGGTATAACAGTAAAAAGTTTAGCGTAAGTTTTAGTAGGACATGACCAACCTGCGATTCTGTAAGTGAGTTAAAAGATTTCAAGAACTGAAACCAACTCGTTGGTATGTGTTTTGATTCTTTAAAAAAGAACCAGCTCAAAAGAGTCATCCGATACTTGTTTTTCAATGGATCATTTTGATTCATTTGATTCACAAGCCAAAAAATGGGCTCATATAATATATATATAGATCCGATATATATATATATATATATATATATATATATATATTACTACTTTTATCTCACAATTCTGACTTTATTTCTCTCAATCCCGAGTTTAAACTAGCAATTCTGATTAGTTTTTCTTGCAACTGCTAGTTTATATCTCATAACATTTCCCCACAGAGTCCCGAGTTTATATCTCACAAAATCCCAAGTTTATAAATAACTAGTAAATCTGACTTCGCCCCCAGATTTGTGAGTCCTGATAACCTTTATTTATTTATTTATTTTATTCCATGGCAGAAAGAAGCGTCATAGAAATCGGAATACACTGATATTAGTTCGATTCACTAAAAGAAATGTTGCACCAGCTGTGTGTAAGTTACAACGAAAGGCCAGTTTACATCAAGAGCGATGACTTTAATAATAACACTAAAGATATAGTTCTAAAAATCATTCTAAATATAAAAAAAATGGCAAAGTCCACACCATAGCTATAATGGCACAGAGAAACAATATCGTTGGAATCACTTTCAGAGTGATTTTGTAAATTTTTTTCCAGCTGATGATCAATAAAAACATTGACAGCCAATCAGAATCCATCCTGCTTTAAAGAGCTTGAGAATTTAAAGCGACAGAGGACAAAATGGTGTGCACTTAGAATAAAAAGAACAATATCATGTGTTGGTGTGGACGCTAATACACACTCACCTAAAGGATTATTAGGAACACCATACTAATACTGTGTTTGACCCCCTTTCGCCTTCAGAACTGCCTTAATTCTACATGGCATTGATTCAACAAGGTGCTAAAAGCATTCTTTAGAAATGTTGGCCCATATTGATAGGATAGCATCTTGCAGTTGATGGAGATTTGTGGGATGCACATCCAGGGCACGAAGCTCCCGTTCCACCACATCCCAAAGATGCTCTATTGGGTTGAGATCTGGTGAGTGTGGGGGCCATTTTAGTACAGTGAACTCATTGTCATGTTCAAGAAACCAATTTGAAATGATTCGAGCTTTGTGATATGGTGCATTATCCTGCTGGAAGTAGCCATCAGAGAATGGGTACATGGTGGTCATAAAGGGATGGACATGGTCAGAAACAATGCTCAGGTAGGCTGTGGCATTTAAATGATGCCCAATTGGCACTAAGGGGCCTAAAGTGTGCCAAGAAAACATCCCCCACACCATTACACCACCACCACCAGCCTGCACAGTGGTAACAAGGCATGATGGATCCATGTTCTCATTCTGTTTACGCCAAATTCTGACTCTACCATCTGAATGTCTCAACAGAAATCGAGACTCATCAGACCAGGCAACATTTTTCCAGTCTTCAACTGTCCAATTTTGGTGAGCTTGTGCAAATTGTAGTCTCTTTTTCCTATTTGTAGTGGAGATGAGTGGTACCCGGTGGGGTCTTCTGCTGTTGTAGCCCATCTGCCTCAAGGTTGTGCATGTTGTGGCTTCACAAATGCTTTGCTGCATACCTCGGTTGTAACGAGTGGTTATTTCAGTCAAAGTTGCTCTTCTATCAGCTTGAATCAGTCGGCCCATTCTCCTCTGACCTCTAGCATCAACAAGGTATTTTCGCCCCACAGGACTGCCGCATACTGGATGTTTTCCCTTTTCACACCATTCTTTGTAAACCCTAGAAATGGTTGTGCGTGAAAATCCCAGTAACTGAGCAGATTGTGAAATACTCAGACCGGCCTGTCTGGCACCAACAACCATGCCACGCTCAAAATTGCTTAAATCACCTTTCTTTCCCATTTTGACATTCAGTTTGGAGTTCAGGAGATTGTCTTGACCAGGACCACACCCCTAAATGCATTGAAGCAACTGCCATGTGGTTGGTTGATTAGATAATTGCATTAATGCAATTATCTACATTTTACATTTCACTGCCGGTTGTATATTCTGTATATAACTGTGTATGTGACAAATAAAACTCTTGAATCTAATGAGAAATTGAACAGGTGTTCCTAATAATCCTTTAGGTGAGTGTAGTTCTCGTTCTTGGAGTGAATGTATTTAATGGAAACATATTTTTACCGTTAGTTACGTGAGGCAAAAGATGTTAGAATGAAGGATAAACTGAATTTCAGAGCATTTTAACACAACTTCTGTTTACGTACTTGAAGGCTGCTATTGGATCATTGAGGGTAAATGTCACGTGACTATGCATTATTTTACAGAGATCTTCCAACTTACTAGCTACGTTCTGCGTTTAGAACAAATGGTGCAATCAAATAAAGTACAGAGTTAGTTACAAACTAGCTAGTTAATAAACCTCTAGTCTAGTGTGGACTTTATGTTCCAATTAACTTACCAGGAAGAACCCTAGCCTGGTTCATACATTCATTTGGTGTGTTCGACTTGAAGCGACGCTGCATGCCATCAAAATACAGCAAGAGCGATTAGAGAGCAGACGGTTCACTGGTTGCCAAATAATTAGCTGGATTCAAGTCATTTGTTCAGGAATCGTGCACTGGTTGTGTTGTAAGTTTGGATGTTTTTAATTTACCAAAAAGAAGTGGCCCATTAGAGTTGTTTATTCTGAAATCAGACTACACTGGTTGCGATATTAATTATATTCACTGAAAGAACCGGTTCAAACAAGTCATTTGTTCAGAATTCGGCCGTCAGTGGTTGTATGTTTTTGATTCTCAAAAAAATTAATCTGCTCAAGTTTTATTGATTATTTCTTGAACTGCACCCCATAGTCCATCATGATTGCACAAGCTATATTTATTGTACACCACTACACGTTTAATTGGAATCAAATAATTTGTCTTTACATTTGTATATTTAAGTATAGTGCTATTTATCATCCATGGGTTTGCAAGTACATGTTTTGTTTTTGATAAAATGTGTGCTGGGCAATATGCTTAATATCCTGTCCTTAAGTTCGCACTATTGAGATGATTTCTGTTATCGTCTTAAATCTTTGTCATCCGTGGCATTAAGTGCGAGATTAATAGAATAAAGGCAGTTCTGGAGCTCCAGCTGACTTTTCTTTGAAATCTAAATTCCGAGTAAATGTTCCATTAATTGACATTGACGTCACATGACCCATTGACTGCTATTTCTTTTGTAAATTGTGTAGCTTCTGTCTAAGACATGACGTAATTCAGTCCGGCTGGAGAATTAAAGCAAGTGCTTTTTTTCAGTCCCAAGGGAACCGATCTGTGTGTCCAGCACAGAAGATGTCAAAGCAATTTTGTCATTTAGTGCTCTTATGTATTACATTGCAATATGTGAAAGATGTATTGCTCTAGTTATTTTATTTGAAACCTGGAAACATAAAATCTATTAGAAGGCTTGCACTCACATCAAGAACATAGAGATGAGAGGGAAAAAAAAAACGATTTCAACCTAGGATTAGGGATTAGCTTCCAATAAAATTTGCTTAAACCGTCTTTTTTTTTTTTTTTTGAGTCTGGACTCCCCTGTCCTAGTTTGCAGCAGATCTTGGCCTGAGAAAAAGCTTTGCGATTAAGTGACCCCATTCAAACAGTGCCTGTAGTAGATTACATAAGGAGTTGCCAGTGTGTGCTATAATAGGACAGGCCTTGTGGCTCTCATGGATGACTTGTGTGTGTTCTTCTGCCAGGCCTCTTCTGGACATGCCCATGGAAATGTGCACAGGCTTCAGGGACCAACTGCTTGGTTTTCCATGTCCCCCACACACACATTGTTTTTGACTATAAAAAGTGTGGTAAGGGACAGTTTTGTAGTGTGAGAGTAGCTGGTTTGCCCTGGCGTGGGGCATCATGTTCCCTGATGTCTTTATGTGGGACATCTATGCTATTGTGTTTCTTTGTGACAGGCAGGACAGGATCATTCAGGTATGGTGTCCTCTGAAGCAGGGTTATCTTTAACTGAAACTGTAAAATATAAATATTTGAAACAAATTGAAAATTAGAAATGTTGCAGAGCACAGAAAAAAAAAATACTTACTGAAATTAAATAAAAACTAATGCTGTACTAAAACAAATTCTGTAATAAAAGAAACCTAAGTAATATTAAAGGAGGGGGTCTAATGCTATTTCATGCATTCTGACTTATTTACATTGTTAAAGAATTGGATTCTCATGCTAAACATGGCCAAAATTTCAAAAAACAAGTATTTCTGTGCCAAATACACTCCTTGAGGATTCAAACAAGTTTTGGAAAGTTTTTTTCGAGTATGGCATTTATGAAGTCATAAAGGGCAGAATTGTTTTGTTGGCAATCGGCGCGTAAGTGCATATAATGTAAACAACACAAACGTATAATGAATCGAATGTTAACCAGAGAGTGTGTGTTTAGCGCCGCCAACTGCACACCTTCGCGAGTTTGTCTGTTTTCTGAAAGAATCGGTACAGTGTATCTGTCTTTTATAAATAAGATAGAATTAAAGACTCCTCGGACATATGAAGGATACAATACTACTCTATAGAGCTCCGGCGGTCACGTGACCCATTCTGTTTACGACATCATTTTGGCAGGCAGGAACAGCCGGCGCCAGCATGAGTTTCAAGACATAGACTTGTACATAGCAAAACTTAATAGATTAAACGTAACAGATCCCTATAATGCCCCCGGGGTGCTTTTCACGTGTATCGCTAAAGGAACGGATAGCTTTTCTGTCAGGACACGTTTTGCAACTAGTTACAACTAGCCTAGCTTTGACGTAAATGGGCACTAAGTTACAACTTATGCACTCCTAAATATTTTTGCGTTGCACCATTAAACTTAGTTGAAGCCTAAATCAACGTATAAACTAAATATTTAGGGAAGCCTCTGATCAGGAGTAACATTAACAGATAGATAGCAGGCGGACTGAACTGCATCAATACGCTCTTGTTTTACATGACAGACTTCGGGTGCGTCTCAATCAGCTTCCTAGTTCAGTAGTCAGGGCACTGATCATGGAGTCAGCCCATCGACTTATGTCCTGATCAGTGCCCTGACTACTGAAACAGGGAGCTGATTGAGATGCACCCTTCAATTCTTTACATGTATATGCTAATGCTGACATACAGGCCTACATGCGCTAACATTTTAAGAGAGAAAACATGTGAATAGATTAACATTATATATTAGCGGTTAACACAATCCCATCCAAAACAGCGTGCCACTGTGTGCATCTGTTCCATAGGTCCGTGTTGTGCATGTCAAATAAAATCAGTCATAATCAATACATGTAATTTTTTATTTTTTGTTTCAGTATTTATTTGATCCTTAATTTCGTTGATTTAATTCCGTTAATTTCTTTCTTGATGTTATTTATATATAAAAGCACGTATGTTATTCACGATTAAGTATCTTATTTAATGGGAACTTATTTTTATCATTAGTTACGTGAGGCAAAAGTAGTTTAGAATGAAGCATAAACTGAAATTCACGGCATTCAACAACTTACTACGATAAAATGATTTCCCATTTGCTTCCCCCCCCGCCTGTTCTGGCATCCTGGCGCACATCAGCTGTCCGTCATGTTGAAATATTAAGGTTTAAACAGTCTGGTTTTATTTTATAGATACCAATGCTACAGCCGCTCTAGCGCTGCCCTGATTGCCTGACAAAATGGCGGAGTTTAGATTGCATGACGTCAACCTCCGGAGCTCTATAGGTTCTCAAGATTAACATGAGACTGGCAGAAACTGTGTGTTATTAACTTACCAATTTAATTGGTAATTAACTTAACAATAATAACTTATCTTACATTTTCTTTTTTACATTTTCTGCTTTCTTTAGTGCAATGTTGTTTGAGCATGAAAAAGGTCTGCAAAGTTACAAAGCCTATGTTCACACTGCGAGCCTTAGTGCTCAGTTCCGATTCATTGCTCCGATCCAATTTATTTTGTATAGCTGCTCACATTGTTTTATATGTGGCCAATATCATATTCCAGTGTGAACCGATCATGGTCCTGGACCGACCTGCATGCTCAAAAGAACGATAAAAAGATGTCTCACAGCACGCTGTCATACTGACGTAAACACGGAGGACATTAAAGTTAGTGATTGTGCGTTTATTTATAGCTTGATCTGCAGCGGATGTTCTGCAGTTTTTAAACATTTATGATACGAGCCCTATATAGAGATGTCACTGTAGTACTTTTGAGCTCTGACACATCACTCTTTCGCAACGGTCTTGATAACTTCAGGTATGTAAAAGGGACTCCTGTGAACACAAAATTGTGACGGATGTTGCTCTGGAGTGATGTAAAAGTCGAATGAATTTCGATATGACTGTTCAGACTGAGGTCGCATTGCAAAACATCTGACCTGTATTCGGATTTAGCACCACATATGGAAGTGGTCCAAATCAGAATTGAAAAGATCAGATTCCATTTGGTTTGTGCTGTTCACACTGTCATGAGTCACATATGAGCAAAAAAACAAAAATCAGATTTGGGCCACGTTTACCTGCAGTCTGAACGTAGCGAAAGTCACTCCAAAGGGTGTTATTCTCTATATCACTATAGCACTGTATCTCAACTCTCTGAGTTTTCTTCCAGGAACAAACGCATCACAACATTCCACAAATAAATAATTCCCACCCAAGGTATAGTACACAAAATAAAGGGAAAGAGGCCTGATTGAGTTATAGTGTTTTGAAATGCATAGTGAGGGTAAGGGGTGTAACATTTCTGAGCATGTTCGATTTAAAGTAGTTGACCGATCACGACACACTATTCTAGTCAACCAATTAGAGCACATTGCACTTTTTGGAAGGAGGGGCTTCACAGAGAATGGAATTAAACAGAGCGTTACTGGCAGACTGGGAAGAGAGGCGCTGCAACAATGTAAAATATGTGAGAAATAATGTGAACACCTGGGAAATATTTCTTTATGAAGGCAAACTTTGCCTTTAATACAGCTTCCAACCTTATTAAAATGGATTAATACAACATTTGAATAGTCTCCAGTTGAATGCCATCTATCAGAACATCTGCCAGTTGCTCCAGAGATGTTGAAGGAGGGAATCTGCTTGACAATCTTTTCTCCAAAACTTCTCACATTACTTCAATAATATTCAAGTGATGGGGCAGACGATGAGAGAAGTTCATCTTGGTGCTCCAACTGTCCAGCTTTTTTGATCATCATAACACCATCTTTCTCACATTGTGTCTGAGAGTCGTGTCTCTTTCATTGACATCGGCTTCTGTGGTCTGTTTTTCCTGTTTCTGCAGTTGTTCTGTGTTGTTTGAACACAATCCTTAGTGTTTGTCAGTCCCGAGGGCTGGACGATATGGCCAAAAATATTATCACAATTTTTTTCCCCCCATATCATACAATCATACTAATATTTATCATAATACCATTAATGGGGAAGGAATTTTCCACATTTTTGTTAAGCCTTGGGAATGACCATAAGCATTTAGGCTAAACATGTTTGTTCAAAATTAAACTACATGGTAGCTTTTAATTTAGCTACCCATGATATCTATTTTGAGATCGCCCAGCCGATCACTTCACTATTCACTTTTGGTTTTTGTCTTCTTTTCTTGTTCACTGATGAAGTCTTGCCATGCTTTGTGTACACAGTCATAATCATTAAAGGCCTCGATATACTCACGGGAAGTACTTTTGGGGTAAAACGTAGTTCAAAATACGTGAGCAGCAATATACTGTTATTGAAGATATGACGCTGTACACATTCCTGAGAGGGGTATTTAGATGAATATGTAAATATGTGCTGCATGCTTTCCTTTCAATAACAATTTTTTTTTTTGAGGAAACAGCAAGCATTTTAATAAAGCATAAGAAAAGCATCTGGTCATAGCAACGTGGGTATGTTTGCATGAGCTCAGTGGCACTATAGTAAAGTCACATCATGGTTCTATAATTTGATGCAATAGTTTTCACTCACGTGCGTCTGACCATGACCGACTGAACAAGCCAAATGATACAGAAAAGATTTTCACGTGAAAGAAGGTGGAGCCTCTGTGGAGTCCACACACACCTGCATATTACATAATCGCCATGGACCAATGGAAGGTGTTTAGCAGCCAGAGCAAACTTTTCCGGAAAGTTCGCTTTGGCAAGCTGTTTCGAACTCTGAAAACGAACTTCATTTCGGACTGATTTTGTTCGAAATTATGTCACATTAGTTCATTCTTCGATTTCACTTGAAGTATATCGGTGCCTTAATGTGTGTTGCTCTTCAAAACACTAACACATCAATTGGGCATTAAACGGGCATGGATGATTTTCTCTTTTTGGACATCTGACGAGTCGCCCATTTCACACACAGTTTGTACTAAACACAGCTGAAAACCACTTATACTGCTCTTATATACAAACTAGAGAATATAGACAACAAAAAGATAAATATAAGATGATCTCAATGTTTGTTTTTTCACTGTAGCATACACAAATTATATTAACCCCTATACTGGGTGTTCACATTTTGTCCACATAGCAGGAAAACAATCAAAACAATTGAAAATTATTTTTTCCCACCTAATATCATGCAGCTCTAGTTTTTAACATGGCTGCAGTGCTTTATTAACCAATCAGAATCCAATACTAGCCTTATGAAGTCGATAAATATTTATCAAGCATGGTTATCACAATCTTGACTCTTGCATGTAATTTTAATGTCTAATACTGATGATTTGCCACATACAGTCAGTGAAATATTTGTGATGTGGTTCTTTACACGAGAGATGCATGGGTCAAACAGCAAGTATCTTCACCTCTGTCAACTCCCTTAATGTCAATATATCATTGTAGTGTCAATACAACCTTTTGTGCATTTAACCAAAGGCTGAAAGCCAAAGGTTCGCCCAACTTACTGAACAGACATGGTATAAAAACACTTAACAAAAGAGTTCAAATGGGTTCTTAGGGCTGGACGATTATCGCAATTAACCTTAAATTGCACTTAAACTTATCGCAAAGGCTGTGATTTATTTAAATTTTTTATGCTTCGCTTGTCAGTAAAGCACTTGTCAGTAGCTATCGCTCTGTAGAGCAGTTTGTCCGTTTAGGGCTACTGTAGAAACATGATGGCACAAAATGGCGACTTCAC
This sequence comes from Paracanthobrama guichenoti, assembly GCA_018749465.1. Taxonomy (NCBI): domain Eukaryota; kingdom Metazoa; phylum Chordata; class Actinopteri; order Cypriniformes; family Gobionidae; genus Paracanthobrama; species Paracanthobrama guichenoti. The sequence goes on from CM031957.1 coordinate 14,566,650, forward strand.
TGTAAGGGTATGTAGATAGAAATGGCTCATTCTAAGGTAATAAAAACATAACAGTTCATTATGTAAGGTCTTTATACACCACTGAAATGATTGCATTTCTGTCAATAGATAGTCATAAATACTACACACTGCACCTTTAATAAAATGTTTTTACTCCAAAGTCACTTCATAACGACAGTTGAGCATCGTTCTGTGAAATGATGTGGCTTCTTACACTGAATAAGGCACACAAAATATTATTTCATAGTATTCTATACAGTGATAAAGGCTATGTCAATTAGCATTTAAGTATAAATATACTTTATTATCATGAAAATACCCTGAGAAGGCTTGAAGAACTCCGATAAACCATATATTGTCACAGTCGTGTGTTTATTAGTCATGTTTAATCAACCCTTTTCAATCTTCTGATTATTCAGCTACAGCGATGGTATGATGCCCATAGGGATTTGCTGGAACGACGTACACTATCGTACTTATGTGGGGCAGAGCTGTTTCACTATCTAAAAAAAAATTATTGCAGCCTTTGCCAAATCTTGTGCTGTTTAATTTCGATGAATCGTGCAGCCCTAGTTCATATACTCTTAAAAAGACTCGTCCCAGAAAACGTCTGCTGCTCTACTTGTTGGAGTGAGTCCCAAAGGGGTGCTAATGTGTGGAGAGAGGGAGAGTTTGTATGTGCCCTTGACCTGTTCCCACCCACAGGAAGTCACAAGAAGGACGGTCTGCCACATAAATGTGTCTGTGTGGTAGTACCGGCCCCTTCCTAAAACCAGTGACCAAAAACATTGGAGGGTTTTTTGCAGCACAACACCATAGAACTGTGCTTGATAGCTGGCAGTGTCTCCGTCTGCGTAGAAGTATTAGACTTTTGCAATTGATCATATGTATGATTTTTCTTTTGTGCTAGTACTGAGACTAATTATATTTTGATAGGTAGATTGCGAAGTGTAATTCCCAAAGCAAGTCTATTTCTTTGACAATGATGTCAGATGCAAAGCCATTGTGTGACAAGTATCCCTGTTTAAAAGGCCGAAAACATGGGCAATTACTTGCCTTTGTGAAAATGTCAAAGTGCTCCAAAGACCTGCCATAACAGGTTTCCTGCCCACACCATGGCAACTGCAGTCGAGTTGGTCTCCATGAAGACCTGTGCCAACTTGTCATGATTTACTTTTCCTGCAAGTCAGCCTTGGAGACGGAGTGATTTTGAACAAATGTTATATATGGCTTGACACGGCCTACATAAAGATATTTAAAAAAAGCTCTAATAGAGAACAGGCTTGATTTGTCCCTGTTTTGGGCAAAAACTCACCTCATTATGATTTTAGGAGTAAAGCATTTTGTTTCTGACATTGAGCTTAAACACAAGCCAAGATAGGGTTGCTTGCTTAATAGATTTCTTGCAATATAAATAAATACTGTTAGGGGCCATTCCATTCCATTGTTTTTCAATGTAAACATGCTAGACCGACACGTTGCGTTCACATGAGCGCTGTGTTAAGCTGGTGTGTCAAGTTAAAAGAATTTAACTTTTTACACGCAGCGCCACTCATCAATGTCAGTTTCAAAACAGTGGACCAATCAGAAGACCCCAGTGGTGGGGCAAAGCTTTTTTACAGTAGCAAGCTGGTATGGCTTTATTTGATGGCATCGGAGGACAGGGTGAACCCAAACAGATCCGAAGTCCCAGATCCCTGTCCCGTTCTCTGAGCAGCGACACAGTTTAGGTCAAATATCATAGCCAGTGCGATTTTTATTTAATTTTTCTTTCCATGTCAAAAATAGTAGCCTCAGACGTCACACCCACGGACCTTTGGCTGAACGTCTGATGCTTATGGCACACTTATCTGGAAACACTTCAGTAGTTTCAAAGTCGTCATATAATTGGTTGAATTCTACATGATGTCCGTGAGATGTGCGTTGTGCTCTTACCGCATGGAAATAAATGCTGCGACTCGAAACTCCCGTCGTGTTTACAGCTGTGACAATTAGCACTTACCAGGATCAACTAAAGGCTGGATTTTCAAAAGTATTGAACTTGAACAACGTTCTTGAATTAATAATTTGTAGATGCATGGCTGTCTGTTATTGTAGGGACATCGACTTTACATTTTCACAACCCACCCCCAAATGCGGCCGCGGAACAAAACGAACCGTGATTGGTTGCGTTACATGTCAGTCAAACATCCTCTTGGGCGGAGCTTGACCAATGAAAGCTGTGATAGTGTCCAGACCTTCTGCAGTCAGCCTGAAGAGGTCTGGCTACACAAGACTACGATCTGTTCTGTTGTTTGACTATTTCTGTTATTGCATCACATCACAAAAACTCCTCTCGAGCACTTTGCTTAAGGCTTCAGTTCACCTTCAGAACCCAAATGAAGATCTTTTAATGCCTTTTTTTAATGTCGGTCTCTCCATTGACAGCTACGCAACTACCACTTTCAAGCCCCAGACAGGTAGTAAAGACATTATGAGATTAATATTTTGTAAATAAAGGTGTAAATAGTTTTTTTGCGCAAACAAAGCACTCACGTCGGTTAAACCACTGGAGGCACATGGATTAATTTTGTGATGTATTTACTACCTTTCTGGGGCTTGAAAGTGGTAGTTGCGTAGCTGTCAATGGAGAGACCGACATCTCAGAATTCATTAAAAACATCTTCATTTGGGTTCTGAAGGTGAACAAAAGTCTTAAGGGTATGGAACGACATGAGGGTGAGTAATTAACAGAATTTTCATTTTTAAAGATATTATTATTATTATGTAATTTTGTATGTGGTAGAGACCAACGCCTATACAGTTCGGTTGTGTGAGGTACACTGATGGTGTGGGTGTGTGTGACTGATTTCTCTGAAAACAAGAATATGACTGCAAACCTGTGTGCTGCTGACCAACACAAATCACTACTGGGGATTTATTTACCTGAAAGCATATATTCACTGGGCAACAAAGCAGCAAGTTTTGTCCTTTGTAATAGAGATGCATGCAAAAATGATTAATAATCAGTAATGATGCAAGTCAAAGCCATAAAAGATTGCTCCATTTAAAATAAATAAATAAACAATTCTCTGGCCTGAACACAGCTGACTTTGTGGGTAACTTGGCATCTCTAATTGATGTGGATTTTTACGGTGGACTCTAGGGGGCGATTGAGGCCCATTTTATTTATCTATCACTGTTTGTCCTATCTCTTCTAAACCACAGCTGACTGGGAAATGGATGTTTTTTGGCTTCCCCCCCTTTATAGTCTCTTTTCCGTCAACATATTTGCCTTTCATGAGTCTGGTCGGTGCTCGGTCAGCAGCAGTCTAAAATAAAGCTTGTGGAATAGCAGGCCTTTAGTTAACCGTTGCCCTCAGAATTTCATTGGTGGTGGTTCAATCACGGAGTTTCAGCGTATAACCTTTCATTTTCTCTCAGATGTATCTGGTTTGAATCTGTACCATATTTATATCTTTGTCTTTGTCTCTGTCTGTTTGTCTTCCTGTGCTGCCGCTGGCTCAGGCTCAGGTGGCGTTTCTGCAGGGTGAGAGGAAAGGTCAGGAGAACATGAAGCAGGATCTGGTGCGGCGAATCAAGATGCTGGAATACGCTCTGAAACAGGAGAGGTGAGCCGACATGCACACACAGATGAGTTTCTTCAGCTCCCGGTATAATGTGAAACCACTGTTCTTTTATTGTTGTTTTTTCTATTGTTTTTGTATTCTTTTTTCTTTTTTCTTTTTTGGCTTTGTTTAGTTCTTTTTATGTTATGCTCTAGTTTTTTTTGTTGTTTTTTGTTCTTGTTTTGGATTTTTTTTCTCTGTTTTGTTTTATTTACTTGCATTTAGTTTTTTGGTTCTGTTTTTGTTCTGTGTTTGTTCAGTTTAAGTTTGAATCTTTTTGTTAGGTTTTATTGTTTTGTTTTGTTCTGTTTTTTATGGTCTATTGTGTTGTTTTGGTATTTATTTATTTTTCATTCTGTTTTTGTTTTCAGTTTTGATTTATTATTTTGCTGTTTTATTGTGCTGTTGCTTTGTTGTTGTTTTATTTTGTGTTTTTTGGTTGTTTTTTATTTGTTTTTAATTTTATGTTCTAATTTTGTGCTGCTTTGTTTTTGTTTAGTTCTTATGTTATGCTCTGTTGTGTTTGTTGTTTTTGTTCTTTTTGTTTATTGTGTTTTTTTTTTTTTTTTTTTGTGTTTTTGTTCTGTTTTTTGTGTTTTTGTTTTGTTTCTATGTTCTGTTTAGTTTTTTGTTTCAATTTTGTTTGATTCTTTTATTTTTTTGGCCTTTGTTTTCTGTTTTGTTCTATTTTTGTTTTATGTTCTATTGTGTTTTTGTTGTGCTGTTTGTTTTATTTTTTTATGTTGTTTAATTGTTTGAGAGAAGATGCTACGCCAATCTCAATGTGAGATCTGAGGATGTTTCCATGAGTTTGTATGATCATTAATATTCTCATCATCTTTATTCCAGGGCCAAACATCAGAAGCTGAAAAGTGGCACTGATCAGAGCTCTGGAGAGAAGAAGCCAGAGACAGAAGCTGAACCAAGTAACAACCTAGAAACAAACCTATCAAACACATACACATGCCATGAAACGTGATCTGATTCATATTTTCCAAAACATAGCATATGCATTATTATGAATAAAACATTATTATTAATAAAACATAATAATGTCCAGATTTATGAGAATAAATACTTTATGCTGTTGGTTGTATGTTTTCTTAGTGTTTAGTGACCTCATTCTTTTTCTCACAGTACCCAATGGGCCTGCAGATTCAGACTCTGAGCCAACCAATCAGATGCCTTGGAAGGAGGGCCGGCAGTTATTGCGCAAGTCTGTGTATTTTGTTTGCATTAATTCTCAAATATATTTGTCAAAATGTTGTGCTGACACTGTGCATGTGGTGTTTTTGTGCATGTTCATGAGCAGGTACCTGGAGGAGGTGGGATACTCTGACACCATCTTAGACATGCGCTCCAAACGTGTTCGTTCCCTGTTAGGTCGCAACAGCCCAGAGGCGAACGGGCCTCCTCCCAGTGAACCGCCCGCAGAACCAGAACCTCGTGAAGGAGGAGAATCACTACTAGTGCGCCAGATAGAAGAGCAGATCAAACGGTTAGAACAGCATGCATTTTCACATCTGATATTTAAGTCAGTAAACATAAGGTCCAGTAAGTGTTTGTGTACAAATGAATTTGTCCTTAGGAACTGAGGACTCTCTTGGAAAACTTTTAGGAGACTCTTAGGATAATTTTTACAATATTAAAATACTTTGTCTTATTACATGGTGCTTTCTGAAATCACACCTTCTATGATCAAATATTATTAAATAATTTACATTGTCCCAGGCAACAAATTGCCAACTTAAATGTAATAACTTAATATTTTTTTTTCTTTTTCTCTCATAATAAAATTATTTGAAAGGGGTCACAACATGTATTTTTTTTTATTATTTTAATATGTTCCTTGAGGTTCAGTTGTAATGTTAATAAAAACAAAAATATATATATATATATATATATATATATATATATATATATATATATGTATATGTATATATATATATACGTATATATGTATATATGTATATGTGTGTATATATATATATATATATATATATATATATATATATATACATATATATATATATATATATATATATATATATATATATATATATATATATATATATATATATATATATATATATATATATATATATATATATATATATATATATATATATATATATATATATATATATATATATATATATATATATATATATATATATATATATATATATATATATATATATATATATATATATATATATATATATATATATATATATATATATATATATATATATATATATATATATATATATATATATATATATATATATATATATATATATATATATATATATATATATATATATATATATATATATATATATATATATATATATATATATATATATATATATATATATATATATATATATATATATATATATATATATATATATATATATATATATATATATATATATACATATATACGTATATATATATATATATGTATATATGTATATGTATGTGTATATATGTATATATGTATGTGTGTGTGTATTATGCGATTTAGTTATTTTCAACCTTCATTTTGACCCTCTATCTGAAATGATCCATTTTTTAAGGGGTGGCTCCTTTAAGGCTAGTCAGTAAACATCCACTGTTATGATTAGGCTAACCTCATTGCATAGGAAAGAGTATCAACACCCACTCGTTATTGCATGTAAGTGTTTTGAAAACCTTATCCATATAAAACCGTCAGTTACAAAGCATTATGAAATCATTTAATTACTGTTTGTGATGCAGCTGCTGTCAGATCTAATACAGTTGGCTGCTTCATCTGTTTACAAAAGTTTATTTGCAGACTCTCCATTACATACAAATGTTACATAACAAAAAAACGCAGAACAAACATATAATCCTCCCACGTGATCCAGGACGTTAAAATAAACCCTTCACTTGTTTCCGATGCTAGGATCCTTCTGAAGTCTGTACAGAGACACAAACGTACTGTTAAAGCGAACATTCCTTCACTCTTCCATTTTGTCCTGTTATCGACAGACTCAAGTGTGTGGAGTATGTCAGAAACTGAACGCGCATCTGTATACTGTATCCAGTGTAGACAGCGTCAGTGATTTATAATGGGTTCTGTTTGCTTTTCAGCAAGTGTCAGCAGTTAAAGGTGCAGTTTGTAGTATTTATGAGGATCTATTCACAAAAATGCAATTTAATATACATAACTGTTTTCAGTGGTGTATAAAGACCTTACATAATGAACCGTTATGTTTTTATTACCTTAGAATGAGCCATTAGTATCTACATACACCGCAGGTCCCCTTACAGTGAAGTCGCCATTTTGCGCCACCATGTTTCTACAGTGGCCCTAAACGAACAAACTGCTCTACAGAGCGCTAGCTACTCTCTGCTGTCTCAGACGACATCTTTGTCCTGTGTTGGCCACCGTAGCTTCTCTATGTGCTCCGAAATGGAGGGGTGAGCGGTGGGCAGTTGCGATGCGCAACCTCACCCCTAGATTCCTCTAAAATGTACACAGTGCACCTTTAAGCGACTGAACGCCAGTGGGCAGGACCTATGGTGTGACGATGTAAAACTATCCGTCGATATCTTGCTCTGGAGGCAGACATATGCAAATGTATTTGCCCGTGTGACATCACAGATCCCGCAGTATCCAAACAAGTCATTTTTGGAGCTTGATTAAATAAATGCTTTGTTTATAATGAGGATGTTTTAAGCTCTAAAACTTGCAGAATGTTTTAATGGTACAAAGACCTTTTATATGTCAAAAGATAAAGGCAAATTTGATTTCTCATGTCATGAACCCTTTAAACTAAAATCAATTTTAACATCTATTAATTTGTTATTTATGTAATAAGTGAGATTTTTTTTGTTTTTTTTTTTTTTTTTTTTTTTTTTTTTGGTTTATTTTACTCTGCAGATTTCACACAGCTCAAGGTTGCTATAAACACACCTTTAACTGCACTTTGACTTGCGTTGCTTGGCAGCCACAGACAGCATATTGTTAGGATAATTCAGTATGATACCTGTTCATATTAAATATAACTCCTAACTGAGCATTGTGTCCTTTAATATATTGCTATTGCTGGCTTTTTATACAAGCGATAAGCCACGAGAGACTTCAGAGGGTTGTACTAATGTGGTATGGTGTTTGGGAAGCCAGTTTTGAAACTATAGTTTTTGCAATCATGTTTGTTGTGGTAATAAGTGCAGAAATGTTCCTCTTACAGGCGTGCTGGGAAAGAGAGTTCTAAAGAAAGAATGGGCAGCTCTGTTCTGGATAAAATTCCTTTCCTTCGTGGCTGTGAGGACGACGATGAGGATGACAGTGATGAAGAGGAAGACTTCCAGGGCATGACTACAGACTGCATTGATGGACGCAAAAACAAGAAGTCCAGGAGCAAGGTCATAGTGTTTACATGAAGATAAGGCCCACATGCACCGATTCTGTTTTGTTGCTAATAGTGTGTCGTCTGTACGCATGTAGATGGGCGGAGAACCCATGACCACAGATCTTGACCCTGAGGACGAGGATGATGAAGATGATTCTGAGGACGCCCTGGGCGAGTTTGATTTCTTGGCCTCTGGAGAGGAAGGGGAAGGTGCGGGAGAAGCTCGCATATCTGGAGACGGTCGTGAATTGGGTATGGTGGCTCGCATGTTCAAATTTTTTTTGAAATTGGGATGTGCTTCTAGACAACTCATAATTCCTGCATTGTCTTTTTGTTTGTGAATGTGAGGGTTTCCCTTTATTGTCATGCTGTGACCGCTCATTGTTTTCATAAAATTTGCTTTTGTTTGTAACTTCCTGTTGATAAAATCTGTTGACGGGGCCACCATTTTGTGTTCACGTCACCTCACACTTGTTTGTTTCCCTTGATTTTTCCCTTCACTTCTTTCTAACATGTCATCATACTACAGGATGAATGGTTGATTTATTTGTTTCTGCTCTGTCTGCTGGTTTGTTTACTCCTCTTTCTTCCTCTGCTCAGGTTCAGAGAACCGCCGGAACAAGTTGCAAGGCATGATGTCAGATTTCCCCCCCAAACCCACTCCACCTCCTTCTATCCCGGGCCAGGCGCGCTCCAGTGAGGGTAAGAACAGCCACCCGCTCTCTGAATCCCAAACTGATTCACTGAACACCTTTGGTAATAATAATAATAATAATAATAATAATAAAATGCTTAATATTTTCAACAATTTTCTGATTAAAAGAATAATTAATTACTCAATCATTCTATCAAATGATTTATTCATTAATTAATTCTTTTTAATTTTCATTACTCAACCAAACATTCATTGTTGCCAAGATCAAAAATATTGAATACATGTATTTAAATAAAGATTTATTATATTATATTATATTATATTATATTATATTGTATTACATTATGTCATTACTACATTATTGATTTTTTTTCTTTTTACTTTATCAGTATAGCAGTTCTTATCAGTAAATATTCTTTCTTTAAAATGCCAAAATGCATATCGCTCAGTTGATTTTTGCATTTAATTTTTAAATTTTTATTTATTTAATTTGCGTAATCATTATTCAAACAGATAATCATTGTTGCCACAAAAGGTAAAGTATTAATGCATGAAGTAAACTAAAAAAATGGTTAAAAATGTAGGCATTTTTCTATTTTTTCATATATATATATATAAATAATATAAATAAATAAAATTGCAAATAATGTATTATTAATGTGATATACATTCTTAGTGACGTTTACTCATTTTAATTTTGTCAGTATAACAATAATGATTAATTATTCATATTTATAAAAAAAAAGTAAACTGCATAGTGAGACCTTAAATTAAATGGTTTTTTCAGTCTAGCCATTGAAATAATTGTGTTTAATGATTTGGATTTTGTTTTTTTAAATAAAAATGACATGTTTAAGTTTCTTGAGACAACATTATAATACTGACATAATTCTAATAGGCAAATTAAAAATGCATTTTAATCAACCATATTAAGTTTTGCTTCAATTTTGAATACTGCTATAAACAACTCTATTTTTTCCAGTTTCAGCATGTTAATTGTTGTGTATGTGCCTGTGCTCAAGGGGCGCTCTCGGCTTCTCATCTGATGTCTTCATACTGGATGCGGTTGGAGGAGGAGATATGAACCTCGGAGAGCTGGCTGATCTTACTGTTGCCAACGACAATGACCTCACCATTGATGTTAGTGTTATAAGTAATATCTCCTCCCCAAATGAGTGTGTTTTTAAGCATTAGAGTGTGCTTCATGAGCAGGTGATGTTTAGAATGACATGCTATTTACATGGCATTTATTTTTGTGTTGACTAGCATACAAAAATAACTTATTCAATATTACATTATAAGTTAATATATTTGAAATGTGTTAAATTGCAACATCATTATAAATGTGTAATTACAAATATATTTAATGTATGACATACGCACACTTTAACCATAGTACATACAAAGATGCACTTTAGTGGATAGTTTTAAACGTTTTAAAGTTCAGTTGAATTTTCACTTAATTGCAATTAAGTGTCAGAAAACATTCGATTAAGTTTGCACTTAAGTATTTTATTTTAAAGTATATTAGTTCCTTAAGTACTACTACTTTTGGTGTACTTTTGGTGTACTTCATTTGTAACTGTTTCACAAACTTTTTTTTTTTTTTTTTTTTTTTTTTTTTTTACAGGTATTTACTGTGAAATTGGCATTATTTTAGTTTTCTGTTATGTGTATGAATAACACTTCATTTAATTTCATGTCTCATTTTAGTTGCAGGAAAGTCGAGAAGAGTTCAAAAAAACATGGAACCCTCGCTTTACACTACGTAGCCACTTTGACGCCATCCGAGCGCTGACCTTTCACCCCAGCCAGGCCGTGCTGCTGTCCGCCTCTGAGGATGGAACACTCAAGCTGTGGAACCTCAACAAGGCAATGCACTCCAAAAAGTAAGAACCACATCTTAACTCTGCATCAAAAACAAGACACACCACACAAAAAAATCCTTATTTCACTGCCTCCTTATATTAAGCATGTCACTATAATTGTGTTAGTGTAGGTGTCTCTAGAAGTATATTTAGAAATGTTTATCCATAAATGATACTTTTAGCATTGTCTCTCTGTGTGCTAACATGGAAACCTCTCATTTTTTGCTTTCACAGAAATGCAGCGCTGGACGTTGAGCCCATTTATACATTCAGAGCGCACAGGTGAGTGGGACAGGTTTATAATCAGACTGTGAACTGAAGTCCACCTAAAAATTAAATAGCATGACCTGTGATCCTCAAGACTTCATCTTGGAAAACAAATTAAGATATTTTATTGAAATCTGAGCAATTTATGTCCCTCCATTTACAGTCTACGCAGCTACCACTTTTTTGTGTCATAAAGTTCATAAAGAGATCATAAAACTAATCCAAATGAATTGAGCTGTTTAGTCCAAATTTTCTGAAGAGACTCGATCGCTTTATATGATGAACAGATTGAATTTAGGCTTTTATTCACATTTAAACATTGATCAGCGAACATAAACAGAAGCTCAACCGAACCTGCTTGAGAACATACCTCATTGGTTCTTGCTGAAGCTCAAACATGCTGCGTAACACCAGAATGAACCTCATTGGTTCTTGCTGAAGCTCAAATGTGCTGCGTAACACGAGAATGAACCTCATTGGTTCTTGCTGTAGCTCAAACGTGCTGCGTAACACGAGAATGAACCTCATTGGTTCTTGCTGAAGCTCAGACGTGCTGTGTAACACAAGAAAGAACCTCATTGGTTCTTGCTGAAGCTCAAACGTGCTGCGTAACACGAGAATGAACCTCATTGGTTCTTGCTGAAGCTCAAACATGCTGCCAACACGAGAATGAACCTCATTGGTTCTTGCTGCAGCTCAAACATGCTGCGTAACACCAGAATGAACTTCATTGGTTCTTGCTGAAGCTCAAATGTGCTGCGTAACACAAAAATGAACCTCATTGGTTCTTGCTGAAGCTCAAACGTGCTGCGTAACACGAGAATGAACCTCATTGGTTCTTGCAGAAGCTCAAACGTGCTTCACGTAACACGAGAATGAACCTCATTGGTTCTTGCTGAAGCTCAAACTCATTGGTTCGTAACACGAGAATGAACCTCATTGGTTCTTGCTGAAGCTCAAACGTGCTGTGAACACTGAACCTCATTGGTTCTTGCTGAAGCTCAAACGTGCTGCGTAACACGAGAATGAACCTCATTGGTTCTTGCTGAAGCTCGTAACACGAATGAACCTCATTGGTTCATGTAAGCTCACGAGAATGAACCTCATTGGTTCTTGCTGTAGAAGCTCAAACATTGGTTCTTGCTGAAGCTCAAGCGTAACACGTAACACGAGAATGAACCTCATTGGTTCTTGCTGAAGCTCAAACGTGCTGCGTAACACGAGAATGAACCTCATTGGTTCTTGCTGAAGCTCAAACGCTGAAGCTGCGTGCGTAACACAAGAATGAACCTCATTGGTTCTTGCTGAAGCTCAAAAGCTCGAGAATGAACCTCATTGGTTCTTGCTGAAGCTCAAACGTGCTGCGTAACACGAGAATGAACCTCATTGGTTCTTGCTGAAGCTCAAGCGTGCTGCGTAAACGAGAATGAAACTCATTGGTTCTTGCTGAAGCTCAAACATGCTGCGAACAGAATGAACTTGCTGAAGCTCATTGAATGAACCTCATTGGTTCTTGCTGAAGCTCAAAGCGTGCTGCGTAACACGAGAATGAACCTCATTGGTTCTTGCTGAAGCTCAAACGTGCTACGTAACACGAGAATGAACCTCATTGGTTCATGCTGTAGCTCAAACGTGCTGCGTAACACGAGAATGAACCTCATTGGTTCTTGCTGTAGCTCAAACGTGCTGCGTAACACGAGAATGAACCTCATTGGTTCTTGCTGAAGCTCAAAGCGTGCTGCGCGAGAATGTAGCTCAAACACGAGAATGAACCTCATTGGTTCTTGCTGTAGCTCAAACGAACCTCATTGGTTCTTGCTGAAGCTCAACTGCATAACACGAGAATGAACCTCATTGGTTCTTGCTGAAGCTCAAACGTGCTGCGTAACACGAGAATGAACCTCATTGGTTCTTGCTGAAGCTCAAACGTGCTGCGTAACACGAGAATGAACCTCATTGGTTCTTGCTGTAGCTCAAACGTGCTGCGTAACACGAGAATGAACCTCATTGGTTCTTGAGGAAGCTCAAACGTGCTGCGTAACACGAGAATGAACCTCATTGGTTCTTGCTGAAGCTCAAACATGCTGCGTAACACGAGAATGAACCTCATTGGTTCTCGCATGTCAAGTGAACATGCTTGAGCTTCTGTTTACCACAACTGATGTGTGAGATCATGAATAAATCTTTTCGTCATATAAAGTGACCGTATCTCTTCAGAAAATTTTGACTAAACTCAATTCATATAGATTCGTTTTACGATCTCCTTATGAACTTTTTGAAGTGTAGTGGTAGTTGCGTAGCTGTCAATGGAGGGACAGAAATCTCTCAGAAATATCTCAAATGATGTTTATTAGGTTTTGCTTATTTTACTAACATGGTATTTAATGACATTACCATTGTTTTGTGGTCTTTGAAGTACCTTAGATTACAATGTAAATGAATATGGAAATCAATCATCACCACTATATCAGAGTACAGTGGTATTACAATCTGATCTCTTGATCATGGTACTGCCACATAACTTTTTGGCTTGTAAATGTGCTTCTGTGTGTGTGATTTTTAGTGGTGCTGTTCTTTCTCTGGCTATGGGGGAGGAGGGAGAATCATGCTACAGCGGTGGCCTGGATGGCACTGTGCGCGGCTGGAAAATTCCAGACCTTAATGTGGATCCTTACGACAACTATGGCAAGTCTACTTTATACTGCACTTGCAAGTTACACAATTTCACTCAAAAACAGTTGCGTTTATATTACAGTCCACTAGAGGGCACTGACTATAAATGAATTTGCAGACACAGAGCTAGACTGAAATCTTGTGTGTTAATGCGTTCAGATCCAGGTGTGGAGAGCAGCGTGTTGTCAGGGCATGAGGATGCAGTGTGGGGTTTGGCTTACTCCTCCAGCCTGAAGCGTTTGGCCTCCTGCTCAGCGGACGGGACTGTGCGGATTTGGGACCCCCATAATTCCTCACCGTGTGTGTCTGTTTTCAACAAGGAGAAAGGTGAGGAGGAGACCATGTGTGTTTGGATTGCTTTTCTTTTCTGTATGTCCCTCTCACTCATTCCCTCTCTGTCTTTCAGAACACGGCACTCCCACCTCGGTTGCCTTTGTAAACACAGACCCGTCCCAGGTTGTCGTGTCTTTCGATGGGGGCGAGACTCTGCTTTATGACCTCAACACAGAGCAAAGCATCATGGTCCTGGAGACCCAGACCAAGGATGGTAAGCTCCATTTCATACAGGAATTGACAACTAGCAAAATGTCACAAATTTTTCAACTTTAGAAGCATTGTTAATTCATATTAATGTAATGTTAGTGTTACAGTATATTGCTATATTAATATTATTATATATTATTTTTGTATAACATATTATTTTGTATTAACATATTATTATTGTATTAACATATTAACATAAATTGTATCGTTTTGGAAAAGGTCATGTAAATGAATACAATCCTTATATAATTATTCTTATATGTAATTATTCAAATGTTTGCAATTTATTCATTATTATTTAGTAAAATACATTTATTACACATGTGTATGTATCTATATTTTTTTATATATATGAACTTGAGCTTTCCTGTAGCTCAAACAATAAGAGTGTTGCGCTAGCAACGCCAAGGTCATGGGTTCGATTCCCAGGGAAAGCAAGAACTGGCAAAAATTTAAAAATGTGTACCTTGAATTCAATGTAAGTCGCTTTGGATAAAAGCGTCTGCCAAATGCGTAAATGTAAAAAAAAAATATATATATATATAATATATATAATATACACACACACACACACGTATGTATGTACATACATTTTATATTTATTTATTTATTTAAAATATTGTGTTTTTCTTTACCGCCTCCTGCAGGTAGCGAGCTGATTAACCGTGTGGTCAGCCATCCGTCCCAACCGATTTCCATTACAGCCCATGAGAATCGTACCATCCGCTTCCTGGACAACAAGACAGGTGTGTGTGTGTCGAGAGCTTGTAGCAATGTTGAGGCCCATAATAACACTCAGTGCATATTTTCTAGCTGTGCACTGTGGGAACTGTAAATACACCAGCAAAGCCATTTAACCCCCCTACGGTGCAGTCACAGTAGACCTTTTGAAGCAGTCTAACAGTAACCTCCGGTATAAAAAAACCCCTCAATCGAAGCGATGCCAGACACCAACCTTTAATCACCAGTTTATATAGCAAGAGCACTAACATTCTTGGTGTTAAAGATTAGCCTGTGAAGAAAAGACAGCTGCAATGTGAACCCAGTGGTGCACTTCATTTTCCGCCACATTAGGACTGTTTTATTGATTTATGTGGATACGTGTCAGCAATGGAAATTCTCAAAGTCAGAATGGTTAATCAAGATTAGATCTAGAATTTTTTTTTTTTTTTTTTTTTTTAGCTTTTTTCTTTTATGAGGAAAACTTTAAAGGAGGGATTCCCAAACATTTTTGTTAATATTTTAATAATTTAACAAGATATGTCCATGTTCACGGTTCTCTGATGTTGTTTAATACATTCATGACGTGCAAGTAAGTGTTAAAATGATTTCATATATATAAATGATTTAATTCATAATTAGCTTTTCATCAACCCCTTGCAGTTCCCTCATGAATCCCAATCTGAGAACCCTTGCTTAAAGGGATAGTTCACCCAAAAATCATCATTGGCTCATCTTCAAGTTGTTCCAAACCAGTATGAATTTCTTTCTTCTGCTGAACACAAAAGAAGATATTTTGAAGAATATGGGTAACCAAACAGTTGATGGACATTGACTTCCATAGTATGGAAAAACAAATTACTGTTGAAGTCAGTGGTTCAAACATAAACTGTTTGGTTACTGGCATTCTTCGAAATACCATCTTTTGTGTTCAGCAGAAGAAAAAAAATCATACAGGTTTGGAACAACTTAAGGGTGAGTAAATGATACAATTTTCATGTTTGGGTGAAAAATCCCTTTAAGAAGGATGAAGTTAGAAACTCAATCTTATTCCATTGGTTGAGCCAGAACTTGGAATATGTCCCACATGACCTAATCTTTTTCTTCCTTCTTTTGGCTTCAGGGAAAGTGATCCATTCCATGGTTGCTCACCTGGATGCTGTAACCTGTCTTACCACAGACCCTAAAGGCACTTACCTCATCTCCGGCAGTAAGTAAAAGTACACGGGCATGCAGTGTGTGACGTCAGAGAACAAAACAACAAGCCAACTGAAGCCTTCCGAACACATCCACGTCAACAGACCATTCTCACGGAAATGTGAAAGTTGCCAACAAAGTGGCGTCACTGCATCTGTATCTTGTGTTTTTTTTGTTTTTTTTTCTCAGGTCATGACTGCTCAGTGCGCTTGTGGATGCTGGACAATCGCACGTGTGTGCAGGAGATCACAGCACACAGGAAAAAACACGATGAGGCCATTCATGACGTGGCCTTCCACCCCTCGCAGCCCTTCATCGCCAGCGCTGGGGCCGACGCGCTTGCCAAGATCTTTGTTTGATTTTCTTACTGGTAAATGCACATTTAAGCCATATATTCACATTAAATTCACTTGTTTGTGAACCAGAAGACTAGGGGTGTGCGACGTACCAGGGGGCCGCAAGAGAGTGTCAGGGGGCCCATGGAAAAGTCTAGAAAAAAAAACTTTAGAAAATTATTAGTAAAGCAGTAAATTAGATCTAAAGAAATTAAATTTGATTAAAAATATTAGTTACTAATCTATTACATACATTAGATTCAAATAAAAAAAAATCAAATATTTAAAAATTAGTTTGAAAAATGAAATAAGCAATAAATAAATAATACATATAACAATTACTATATTGAGTGTATAATAATGTAACTGAAACTAATTTTAGTTTTATAATATTATTTTTTGTGTATAAATTGAGTGTATAAAAGACAGATTCCTTATGAATTTTAGGATGGGGGTCCCTCACACATATTTGGGGATCCTCACATATATGCTTTTTTTTTGGGGATCTAAAAGTTTGAAAAGCCCTGATTTAGTCTATTAAAATGCATTTAGAATGCACCCAATATTCAAGATAAGGGTTCAAAAATACCTCTGTATCACCCCTTTTCCACCAGAATGAACCGGGTTCTAGTTCAGAGCCAGTGCTAGTGCCAGTTCAACTGATGAGCCTTCTAAGAACCGGTTTGTCTTTCCACGGGCTAGAGAGCCACCACAGAGCCAGGTCTTACGTCACTGTAAACGTCTCTTCTCTCTCAGCAACGCAGCGGGAAATACAAACACACCAGCACACCAGGCTTGTTCGAGATGCATTGGCGCTGCACAGACCGATCAGTGTATGATATCAAAGTACCGCATGAGGAGTATGCTCTCGCTGTACTTTGATGTCATACAGCGATCAGCCGCTGACGCAAGTGGTTCTTACTTCTGGACCAGCAATGTTTTGGTGCTACTTAAGAACCACTTTTCCTGGTTCGGAGCTGGTGCTTTGGCTCTGGCTCCAAATCAACACCAACAACCAACTTGGTGGAAAAGGGGTATATGTCTATATAATTTAATAAAGTTAATCAATATCACATGATCAAATATCAGCATGATTACAAATGTAATATTGAATTTATACATTACAATACATTATTAAGCGACTTACATTTTAGATACAATATTGCCTGTTTTTGCTTTATTTTGCCAATGAAAATAGTTCCAAAAAAGCCAGGACTTGAAAAGGTAAAAGCCAATTAAATTTATTGGTTTAGAATGATTTCACTGCTGCAAACTGATCACCACAAAGAATATGAAGAATATCAAAAACTGACGTCAGATGTCCACAGCAGTCCTAAACCTGGCAAGGTACCAACACAATAAGCAAAATAATGTCCAACTATCGTTATCAAGAAAATCCCAGAAAATATAGAGATATAATTTTTTGTCAATAGCGCACACCCCTATGGACTACACTGTTAGCGATCTGTTTTTGTGTGCATCCATAAGTACAACTCAACATTTTTTTATCTTTAGATTTATTTGACTCACATTTAACAATTTGAGTAAATCATGATTTCTTTTCCTGTCGCTGAAGATCCAGCCACAAGTTATCTTTTATGCAAGTTGTCCTTATGTTCTAATCAAGTTTTTTATGTTTGTGGCGTGTTATCATGGCTAAAATCATTTGCAGCACCTTGTAACCTTGTAACTTGTATGTGTGCATGGGAACATGTGTTCACGTAAAACCTGCTGCCATGAGCTAATTTTTGCTTTATCTCTTCTCAGGGGAGCCACCCTCACTACTGGGCCAAAAGAGTGAAACGCTGAATATCCGCACACACACACACACACACACACACACACACACACACACACATAAACACACACACACTCTCACACACTCACTCAAACGAGGGGAACAGTGTTCTACACATCACTGCCTGTGTAAAAGGCATACGACCCATCATTCTTTTATGCCTCACATGTTGCGATACTAACTCTACTGCTTTCAATACTAATGAGTTTGCTGCTTTGGTCCTGATTTCAGTTTTAGACGACACTACTAACAATCTGCACAGTGTGTTTTGCGAAGGGTGTCCAATCTGTTGACGGATGGACCACGCAAACACACACACCTTAACACAACACACACCCTGGATTTTAATTTCATGCTCTGTTTAGGTTGAGGATTTGAAGGCTCTTGGTAAACAAGACATTACCCAAGCCTGAGCATTTTCTCAATGTAAATTGCATTAGTGCTAATCTGTGAATTAATGTCCTCGCGTAACTGTCGCCTAGTAACGTGAGGTGATCGATGCATTTCATTCCAAAGACTGCTTTTTTTTTTTTTGGTTTCGGTTCAGCTGCGAAATATAACACAGCTTTACCTTTAGCCTCACAGCTAAGAGCCTTAGTATTTCAGCCTTTCATAATCACTTCCTCAACACATTTTATTCATATGACGTGTACACCTTGAACTAAAACCAAACACGTGTGTATCTGCGTGTGTGCGTTTGTGACGGTGCCAGCATAAGCCTTTTGCAATCACCGTCTTCATCCATATCCAATCAGGTGGCATTATCCGTAATAGTCAGGTGACTGTTGAGTAGTGTATTTATTGTAGTGTTCGATATCGGAAGACTTTTTGGGAACATCTGCAGTTGGATGAGTAACTCATTTCTGTATATAAGCAGGATGCGCTGTACATAGCACACTTGTTCCACAACCTTGGTGCTAAGATCTCTGAATCAGGGACCTGTTCACGACAAGGGTCGTAAAGTATCAAATCTCGGTTGACCCCTGCCATTCCTCCAAGTCATCATCTACGGTTCTTTGGCATTTCAGAAATACAGCCAGTGTGTCGGGAATACATCTGGTGTGCCGAAGTGGCTTTTAAGGTTTTGTCAGGGTATTTTTAAGACGATAAACTCTATATCCACACAAGGATTTTCGATTGACGATTGTCTCCTGTAACAAACTACAAGTTCCAATGTTTAAGTACAGATGTGTTTTCGGACATCTGTGATCTCAACCCAAGTTGTTTTTGTTCCTGAAAAGTGGAGAACAAAGTGAAGCTCGAAAGGGCGATTTCAGTGACAAGAAAATGAGTGCCCCCAGTATACGCTTGATTTACCAAGAGGTAAAAGGCCAGTGGTGAAACTTGGGGGTAGACATATCCAAAAAGTCCACTTGATGGCCCTTAATCAAGGCAACATAAGGAGGTGTTTCAGGGTAAAATAGCTCAGAGCAACACTCTCGTGGCTCTTTTAATGGAAATAAAAGTGGGGCGCCTTGCTTTTTGTTGGCTAAGCAAGGAATCAAAATGCAACTCTGAAACTTGAGGGGGACACCAAAGTGAGATGACGAATCATCTGAATCTGATCTTTAGGTTCCTTAGTTGGAGGGAGCCTGATCTTAAGCTCTGGAGATCGAAGGTCACATCATGTTTTAGCCAGTTTCCGTTTTGCAGGGTTTATTTTTGTCCTTTACTGGTTTTCCGTGGTTGTAGACAAGTGGCCAGAAGGCAAGTCAGAAACGACAGAAAGACTGATGGGCCATAAAGAGCGCTTTAGCATAATGGAGCCATGTCAGACCGCCTCCCTCTAGAATCACTCCATCCATCCAACCCAGAAAATGAGCTTTCCTACTTGGTTGGTCTTTGGCAAGGAAAGCAGTCTGGATTTGTAAGTTAGCAAGTATAGAAAACCTCTTGGAGTGATTTTTTTTTTTTTTTTTTTTTTTTTTTTTTTTTTTTAATGGACAAGGTTATGGCTTGTGTCCTTTGTATAATGACGAGACCACCGTTTCATTTTGGGATGTTCGCCCAGTCAATGAATGTCACATAACCACAGACTTGTGTTCAGTGGAATCTCATAATCCTTTGCTGCTTACCTCTTTTCTTAGAAACTTCGCACCGCACACTAACGGTTAGCTTTATGCTACACTACACGTGTAGAATAACACGAACAGTTCGGTTCATTGACGTATTGCTGCATCGTTAAGTTCTCTTCCAAAGACTGCCGGTTGCATGGGTGTTTAGACGAGTCCTGCTGTCTCTTTTGTACACCTTTTTCCGCACCCCTAGATGCAATACGAGTCTTGAAACTACAATGACAAAACACAATCCTTGCCGAGAGAGGACGAATCTGTGTAAAAAAATAAATAAAAAAATGGAATGAAACCGAAAATGTTTATATGTTTGACAAGCTGCCGATGCATAATGTAAGTTTCCCATTTTCTCACATATATGCTTTTCTTTACTAGACATATTATCATTATGATTACTAGTAATAAGGTGTAAGACGACAGTAGTACCTTTTTGCTAGGCTTAAGAATTGCTTGTGATTGTGTAAAAGCCTAAAAACTGAAAATTGTATGGAAATTTAAGAAAAAAAAAAAAGTTTCAGTCCACAGCCAAGGTAAAAAGGACTTTTTGTTATGTGTTTTTATTTTTTAATAGCAATTTATCACTGTGTGATACTTTGTACATCATATTAAGCTGTATTCAACTATATCCTCTAAATACAAGGGATAAAAAAACCAGCCTTTTATTTATTTTTGTTTTATTATACATATTTTTGAACTGCTTTCTAGCTTGTATCAAATTACATCTTTTTAATTTTTCCTGTTGATTTTCTTTTTCTTTCTTTTATTTTGTTTACTGTGCAGGTCTTGTGTTGTATGTCATAAAAAAAAATCCAAAAACAACTAAATAAAAACATGGTTTTGTACAGAGATTTCATTCTTGTCTGGTCTGAACTCTACTGTCTGAGAAAGTGTCTTTGGGTATCCAGAAGTTTACTGCTCAATTTCTTTGGATGGATCAGCATATTTGGAGTCTGATATACAGTAGGTCATCTGGTCTAAGAGGATAGTCAGAGAGTCTGTATTTAATTATTTTTTTATTTATTTCTGTGATGGCAAAGCTGAATTTTCAGCGTCATTACTCCAGTTTTAGTGTCTCATACTTCAGACACCATTATATGATGATTTGCTGCTCAAGAAACATTTATTGTTATCAATGTTGAAAACAGTTGTGCATTTTTTTTTTTTAGGATTCTTTGATGAATAGAAAGTTCAAAAGAACAGCATTTATCTGAATTATAAAGCTTTTGTGATGGATGGATGGATAGATAGATAGATAAGCAGCAGAAATGCACAGTTCAAATGTACAGTGTTTCCTGGAAAATGCTATCTCATCTTGCACTTTAAAAGGCTTTTTTTAATGAGAAAATTGAAATATTAGAGAGGGCATGTTTTTTTAAAGATGTCTTGTGCAAGGGTCTAATTTAGTTAAAAAGAGAGAACAATGTATGAATTTAAAACTTGAAACAATAAGATTAAGTTAATTAAGTAATTTTATTTTCACCATTATTGTTTAAGCTAGAGCAAACACTTTAATTTCTCGTTTTATTTGATTTGAGTTCTCAGAGAGTAATACAATGCTGTTTCTTAACTGTGAACTGACACATTCATTCAAGGGGAAAAATGCAGAACTCCCAACTTAAGTTAATCTGGCTGCAGGATCACACGTGGGCTGATTATTTAGGTGCGTTTATGCTACACACATCAGATATTTGGTTATTCTGTGGGACATGGGAAAAGAGAGAAAGAAAATAAGAGACTGAGAAAATAGTGCAAGTTAGTGTGGGGCCCCAGGCAAAAAGAGGAGGACAAAGTTGTTCCAGGGTGGGGGAGTAAACAAGGCAAACTGTTACACAAAGAGAGAGACGTAAAAGTTGAGAGGGAGGGAAGAAGGTGTATGTGGGACTGGGAGGAGACAGAAGTGGATATGTATGATCTCATAGAGCTTCTCATTTACAACTCTCTTTCCTGCTGATTGGCCAAAAGATCTGTCAGTCACCTCACTTCCTCCTGGGCTCTGCGAGATTCAGACAGTGGGGAGGTGGAGGCAGGGGGAAGAGGGAGTGTCCTCAGTAGTTTTCTCACTGAGGCACAGCAGACACGGCTCAACACGACAAGAAACTGAAACACAGCCTGACTTGCAAAGCAAGCCTAACCAGGAGCTCTCTCCGGCTAATTTGCTGTACTTGGAGGCCATCTTGAGCGGACGGGCTTACTACTACAGGCATTTGTTTTGCTTTCTCGTTTGTTACAGTTTCTTTTATGTCACCAGTGTGTTTTCTTGAAGTTTGGACGTGTCCCTCTTCAAAGTTTCTTTGGAGTCGTGAAAGAACAGGAAGCGTGAGGAGGAGGAGGAGGAGGAGATACTTAGTTTGAAAGCTAAACTTTATCTGCATTGCTCACCTGCTCCTTCTCTGGAATGAAAGCCGTGTAGAGGACCTTTCAGTGAAAGAGGGTGAGAAGAAAGAAAAGCTACTTCCTGGAAAGGAATCAGTTGTTTTTAAGCTCTAGGAGAAGCGGGACACACAGCAGGGACGGCCACTATTGATGAGTGAGTGACTTGTTGGTGTGTGTAGGTGAGTTTGCTGCCTCACACTACCCAGTCTTATCTCTCTATTGACTGTCTTTGACTCTTCAGCATGGCCAATGTCAGTCCCTTCATGTCTCCGGGACCCATGTCCCAGGTCTTCTTTCCCCCGGGTGGCCCATCTCCACCTGGGTCAGTGGTGATACAGCAGGGAACACCGGTCTCGGTCCATACATCTCAAAACACAGGGTTTCCCACAGTGGACATGGTGGTTGCCCCAGGTCCCGGCGGGGCATCTGGAATGCCGTCTGGGCCTCCAGCGCCAGCTGGTGTTTCCTTCATCATTCAGATTGGGCTGACTAGAGAGTCTGTGCTTCTACCTCAGACTGCAGACCTGGCCTACATCAAACAAATTGCTTGTTCAATTGTGGATCAGAAGGTAAGCACCACCCAGTACGTTGTGCTGCAATATTGTATGCACTACCACTTTTGCACAGCTCAAACGGAAGTTAAAAGTTTTGAAGTGTGTTTGCCCTCAGAGTTTGTGTATTATGTTCTCTTTATCCTAGAGCAGTTTATATTTAAAATACAATGGAAATTTAGTGGTTTACCTTGGGGTCTGCTAAAAGGAATTTTTTTTTAACTCTACTTTTAACATTTAAACAGAGTAAGAAGGGTGTCCTTTACTGTAAAGCCACTTTTTCCCCTTCACACCGTGCATGTCAGACATATTTTGTGACACCGTGTCCACAGAGATATGCAATGTATGCAGAACATGTTGTGGTAATGTACTGCAACTCTTATCCAAGTGTCAGCAGTTCTCCACATAAATACTATTTATAAATGCACACGCTGATCTCCAAACATTGCTAATGAAGGCACTGATATGTGAACTCATGGAAGGTTGGAAGGATAAATAAAAAGGTTGCATAGTCAAAACCTTCAAGTCATCATCTTGGGTTGGGCTCAATCAAACCCTTGATGTAAAAATCAGATGCACTTAATGTCCTAGTTCAGTACAGAACTCATTTCTGCACTAATGGGACAAGAAACAGGCCAGCCAATTCATGACTGCCCTTACCTCAAATCTGCATTAGGACCTAACAACAGATTTTATCAGCCAATCAGACTGTGAGATGATTCAATAATCAGATTTCCATGCTCTGGGCAGTGGCCCGGGTCAGCTTAAAAGGTTCATTGGGAAGAGATTTTTCCAGGAAGCATCTGTAGAATAGAACTATACCAGTAATTATGCTTTGCTCAAAGCCACAGAGAGCTTAGCAATCACTAGTTTGAATTTGGTTATCCATGTTAAGGTGAATGTCTTTCCTAAACTAATCCTAGGAAGGTAACTTGTTGCAAAGTTGCCTTGGAAGAGAACCTACAGGTGTAGTCATGTTTTAGCCCTCAAAATGTTATGAGATTTGGACTTGGGAAACACTGACCATGACTATGCTTTTCCCTTTAACTCACAAATAAGATGACTACAACAAGTCCTCTGTTGTGTCCTTTGGATTGGGAGATTTGTGAGCTTGGATTTTGGCTCCTTCCCTCATCTCCCCTTGGCTTCAGGCAGAGTGAGTCACAGTGTTCCCTCTCTGTTTATTCAAATGGCTCCCTCTGTTCCATAGGCACTTTTTTCCATTCACTTGGAGGGTAATGTGGCGGCATCACTCAATTCCTCCACCTAGGCTCAATTTATCCTCTTCTAGGACAAGTTTTCCTTTCCCTCAATCTCTAAAGAGCTGCAAAATTGTTCTGACATCTATGTAATACATAATTAAAGCATCTGTAATAGTCAAGGACAGTCTCCATTGATTGGGGTGTCCCTTTTGTTC
Source organism: Paracanthobrama guichenoti (assembly GCA_018749465.1). Taxonomy (NCBI): domain Eukaryota; kingdom Metazoa; phylum Chordata; class Actinopteri; order Cypriniformes; family Gobionidae; genus Paracanthobrama; species Paracanthobrama guichenoti. The sequence goes on from CM031957.1 coordinate 14,591,115, forward strand.
CTTGCCCAACCTATTTTCCCTGCTGGTCCAACACGTAAGCAATCCATTGTCCATGGGATAAAGAGGAGGAAATGAAGCCTGTTTCCTCCCAAAGTAGGAGGCCATAGTGTGTCCTCCGCCTCTGAACCACTCCCTTGGGCTTCCTCCAGGAGTTTGTTTTCTCACTGCAGGTTCCCAGACAATGCAGCTTCCATCTCTGCACATCTCCATGTAACAGACCTTCCCTTCACCTATAGCTGTTTTTGACTTTCTTTTGAGTATGAGCAACGACTTTAAAAAAAAAAAAAAAAAAAGGAAAATTAAGTGTTAAGAGGAGTTTTGTATGTGGTAGGCAACAAAATAGGTATCTAAATAATCATGCTGTACGCAGGCTGAACATGAAACAAATAGATTTGGGTTAAGTCATGTGTGTCGTCTTCCCCTAGAGGAATGTGTGTGGCTTTATCTCGATCTCTGAAGAAGTGCATTGTTTTGAATGCCCAGATCACACCATAAATCTCCTGTTCACCCACCACTGGCCTCATAGGCTTGGGGTGTTAATGGTAGAAAAAGAGCAGATTTGTGGTTTAATTTCAGTGGTTTGAACAACAAATTAGCAAGTAATACCCTGTCCTCTTTAATATAATGTATAATTATAATCACACAGCGTGCAGCAAGCATGTGAGTCAGTTTATACTAAACAGAAGAAAGTTAAACTACAAAAATGTAATTCTTGACATGTGTACCAAGATACTCCTGCACTGGTTCGAACAAAGGTTATGGCCTAATTCCATCACACTGTAGATCTATTCTAGATCTACAGGTTAAGGAGGTTGAATATCAGAGGGTGTTTCCCCATTCCTGAGGGAAGAGGACTTTTAAGAATACTCATGTGGAAATATCAGCAGCTGGTTTAAAATCACTACTCGTTTGTTTTCTTACAAATGCGGCCACTGAAAAGCACACAGTGTCTGGTATCAGGGGAGTCACAGGTAATTCTGCACCGTGCAACTCCCATGTACTATAGTCCTCTCACTCCTGCTCATTTGCATGGCTGCAGAGAGTTTTTGCATGGAAGGACCGTATTTCCTGTTAAGTTACCGCTTTGCACTGGCCACCATTTGACTATACAAAACACACATTTGGTCATGTGCTTATCGATAGGAAATGAATGACAAAAGTGAAAAGACAAGAGAGACAATCTTCTGCTTTTTGTTTTGTTAGGGATATTTTCTTATGAGATGAGCTAAAAGCTGTTTTGCATTTTGAAGATTTGGATAAGAGTTGCTGGTCCTTAGATAGGAAGAAATCTCTTCTTTGATTTTACGTAGTGTGAACTTTGTGTTTGATCTGCACAGACTGATTTGAATAATAATAATAATAATTATGTTGTTATGCATTTTATTTTAACATTATATAAGTCCATAGATAGTATACAGCAACTGAAATTAGAAATAAAAAAGTTCCTTCATTACAAAACAAAACAGAATTACAAAATAAGTTTATATGAAATAGGCGTTTCATGCATGATATAGGCCTGCTTCACTTTCACTTTCACCATACAAAAACACATTTCCAGGTGTAAAATAAAATAAAATAATAAATAAAACAAATATTAAAATAAAATATAATATGGTGTGCCAAATGTAATGGCAATTCACTGGTCCCAACTACAAGATTAGTTAATGTGAAACAGACATTTCTAGCCTGAGATACTTCACTGTCAGCACCAAACAAAAAAAAAAAACATTTCCAGGTGTCAAATATGAGTTTCTCAGTGATACTGTACAGTGCCATCGGCAGATCACTTTCCTCAGACAGGACTTTCTGGCAAACACATTTACACTTCCCTTGGTGTTTTCTCCATCATAGGCTATTATGAAATCCAATATCCTTATCCCTTGTTTGTGCTATGATTTATAAGCTGTCTAACTTTGGACTGTGGAATATTATTATGGCGGATACTGCAAACTTTGAAAAAACAGCCTGTTCGTTTAGGCCACACCAAAATTGTCATATTTTGAATGTAAATACCATTGTGTATACCAATGAATATGGCAATCATTCAGTACAATGGTCAGCATATGATACCGTCATTGTACAATGGTACAGCCATTTTTTGAAAGAATAATGATAATAGTTTCATAATGCATAATGCATGTACTATGTGGCATTAGCTTTCATTGGTCAGTTCAAAAAGGGAAAACAAACAAGTTAGGAACAAAAGCAAACTTTTGTTTTTGTATAGCTGGGATTTGAAGGTTGGAGGTGTGTCCAGATTACTCTTTCAGTATGTTGGGTGCTCAGTTATGAGGTCACAGATGGTTTCTGTTACCCGGGGCAGTATGGCTCAGGCTCACCCGCTGCACCATAGTTTCCACCAAAAAAACACAGTTAACAGTGATTGCTACTAAAAGTGTTCTAACTTGGTCTTTTTACTAGATCGGTTCTAGAAGAACTGTGCAAAAGTAGCCACTGAATGTGTTGTGGCTGGTTGCCAGGGTGTTGCTAGATTGTTAGGCTGTTCTTTATTTCTTATTTTACTATAGATGTCTATATCATGTCTAATGTTTAAAAGTCATACTGTGCAGGAGTTTCCTACAGAGCTGCAAAAATTACCAATGAAAAATGACATCAACAATTTTTGGTCCCTGTTTTTTTATTTATTTAGCACATCTTTATTCATTCTAGATAACATTATATTCAGCTAACATGATGTTCACTCAGTTTAGCACACAGACACACAAGCACTGCTGTTTGCAAGGCCTTAATTCCACAGTTGGTACACCTTTTGGTTTTGAAATGTGTTGTTTAATGCCATGCTGTTAGTAAATCAGTATGTAATTAATCCCATTAGGATTATATTCTTTTCAGACCAACCATGGTTTTTAGTTGGGTTCTTTGGAAGAATGGGGATTTTGTATTGTAATACAAATCAAAGCATCTTAACCTAGGCATGAAAAAAGCATAAACGAGTGGAACGAGGTGTCAGACTCGCATGTGCTTGGATCAACTGTAATGTAGGATGGTGTGAACGTTTGGCGTGGGTGGAGTTTTAGCAATTTGCGATTTTGGAGAAGGTGAAGCAGTGTGTGTGTGTGCATGCGTGAGTGTGCATGAGTGTAAGAATTGAGGTTTTGTGTATAGTGTTTCCAAGCTGGTAGAAAGTTAAATGGGTGGGTTACCACAGTGGGTAAACACATGATCTCAGGGTGAGGAGAGAAGTCTGGTTCCAGTCACACTGGCAGACGAGTATTTATGTGTGCGTTTTCAAATGCTAAGCTCCCTGTTACTGTCTTGATACAAAAAATGACAGTTATATTACCATGTTTTTATAGACATGTGCATTGGCGTAATATGGTAATCATTCAGTACCATAGTAACTACATCCCTTGTGAAAATGTTCACTTTTAAAAAGTGTAAAAATAAATAATATAATTTATTAAGTGTGGACTGAATGTTAACAGCCATTAAATGGAAATGTATATTAAATGCAATTAACTGAATTTTAGAGTGATTTTTTTACCCACTTAGGTAGGACTTTAACCTATATCTTTATGCCATTTAATAATTGTATTATCTGAAAATATGGTTAAAATGTATTGCCGTAAAGTATTTATAGTAAACTGAAATATACGTTAACTTAATTTCTATTGAAACGTATAGGCTATTGTGTATTAGTAATTATAGTATCTGTAATTCCAAAGTACAGTATCCACACTGGTGCGGTGACAGCCTACACATATTACTCCTCAAAACATTAGATTCATCCGCGCTGAGGAGCCATGACGATCCATAACCCACATAAAGATAATCATTCCGCAACTAACTGCAATTCCAGATTTCAGACAGAGATGGCGACAAAGAGGCAAAACTTACGGACTGCAGCTTTAAAGATGCTGTCCATAACTTTTTTGTGTTCAAGATTTACAAAATGATATAATGATAATGTACAACAATGTTAATCAAGTAGGCTACATGGGCTTTAGTATGTTAGTCAACACATCAACTTAATAAGAAATGTTTTTCAAAACCATTTTTTTATACTGGTTGAAACTCTCTTTACATCCTGATAGCAATTAATAATAGAGTGTACCTTTTACAGTTCCTCCTGAACCAAAACTATGCTGCGTTCACGCCATGTCGTTCTACCCAGAGCCCGCAGACTTAGATGTGTTTCTTTAAAACATTTTTTCTCTCAACGCAGAGACAAATCTGCAGCACTCAGGTAGCACAAGTCAGAGCTTTGTAAGGTGATTACGATTGTAATGTTATGTGCTTTGAGATATGAGGTCAATTTAACGGACTGTGCTGTGTGCTCGTTCATGTGTTTTGGAGGAGGCATGCCTTTGGAAGCGCTTTTAAAGCTAGCTTGCTATTGCTAGCCTCTCCAAAATTGCTTACCCTGGCCTGTACCCAAACTTTAAGCAAGTATAAGTGTACTTCTTCAAAACACGACAAAAGATTATTAAAACATATTGATTTAAAATGTAGTGTAAACATGTACTTAAGTTAAGCATGTTAAAAACAGTCATGAAAGTGCACTCTTTACATAACGTTACACTTAAATTGCATTTTATTTTATTAATATTTTCTGTAGGCACAGATTTTTAACAATATAGGCATACTTTTTAAGATTTTAAATACACTACAAGTGCACATTCAATACAATTAAGTACACTCAAAGTATCAAAGTTCCATGATAGTATTAGCATCACTGTATCATTGTGTCGGCACAGGGTGTCTAGGTTTGGGAATCAAAAACTACAGTACTGATTTTGTGCCACTTATGTACTTTTCAATAAATTTGTCAAAAAAGACTAAAGAATCAGTCACAACACCTTCAAAATTATTTAAATAATCTTATGAATTTATAAAAAAAAAAAAAAAACTTTTCAATTCCCATTCCTACTTCCATCTCCATTCCTACTTCCATCTTCCAAATAATCTTATGAATTTATAAAATAAAACTTTTCAATTCCCATTCCTACTTCCATCTTCTGTTCAAAGTAGTAAAGTCCTGACTATTGCTCTGGGGATCAATGTGGCATTCCTATTGGCTTACCTGCCTCATCACCCTGACGCCTGGGCCACAAAAGACCATTTCAGCACACTGGAGCACATACTCGTTTAGTCCGCTGGCCAAGTCCCCTCCGCCCCCGTCTCCCCTCCGCTTGCCAGCCATGCCTCTCGTGTTACAGTTCGCTTGAATAAAAAAGGGCTGCTTTGTTTTCCGAGCCCTTGCTTCAGCCCCGGGCAGAGCACAGAAAGTGAGTTTGTGGGCTTAATGAAATCAGTGTGTGTGTGTGTCTGCAGCATGTGTGATTTTTGCATCTAAACCAACATATTGAGTTCAATGGGTAGCTCCAGTCTCACTTTCAGACTCTGTTGTTTTTGTTGCCACTGTGCATTTGAAGATTTTGAAAGTGCTTCAAAATCACTTTGACATTGTTATATAGAGGAAAATTGACAAATATCCAACCTCTGTTGATAGTATTTGCTATGCTACGACAAAAAATTTGACTCATCCCTCAGTAAATAAAACTTACAGTAATACACTGAAAGTTGGAGGTTGTGGGGTTTGAAGGCAAAAATGTGCATCTTACATTTTTGTTAAAAAAACTTTTATAAATTAGAACCAAAATGTGGTATATTAATTGTAAATGTGGTCTTATTGACTCAACTTATCTAGATGCACTTCTGGTTATGCATTCCCAGCATTTTTCTCTTTTTTTTTTTGTGAGTGGAATGTGTTCCATGGAAAAGTGCTGCACAGATAGATAAATCATGTAGTTATGTCCCTTCTTGACATCTTTGCTCACATTTTACTGGGGTTTAATAGTCATGAGATGATTTTTGACATAACTGCATGGACAGTGTTGGTAAGGGACTCTATCAAGCTATATTTAGCTTGTAAACTATGTGTTTAAATGCTTTCCAGTACATAATTGTCCCTTAGACTAAATGCTTCATGTGTCAACACACTTTTTGTTGGTTTTTACAAACCGAGACGAGTAAGAATAATGTCTGTGGGGATTGATGGCATGCCACACATGCTATCAATAAAGTTTAATTTAACCTGGAATATAATGGCAAGTACTCAATTTGGGAAATATAAGTCTGGTTTATTTTAGCTGTGGCGCTCATGTGAGTGATACAAGATCAAATCCAGCTTGCTACTTTATTTATTATTAAAAATGTAAATTTGTGTGTGTGTGTGTGTGTGTGTGTGTGTGTGTGTGTGTGTGTATATATATATATATATATATATATATATATATATATATATATATATATATATATATATATATATATATATATATATATATATATATATATATATATATATATATATATATTCCTTATGAAGTGCTTTGAGCGGCTAGTCATGCACCACATTAAGTCTGTCCTCCCCCCCTCCCTGGACCCCTACCAATTTGCATATCGGTCTAAACGCTCGACCGATGACGCCATCGCCACCACCGTCCATGCAGCACTCACTCACCTGGAAAATAAAGACACTTATGTCAGAATGCTGTTCATAGACTTTAGTTCAGCATTCAATACAATCATCCCTCTACAGCTCACTCAAAAACTGTCACAGCTGGGACTCCTGGTTGCTGGACTTCCTGACGGGAAGACCTCAGGCAGTTCGGGTCAGCAGTAACTCATCCAGCTCCATCATCATGAACACTGGAGCCCCTCAGGGATGTGTGTTGAGCCCCCTCCTTTTCACTCTGCTGACACATGACTGCACACCCATACACAACAGCAATCTCTTCATCAAGTTTGCGGATGACACGACCGTAGTTGGTCTCATTAGCAACGATGATGAGTCAAACTTCAGGAGCGAGGTGAGCCGCCTGGCCAGGTGGTGTGGCGACAACAATCTCTCTCTGAACGTGGAGAAGACGAAGGAGATTGTTGTTGACTTCAGGAGAATGCACACCCAGCACGCTCCTCTGACCATCAACGGTGTGACCGTTGGAAAGGGTGAGGAGCACCAAATTTCTGGGTGTACATATCACAGAGGAACCCCTCCTGGACAGCTTCATTCCCCAAGCTGTCAGGGCATTGAACTCCCTCCCGACTCTGCCGACCCTCCCCTCTTCTGCCCCACGCACCTGATCTGGGAATCTCCCCCCACAGTTCTCCTCCCTTCATCTACCTCATTATATTCTCTCTGAGGAATTGGTCTCCCCTCTTACAGACTCTTTTTTTTGCACACACTCTTATAATTTTATTTTATACCTGCACTGACTTAAATCTGAAATTGCACTATTGTTACTATTGTTTGCACTATTTGCCATCGCCACTTTACCTCTATAATTCACTTTATCCATCTTTTTTTTTTAATCTTTTCTTTTAATCAATTCTTTCTTCTGTTGTTGTTACTGTTAAACTTTTGTTCTTATTGTTATTGTTTTGTTGTTGTTAGGCACCTAGGGTCTGAGAGATTTCAATTCTCTGTATGTATGTACTGTACGTATGGCAGAATTGACAATAAAGCTGACTTTGACTTGACTTTGATATATATATATATATCAGGCATAACATTATGACCGAGTAGAACATTGCCCAAAGCATCACACTGCCTCTGCCGGCTTGCCTTCCTCCCATAGTGCATCCTGGTGCCATGTGTTCCCTAGGTAAGCGACCTGGCCTCCATGTGATGTAAAAGAAAATGTGATTCATCAGACCAGGCCATCTTCTTCCATTGCTCTGTGGTCCAGTTGGTGCTTTCGGCGGTGGACAGGGGTCAGCATGGGCACCCTGACTGGTCTGTGGCTATGCAGCCCCAATACGCATACGTGTATTCTGACACCTTTCTATCAGAACCAGCATCAACTTCTTGAGCAATTTGAGCTACAGTAGCTCGTCTGTTTGATCAGACCGCACGGGCCAGCCTTCGCTCCACACGTGCATCAATGAGCCTTGGCTGCCCATGACCCTACAGTCCAGGACCACCCCACAAGAGCTGCAGTTTTGGAGATGCTCTGACCCAGTCATCTAGCCATCACTATTTGACCCTTGTCAAACTTGCTCAAATCCTTGCACTTGCCCATTTCTCCTGCTTCTAACACATCAGCTTTCAGAACAAAATGTTCACTTGCTGCCTAATATATCCCACCCTCTAACAGGTGCCGGTGTTGAAGAGATAATCAGTGTTATTCACTTCACCTAATAATGTTCATAATGTCATAATGTTATGCCTGATCGGTGTATATTTCTTCATGTAAACCCAGATGGACACATTGATCAGATAATACTTGCTGTTGCCAGACTTCTTGTGCTTAAAGCCCTTTTTTGGGGGGTGAAAATACTAACGTGCCTAAGACTTTTGCACAGTAATGTATATATGATGCTATATCAATTACTTGTAATGTTGCAGTAGCAGTTTGACAGCACTTGGTATGAAAGTATCATTGGTATTTGCACCAGTCCTGCAGGCTGTCATGCTCTACGTAATGGCCCTAGCCATGTGTGGAATGTAAATTTGGCCTTTACACCCTTTTCCATTACACAGATGGAGTTCACCTTTGTTATTATATCTGTGCTATCTACTCGTGACTCAAGGGAAAGTCGTCTTAAACCACATGTACACTATGATTGCATGGGACTGACGCAAGAACATTAAATAAAGAAACAGTACACATGGTACCTACAAAAAAAAAAAAAAAAAGTGTTCCTTCCTTGCCCTCTTGGACTTGTGAGAACACAAACAGGAAGTAAGGCTCTTAACCCTGATATGCTTTAGTTGAGTTCATAAGAAAATCCCATGAAGATCCAATGAAATGGTTTGACAAACACAATTTTGTTTTCTGTTGTGGCGTATTTCCTGTTAAAACAGAAAGGAACAGGAACTTATCGAAGGGCTCTTTCTGTTTTTAATAGCTAATAGCTTTTTGTTTACATAGTTTATCATCTGCTACATGCTATTGCTGGTTCATTGCAGATGACTATTTTTGCTTTGTTTTCAGGAAGAGAGAGAGAGAGAGATACATTTTAATTATTGCGTGTAACTGACAAAAATGAATTGTCATCTTTTCTGAGTGCACTATAGCATTAGCTTTCTAATAAAGATAAATAGCTTTATAGCCTCACTAAAATTGAACCAAAGCATAATTTTACAGGGTCTTTGACTGCTTGATTACTTTTAGGACACTTGCAAAAGAAAAGAGTACTGATTAGGTAAATAATATACTTAAGTGTAATATTGCTGGCACTAAATGCGCTTAAATAGACTCAAAGCCTGTGAGTATTTACATTGACTTGTCAAGTGCCAAAAAGTGCATCCTTTCTACCCTTAAAAAATAAGTACACTAATATACTTAAAGGCACAGTTCACCCAAAAATGAAAATTCTGTCATCATTTACTCACCCTCAATTTGCTCCAAACCTGTATGAATTTCTTTCTTCTGCTGAACACAAAATAATATATTTTGAAGAATCAAGTTGTTGAACCAAACAGTTGATGGGCATCATTGACTTTTTTATTTTTTCCCTGCAGTATGGAAGTCAGTGGGATTCATCACCTGTTAAAATCATAATCAAGTATTTACATGTGTTTTAGTATGTTAGTCAACATATCAAAATGTGTATTTCTTTTAAGCATTACAAAAGATTATTAAAACAGTGATTTAAAGTAAAAAGTGTAAAGTAAAAAAAATAAAAAAATTATATTACATTACAAAGGGTACAAATAGTACAACTTAAGTACTGCAAGAAGTACAGATTTTAAAAATATATTTTTAAGATACAAAGTTAAGTGCGGATTCAATACAATTAAGCACACTTCTTTTTCACAAGGATAGTCTCTTTAACTGGTCAGCTAATTTGCTAACTGTTCAGATTTGCATTGCAAAGAACTCCTTTAGTTGCTGTAGAGCTACCTACTGCATAAGTGGACTATAGGGTGGAGGAACAGAAGAAAAGAGTAAAACTCCATAGAAAAGGATCTTTTATGCTATTGGGCTCCAGCTGACCTCAGTGTTGTATCTGTTGTGAATCAGCTACTGACATCACCAGTTTATTACGTCATCTCTTGCGGCGGGAAATTCTCATTCATTCCTGTCTCTCAGGTTGTTGAGCCATGAAGAAAAAAAAAAAAAACTTGGCATTTCTGATACGTTTCTCAGCTTGGAGGTACTATGACATCACGCAACCCAAAAATAACCTGACTCACGAAAAGCATTTGTTCCATCACGCACAAACACAAAGGCTGGTGAAATTCCCACACTGAGCCAAGCTGTTGTTGGCCTCTAATGAGTGTAGCCCGTTGACGTCTTTACACAACAATTGCCATGGCACTGTTTCATTTAACTTAAATATCTGCCAAATCCGTGGGAAGTTTTTGTTTTAGCCATTTAGCTAGTAACAGAAGACTATTTCGAAGGTGATGACGGTGAACGGCTTAAGAAGTTGCAGCCAAGGGTGTTGTCTCAAACATTTGTATTACGTTATTCTTATGATGTGATGAGCCTTATGACTGTCTCTTCTGAGTGCTGTTTGCAACATTTTAAAAACATTTGCATGCCTGCTGTCCAATTCTTACAAACATTAAGCAGTCACATTCCACTTTCTATCGTTCATTCAAATTTATATGGTCACAATGGAACAAATGCTTGGTTCTCTTTGTGAAATGGTAAGTGTATAAGCTGTACTGATTGGAAACAAAACATGCATGTTGCAAACAATCAGCCATTGTTCCTAATATTCAATCTGGTCTGCTACTTTACACAGTAATCTCCTTTTGCTTCATACCTGCCCTTGGGAAAAGAAGTGCATTTTAGCATACTTTAAAAAGTGCTTATTACGAAAATAATATATTACTGCAAACTGAATACCAGGTTGTTTTAAACACTTTATTGTAATGTTAATTGCAATTAATTGAAAATGTATTATAGTTTATAGCATTATGGTATATGGTTAAAGTGTACTGTTGAATGTATTGACAAGCATTTATGGTAATCTAATAATTATATATTAATGTTTTGTTATGTATTTAAATCTATTTGTAATTACGCATTTGTAATGATGTTGCAATTTAAAAATATTTTAACTTTAAATCTACTATATACCGAATAGTACAGAAACTTGTTTCTGCCACGTAATAAAACAATAATAAACTTTTAATCTCACAATTCTGACTTTTTTCATTTTCTCACTATTGCGAATTTATATCTCTCAATTCTGACTTTTTTTTCCTCGCAATTCTAATTTATATAGTCCAATTCTGATGGAAAAAATAAAATTTAATTTATATACAATATTTATTTATATAATAATATATATAGACAATTTATATTACAAGACTTTTCTCAGAACTGCAAGTTTATGGGCCAGATTTACTAAACTAATTAGCGTGAGAGTGCAATTCTAAAAAAGTTCCGGTAGTGTTTCTGCGCGTGTTCTACTGACGACACGCAAATTAAAAAACACAGACACGGCCGGATCATTTCCATAATGACCAACACAATCTACTAAGAGCAGCGGAAATTAGCGTCTGGTTTAAGACGTGCTTTTTTTATGGTAAATAATGGCGCAAACACCAGTAAATTGACTAACGCAAACCTTAGTAAATCACCTTGTGTGATTCATTTAAATACTCTCCTCCCATAAATTTTGCATCTGAAAGGGAAACTCCTACAAATGCATATGCAATAAGGTCAGCCGCAAAAATAACCCTGTCCACATCCTTTCAGTGCAAATTTTTCACTGCATGTCTTTAGTAAATCCTGACAGTAGGCCTATTTTTTTTTTGTTGTAAAATCTGGCCCTATATCTCATAATTCTGACTTTATAACTCTCAGTTGCGTGTTATAAAGTCAGAATTGTGAGATAAAAAGTCAAAATTAATTTTTGCAGAAACAAGCTTTGCATAGCACTTACAATTCTAAAAAAAAGAAAGTACTTTAAATGTGCTTTAGTATGTTAATCAACACATTAAACATTAAAATAAGTGTACTACTTTAAAGCACACACACACACACACACACAAATTTAGCATTTTTAAATTTTTTTAATTCCTTAAGTCCAGTATTTATCTAAAGGTCTTTTTATATTTTTATTAACATAATTATTAAGCTAATTATATAAAACTATATTGCAGTGCTCTACAAATTGAGTTCAGAATGACATTCAGAATACTGCTGGTGCACCCATTCCCCTTCCACACACACACAAACAGAGAGAGAGAAAGAGCCAGAGAGGCATGCTTTAGCTGTCAGCCACCCATCCCCCCCTCCACACACACACACACACACACACACACACAAACAGAGAGAGAGAAAGAGCCAGAGAGGCATGCTTTAGCTGTCAGCCACCCATCCCCCACACACACACACACAAACGGAGAGAGAGAAAGAGCCAGAGAGGCATGCTTTAGCTGTCAGCCACCCATCCCCCACACACACACACACACACACACACACACAAACGGGAGAGAGAGAAAGAGCCAGAGAGGCATGCTTTAGCTGTCAGCCACCCATCCCCCCCTCCACACACACACAAACAGAGAGAGAGAAAGAGCCAGAGAGGCATGCTTTAGTTGTCAGCCACCCATCCCCCCACACACACACACACACACACACACACACACACACACACACACACAAAGAACCAGAGGCAGAGACAGAGGGAAACAGGGATTTTTGCTTCATTACTAAGTCAACAGTGCCATCTATTGGACAATGCAGGGAGGGCAGACAAAATAAGATTCAGATTAAATATATTAAATAAAATAAATACATTGATCTGAAAAATAGTACATCCATTTTAAATTCACCCAGGTTCAATTACCGAACATACAATCTTAATTTAATTTAAATCAAACAATGATTTTACAAGAAATTAGACATTTTCTGTTTCCCTTTTTTTCCTTCATTTAATCCCTCGCCATAGCAGCAGCGTTTGAGATATCCTATAATCGTTCGCACTATAGCATCTTCAGTGTCTTTGTTTCATGTTGACCGAGTTTGGTGTCGATTCCATGCATCTCCTACGAATAGTTTATAATAACTCAGAGCCGGATTTATCCAAAATTCCAAATTCAAACCAAAATATCTGACTTCCTGTTGGTCAGAGCTAATGACTGTAAATTAGAAAGATGTCCGGCTTGATGAGAACAATATATATACAGAGTTTGGTGACTGTAGATAAAACTAACCCCCCCACTTTTGTCAAAAGGTGGCGCTACTGAGCCCCTCCACCACGCCCGTTTCTAAGACTTTGGAAGCATATCTACTGGAAGGCATCACTGATGTGTGTGTTGAGTTTCATGCCATTTCAAGCATGCTAAGAGTCTCAAAAACACCCCAAAAGATTATTAAACTTTGACACGTTGCCATGGCAACAGTATTTAAAATATCAGGAATCCATTCATATGTCTATATCTGCCATGTTTTGACATTATACTGATGAAGTTTGAAGTAAATCGGGTGAAAATAAGAGTGATTTCAAAGCATTTTTGAAAGTGACACACTTCCTGCTGCCAGTTGGTGGCGCTATAACTTTGACTCACAAAAGTCATATCCATGTGATCGGCCTCTTACAACGAACACACAGCTGAAGTTTCATCCAAATCAGTCAATGTATGCAGAAGTTATAACACACTTCCTGTTTCCCATTTCTCGCCATAAATTCGTCTCCTGCCACGGCCAAACCGTTCGAGATATCAAAAATCCGTTCGCAATTTAGCATCCTCAATGCCTTGACCTCATGCTGACCGAGTTTGGTGCTGATCGGGTTAATCGCCTAGGAGGAGGATTTCAAATTCCAGAGCATGGTTTTTCCGAACAACCCACAATAGCTCACTTCCTGTTGGGCGAAGCTAATGACTATGAGCGCGGAAGTTGTTTGGCCCGATGAGCTCTATATGTGTACCGAGTTTCATAAATGTACGTGCAAGTGTGTTTGATATATGGACCAAGTTTTGCCACGCCCGGGTACAATTTTCAGCCCGAACCCTGTTGGCCGCGCATTCCAATGCGTGTGCAAAGTTTCAAGAGTTTTCGAGCACGTTAAGGGCCCCAAAAAGGCCAAAAAGGCGAAAGAAAAAAATAAATAAAATAATAATAATAATAATCCTTAGAAGAACAATAGGGCCTTCGCCCTTTCAGGGCTTGGGCCCTAAAAATGTTACTAAACCATGCTACCTTAGCAAAAGCTTTTTCCTGTAAATTATCCAAAATATGGTTAAATATTGTTGACAGAGTGACACAAGGTACCCACAGAGTTTCATATTGGACTCCCTCTCCCCCTTTAAAAAAAAAAAGTAGTGTAGTTCAGATGTAGTTATTTGGACATATTTTCCACAATATAACAAAAAACAAAAAGAAATCTACTTCTGTTATGTTTCCGACTATTTTGCATGACATGTCGTGGTAATAATGAGTGCCTGTTTCAGGTGCGCTTGAAAGCAGAACCCTAAATGTCATCTACTGTAGATCAACCTTAGGCAATATGTTACGGAAACTAATGTAGATGTAATGTCACAAAATCTGTGTCTGTAGATGTCATATGTATTGCTTGTTTGTTTGCTTTATATTGGTCAACTGTAGTAATTACTGTGCAAATAGTGGCTTTAGCAATTATATTGCCATCTGAATAGGTCATATAAGCACTTACAGCTTCTGGCACGGTTCACAATCAATGTCTGCGTAACAACATAAATCTATAAGCCTATTTAGGCCTCCTGAATATTTGTTTTGTTCATTGATAGACTGAAAGATAGTATTGAAAATAACATTGACATGATCAACTTTCATTTAATCTGCTTGTGGCATTTTAGGCAGCAGTTTCAAAATACCGTTATCTATATCCTCTAGATCAATTCAAACCAAACCATCAAAAGAGAAGGTCTCGCTTTATTGACTAATGCATCTGAGAGCTTACGCATGCTTGACACTTGTCTTCAGTGCTCTCTGTGAACTCATTTTCAAATAAAGAAGCGGTGCCGGGCATTAAAAGCCACATATACTGAGTGTGTATTGTAAACACACACACACATATATATATATATATATATATATATATATATATATATATATATATATATATGAAAGGAAATGGCGGCGTATTAGTTCATGTTTCTCACTTCTCTGTTGCTATTTTTGACCCAGATTCTCATGCTGTCACGCAGGTCTCTTTTGGTTTAACGACCTTGTTGTTTTTCTTTTATTTTACCTGCTATTAATGTCACGACCCCAGAGTAGATGAGGTCTCAGGAGATTCCTGTAAATAATAATAACAATAATATGTATATATATATATATATATATATATATATATATATATATATATATATATATAATATGAATATATGAATGGAAATTAATTATGACATTAAAAATGTCCAGCTTCTCTTGAGCTTAAAATATTGCAAAATATATAGGCAACAATGTAAATATGAGAATAAAAATGGGTTCCAGACCTAAAACGTCTTGGTTAGAAATAGAATAGAAAATTCCAGAAATATGCAAGAGATAATTTAAATCGTTCTCAACAAGAAAGTGCAAAAAAAAAAAAAAAAAAAAAACAACAACATAAAAGTCTGTTCTTATGTTGCCATGGTGCTCTTGAATGTGGCTTTCTGGTTGCACACCGTCTCTAAACGCTATAAAGCAGGTCTTTGAGTCCTGAATTGGAGCAATGGGCATTTCCAGTACAATTAGTTGATGTTTGGATAGCACACAAAGGGCAATCTAAGGAAAAAGTGACTTCTCGTTCCATTATTAAGGAGTTTGTTTGTAAGAACGAGGCCTTGACGTGTGGGAATAATAACAGACTGAAGAGAGTCATGGTGTTGCAAACATTCATTCTAAAATTGCTGTGGCCACATTGTCAAACCATGGTCTTGGTCATGTGACCATGATCATATCACAGAATGAAGCCGCAGAGTGGTTTAGGGGGGTTTATAGATGAAAGTAATATATGGATCAGAGATGGCTTTTGCAATACGGAGGTCCATTTCAAAGACAGTTGGAGGCCCCCCAGTGAGAGAAAAAGTGCGCTTGTGCGTGCCTCAAAAGAAGACTTACAAAGATACATAACAGCTACAAGTGTATATCACTATACAGGATTTACCCTATTATACTTTATCGACACAAATTGATAGGTCAAACAGCCACTCACAAATAGTCTATAAACAAAGCGTCCAGCTGTCTTTGAGTTCACATGAACAATGGTTAAATTTACTTGTCAGGCTACAGAAGAATACCATAAAGCCTCCATCCAATTAGGCTTAAGACATCGATAGTCACGCATACCTATAACAACCCAACCACAACATATAATTGGGAATAACATGCCTTACCTTCCTTTGCTGTTCATCCAGAAATCCAAGAAGTGGATATTTGTTTATATTTTTTATATGAATCTTTGCATTCACATGTACTAAACATGAGTGGAATTTGCACTGCAGCGCCACCACACCTTGACGCTCATGACAAGAATAGCATGTATAGTTATCTTTATTGAAGTGAATTAGGTTTAAATCGCCGTCATGCATGAATTAATGATATTTTTGCAATTTTACACATAATAATCCATGATGATCACATTACACAAAACTGAAATTTAACGTCAAAATAACATATTGTCAGTATTTTTTGAGACCCCCCAAAATTTCACAAATCATGTTTTCAGGGGAGCCCATGTCTTATTAAGGGGAGCCGAGCTACCCCTAGCTCCCCCGTAGTTCGCACCCTGATGGCAGACCGGACGGGGCTTATGCTCATTTACAATTATTTCTATTGCCAAAGGTGCTTACTCCTTGCTTATTAGAGGGGAACTGAGGAGAAAATAACGGCGCATATTTCAAAAGTGCTCTCAATCACTTCTCTCATTGGCTATTGGACATTGGCTCATTGGACGTAATTATCCCGATTTAAAATCCTAAATATCAAACATGTTTGATATGATTGGGGCGGCCCCGATTTGTGTGAGAGCAGATCGGGAGGTTCAAGATTCGATCTTTTTTTCTCCGATCCTCTAGTCCAGGGGTCTCCAAACTTGGTGCTGGAGGGCCACTGTCCTGCAGAGTTTAGCTCCAACCCCAAATACTGGGGATCACCCTTTATTGGCATTTGATAGGTAATACGAGAAAGGAAAATACAGTTCACACTTGGGAGTGCAAATACATGTCACTCATCTTTATTACTTTCTATCAGTCCAGAGATTTCCAATATTACATGTAAGCAGAGGACATTGGCTATTTATAGCATGCGGTTTTATGTCACCGTGCTCATGTCTGGTGAGACAACACAGGGCCAAAGTCCTGACGGATGTTGTGAAAGGTGTTTGTGTAGACTGAAAAGAGAAGAGAAGAGAAGAGAAGAGAAGAGAAGAGAAGAGAAGAGAAGAGAAGAGAAGAGAAGAGAAGAGAAGAGAAGAGAAGAGAAGAGAAGAGAAGAGAAGAGAAGAGAAGGGGGCAAAGGTTTCCATAATTCATCAGAGTCATAATGGGCGCAGCCGCCTGAGACCATGTGGGAAACACGATCCTAGTCAACACAAAGCACCCTTAGAAACACTGCACTGTCTCCAAGCAAAGCCCAGGGAATGGCAGATATGACTGCACCAGCGTCTATTGTCTGTGCCACTGTGCAAACATGCATAAGAACAATTGAGGATACATATGTAGCCAAGCGATTTGTGGCCGATAGTTTGGCCTAAGGTCCATACTGTAAAATCCCTCAGTGGTTTGGAAAAACACCTTATTTGCTACCAGTTTAAGTGGCAAATAAAATGAGCATTGGGTTAGTACGAAGTAGTAACCCGCAAGTACTTGTTGTAGTTAAAGTATGCAGGCAATTGAATGATGCATCTTATATTTGAGTGAATTGTTTTAGACCATCAAGGTTCTTAAGTTAATAATAAAGACTAAATCTAATACTCAAATGAGAGTTAGTTGACATGTAGTTTGAAAGTTACATCAGCCAATCAGATTAGAGCTTGTCATTTTTTTTGTGTTAAATATGCGCAAGGTGTTCAGTGAACAAGATGTAGCCGTTCTGAGGCTGTAACAGTTTTATACTATAGTTATATAATAGGACATAAATAATCGTTTGACTCAGCCACTAATGCAGAAATAATATGTGAAGCAGCTTCATTAATTGCAGACAGATTCTGAACAGACTTTGCCCATTTTAGCAGGAGCCTCAAGCCTCTGTGGGACGTTTTTTGCCTGAGGCTGCCTGCTGCTGTCAAGTATGTTTAGAGGCTGGTTAGAAGTTGCGGTAGCATGCCGGGTGTGGACTATAATCTTTGGCAGCAGCTCAAGCCTCTGGAAATAGACAAGATGGAGGGTTGTTGACTTTCTTGTGGAAGCTTCAGGCAGAGGGAGGGAGTATTTTGGGCGGAAGGCAGGGACCCTGAGTCCGTCTCTTCCTCTGGATGAGGTGGAGGTTAACCACATGTGCTCTGAAAGGAACACATGGGAATCCTTAAGCGGTTCTGGCAGTGTAAAAAACAGGAACTGAGTGGAAAGGTGTTGTTTTGGGTATGTAGTGTAGTGATTCTCTATACTCTTTCTCTTTCCTTTTGTCTCAGTTTGTTTCTTCCTGTCTTCCGCAACTGCGGGGAGCTTTGAAGCTCTCTGATGTCGTGTCTGGGTTTTGTGTTCTCACACCCCTTACTCTTGTGCTGTAAATCATTTTTGCATGCTGATATCACAACATCAACATGATCCCCTGCCGGATTGTACATCGTTCATTAGCATGTCAATGAACGGAAAGTCCCACCAAAACTCCACCTTGGATGCAAGTCCAGCACACCAATTCTGGTTGAACCTTAAACCAGATTTTACTTATTTACAGAATTCTTTACGCGTGAATGCATTTTTGTGTGTGTCTGTGTGTGTGTGTGTGTGTGTGTGTGTGTGTGTGTGTAAGCTGCAATCACACTAGACTAGGTGTGAAATGTCTGTGGACACCTTCAAACTACCATTAGTCGGTGGTAATTATGTAATAGGTAGGTGTGGCTGTGAGGCTCCGCCTTCTTTGACATGGAACTCTCCGGTTCATATCTTTTGTTCAGACGCGAGTACAAACATGAACACACTGGAGAGCTGCTTTATAATAGAAGTTGAAGTTCTATTGAAATTCTTATTAAAAGAGACACTGCCCCTGTTTTTTCATGTTTGATACTGTAAAGCTGCTTATTTTAAAGCAATCTACTGTATAAAGTTGTATATGAATTTAATGGATACTTCACCCAAAAATGGAAATTATCCCATGATTTACTCAAACTCAAGCCATCCTATAGGTGTATACAGTATGACATTCTTCTTTCAGATGAATACATTCTGAGTTACATTCAAAAATATCCTGGCTAATCCAAGCATCATAATGTCAGCCCTACATTTGAAGCCCAAAAAAGTGTATCCATCCATTATAAAAGTAATCCACATGGCTCCGTGGGGTTAATAAAGGCATGCTGAAGTGAAGCTTGTGTTTGTAAAAAAAAAAAAAAAATCCATATTTAACACATTATAAAATAAAATATCCAGCCTCCGCCAGACCGCCTTCCATATTCAATTTACGAAATTGGATTACTTTTATAATGGATGGATGCACTTTTTTGAGCTTCAGATTTTGGGGTGCCATTCACTGCCATTTTTACATATAACTCTGATTGTATTCGTCTGAAAAAAGAATGTCATGTACACCTAGGATGGCTTGAGGGTAATTTTCATTTTTGGGTGAACTATCCCTTTAACGTGACGTGACCTGACTGGAGAACTCCACCATATCCACATGGTGAGATGTTTTCTTAACTGCTGTTTTCTCACCGCTGTAATTTTTGTTGGCTGTTTATTTTGTTATTGAGAGGAAAACATGCAGCATATATTTACATATTCATCTTTGCAGTGATATAATGTTAGTGATCAACCATTGTCGGGGTGTTCATTAACACTAGCGTCAAAGGTATTTCAAACTTCTTTTCACCCCTATTAAAAGAATGAAAAAGAATTTTGTTGTGAGTATATTAGGGCATTAAAGGAACACTCTGCTTTTATTTGAAAATAGGCTCATTTTCCAAGTCCCCTAGAGTTAAACAGTATATCTGGCGTAGTATCTGGTGGTAGCCCTTTTAGCATAGCTTAGCATAGATCATTGAATCGGATTAGACCGTTAGCACCTCGCTCAAAAATGACCAGAGACTTTCAATATTTTTCCTATTTAAAACATGACTCTTCTGTAGTTACATCGTGTACTAAGACGAAAAATGAAAAGTTGTGATTTTCTAGACCGATATGGCTAGGAACTATTCTCTCATTCCTGCATAATAATCAAGGAACTTTGCTGCCGTACCATGGGTGCAGCGGCGCAATTATATTACCATAGACTGTAAAAAAAAATATGGACGTAGTGTCCGTGACGTCACCCGTAGGATTCTGAAGAGCAGTTTTAAAGCGTAGAGTCGAGCTGGCCATTGCCATCTTGGCAATGCGTCTTCGCACGTCATGCCCTGGATAACAGAAAATGGGCAAAACGGCGGGACGTGGGCGGAGCTGAGGTGATGCGATGACTAACAGACAGTGGATAAATGGCTATCCACCTGTCACTCAAAGTGGCCACGCCCTTAATTATGCAGAACTTTATGGCATTAAATAATGTAAACGAATGAGTTATAAAAAAAAAAATCACCCCCCTCACAGTTGTCACGAAGGGCAAAATTAGCTGTATAGACCAAAACCACAATTTGTACCAGGCTGTAAATGTTTTTTTTTCTGCTGTAAATCTGGGCATTTTAACATGGAGCTCAATGAGATTCTGCTCCTTTTTGGAGCCTGTCTCTAGCGGCCAGTTGATTAACTGCAGTTTAAGTCACTTCCGTATTGGCTTCAAGAGAAACTGGGGGAGGTTGCAGCTTGGATATTACGCAGCGGCTGAAAATAGGCCAACTTCCGTCAACATAACCATCGTGACAACCTGCTTGCACAGAGCCTTGTAACCATGGAGACATTTGTGAGAGACGATTCAGAAGATATTTACTTTCGTGCAGATGGAACGTAAAAATGGCTGAACAGACTGAGGCAGAAGGGAGGAGGAGAGCAGATTCGAACTGGTGAGTCAGAGAAGAGTCGATGTTTTTTGAACGCAATTCACACCCAGCGGTAATTCAAGGAAAAGATTGTCCGAACGCGCCACGTGCAACATGGCTTCGGTCTTCCGACCTTTTGATTTTGATTAACGCAATATGTGAAATATGAGAAAGTTAAGACAGTGCTTATTTTGAAGACGGAGAGAGCACGCGAGGGAGGGCTCTCTGTCACTCAGTTAACATGCGCCCTATCACAAGAGCAGCAGTCATCTACATCACTCATAACACAATAACTGATCAAATAAAGCTTTGGCGGGACAAAAATTCGTTTTGACTTCACTTGGGATAAACATCACACTGACATTGCACTTCAGTTACTAATAATATTTGCGACCACCAAATAATTTTCAATGCATGAAAATTATATCTATGTTCAGAGCAGCCAACCACTGATTCTGTCCTTCCTTGTTTTTTGTTACTTTCTTATTCTATTTCTATTATAATTTCCTCCTTTTGAATTTGCACTGTCCATGGAGCGGACCTGTTTACATTTCACTGCCGGTTGTATATTCTGTATATAACTGTGTATGGGACAAATAAAACTCTTGAATCTTGAATCTAGATGACTGTACTAATTATTCTTTCTAAAAATTATTTACTTTCTAAATCTAAGTTCCTAGCCATATCGGTCTAGAAAATCACAACTTTTTAATTTTCCTTTGGTCTTAGTACACAATGTAACTACAAAAGAGTCAAGTTTTAAATAGGAAAAATATTGAAAGTCTTTGGTCACTTTTGAGCGCGATGCTAATGGTCTAATCAGATTCAATGATCTATGCTAAAAGTGCTACTGCCAGATACAGAGATCGGTAGAACTCAACTGCTTAACTCTAAGGGACTTGGAAAAGGAGCCAATTTTCAAAAAAGTGGAATGTTCCTTTAAGAGATCATGCCATGACATATCAATCTTCTCTTGGTCACACGACTTCACGTGATATAGGTTTACCAAACTTGAACTTTCAGGTGCTGCAGATTTACATGAGCTTGTGTTTTCTGTCTCCCACATTCACATACATATCAATGGAAGTCATTGGAATGAAAAGTGTGGATATCATCCATGATTCCATGCTCCACAGTAAAAAAACAACAACAACAACAACAACAAAAAAAACCCATTGAATTTTTCCAGTGCTTCTCGCACACCCACAAAGACACAAGGCGAGGGCCCTTCAGCAAGAGTGAGGCTGCTGTTGTGATGCTTCCAGCTCACTGAGTTGTATGACATGCATTGAATAGGGCATTATAAAGTATTCACGAGATCTGCTCCAGTGATAAGCCCTATGCATTTGACTGACATTATCAACCCCACGTCCCACACTCTTTTGACCTGCAGTATGGGGCGGCCATATCTTTTTTCATCCTTGTTGTTCCTTCATCCTTTATATGTAACACTGCACCTATGTCATGCTATTGACTCTGCCCAGCTTTCTCATTTCAAAGTCGGTCCAAGTTGGCTTGTTCAGGTTGCTAATCTTCTCATGCCAGGTTGTTGCTTGGTGCCAATTGGGATTTCGCTCTACAATGATTGGCAGGCGACGGCTGTAATGCAGAAGTGCTCGGGTATCACACCCGACTGGCTCTAAGGTTTATATCTCAGCACGGTCACAGCTGTCAGCCCGAAATGAAAGGCAACCAACTGAATCCACCACGCCAGATCACATGCTAATTAGCCCAAATGGGTTCTGCGCAACACTGCGTTGGAATCCCCCTGCAAGATCTTCATCAAGGCTTCATGTCATAAGTTTTTTCAGTTTGAGGCCCACTATAATATTAGTAAGGGTTTTTATGCCTTAAAATCAGTGGTAACATAATATTACATGACCTATTTCACCCTCTCACTGACCAAAATAAACTTTGTCTCTGCATGTAAAATGAGATACAAAGTTTTGCTTATGGGCTATTGTTTTTTTTTTTTTGTTGGATTCAGTAAGGTTTGTAGAAAACTGTTTTTCAATAACAGCCACTTTCAATAATCAGGTTTGACATTGTGACACAGAACAAAACATATTTTGATGCACTCTTAAAGGCATAGATAGATTGCCAAACACCATGCCCCCCACCCATTTTTGACTAGTTTTATTCTACAGACCTTGAGTTTCATTGGATGGACGGTGCAGACATTCTTCAAAATATCTTCTTTCATGTTCCACAAAAGGATTGGAACAACCTGCGTTGGTGCGAGTTCCTACTTGATTTTAATGCTTAAGCCACAAGAAAATGAAGGCTTTTTATAAACCGGAGTGCCATGGCTTGATACCTTTAGTGAGTAGGATTGGAACAACATAATATGAGTAAATGATGACAATTGATCACCAAGAAACCGTGCAACGTTTGACAAATGTCTGTTATTTTTAGTTACATACTGACTGAAAAAAGTTATA
Organism: Paracanthobrama guichenoti; assembly: GCA_018749465.1. Classification (NCBI taxonomy): domain Eukaryota; kingdom Metazoa; phylum Chordata; class Actinopteri; order Cypriniformes; family Gobionidae; genus Paracanthobrama; species Paracanthobrama guichenoti. The sequence continues at coordinate 14,614,580 of CM031957.1, forward strand.
CCACTGGTGTTTATGAACAATATGAATTTATTTCACATAAATTTGGACTGTCAAAAGTTCAAGGAAAATTACATTTTTAGTAATACAGTCTCCTTAAACAACACAAACAACATAAAACCTCTAAATCCATTCAGAAGAATTTCAGAAGCTCTCAGCACAGCAGAGCTACGAGAATTAAAAGCTCTTCTCTGCAACAACAGGAAATCTTCAAAATGCAGCTGGCAGAAGCAAAAAAAAAAACCCCACCCCCACCCCTCGACATACAACACTTGCACAAATAAGAGAGGAGTTCCCTGGTGGGTACACCTGCAAAAGTGCCACCCTTTTTACAGATGGCTCTTCAGTAACATGACCATCATTCCCAGTAACTGACTCCTAAATGCTGGATTCACCATGTTTGACCATGAGCCAAATATCTATGAAGGATGTTGTGGTTGTGATGTGATGAGCTGCTATAGTGCAGTGACGGTTGCTGGAAAAGAGAAATATTACCATAGTAGATTGCAGTTTATATGTATAGATGCGCTATAAATGAGGCTAATCAATGTGTCTCGCTTTCTTTGTTTTGTCCAGTTTCCTGAATGTGGCTTTTATGGGATTTATGACAAGATCCTCCTCTTCAAGCACGACACCAGCAGCAATAACATCCTGCAGCTGGTCAAGGCAGTGTCGGATATCCAGGAGGGGGACCTGGTGGAGGTTGTTCTGTCCGGTGGGTCATAGAGTTAACCAGTAGCTCAAAAGGCCTTCACATTTGATGTGTATTTTTTTGATGATTTTTGCTGACATTTTTTTATTATTTCCCTCCATTTCATATTAACGTAATTTGAATGAATCTAATTCATGTAATTTAAATTTGAATTTTTCAAATGATTTAACAATTATGATTATAATTATACAGTAATAAGAATATAAGGATAATCTAAAATAGTACTAAAATTACTAAAACTGAAATGAATATAGATTAAAGCTAAATACAATTATTTAAAAAAACTATTAAGATTGACAAAAATAAAACTTAAAATGAAAATCAAAGCTAATTTAAGATATGAATAAATGCTATAATAGGATATAAATAATACTAAAATAACACTAATAATGAGTATTAATGACTCAAAAGTAAAAAAAAAAATTAAATGCATTTGGGGATTATAATTTCTATTTAAAAAAATGAAATGAAAATGAAAACAAAATGTGTTTTTATTATAAGATTTACCCATGGAGAGTAACACATAGGGATGTTATTATGCTGTGACAAATGGAAACAGATTTTCAAGGAAGCACTAGAACATGAACCCACAGGCCAAGAGTTTGTGAGTGTGAGTCCTTTTAATATCAATGTGCCTGTCAGAGGCAAAAACACAGTAGTGAACGGATATAAATGACACAAAGTAATTTTTCTGAAAGTTGGTACATTTTTCTATTATGTTAAATTGGCTGTAAAGTCAATCGCCAAAAGCTCCAGTTATCTGTGAGCCTGATGTCCGAGAGCCAAAGTGGAAGATCAAATGTAATCAGCATAGAAATGTTTTGAGAGGATGTTGAAATAATAGATCTCTGACTCCAACACACATGGCTTCATACACCGCAAATCATGTACATTTTCAAAATTTCTAAGTCATTAGGCCACCTGAAAATATGAAAAGAATGTCTAAAATCATTGTCCACTTAGCCTAGGCTACTGCAGATTGTCCTAAAACAAGGTTTGAATGTCTTTTGAGCTATTAGCACTGTCTCCTGATCTCAGTTTGTGATTTTGTTGAATTACTGGTTTATTATTCCGCAGCTGCTGCCACATTTGAGGACTTCCAGATTCGGCCACATGCATTAAACGTGCACTCGTATCGCGCACCGGCATTCTGCGATCACTGCGGCGAGATGCTTTTCGGCCTGGTGCGTCAAGGACTCAAATGCGATGGTGGGGACTGGTTTTGTTCATTCAACCATAGCTACATTTATTGTGAGCTGTCATGTGATTTTATGTAGCCTATTCCCGGTGACCTAACTTGCTCACTTTAAATGAGATATAAGCATGACATGAGTAATTTTTTTTTGCCCTCTCACTGTTTCCCCCTGCAGGCTGTGGACTGAATTACCACAAACGTTGTGCCTTTAGCATTCCCAATAACTGCAGCGGGGCGAGGAAGCGGCGTCTGTCCACCACGTCCCTCACCAGCAGTCAGTCCCTGCGTCTGTCCACCTCAGAGTCCCTCAGCAGCATCAACAGCAGCGTGACGTCTGAGGATGCCAGCCTCATACGATCGCACACTCAGATGGTACATGATACACAAACACTCGGTTTCATGTTTCTACACAATTTTAATGAAGAAACATATAGGCCTGTAATGTACTTTTTCAATAAAAACAGCAGTTGTTGATGGCACAAATTAAAATAAATAATATAATCGTTTTGGATGAAGCGTCTGCTAAACGAATACATTTAAAAATTGCACATCTGGATGTGCATTTATTAATAAAAATGTAGTGCTGTTTTTCAGAATTTTCAGATAATATATGTAGTAAAATATTACAAAATAGGGGACACATTAAAATAAAAATATAGTTGCTTTGGATGAAGTGTCTGTTAAATGAATATATTTAAAAATTTTACATCTTGATTTTAAGTGTGTGTGTGTGTGTGTATTTATATATATATATATATATATATATATATATATATATATATATATATATACACACTTAAATATAAATTAAATATACTAAGCGTCTGCTAAATTAATATATTTAAAATTTGTATATCTTGATTAAAACATATACATTGAGAAATCAATGTTAAGTGGTCTCTTAATTTTTTCTAGAGCTATACAGCTATATATATGTGTGTGTGTGTGTGTGTATGTATATGTGTGTGTGTGTGTGTATACTGTATATAATTTATTAAATTTATATTTTTAACACACACACACACATTTATATATATATATATATATATATATATATATATATATATATATATATATATATATATATATATATATATATATATATATATATATATATATATATATATATACACTTGTTGAAATAACTTTAATAACACTATAAATATTTAATATGAAATCTGAAATGTAAAAATAATGTTGGTCTCTCTCCAGCCCCGCACCCCCAGTGAGGCCAGGCGCTTTTACACTGGGCGGCCTGTCCACCTGGACAAGATCCTCATGACTAAAGTGAAGGTCCCGCACACATTCGCCGTCCACTCATACACACGCCCCACTGTGTGTCAGTACTGCAAGAAACTGCTGAGAGGACTCTTCCGCCAGGGACTCCAGTGCAAAGGTCTGACAGTCCCGCTCAATACATCGCCCTGACTTCACAAATTGGTAATACAGAACAGTTAGGAATGGCATCTGGTTATGATGTATTATTGAATTCCTCATTCTCCTGCATATTGACCCATGTTGATATTGTACCAACGAGGTGATCAGATTGATTTTGCTATAATGATCAGCTGGCTGTACATTATCCAGGTTATTATGTGGCTACTCACCAAATAAATAAATATTGAAAATGAAATGTACAACGGTATAACTAGATGACTGTACTAATTATTCTTTCTAAAAATTATTTACTTTCTAAATCCCATATCAACCTTGACCAGTTGAACAATACATTATTCTTGAACTGAACAAAGTATTTCAAGGAGAAGTTTACATTAAAAACATACATTATGTTAAATCCACTATTGTTTTATATAGAATACTTCTATATTCTATACAGTATTTAATGCAATTACATCAGAAGTAACTGTAATTAAATTTCAGAAAAATTAAGAGTAATCCCTTACTTTACTTTTTCAAGGGAAATTAATAATTGATTAATTTATACATTTATATAAGTAATTAACTACGTAGTAATACTAATGCCCTAACACTGCAAACAGAAAAACATTATTTTAAATTGTAATACTATTTCAAAATATTACTGTTTTTACTGTATCTTTCATCAAATAAATGCAGTTTGGTGAACAGAAGAGACTTCTTTCTTTCTTTTAAAAACTAAATGTAAAACTAAAATCTTACTGACCCCAAGCTGTAGTGTAGTTTAGTTTGTAATGTATAAACATTATGATAACACAATATAAATTTAAAATAATAATTTTTAATAATAAGTCATGTTTTTCTTTGGACAAGTTAGCGAACATATTTAGCTACACCTGAATGTTTACATGGAAAGTGAAATAGAAAGTTTGCATATTATGTAGTAAGTTAATTGGCAAAACTCATTGCTAATATTTATATTTATATTAGATTTTTTTATTATTATTTGATTTGGCAAATAACACTTGTTTTATTTCTTTTAGACTGCAAGTTCAACTGCCACAAGCGATGTGCATACAAGGTCCCAAATGACTGTTTGGGGGAGTCTCTTGGTAATGAGTGTGAGAGAAACATGTTGACATGAAAGACATTAACACATTTGGAATATTTGCACTGTGTGTTGTTTCTGTAAACATGTAATTATTGTTTGTCACTTCACGCTGCTTGTATGTGACTTTTTTTTACCTTTTTCCCATCTGTCTTTCTCTCAGACATATTAAGTCCAAGCACAGATGCGGAGGTGCCGATGGACTACAGTAATGAGTATTCTGACACTGATAAGTCTTCTATGATGGATGACTCAGACGAGGCCTGTAGTATCCCCGGGTCTTTCTCCCCAGACAGCGGCCAGGATGGAGCCAGTGGAGACCAGAGGTAGTTAAACAGGTTTTAGACACACAGACACACATACAACTGTTCCAAGTGCGCAAATAGCCCACCTTGTTGGCAGAGGCTATTTACACTCTGCCCACCAATGTCTGATTGAGCCAGACAAAATTACAAAAAAACCATCTGATAACAGGAGCAGTGGCGTGAAGAGAAAGTGGCCTTTCACTTTTTCCTTCTTTCCAAAGCGCTCGGGAACTTGACGATGAGGGAGTTTCAGCAAAGTATAAATGGATTTCCAGCACCGAAGATTCAAGAGTTTTATTTGTCACATACACAGTTATATACAGAATATACAACCGGCAGTGAAATGTTAACAGGTCCGCTCCATGGACAGTGCAAATTCACAGTTAAAAACACAAGGAGGAAATTATAATAGAAATAGAATAAGAAAGTACTATATATATATTTGTAGAATTATAAATAAATCAAGTAGAAAAATAAATAAATAAATAAAGAAGTGGAATAAAATAAGTGAAATAAACTGTGCAGTGAGTAAACTGTAGACTTATAAATATGTGGTTAACAAATGTATAAGAGTATAATGTGCAAACAGGTTTATGTCAGTATGTCGATGTTTATCCTGAAGTGAAGTCACGTGATGTTAAGTGACTGAGTTCAGGAGTCTGATGGCCTGGGGGAAGAAGCTCCTTCTGAGTCTCTCGGTTTTGGCCATCAGGTTTCGGAAGCGCTTACCAGATGGCAGCAGCGTGAAATGAGGGTTTGCAGGGTGATTAGAGTCCTTGATGATCTTAGTAGCTCTACCTTTGCAGCGTTTGGTGTAGACATCCTGCAGAGACGGGAGAGCTGACCCTGAGATACGCTCGGATAAGCGCACGACTTTGCAGGGCTTTGCGGTCATGACTGGTGCTGTTCCCATACCACGCTGTGATGCACTGAGTTAATACACTTTAATAGAAAGTTTTCAGGATAGCTGGTGAAACCCTGAATTTCCTCAGCTGGCGCAGGTGGTACAGTCTTTGCCTGGCTTTTTTCACCTGTGTCTGAATGTGTGCAGGTTCTCGGAGATGTTTAAACCCAGGTACTTGAAGCTACCAGGTACCAGGTATTTATGGAGAAAAGAAATAAAACAGCCGTTCCTCCATCTTGGCTTAACTTTCAATATTGTTTCGGAAAGGGTGAAGCTGATTGGTTGATTTTTGTCATATGACCTACAGTGCGCTTGCGGCATTCTAAAAAGTTAGGATTTTTCATCTCGTTGTGGCGTAGACAAGCTTGGAAAAATGAGCGTGTCACACCCCATTCTGTCGCACCAATGGCGTCGCTCTGCAAACTTGAGACAAGGCATGGGAATGGCCCCTTAGGCGGCTGGTATTAGCTTGTGATGCAACCAACCCAAGTTCGAATCTGTCGTTTTCTTAACTCATTTAGCCATCGCATACCAGCTCGGAGGCGTTAATTTAAAAAAAAAAATTAAGAAAACATTTGAAAAGTGGAAATAAAGTGCCTAATGGGTAGTAAATAGTGGGAATAAAGTGTTTAAAAGGTATTTAACTCTTGACGGAATTTTCTGGCTTTCCATGTTTTCACTGTTATATGGTAGGGGCGCTATTACACATCTTCTGAAAGAGTAGAGAATCTCCGGAACAAAACAATTTTTTTTATGAAACTTACCCACATTCAAGTGTTGATAAAAAAAAAAAAAAGACTGAATGAAGCTAGAATTAAATGGTTTAAAAGCAGAGGCTCTGTTCATTCTTTTGATACATTGCATTCAGATATTCATACAATATTCTGGGGGACATTACATTTTTGTGAAAATGACCAAAAACGCAGACGGGGAAAGAGCTATTAGGCCTATAATTGAAAGTGTAAATAGCATCTATCGTTATTTACACTTAATGTAAAATAATTGCTTCTATTTAAACAAAATTGGAAAGTATAGTGATATAGTTTTATGGCTTACACACAAAAATGTTTAATCAAGAAAAGGTACATTTAAATTTAGATAAAGGAGCCCTTCACTTCGAGTGGCAAAAATCGATCTGCAACTATGCATTTTTTTGTCTTATACTGTAGGTAAATTTTTCCCTCTGCAAAAAAACTGACCGACCAATAAAGTTATAAGCTTTTCACAAACTGTTCACGGGCAATTTGTGCTGCTTTGTTGTGTCTCTCTTGGTATGAATAGACTTTATTCAGCCTATGTACCTCTACTGTACGTCTGTCACACAGACCTCATGAATGTATGTCCTGACTGTCTGCTGTGATATCTCTCCTCAGTGCTAATATTCCTCTGATGAGAGTAGTGCAGTCCATCAGGCAGACCACACGTCGGTCCAGCACGGCCATCAAGGAAGGATGGATGGTGCACTACAGCAACAAGGACACACTGGTACTTCCTCTTACTGCTGGCTGACCCGAAAGGGACAGTTGACCCAAAAATGAATATTATTCACTCTCATGTCATTCCAAATCCATATGACTTTTTGTTTGTTTTTTTCTGTGGAACCCAATTGGTGATCTTTTGAAGAACATCTTATCTTTAACAATAGATCTGCAGCACTGCAGAAATCAATTGTCGATGTCTAAACTCAAAATGAAAACTGTAAATAAATAAATCGCTTCTCAAATTTACAAATAAATAGATGAATTCAAAATGTTTCAGTGCATCGCTGCGATATGTATCAGTTGCTTTTCTTTATTCTTTTGCCAAATGCTTTTGTCTAAATGCAATTTTAATGTTACCTTTAAAAAATTAGGTATTATTTTTTCTACATTTAACTGATATTTTAAAGATGAACTACATAAACAGTTTTAAATCTATTTATTTGTCTGTTTGAAAAGTAATTTATCCATTTTTATATTAATAATGGATTACTTCATAACTTTTCAAATGTCGTAGACTATAGAGATCTGTTATCAACCGACACATTGGCAATGAGCTAATTTAATGCATGTTTAATAATGCATTTAATAATTTATTTCAATATTTAACTTTAAGTCATTTGGCACTAGTTGTGTCTTTAATATTTACTTGAAACTATTTATTTAATTTTGCATCTTGAAACCCCCACTCCATATCACTTTAATTTCTTAAAAAAAATTGTGATATAAGGATATTCAGAAAATTGTGCTCTACAGGTTTGGAGTGATAAAGTTTGAGTAAATGAAGACATTTTTGCGTGAACTATTTTCTGTCTAGTCTTTACACTGTCCTTACCAAACGTCGCTATTGATATTTCTTTCTGTGTTCTGCATCAATCTGCACACTTGCACTATAATATCAGCAAATCTTCAGCTTTTAAATCACAGCCTATTCTGGGCATCCCCTGCAGATTTACTATTGAAGTGGTTATTGATTTGTAAGAATGAATAGCCGTAAATGTCATTCATGGTGCTCCTAGACGAGTATTTCCACAAAGAATGGGCAAAAATTGGCTAGGCATTGATATATTGACCTGTTCTTGACCTCCTGTGTAGCATTTTACTCCTCTAGCCTTTTCTTTCTAACTTTCCTCTTGGTGATTCTCTTGCGTCCTCCTTTTCTCTTCAGCTCTGTTTACCCTTCGCTTTCTTCCTCCTGTCTGCTGGGGTGAAGCTGACCCCTAGCACCAACTCCTTGTTGACCTATGACCTCTGACTTCTCACTCCACCCTCCAACAGAGGAAGAGACACTACTGGCGCCTGGACTGCAAATGCATCATCCTATTTCAAAACGACACCACCAACAAATACTACAAGGTAGATCTCTATCTATGCTCTATTTATGCAACACTGTGAGCTAAACTGCACATGAAGAAGGAGTTAATGTGTATATGGAAATGCCACATTACGTTATGCATTATGCATTCACAGTGACAGATGAAGCATGAATATTCTGGGTTCATGACATAATGCATTATGAATGGTTTTCACAAGCTATTTGGTCATCGAGGTGACTATACATGTAGAATTACTTTGTTTGATGTATCATTTCAGTTAATTATCTTGGATGCTGCTGTGAAATGAACCTATGTGCACACTGTCTGAATGATTTGAGGGTGTAATTTGCTTCTTTTGTCTGCCTCTGCAGGAGATTCCGCTTTCAGAAATCCTGGAGGTACGCCCGGCAGGTGATTTCTCTCTCATACCTGCCGGCACCAGCCCCCATTGCTTTGAAATTATGACAGGTACCATGATCTACTTTGTTGGCGAGGACCCCAACACCACCCCGTCCCCGTCATCCAGTGTGTCTGGCCTGCCCATCTCCATCACCCCCAGCTGCGTGGCGCCCAATAGCGGGGTGGGGCGAGAGTTTGCCAAAGGCTGGGAGACTGCTATACGTCAAGCCCTCATGCCAGTCATCTTCCAAGACAACCCTCCAGCAGAAGGTCACACCCCTCACCGTGAGTGAGCCTAATTCTGGAAGACAAATGTGATAATACATGCATAATCATGATTCCTGTGCACAATAGGAATGATACCTAAATAAATAATTTGGTTATGTGGATAATTTAGATATAGTTCAGTAATACGATGCTAATTTTTTATTTGGACTGTTTAGAAATACATGAAAAATGCACTTCATACAACAAACTACATTAATCGAAATGATCAATGATGAACAGCTTTCCATGTCTAAATGATGTTGTTGTTGTTTTTTTTTTGATAATCTTTGTAGAACTGTCTGTGCCATTGAAGGCTGAAAAAAAAAAAGCGTAATAATATGGCTAAATGTTTCATTTAATTTAAATAAAATGTAAATTTATTTTCATTTCTTTTATTTTATTTTAATTTTAAATCATAATTGGTCATGAAAAAAAAAAAAAAATACAATAAGTGTGTTGCAACATACCAAAGGAAAAAAACTACATCTATAAAGTGTTATAAACAATAATGGCAATATTTCTGAAAAGCAGTGGGATGAAGCAGAAACTTCTTAATTTTCCCTCCTCACCCCTCATACAACTCTAAATAGTTCCATATATATGTATGTATGTATGTATGTATGTATATATATATATATATATATATATATATATATATATATATATATATATATATATATATATATATATATATATATATATATATATATATAAAGTTTTATATTATTTAAATAAAATAAGCAATAAAACAATTTTTTCTGTTAAATTTTATTTAAAATCATATATTGATCTTATTTGAAAATGCCAAATGAATGACCTAAAGAAAACTCAAAACACAAAATAAATAACTCTTTAAAGTATCTTTTAAAAAGTTGTTTTAATTTAGTTTTGTACAATCCTATGTATTCAAGATGCATTAAAAGTATTTTAGTGCTTTTTATTTGATTGATAGTTACTACTACTAGACATTTTTAAAAATGTAATTAAATTAAGTCATTTAAAAATGACTAAAATGTTTCATACCAAAATGGATTTCTAAACCATGTATGGACCAACCAGCATTTCTAAAAACTTGGCATATAAGTGTTTATTTAATTTTTCATTCTACACACGTCATTTTCATTTGTCATGGCCCCTTTAATACTGAGATAATAAAGCGAGGCTAATTTGGTTATGAATCTTTTTGATTTTCAGGGCAGGCATCAGTAAGCATCTCTGTGTCTAATAGCCAGATTCAGGAGAACGTGGTGAGTGAGTGAACTTGACCTTTAACAATGTAATACAACACCTAAAGATGATTATGATTATGATAATTATAACTATTAAAATAATAATGATGATGATGTACCCAACAGGACATTGGAATGGTGTACCAGATCTTTGCTGATGAGGTCTTGGGTTCTGGACAATTTGGCGTGGTGTATGGAGGTACGTCTATGACTGCAAACTTGATTTTTTTAATTTGTATTTTGCTGTGCAGCTGCTAAGGTATACTTGGTGGTTGCCAGGAAGGTTGCTTTTTTCTTACTGGCCCAAGTCAAAAGAGCAACCTCCCAAAACTTCATGATATACCAGACTGAAATCAAAGTCCAATTTAAAGTCTAAGTATGAGCACTAGCAAGCATCACTAATGATATGCAAAAATGGATATTTACAACATATACAAATCATTCAACCCACACAGGAAAACACAGGAAATCTGGTCGGGATGTAGCCGTGAAGGTAATCGACAAGCTTCGGTTCCCCACCAAGCAGGAGAGCCAACTGAGGAATGAAGTAGCCATTCTGCAGGTGACCGGCAGGGGGCGATAGAGAATCAGTGATCTCATCACTCATGGCTAATGAGTGCCATTGTATTGACTGAATGATAACAAACATGCTGTGTGTCCTCTTATTGTGAGGACACCTAACATGAGGTCATGAATGCAAATAAGCGACAACAATGTGACTCACTCAAACGCATCTCAATATCTTGTCCTTTCTTTCTCTTTCAGAGCCTGCGACACTTGGGTATAGTGAACCTCGAGTGCATGTTTGAGACACCGGAAAAGGTGTTTGTGGTAATGGAAAAACTTCATGGTGACATGCTTGAGATGATTTTATCAAGTGAGAAAGGACGACTTCCTGAGAGGCTCACCAAATTCCTCATTACACAGGTCAGCACTTTTGTTGCTGTTCACACCAAAGATGTTAGCTATAACTATAAAGTTTTAATAATCATTCTAAAGGCCAAACAATAAATAAACATGAAGATAACTATAACGATAACTAAATCAGCATCCAAATCAATGCACAATAACTTTCTGTTTATCCTAAGCGCATGCTGCAGTTTTGTCATCTGCCATTTGAAATGCTCGAGCTCTTTAAAGCAGGATGGATTCTGATTGGCTGTTAATGTTTTTATAGTTCATCAGCTAGAAGAAATCGTTCTGAAAGTGATTCCATTGATATTGCTCCTTTTGTGTCATTATTATTATAGTTGTAGAGTGGACTCTGCTATTCTCATAGAATGTTTGATTTGCTTGTTCACACCAAATATGATCACTATAACTATATAACTATTAAAGGCAGGGTAGGTGATTTCTTCCAGAAATCTTTTTTGTTATGCTGGTTGAAAGTCTCTTCACATCCTGAGATCACTCAGGTCCGTGTACCTTGATTAAAACAGGCTCTTTAAAAAAAAAAAATAATAAATAAATAAATGAGCCATTTTCTAAATTTTCAGCTTTCAGTTTTTGATCGAAAAATGAATGAACACAGACCCACTGAGTGGTCTAAATGTATTTATATTATACAGTCTTGCTTAAAAGTTTACACACCCATTGCAGAATCTGTGAAAATGTTAATTATTTTAACAAAATAAGACAGATCATACAAAATGCATGTTATTTTTTTATTTAGTGCTGTAGATATTTTACACAAAAGATGTTTACATGTAGTCCACAAGACAAAAAAATAGCTGAGTTTATAAAAATGACCCGTTCAAAAGTTTATGTACCCTTGATTCTTAATACCATGGCTGTTTTTTTGCGATTGTTGTTCTTGAGTGCCTTGTTTGTCCTGAATTTTGTTCTTCAGAAAAATCCTCCAGGCCCTGTAAATTCTTCAGTTTTCCAACATCTTTTGCATATTTGAACCCTTTCCAGCAGTGACTGTGTGATTTTGAGATCCATCTTTTCACACTGAGGACAACTGAGGGATTCAAACACAACTATTAAAAAAGGTTCAAACATTCACTGATGCTCCAGAAGGAAACACAACGCATTAAGAGCTTTGTGAACGTTTTGAATTTGAAGATCAAGGCAAACTGTACTTAATTTGTCTTTCAGGAAACATGTATCTTCTGTTGCTTCCAAAGGGCAGTACTAATTGAAAAGAAGAAGAAGAGATATTTAAACAAAATAAGAAAAGTTCAGATCTTCATCCTGTTCAAAAGTTTTCACCCCCACCTCTTAATGCATTGCTTCCTTCTGGAGCATCAGTGAATGTTTGAACTTTTTTTTAATGGTTGTGTTTGAGTCCCTCAATTTTGTGAAAAGATGGATCTCAAAATCGTGATGTTATACCCTGAGTGGTTCCTGATTTGAATTTATGCTCGAATAATCATTTTAATTTTACAGAGAATAACACCACATCTATAATAACACAGAGGAACTATATATTTGGAATCACTTTCAGATTTTTTTTTTTTTTTCTCAGCTGATGAACAATAAAAACATTGGCAGCCAATCAGAATCCAACAGACTTTAAAGAGCTAAAGCATTTAAAGCGACAGGTGGTAAAGCTGCAGTGCCTGCTTATAATAAACAGAACGTCATCGTCTGTTGGTGTGGCTGCTTATATAGTTATTGCTACAGTTGTCGTTCTTGGTTTTGACAAGCAACATTTTTGTTTTGCACCAATATCTTTTCTCTAGATTTTGGCTGCTCTGAGGCATCTTCACTTCAAAAACATAGTGCACTGCGACCTCAAACCTGAGAACGTGCTATTGGCATCAGCGGATCCTTTCCCACAGGTCAGAGAATTAACCATGTGCAATTTTAACACCCCTGATGGAGATGTATGGGAAACAAACTAAAGCAGTTTTTTTGCATAATGCAAGGTTTCACTTCTCCTTTTTAACCATTTATTGACTCTTGTGACATAACGCTTCTTCCCACCCACGCTGTATATAGGTGAAACTTTGTGACTTTGGATTTGCTCGCATCATTGGAGAGAAGTCTTTCCGCCGTTCTGTCGTGGGCACGCCGGCTTACTTGGCCCCTGAGGTCCTCCTGAACCAGGGATACAATCGCTCTCTGGATATGTGGTCTGTTGGTGTGATCATGTACGTTAGCCTGAGTGGAACGTTCCCTTTCAACGAGGATGAAGACATCAATGATCAGATCCACAATGCCGCCTTCATGTACCCGCCTAACCCGTGGAAACAGATCTCTCCTGAAGGTACACACCAAATAAAAACTAGCTCCTCATTTGTTGTACAATAAAATGTCAGCTCAAATTAAAAATAAAAGTATATGAAATGTTAAAAGAGCTGAATAGAGAACACTTTGCGTGGCTATTCCTGGAAATTTACTTCATAATAACAAAAAGAAATTCGATGCATTAAAAGCAGGCTGATGGTTGAGTCGCCCCATCCACCTTTGATTTTCTGTCCACTGCTGTAAATCATTTAGCTCCAATCAATACAGATTTTGTTTGTGTGATCTCTGTTTCTCCATAGCTATCGACCTCATCAATAACCTGCTCCAAGTGAAGATGAGAAAACGCTACAGTGTGGACAAGAGTCTGAGCCATGCCTATCTGCAGGTAATGCCAATATCAGACTCACATTCATGCTATTAATGGCTCTTTCCATTAAAAGGGTGCCAGATATGGCTTTCTGAGAATATTGTGTCTAATTCTTTGTGCTCTTAAAAAAAATTGTGAAAAAATTCCTTTTGCCTATATCAAAAGGTCAAATACATTTTTGCATGTGCTGTATTTTATAATTATTTTATATGAGGTTTGGAATTTTTAAAGTAATTAAGTATTAAAAGGTAAAAAAAAAAAAACCTTTAATATATGAAATGTAGTGCAGTAAAAAGTACGACATTATGGTTGGGAATGTAGTGAAGTAAAGGTTTTCCAAAGAAAAACACTGATAAAGTACATATACTTGAAATATGTAGAAAGTAAAAATACTCCACCTCTGCGTGTTATCTATCTTGCTTTTGGAGGCGGATGCTGTTTGGGAACGCAGTCGCAAAGAGTTCTGGGAAGGAATCATACCGAACCACTTTGACGACAGACTTTGCGTAGGCATTTCACAACCACCAAAACAGCATTTCAGATGCTGTGCAAAAAGATTGTTCCGCCGGTTAGTGCGGTTATGCCGTCTCATCCATAGACTGTAAAAAATATGGACGATGCACCTTCACTCTCTTCTATTGTAGAAAAAAGTGAAATGTCCAAATATGATGCTGATATCTTGGAGTCTGCTCAGTAGTGAGCATGAAGTGGAGCCGTGGTATCAAGGCCCGGCCCACACTCCTGCAGAATCGGTTGGTACAGTTTACTGCAGAACAACTCATGAAATAAACAGTTATGGAAATATAGAAATTAAAGTTGAAGCTCCAATCTCCTCCCGAAAATCCTGAAAAAAAGTCACTCAGAGAAATCACAGCTGTCAATCATAACATCACACCCCCGGTTTTACAGCATCAGATAACTAACTAAAACCAAACTTATTTGAAAAACGAACATTGAAACTTACAGCAGTATGATAAAAACTACGTTATCTTTGGAAAAAAATTATTTGAAGTGTAATTTGATTTTTTGTTTAGTTTGTCTCATGTCCCATTAGATTACATGGAGAGGACGGAGTTTATGAGCTATACTGGGACCAGCCACCTGGAGGCGATCGAAATGTTTTGGCTTTACTTTTCAGGACTTGTACGGCACACTTGGTCCCATCGCACATTTTCTTATCGAATAAAAAATGTATCTGACTCAAACGAGCGCATGCGTTTCCATCCAGCAGCTTTTGATGCAATATCCCAAAATGCGCATAAAAATAGGTTGGTGGAAACATAGCTAGGGTCTAGTGTATTGTTGTTCTTTACATACTGTTTATAGAGGATGATGTAGAATCAGTCAGTTATCCACTCAAAATAAACCCTGATAGAATGTTTAGGAAACCAACAGTGTAGGGGGTTATTTTAAAAAATGTTGTTACCTCACAGACCACAAGCACAGCTATATGTAAGAAATTAAGTAGGAAAGTTTGACACTGTTGCTATGGGCAGTGGTCATTTTTCAGAAATACATCACTGATGATTGCAGTGACCAATCAAGATATTAAGTATTCCAGAGAGCCATGTGAAATATTATTATATTACATTACATTATTTTATATTATATTACTGTATATTCTGTAAAAAAATATGATTTCTAAATGAATTACGAATGAATTGGGTATGATCTAAACAAAGAGAAGGCTATTATATTCTTATGAATAATTGAAAATATTACAATTATGTTAAAAGCAGGAAAAAGTTTTAGAAAGTTTTATGTTTGAGGAGCAAATTACATTAAGGACAAATAAGCTCCCTAAGTAAAGCGCTTTTAGACACCGCAAAACAAAATGGATCATCATTAGCAGTGGCGTCCTTCTGTCTTTATCATCTCCTTATTTGCTCTCTCTCTCTCTCTCTCTCCACCCCCACCACCCCTGTTTGCGCTTTCAGGATTACCAGGCTTGGTTGGACCTCCGAGAGCTGGAGTCAAAGCTTGGGGAGCGTTACATAACCCACGAGAGCGACGACAGCCGCTGGCAGCAGTACGCCCGTGACCACACGCTACCCTACCCTCCTCACCTGGTGCCCCCACCACCTGCGTCTGACGACGACGAGCAGGAGGGCGCAGAGGACGCTGATATGCAGGGGCTGACAGAGCGTGTTAGCATCCTTTGAAGCAGAACCCGAGGTGGCGGGCAAGAGGAATGAAGAGAACCGTAGCAATTTTTAGTGCACCACGAGCGTAGGATGGAGGTAGTTAAGTAGCCCTCTGTATGAAAACGTAGCTTCGTGTCTTTGGTGGCCAACAGCAGGCCCTCTGAACTCTGACCTCCTTCAGCCAGAAGACTGGCAATGATGTGTTTCTGAGATGCAGATATTATGGTCCAATTAGAACTATTTGGATCCCAGCATAGATGCAAAGTCAAACCCTTGTTGTAGGCCTGCGTGAAACATAATTTTGCAAAATCGATACGTCTGGAAACCCTTGTTTAATTTGACTGGTTTCTTAAGGTGTGGTCACATTTACCACTGTTCAGCAATCAGAATCCACGCAATGAGGATTTTTTAAAAATATTTTATCCTCACAGATTTCGCAATGAGTCAGTCACACAGATTTGCTGTGTTTTTCAACAGAAAGCTGCTTGGTTTGAAAGTGGCTTCTGTGTGAGTGTTGCTTCATAAATAGTTTTTTTTAAGTTATATTTCACAAGTTAACACTTACAAATAGTCAGTGCTGTCCAAGGGGAGAACTCCCCCCATATCCCTGGCTGGGATAGTAACCAGCCAAGAGTGAGGAGTCGGGGTAGCAGAGAGATGCCGAAAAACTGTCAAGAAACATAGGTGAGTCGGCTGTGTATATATAGGCCTCCTCTCGTGCTGATTGGATAGATCGTTTAAACGTGTTCCTCCAGAACTTGGGTTGGCGGAGGCGCAGTTGCGCTATACAGGGGTGCGTTTCCTAAAAGCAACTTTAGCCAACTAAGGTTGCAAGTCGTTACCAACATAGCTGAATGATTTGGTGTTTCCAAAAACTATAGTTCCAAGGAACATTCGCAAACTAATGTGGTTGGAATTACAGCTCTCGAGCTGTGGTTAGAAGCATAGTGTCTTGTAAAAATTACATGAACTTAAATATATTATGTTCTTGGGCTCAATAAGCAAGCTAACATATTCAGTACCCGGGGTATGATGCATGTAAGGGAACCCTCGATTTATCTCTGAATTTTTTGTAAATTTTTTTGTTATTTATCTTCTGAATTATTTGTGAAGTAGCCCTCAGTTTTAGTATAGTGCACAGCAAATACTGCATGTTAACTCTTTCCCCGCCATTGATGGAAATTTCCATAATTTATGAGATGCTGCTTCCCCGCCATTGACAGACATTTCCAGCTTTACATGTTTTTACTATTATACGGGGGCTATTACACATCTTCTGAAAGAGTACTGAATCTCCTGATCAAAACACAGGTGAAGAAGAGGGAGAAACAAGTGATAGCATATGCATGTGTAAAATAATGTGATCATCAACATTAAACAGCATATACATCAAAACTGAATGAAAAAAATGAAAATGAAAAATTTGTGTAAATGATCAATAATGTTGGCAGTGGCTGGAAACCTTTTTTTTTTTTTTACGCTGGCGGGGATCTTAAATTGATTAATCAGCAGAAGTTATTACTTCAAAACCAGCATGTGACGTCTTTCACGACAGTCTTATATTGTTCAACTAATGTGGTTAAAACGACAGAGGTGTGTCTGGTTTTGGGAAACAGTCGTGACTAGCTAGTTAGTTTTTACAATGACGCATCCTATTATGGTGGTTAAGCAGTGAGGTATGTCGTTGAATGGGAAACGCACCCTTGCATGTTGGAGCGCTGCCCATGTCAGCTCTGACAAGACAATGGACCCTTTTTTGCCTGTGAAATTTCACTAATCTGACCAAACATTTAAGGGAACGTGTTCTTGTGTTCAAACACAAAATGGAAGAGAACTAAATGCAAGACATGTTTATAAAAGTTTGACTTTTTTTTTTAACTCAACACAGTATTTTTAAAACTCACTTGTTGGAGGACATTGCGAGATGTAACACAATGACCAGAGACTTTCCTCTGAATGTGTATTTTCTGACAGCGGTGCTTTGAATGCGATGATTTATGAGATGATCTATTTAGTGGCTGGATTTTTTCCCTTTCTGTTTCATGTCCTGTGACCTTTAGTATCAGATCCACTTTTTACATATTACAGAGAATAAAGATGTTGCTGGTATTTTCCAGTATCTTGTCATCGGTTTAGCCTGGAGGTGCGGGTGACGTCACCTCTGAGAATGGACGTTATCTTATGAGGACTGATAAGCAAGGGCTGCCATCCGGCCTCATCAAGACAAAATTAGTGCACTAAGACTACCTAGACTGTTCTCAGATCAGCAATGGGGTAGTTCAACTGATCTTCACTAGTGGAGCTGTACTGGGGGTGTATTATTACTCCAAACTGACCCTAGACCTGAGCATTAGGCTGCATGTCACTGAGAATTAGGTTTGCTTGAAACATATTGCTATGAAGGACTGTTTTGTACACATGTAACCTTAGAAATGATTATGTAGTTTGTGGACGGGAATGTCGGAGCATTTCCAGCAGATATAATAAACATGGTGATACATACATAAATCTGTTTAAATTAATCTTATTGAATCGTGATGTTTGAGTCATGTTGAATTCTTTTTAGCTTCTCTTTTCCTACAATGGGGAAAGGCATTCCAGAGGGTTTAAAATATGCATTCTTATACCAGTATATTATTTTACGCAAAAGTTTGAGCTGTAAAGCTGTCATCTATTGATCATCTAATTAAAGTGCCCCTATTATGCCGTTTAAAGGTTCCTAATTTTGTTTCGGAGGTCTCCTATATGCATCCAAATATCAAAAAACACTTTTGTCATATACAATGCAACATCTGAAAACATTGTTCAAAGACTCAAAATCGTATACTCTCTTGATTTTTAATAATTACTTCACAACAGCTAAAAAGTATATTCTACACTGTGTTCCAAATTATTATGCAAGTGACATCAGTAGGATTTCAGTACAGTAAACAGTACAGTACAGTTTAGTTGTTCAAAGAAAGTGCTTTATTTACATATTTTTAGATAACTGGTATCAATCTCAGACAGGTTTGTTAAATAGTTTGCCAGGTCTTATAGCACTTTTCCACCAAGGCTATTTTCCACCGGTGCTGGTTCGGAGCCAGAGCCTAGTTTCAAATCGGTTCTTTGTCTTTCCACACCCAAAGCACCAGCTCCGAACCAGGAAAAGTGGTTCTTAAATAGCACCAAAACATTGCTGGTCCAGAAGTAAGAACCGCTTGCGTCAGCGGCTGGGGGCAGGGTTACCGTGACCAACAAGACGAACACAAACTTGAGATCTGCCATTTTTGAAATAGCAGCTAATTGAGCTAATACCTGCTCGATTGTAATCTCGGTCATAGAAATTACGGCAAGCTGCACGAATGATTTGGATGCGCTGTGTTTTGATGCCGATGTTGGATCGTAAAGCCATGAGCATCAATATGCATCCGATGCAATCTCGAACAAGCCTGGTGTGTTTGTATACATCTCATCTTTCTCAGCAACGCAGCGGGAAATACAGTGACGTAAGACCTGGCTCTGTGGTGGCTCTCTAGCCCGTGGAAAGACAAACCGGTTCTTAGAAGGCTCATCAGTCGAACTGGCACTAGCACTGGCTCTGAACTAGAACCCGGTTCATTCTGATGGAAAAGGGGTAACTTATTAGTAAATTGAAACTCTACTTACAGTAAAGAGGTTGTTCCTCATTATTAAGCAAGTCGCCGTTCTCACGCAATATGAGGAAGAAGAAAGATCTTTCTAAAGATGAAAAGCATGAAATGACACAATATCAAGTAAAAGGCATGAAAACCACTACTATTGTGAAAAACTGAATGGAGATTGTCAAACTTTCACACTATTTATGAGTAATTTACAGCACAAGAGAACTCGGTCAGAAAAAGGCTTATTAAAAGGAAAGTTTCTGTCAAAAATGTTATTGTATTAAAAGAACAGCTATAAAAAAAGCCACTGAGCAGCAAATAGGTACTTGAAGCTGCTGGTGTCTCTGGAGTCTCAAGAGCCTCTCCATGCAGGCTGGAAACTGTGCGTAAAGTTGTATTTCAGCCACTTGTAACCAAAGCTCACAAAGAGAAACATTTACAGTGGGTTTAGAAATACATGAAGACTAATTTCTGGATGGTTGGTGATTGGCCACACCATTCCAACAAGAATGTGACGTCAGCAGTGATGATTTGGGCTGGAATAT
Organism: Paracanthobrama guichenoti; assembly: GCA_018749465.1. Taxonomy (NCBI): domain Eukaryota; kingdom Metazoa; phylum Chordata; class Actinopteri; order Cypriniformes; family Gobionidae; genus Paracanthobrama; species Paracanthobrama guichenoti. The sequence continues at coordinate 14,634,741 of CM031957.1, forward strand.
TGGGAAGCGAGACGGATGGTCTCTTTAGGGCCTCTAAAATTGCACCATTTCATGCTTTTCATTTTCAGAGAGATCTTTCTTCCTCCTCATTTTGCATGGGAACTGTGACTTGCTTAATAATGGAACAACCTCTTAGTGTGGGGAGTAGGGTTTCCTTTTGGTAAAACACTTACTGTAAAAATGACTTACATTCAGCACGTTCTCTGAACGTTTAGGGGACCACATTTTATTTGGAAATTTGATGTTCCCAGAACATTCTCAGAACGCCTCCGCTGGTGTCAAGGACGTCGCCTGGTAATGTTCCTAAAACGTTACGAGACAGTCATGATGTGGAGTTCTTTAAAGGGTTGGGAAACGTTATTTGGCGGAACATTCAGGATGTTCTGGGAATGTTTAGGGGACCATTACTATAGGATGTTCCCTGTACACTACATTCCCATAACGTTTGCAGGACCTTTAGGGGACCAACCTAGAATGTTATTTGTCCTTCCATCATGTTTACAGAACATGTTTGTGTGAATCTATGTACTCTGGGCTGGTTTGCAAATGAGGGTCAATAAAACACAGGATTTGCACAAAAGCTGCTTCTCAAAGATGGATCAATACCAACCTTTTGTGATTCGTAATTTGTGTGTTTGCAAAGCACCTTTCTGAATGTGCTAATGTGGCTAAAGTTACCATTGTCTCTTACTGTGTTCACAGAGACCAGAGCTTGTTATTTTTAGCCCAAAATATGTTCACCATCTGAATTCAATTCAGAAGCTCACGTTTATTGCTTCTTAAAAATAAAAGTAATGACATAGCTCTGATCTCTTTGAATACAGTCAGACGCAATGGCAACTTTAGCCACATTAGCCGTCAGCGTGCTAACAAGCACATTCACAAAGGTAATTTGCATACATTCACAAAATATAACTTGCGGTACTTGCATGTTCTGAATATGAAGTTGGACAAACAGTTGGTATTGATCTATCTTTGAGAAGCAACTTTTGTGCAAATCCTGTATTTTACTGCCCCTCGTTTGCAAAGCAGCCCAGTGTACATTGATTCACACAAGCATGTTCTGAAAACATTCAGTAAATGTGATGGAAGGACCTAAATAGGACCAAAAATAACACTCCAGCTTGGTCCCCTGATGGTCCTGCAAACTGAATGTAGTCTAGAGACCACTGCACTGAACAAGATATGTTGCAGCGCAGTCCCGAATTAGAATAACCTATATGGAATGACCCCATATAGGTTATATGACCCCATTTGAAGTCATATCAGGAACGTTATTATGTGACCAACAGAGGACTATGTGGGAACATTCTGTTAACATCCCAAATGTTCTCTTTGTAACGTTACTATGTAACGATAGAATAACCAAAATGGAACATCCCCCTAAAGTCATATCAGGACCGTTATTATATGACTAACAGAGGACCATGTCGGAAAGTTCTGTTAACGTCCCAAATGTCCTCTTTGTAACGTTGCTATGCGACCATAGACTAACCCCCTAAAGTCATATCAGAAACCTTGAACTGCAGCACTTTCATAACCAAAAGAGGATGTTTTAGGAACATCCCTGATGTTCCATAAAGGTTCTGGATTTTTGTCACCTTTAGAGAACAGTCACACTACGTGGGTTGTTTCTTTTAATTTAGACAAACTTAGATTTAACTGAAACTGGGCTGGGATTTCTATTTCCCAGCATGCTTTGCCAAGCTACAAAAAAAAGGTATATAATGCTTTTGTGCAATATGTTAATGTTAAGTGGGAGTTTTATAGTGTTTAATGTTTTGCTATGTTAACTTAGAAGAGTTTCTGTCATGTTGGGTTTTTGGGGGGTTATGGTGACGAGGAGCATGAGCTTGGTTTTGAGATGTCTATTAAATGTTTTATATTGTCTTACTCATTCAGCAATTGCTATGCTATGCTAATGCTATCATGCTATTTTTAATAATGTTAAATTTATGGGTAACACTTTAGAATAAGGGTCATTAATTAACTGCATTAGTTAACATGAACTAATAATGAACTGCACTTATAAAGCATTTATTTATCTTTGTTAATGTTAATTTGAACATTTACTAATACATTATTAAAATCTTGTTAACATTAGTTAATGCACTGTGAACTAACATGAACAAACCATGAACAGCTGGATTTTTATTAACTAACGTTAACAAAGATGAACAAAGTAACAAGTGAACTGCTCATCGTTAGTTCATGTTAGTTAATACATTAATTCTAACTAATGACCATTATTCTAAAGTGTTACCAATTTATGAATAAGCTTACTCACATATTTCAAGTTAAGAGCAATTAAAATGTATGAGTACAAAATAAAAATCTGCCAGTTCTGCTTACTTAAACTTTGAAATTCTTAACTTAAAATTTTGATGTAACTCAAAGTTTTTGAGGTTTACCATCTTATTCGGGTTTACAGTGTACTGGCAGATTTTAATCTATTTTGAACCCACAAGTGAAAGCTCAAACTACAAAAGTTATTGTTTCACAAAGTTAAAACCATTAAATGTAAAGTTTCATATTTGCTCAGACAGTTTTAGAGAAACACCAAATGTATGAAGTCAGAAACCGCTTGCTCTAGTACTCTAAGAATCAGTGAAGTTAATGAAAGTGCAAACCAGGAGAACAAAGAAGCATATAAGACAAAGTAATACTGTAATAAACTGTGTGAAGTGAATGAAAGTGTGTATGCCATTAAACATGGTTTATATAAGAATACGTCTTGTATCTCAATCCATTGTATTACTGGCTCCGCTGTAGGCTTTAGAGAAATGTGAGGTGTATACCTTTTTATCAAATATAGGTGAACTGCTTCAGATTTCCTAGAGAATATTAGGTTTATATATGTTTAACTTAATTTACAAGAAGTCTCAGATTTCCCAGAATACCTCAGATCGAGAAACAGTTGGTGGTTTGGCTTAAGAGAACATTTTGTTCTAGAAGCATGGCTTGGGAAAAAACAAACAAACAAACAAAAAAAAAACCTTTGATTCTAATCAGGTTATACTGGCGGTGGCATTTTAAATTGAAAAAAGAAAAAAAGACTGCGCTCATAATGCAAATTATGATTATTATTCCATTACGACAAGTGCAGAGAGCACGCTTAAAATTAAACTGTAGTTTCGCTCTTGTTAAACAGGAAGTTGTGGTAGATGTCTGAAGCAGACTGTACTGTCAATGGAAGATTGTCATCTGCTGCTGTTCGCTGTCGTGTCTGGAAAAAGATTTTGCTCATTGCGGTTCCTTCTATCTCCAACACATGCAGCTTAATAAAAAAAAAAAAAAAACCAACCCCTACCCCTAGCCTTCTTCCTGTAGTTTTATCTCTCCTCCCCTTTCTCTCTCTCAATTCATCTCCTCTCCATCCACTCAGTGTGAAGTGCAGTGGCCGAACCTGCTCTCACAGGGTCACTTTTGATCATCTCCGGGCAGGAAACGTTATTGAAGTGTAAGACACCCTCTTCATGTCTAAGAAACCCTTTTCCCAGAGGTCACGTGGGACTGCAGCTGGACTTGAGGAGGTTCTGGGGCTGAGGTTTTAAAGTTACACTGCTGAGATTGGGTGGACACTGGCGAAGAACATTTTATTATTCGTTGTGTTGATTTCCAGGTGAGATTCTCTCATTTTATGAGCTGGTTTCAATACAAGACCTTATAATAGAGAATGTGTGTGTGTGTGTGTGTGTGTGTGTGTGTGTGTGTGTGTGTGTGTGTGTGTGTGTGTGTGTGTGTGTGTGTGTGTGTGTGTGTGTGTGTGTGTGTGTGTGTGTGTATAAATGAAATAAAATCAGAGGGTGGGCATGCATGCTTGTTTCCTCTGCTATAAATAGTAACGCAGTTGTCTGAGATTTGATCCTAACTTAAAATGTTTACAAAACTTGGATGCCTATTTGGCGCATTCAGTGATACGGGTGCCACTTCCAGTATGATAAAGAGATTTGAAAGTACATTTTTGTACATTCTATCAGACAAAAAACAAAAAAACAAAACAAAAAAAAAACTACATTTTGGGTGATTGATAATTATACCTTCTAAAAGGTAATATTGTTGACAGTTATTTTGCCATTACAATATCATTAAACTTGAGGTGTCTTAGAATTCAATGCTGATGTTTCTATAAATAACTAGTTTCAATCGTCACTTATGAAATAATGTGGTAACAGGGTTGACATTTTAATAAAATCCACTATTGACGGTAATAACAAACCAAGCGATGAAGTGCTGAAATAGATCTGACTTTCTCGTCTTTGAAGAGTTCTTGAAAGAATGATGATGTAATTAGTCATCAATGGAACAGTACTAGAAAGGGGACAAATTATGATGGTAACAGCAGGGTTGATACACAGTTTGGCGACACAAAGTCTTTTTTAATGTACTCTATGTGTCATGTATTATTAAAAAGCCTTGAAGTTGTCTTCAGGCTCTGTGTCAACCCTTTATCATTATATAAAAAAGTACATCTTCAAAAAAGAAAAAAAAAACTGCGTCAACCATGTTATTATATCGTCATACAACCCCCCTTGGAAAGTCATGAAAAATTCCATTAATAAGTCATAACATCATCATCCTTTAAAGAAGTGAAGGTTTTTTTTTTTATAAACTTTTTTTTACCATCACACAATCTCCTCATTGGGGGGGTTATACGCCTCTGCATTGATTTAAAGACACAATATGCAAGTATTGTAATGCAAGTGATGTATTTTAGGATTAAAATATACAAAAACCACTAGAACAATGTTATATATTTTGTTGATTTGTGTACTTACATTATTCAAATGTTTCCAACGTTTAAATTCAGTGCAGCTATTTTAACCACTGTAACGTCTTCTTTCCTGTACACTCGATTTCTGGGTTTACTACCATAGAAACCATGTAAACACCAAAGACAATGTGTTTTATTAGACAGGAGAGCAATTGCTTGGATCCATTCATCAATAGAAAATGAATCGTTATATAGCTCTACACAGTCTTATTGTTTGAATCGCTTAGTTTCTTGATTTACAGTGAGTAACGTGTTTGTACCCAAAAAGTGGTAACACTTTAGAATAATGGTCCATCATTAATAGGAACAGGAAGTAATGCAGGACTAATGAGTAGTACTACATTAGCACTTCAGCTACTACTATTACTTAATTTAGAAACAAGCTTACTTCAGCATTGGGAAGATGAATGTGTATTTAAACTGGGTCATTTATGTAGTAGAAATGTGAAATTTATTTTTTTGTCTCATGTGGATGAAAGACAACAACTCCCAGAATGCACTTGCTTCGCTGCCCTACGAGGCCACTCCCAAAGCCACTGCTACTGGTTCACCGGATCACTTGCCCACCGCAGCACCGCCCCCTACCATTGTTTTATAATAATAAAATAATTTAGTTCAGTTAGAGAACACACTACAATTAAAAACTAAACGTGTCTGTTCAATATAAAATGTGAGTGAGTCGAGCGAGTGTCACAGCACAAACGCAGATTACATTCATCACGAGATGAAGAGCTGAGGTAACATTCACGGCGCGTGTTCAGTCTGCCGCATTTTCAGATCATGCCTATGGAAGCTTACCTTTCATAGGAATTCATTTGAAAAGTTGAAACACTCACTTTGCTCCGCACCGCTCCGTTATGAATGGCCGAGGCCCAAGCGGCCGTGCGCATTTACATTCTGTGAGTGAGATCCCACCCCTATGGGCGGGTTGAAACCATACAGAACTAGCTCCTACTACTGGCGTGTAGTCTTTAGCTTCTGGACAAAAAATCCTCCGATGACGCAAAATGACGATATTTGCATCATCGTAGGATTTTTTCCAGAAATAAAATACATAAAACTCTCGTCTCAGGGGGACATGAGGGGGGAAAGTACGATAATTTGAATATACTACCGGGTTTCTACTGATACAAAGCTTAATGCTAATCGCTGAAGTAACCCTTTAACTAATCAGTAAATAATATCAAATTTAGTTCAATAATTACTTAATGAAATTAGCCTCATTAATAACTATATTAACTAATTGACAAATTATAACAAACATTATTGTATGTCTAAAACCTAATCAATCATCTATTTTTACTCGGAATAAAGTCATAAAATGCATCACTAATTACTCAAGTGTTAACTAGTCACTCTGCAGGAACTACTAGTGATCTGGACCATTATAAAAAATATTTTTCATTTTAAAATAATGGTCCAGATCACTAGTAGTTCCTGCAGAGTGACTAGTTAACACTTGAGTAATTAGTGATGCATTTTATGACCATGCTAAATAAAAAAAAGACAATTACTCACATCTCAGACATGCTAATGTGGTAATTAGTAATTAGTTAGTAATGATTTATCATTTGTTATAGTTACTTATTAATCCTTAGTGATGCCCATCTCATTCAGTAATTTTTTGATTACATAATAAGGAACTATCTTAGTCTTAGATTCGATATTACTTACTAATTAGTTCAGCTTGTTTCCATATTAGGGAATAGTAGTAGCTGAAGTGTTAATGCAGTACTACTCATTAGTCCTGCATTACTTCCTGCATAGTTACCGATTAATGACGGACCATTATTCTAAAGTGTTACTCACAAAGTAAACCAGACAACACTATTTTGTCAAGTAGTTAACATAGCAAAATCATAAAGAGCTTTATTTGAAGTAACAGTAATAGGGAATTTTTCTAACATACAATGTTTTAAAATGAATTGCATGCCGTTTAGCATCCAGCTTTTATTAGATGTTTTAAAAACGACCTGGCTTACTGCATTGTGCAACAAGCGTCTCAGAGTGTTGAATGTTACTCTAACGTTACTATAACATCACAGTCAAATGTATTTATTTATAATATGATTGTGTTGACCAAGTAAAACAACGCTGCGTTACCCCAATATTTGAATTTAATTGTCAGATAAAGTGACCTGTATAAGTAGTAATTCAGCATTTTAAATTAAATAATGTGATTGTAAGTGATAAAACGTAACTGTAACAAAGTTCAAGCTCAGGGAAGGAAGCGAATGTTAAATGGATGACTGTGGCATATAAGCATAATAAAAACAGCAACGTAAAATGTCCTAAGCTCTCGGCCCCACCATGCTTCATACTACGATAATGTTAATAGAACATGATTTCTGCCTGAGTCTGGTTGGATTGCTTTCCATTGGCTGTGGAGGTGAATACGACACCTCTGACACATCAAGCTCCGCCTTTGTTATCGTTTTGAATACGCGTCCTCTAGCGGTGAAAACTTACATACTGTGCCTTTAATGGAAGTTCTAACTGAAATGACAAAGACATTGACACTGAAATGATGCAAGGTAAAGACACTGGAGGCACAGTTAGTTTTGTCCTGCACTTACATAATTTTCCTGCAGATTCAGTGTGTGTTTGCCTCAGGGTGGGAGTTGGCTAGGGAGCGATTACGCCATTCAGAGGGGCTGACAGGAGCTGCTGTCCACCACTCTTCTTTCCAGAACTCCAGTCTGAATCTCAACAGCTCTCAGGGGTGCTCATTAAACCTGTAATTACAATAGCAAAACAAGAATAAAGCAATGCACGTAAGCTAAGGGAAAGGAAGTGGACAGGAACTCTCCATTAAAGTAAATTATGTGTACATTAACTGCTGACTGAAGAATCCAATGTTGTCCCTTCCTTCCTTTCTGGACAAAAGCCTGAAAATAGCATACCCAGATTTTAACTAATACTATCACTAACATTTTGAGAGCAAAACAGAACATCCCTAACACATAAAAATAAATAAATAAAGGGGTTATCCTTTAAATGTTATCAAATTGTGTGTTCAGGATATGGCCTTTTGCTTTATTGAACCCTGAACACGCAATTTGATAACATGCAGTGAAACAGCTGTTCCTTTAAGGGAACACCAAATGTTAACTTTTTTTTTATTTATTTTTTTTAATGTTTTTCAGCAGCTGTGTGAAATGCACTTACTTGTATTGAATGTGAACTCATAGTGAACTTCAAAAAGTATATATAAAGAATAAAAAAACTGCAGATAATTTAATTAAATAAAAGTCCACTCACAGTAAGTGCACTTAAAGCACTTTGTCAAATTAATTGTACATTTTAAATGTTTGCCATGTTTTAATAAACTTTTAAGCAGTACACTTATTTTGATGTGCTGACTAAACGTAAAGTGCTTAATTATAATTTTATCTGCACTGTGTTATTGGATATTACATTTAAGGTTAATATATATGACATGAAATTAAGTGTGCAAAAAATTAAGTATATTCTTTTAAAGTATATTAGTTCTGTAACAAATACTCTTAAAAATTGCAAATAAGTGTACTTTTTCCACAAGGGAGTCAGTAGGAACAATCAAACCATGTGATTCATTACTCACTTTATCTGTTTTGGGATTTTCAAGTCAAAGATTTTGAGCTTGGAAAATTTTATAGTAAAGTACCTGTCATTTTCCTTGCTGAACTTCTACGGTACAGTCCCTTTTGTGAAACTGTGATTTTGGTTTCAATTCATTTCTTGAACTTATCCATATTTGTAATGGTGCATGGTAACTTTCATGTGTGAAAACTTTCATTGTCATGTTTGACGTTTTAAAAGCGTCAGAGCATCCTTTAATATTTCTTAAGTTTTGAAGTGCATTACATTTCAAAAACAGTAAATAATATGCATGCATACAGCACAAGATTTCTGTTAAAGAGCAGTTCATCTGGAAAGAACCTGCTGTGTTACAAACATCTTTAAAAAGCCAGTTTTACGTACATTCTAAATCATAAACATTTATAAGTGTCCATTTAACATCTGGCAGGAAAGAGGCATGTTTCAGATGAGCAAACACTTGCAGATGAAAACACGCACATCAAATAAACATCTCTGAGATGTAGCCTACGTGTGCAATGTACTTTCTATATTTATCGATGCATGATCTAAAAACTTCAACCAACGCCACAATCTCTAAAGGGAACATCCCATTTAGTCGGTGACATAAATCAGACATAAAAAAAAAGCTGTCAAACAGCTCACCATATTGTGAAATGACAGTATCATTTGCATAGACTTCACAGCAAATGAATCACATCTTTATCATCGCTTCTAACCGTCATTCACAGCAGAGCTGAGGGGGAGGCTGTGTGTGTGATACACCTTTCAATTTTATGTATTGTATGGGGGAGTGTTGTGTATTTGCTGGCTCAATCTAATTCTACATCTAAAACTCCTCTTTGAAGCTTTGAGAGTGTGCTCAGGTTACCCAGCTATTGATTTTTCCTCTGTTTTGCACGGGTAGGGTGAATCGCACACGTTGCTTTAAAACCGCCGGTCAATTAGACCTGAATTGAATTTAAGTCTGACGCACTGCTGGTAGAACAATCGCTATAGCAGCTAATGCTGTTAGTACGCCTGTGTTTGATTTTGCCAACAGATTAAGGAGGCCATAAGATCTCAAGGTCTCTTATATGAAGCAGAGGTCTGTGAATACTCGGCTTTTTTAAAAAAGCTCTTTGGAACATAAATGTTTTGCACGTCTTTGCCACATGTTGTGTATTCTGTTCCAGCAACTTCTAGAGTTCAGTATTCAGTATAGAGTTCACCGTTTCTGTCAATCTCATGTCAATCTTTAGTATCTATAGAGTAGCTGCATCCTTCATATCTCCGAAAAGCAGTGATGTATAAAGTACTCAGAAGCCATACTGGAGTAAAAGTATAGATATCTTGCTAGAAAATTACTTTGGTAAAAGTTAAAGTCAGTGTTTAGAACATTAAAAGAATAGAGTAAAAGTTTTAAAGTATGTGATATTTATTGTACTTAAGAATAAAACATATTTTTCTTCATATTAAACGTACTTAAGTATTGAAAGTAAATGCAATACAAAAGGATACTTTTTTTATTGTTCAGCAAGCAGCAGGATTGTGTTCAGTTTTATCTGCTTTTTCCATTTTGTTTTCTTTGAATAAAAAAATGGCAAATTGTTTATTGTAAGTTTTAAATATAAAAATATTAATATACTCACCGCCTGCTGTTCCAATGCATGACCGTGAACCTTTATTGTTGGGACCGCTCCATCTTTCAGCATTAGACAATCGGCAAATCCGGGGTTGAACTGGGCCTTGTTTATAAAACAAATCGTTGCCGAAATGCATGGAACAAACAAAAACACTTGCGCAACTCCGTTGCTACTCCAGCAAAAAAAACTCCATCCACTGTCCTCTTAACGCTGGGTTCTTTGGGAAGCTGAACAGCTTTTGTTAGTAAATTCAACAGTACACTTTATTTCAAAAACAATAAAATGATAGCTATATTTAAAAATTGTACTCAAGACCTATACTTCTATGTGGGTCAGAAAGCACACTAAAGCTTTTAAGACAATCACACTTAATCTAAATTTAAACTATAATACACTTTAAATAAATACATATATTGCAATCAACATGCAATTACATGTCTGAAAACATTACATTCAGTTCACACTTACATGTATTTTGTGGAAAAACGTTGTTTTGTTTGTGCTTTGGCTCTGCAGAATATTAAATATAAAGGCTCATAAAATATTCACTACTAGGCTTAAGAGATTTAACCAGTTTAAATGGAAAGGATCTGAAGCGGACTAGCTGAAGATGTTACTGTAGCTTTACCTATTAATAGACATGATACTTCCACAGTGCTACAAGGAAATGACCCTTCACAAAAGATAATACTTTACAATCAACTCCGTAAGAGAGCTAAATATGGTAATTTATCTGTTCAAAATACCTTTAGAGTTATATACTCAAAATCACCTGTTGAGTAAATCCCTCAGCTCTCACCATCTCTGAAAACGTAAGCAAGACACGCACGGGCGAGTGACATATGTACACAATTAGTTTATCTGCAAGGTTTCCCTATAGCAGAACATTGCCCAAAGCATCACACATCCTCCACCGCCTTGCCTTCTTCCCATAGTGCATCCTGGTGCTATGTGTTCCTCAGGTAAGCTATGTACACGCACCCGGCCATCCACATGATATAAATGAAAGTGTGATTCATCGGGCCAGGCCACCTTCTTTCATTGCTCCGTGGTCCAGTTCTGATGCTCATGTAGGGCTGGGTATTGTTCAAAATCTTTCGATCCGGTGCCAATTTCGATACCGGTTTCTAACGATACATTTTTTTCGATACCATAGGTTTTAAAATCCATTTCAACATCAACAAAAATACATTAAACACAAAACTTTTATTTTTCATCTTAATTAAAACAAATTCTGGTAACACTTCTCACTCGGGGTAACATTATTAATAAAACTGGTTGTGCTTTTTGGATAGCTTGCTCACCTCCACCATGGGGCCTCCACTGTCTAAAAAGGTAGCAAACCTTTAACAAACTCTGTGACTGCTCTGTGGCACTGATCTCGTCTTTGCTTGGATATTTTCCCTCTTGCTGTCAGTGTGAAGGGATTGACACTTTCTGGTATTGTCTTCTTATTCCTAACATCAGGGTGGACCGGTGCAGAGGCTAATGTGAAGGGGGAAATAGACAGCGCTAACGCTACAGCAACCGACTAGCAGCACAAGCTAACATACATAAAGTTGTAGTCAACGTTATGGGGATGCATTCGGCTTAAGTAGTGAAATTACAGTTATCTGTCAAGTATTTCTAAAATGTGTAACCTTAACGTTACGTTGGAAAAACAAAGATGTTGCCTGCCTGGTCAAAGAATAACGTTATAGCTCCTAGGTAACGTTACATAGCAACGCAGAGTTGCATCCACACATTCAAACCACTCGCGTTAGAGTAAACAATTACTTTAACTTCTGTTGGCTAAAAAAGGTGACCTTTCTTACTGCTACAATCCCAGAAATGCCAGATGATGTTGACGGGGGTGGGTTTGACTGCGATCCTCTAGTTCCATCTTTTTACAGTCAAATACAGTGCAATTTTCTGCCTTAATATTGATCCTGTGCATGGTCAAGTGCGTCATTAAATTGATGGTATTGCCGCCTTTGGTTGCAATACTCTTATCGCATATGTTGCACTTTGCTGACTCGGCATCCACTTTTATAAAGTGTAGCCACACTTTAGACCTCTTTGGCATTGTAAAACGACCTGGTAGAACACATGGGAAAAAACAACTACACTTGTGTTGTGTGACTGCGGGTATCTTCAGAAATCCTACCCGTCACATGGTGGTGGACAGCCAGTCGCCAGTGCTTTAGGTCCTTACATGCAAGTATGCTACAGGCTCACACAGACACAGCCGCTTGGCTTTTGGAACTGAAATTTGGCACTGAAAGATAAATAGTTTTTCGATACTCATAGTATCTGAGTTTTTCGTTCGATACCATAGAAGTATCGCCGTTCGGTGCCAAGCCCTATGCTCATGTGCCCACCGTTGGCACTTTCGGCGGTGGACAGGGGTCAACATGAGCACCCTGACTGGCCTGTGGCTATGCGGCCCCATACACAACAAACTGTGATGCACTGTGTATTCTGACACCTTTCTATCAGAACCAGCATTGACTTCTTGAGCAATCTGAGCTACAGTAGCTCGTCTGTTTGATCGGTCCACACATGCATCAATGAGCCTTGGCCGCCCATGACCCTGTGGCCGGTTCACCGCTGTTCCTTCCTTGGACCACTTTTGATAGATACTGACCACTGCAGACCGGGAACATCCCACAAGAGCTGCAGTTTTGGAGATGCTCTGACCCAGTTGTTTAGCCATTACAATTTGGCCCTTGTCAAACTCACTCAAATCCTTACTATTGTCCATTTTTCCTGCTTGTAACACATCAACTTTGAGGACAAAATGTTCACTTGCTGCCTAATATATCCCACCCACTAACAGGTGCCGTGTTGAAGAGATAATCAGTGTTATTCACTTCACCTGTCAGTGGTCATAAGGTTATGCCTGATCGGTGTATATTTGAATGAACCTTTATCCCCTTTTTCTTGGAAATAAAACAGATGTGATCCACAAGGAAAGGGATTTCATAAGACACAGACAGACATATGTTGATGCTTTGGTTAAATTACTTCTGTGATAGTAATAGACATTGGGGGAACAAACAAAACTCTACCTAAACAACTTAAAATTATTTATCAATTTAAATGAATCTCGATTTTAGATATCACATTTATATTTTTAGCACATGCCAACTAACATTACACAAATTACATTACGGGCACATACCAGCATAGGCAGCCGAGTAGAAGTGCTTTCCAGAGCAGGAAATGATGATGGGGGAATCATCCCCCATGATGATTTGGGGAATGGTTGTTTGCTTCATGGTTCATGTCAAATGAGCCCACCTCATTTGCCCACCACGGTCTCATTTTGGTCTGACATTTTGATCTTTAGATAAAGCTTGGTGAAAAAAATATTAGCAGACCTCTCAACAAACCCCCATGTAGTAAACAGGAGGGTTTGTTGTACTAATGGTGGTGCTTGTCTTAGAAACAACAACAGGATATTAGTAGTGCAAGTGTAGCTATACGTTTTTTATTTTATTTTTATTTTTTTCCTGATGTATAAATAAAGGTCCTGGAGAGGTGAAACTATACTGTGGTAGGGCTGTTTGCTTTTTTCACAAGTCTTGCACATGAAGAGCAAGAGGAGCTGCAAACCCTTCAAGTGGAGACCGGAAGCTGTGCAGTATGTTGAATTGAATTCGAGCAGAGACTGGCAGCAAGTGAAAAGATTTTCCAAAGCTTAAAAATAAGCTGAGCAACAGCATTTAAGAAACTCCAGGGCATATAGGGGATATGCAAGTAGTGATGAAGGAGTGTCTAGCTGTGATATTAATTGAGCAGCACAGACGTGAAACTTATGGAAATTGTAAAATGCATCTTTCAGAGAGAATTCAAAGTGTACGACTCATCACCCATGTGTTCACGGAGAAAATATGTATAGGTATATTATATATATATATATATATATATATATATATATATATATATATATATATATATATATATATATATATATATATATATATATATATATATATATATATATATATATAGGCATATGTGCAGCATTTGAACAGATGTAAAGGCTCTGCCGACAAATATTGATGAGGTCAAGATCTGTGAAGAGAAAAGCATATGGACCTTTTGATAAAAAAAAAAAAAAAAACAGTTGAGACATAATCCATTATAAACCCACTCCATCCAGACTTTTCTTTCCCCTGCTGGTTCAAAAGAATATGTTTTCTCAACTGTGAAATTAAGTTTAACACCAAGTATGACATTTTGCCTTTAAAATCAACAACATATCATAAAAGGTATAGCAAATAGACAAGGAAATAATTCTGTTTTTTTTTTTGTGTGTTTTTGTTTTTGCAACTTGCAGCGACCGGAAGCTTGTTGTCATCAATTGGAGTTGAATATTGATGTGCAATGTAAATTCACTCATTTATGAATGAGTAGTTAATGAGCACATACTGAGTCACCCTTTCCATAGCTTCATTTCACACCTTTCATTGCAATTATACACTCACCTAAAGGATTATTAGGAACGCCATACTAATACTGTGCTTGACCCCCCTCCAGTCTTCAACTGTCCAATTTTGGTGAGCTTGTGCAAATTGTAGCCTCTTTTTCCTATTTGTAGTGGAGATGACCATTACATTGTGCAACATGACAACATCTACATCAACAACAATCAACAGCAACAATGTCTAGTAGAGGTTAACCGCATCATGGGTAAATGAGAGCTCAAAAAAACAAAAAACAAAACCTAAAGGTCAGTGGTTTGCCAATGTTTCACGTGCTGAAAATAACTTGCCATGGTTTTACTATAGAGCAGGAAGTAGGGGCGTGATACCAAAAGCCCGCCCACACGCTCACAGATGCAGAACAATTCATTATGTTGGTGTGAAACAAACAGTTATGGAAATGTAAAAATTAAAGCTAAAGCTCCAAACTCCTCCTGAAAAAAGTCTGTTGGTGCCTTAGAGAAGCTGTCAATCATGACGTCACAACCCCGTTTTTATAGCATCAAATAACTAACTAAAACTAAACTTATTTAAAAAAACTAACACTTGAAATTAAATCATCATGATAAAAAAATGACAGAAACCAACTTTGGGAAAAAATTATATGATGTGTAATTTGATTGTTTAGTTTATCTCGCGTCCATTAGAATCCATGGAGGGGGCAGGGTTATGACTTATACTGGGACCAACCACCTGGGGCGATCGAGGCGCGTAGGCTTCAGTTATTTACAGTAGTGCTGTAGGCTTGGTCTGACTGCAAATAAAACAGTTAAACTAAGCCACAGTAAATTATGCAAGGACTGTGGTACTAGGCTTGTGCACAATTGGAATTTTCTGATATTTATTAGTGCAGTTCTGGTTATAGTGCATGTATTCTATAACCACATTTTGTATCTTTTTCTGAAAGCAATTTGTGATTATCAAATGGTTAATTGTGACAGTATTGAGCTTCAGAAAAATATGTCTGAATCAATTTTTCTGATAAATAATATAAATTTATATATGTATAATTTGGAATCTAAAATTTCGCAATCACATTAGTGGCACTGCATGTAGAATTCACTCATTGTAACCAAATAATTGAATTTAAGCTTGCTTTGTGTTCACAGATTATGATGAATGCAACCTCCAACGAAGGCAACTCTTCATGTGTGATCATGACCTCGTCAGCAGGTCACCTGCTGATGTCCATCTACATCATTGCCTTCATCCTGGGACTGCTGTTCAACCTGGTGACCATTGGTCCCATAGTTCAGCAGATCTGCAGAAAGAACATTCTAGGGATCTACCTTCTCGGCCTGTCTGTCTCAGATCTCCTGTACATCCTTACCATGCCTCTGTGGATCTATTATGTAAGCAACAACCACAAATGGACTCTTGGTCAGGGACTCTGTAGTCTGTCTGGCTTCTTTTACTACTCCAACCTGTATATCAGCATCTATATCCTCTGCTGGATCTCCATCGATCGCTGCCTGGCCATCACCTTCCCTCTGCGAGTCAAAGCCTTCCGCCGCCAGCGCTATGCCTGGATCATCTGTGGGCTGGTCTACATTTTTGTCATGGCCTTGCACTGTTTGGTGCTATACCTGGACAAGCTGCCAGATCCACTGGATGACAGCGACCAGAGGTGCTACGAGACCTTCCCCATGACAGAACCGATCGCGATGTTCAACCTGATACGGGTCGGAATTGGTTTCCTCTTGCCGCTGGTGGTCATCACGATCTGCTACTGGTTAATCGCAGCCAAGGTGCAGCAAAGTACAGGGGTGGATGAACAAGGTAAGCGCAAAGTGAGGCTTTTGTCAATGGGAGTCATTGGCATTTTCTCCTTCTGCTTTGCACCATACCACATCCTCCTGATGATACGATCCATCGCTTTCTTTTCTGTGGGAGATAAACAAAGCTGCAAAATTGAACAAGCAATGTACTTGCCCTTCACTTGCTCCCTCGCACTGTCCAGCATGAACAGCGTGGTGGACCCAGTGCTCTATGTTTTAGTCAGTAATGGAGTGAGGGAGGACATGAAGTTGTCCTGTTGGAAAAACAAGCAGAGACAGGTGACAGAAAGCCCTCTTGTTGATTCCAAGTGGAAGAAAAGAGTAACCAAATTTTGTTAAAAACCAACCTCTGCGCCTGACAGCATTGTATATTTGTACACACTGTTTTTGCACCCATTCAGGAATCGTGCAAATCAGTTACCAGCACCAGATTGCCCAAGCCGCTTGTGCTGACAGCAAAGACACAATCATGCGGATGGGTGCTGAGTGTTAAGCTGTGGAGGGAACTGCATACATGATCGGGCATACTTTTCTGGAACTCCACCACTGTGATCCAGACACCTGAATTGACTTTTTGAAAGGCAGAAATGCCCTCGACTACACTGCTTGTCTGGATTATAATGCTTTTCTTTATCATTCTATGCCTTGCTTTCTGCAGGTGGTTTTAGGTAAAAAGCACCAAGTTTTGTGAGGAAAACTCATCTGTAATAAGCCTAATATACATGGAAATCAATGACATTTACTGACAACACTGATGCTGCAGCATTTTAGTGTGTTTAGCACCTGGTTAAACTGGATTGTGGTGGCTTACTGAATAATAATGCTGTTTTTGTGCCGAAATACTGTGTGTAAAAGTGATTGTTTAGTGAATTAGCCACTCTGTACAAGTGTTCTAGTCGAGACCAGCTCATTTGAGTCAGAGTCAAGACATCCCAGCAAGCAATAGCCGTCATTTCACCATCTCAGTTAACTATAGACCCGACATATTCAGGCTATGACCAACCCTTCTAGCCAAAATAACCTTGAATTTGGTTACATGTCTTTTTCACAAAAAGACTTGCAAGATGTATGATAGATCAAACATGTAAGCAAATTCAAGTGATTACAAGGTGTTTGGTTTCATTTCTTTGACTTGTTCATGTTCTAGATGACTAGGCTGTTCGTAGTCTATGGTTAGACATCCATTACATTTTCACTGACAGCCCACATTTTGCCTAGTTTTAGCCTAAATGTCAGGGCTGTGTTTGGACATCTATTAGATGTCTTTTAAAATTGCTTGCTGGGAGAGACCAAGGAGCAGCTGCATAAAGACGGTTAAGACTGAGTCTGAGTTTAATCTACCAGTTTAAGTGATTTGAGTAAAAAAAAAAAAAAAAAAAAAAAAAAAAAAAAAGTCACATTTTTATGGTTTTGGTCTTGGCCCTTGATTCAGAGTTTATGAATATATTTTCAGGGTTTTATGAAAATGAGCTTACTTGAGTCAGAGTCCAAGATCATATTTTCATTTGGTCCTCCAGGCTGAGTCATGGACTCGGGATCATGTGGACTCAACTCTCTTCTGGTCTCGGTCTTGACAACATCATTGTCGTCTGCAGATTTTTTATTACGTTTTTTTTTTTAACTCTGTTTCGTCCATTAGTGTCAAAAAAGATAGGTATAATTACTTTGTACTATCGTATATGTTTACAAATTATGGATTTGCAGTGAAACAGGACCTGGATCACGGTCTTTGAAGGACCCTTGAATCACTTGAACTTTCTGTGTGAGAGCCGTACTCAGCCCAAGTGTTGTTGTTGTGGGATAAAGCCTCGCTTGTTTGTCCTGTTTAATTCACAGACGACTCCCTGTAATTTACCGTTAAACCAGACTTAATCTGGATGTTAAAAAACAACCTGTTGAAATGTTAGCAATTTTGATGCATAGCATGTTGCTACTGTCTTCTTTATATTAAGCTCAAAGCCACGTTCACTTCTGTAATTTACCATTAGCACAAAGAAACTGTAAATTATGAAATAAAAGAATTACTCTGAATCTGACACTCATGAAACATTTAAGGAAGTGATGCTTTCGTTACAGTTCTTTAAATGAAGGCAAAAATGATTAGAGTTTCATTCAAGGGGTGGGATCATCTACTGACAGTTTAAATCACAATGCTTTCTGAAGAGTGAGTGACCCAGTGTTCTTGAGCGCTGATGAGGAGGATTTACGTAGCATTTCTAACCGGTATTGCCCATGATACACTTTGTACAGTTTTGTTCCCCCGCCTTCTGCTGGCATGATTGCCTCTATAGATGAGTGGCTCTCGTGTGACTGCAGTCTTCTGTAAATCTGTGAGCGAGAGTGGCCTTCTGCTCTACTGTAAAATGCCTCGGACCAACTGAATGGAGTGATTTTGGAGTGCGAGCGAAGCAATGAATTGCAGCTTTGAGTACCTGATCTACAGTCTGAATGGTTTAAATGACTGCTCGCTTTCACCTATCGCACCAGATGCTGTTGTATCATTCAAGGAAGATGAAAATGGGATGATATACAGTATCAGAAGTTGTTTGTGCTGTCATCCGCATATATGGGCCAGAACATTTCTGCAAGACTCACTGAAGGAAAGAAAGCCACATTCTTCCATTAAAATAAACATATTGCATCACAATAGAACTAATGTGTGCTATTCTGTATTACACAACGAAGCTGCTACTGAGGTCTCACCACAGCTTGAAGTCTGGAGGGATTTAGACGAGAACAGCACAGAACACTGTCTGCTTTCCTCCACTCAAGCAATTGATTTGCACCTTCCTGAATGCAGACAACAGATGGAGGTGAGAGAGCACGCACATGTAAGAGGCGCAACCTGGCATTGCATCAAAATGCAAATAATTGATTTTGTTCGACTAAGGGCTGAATCTGATGAAAACATGTCTGGGTCACATTTTCACCCATGAAACATTGGACTTTGAATGCATGTGTATACATAAAGAATCATTCAAAAGTCTGGGGTCATAAGATTACTAATCAAATTGGCCTTCAAGAATCCATTCACCACTTTCAATGAATGAATAACCACTATTCACGTAGCATCACTACAGAGCTCGGAATGACCTTTTAGACTGAGAACCTCATAGGGATGTCTCAGGCAACACCAAATGAAATTTATGGATCCGAAAATAAGAAACAAGGTTGTCAGGGTTGTTGCAGTTGGGATCATAAACCTCATTATTATTCTCAACCTCTTTGTCATTACAGTGCCTGGTGAAACAAAGGGATTTTGGAATCCATAAGTGACTCTAAATGAGAGACCAGGAGATCAAATTAGTCTTCACAATAACCAACCTTTTTCCCCATGCAGGCCAACAAGTATTTCATATGGGATTGACAATTTATTGTTATGCAGCAACAAGCAACAAAGGTGTAATATTTGATTGAGTTTCATTAATCACAACAGGCATTTGTTGAATATCTTAATACCAAGAAGAGACTGGTGGTTAATTAGCAACAGAAAATAGCAATTCAATGTGTTTTTCATTTATAATTTGATTATATTGATTGTTGAATTTTGCTGAAACATTTTTTATTTGAATTATCGGTCAACGTAGAATGACGAGTGTTAAGAGAAAATGTTTATTTACTATTTATTCATTTTTCTTTTCTTTATTTTTTTATTTAGGATAATACATTTTTTACCTTTAATTTCCATGACCTAAAGAATTAAAAGGTTGTCATTTGAAAGTGTGTAGGTCTACTTGCATTATTATGCTGTTATATTAGGATTATATATTCAGTGGCATAAAATAGTCTTAAAATGACAATAATATTGATCATCGCAATTATTTCTGGGACGATATATCGCGAAACAAAAAGTAGCTATCGTGACAGGCCTAGGACCAATCACAACAGACTGGGCCATCTGTCCAATCAGAGCAGAGTAGCTCACAGAAAGGAGGGATTTAGAGAGACTGATTCATCATTCGTCATTTGAGAATCATTGAACAATGTTGTGATGTGCAATGTATATTATTGGAAAATTAAAGTGTTTTTTTGTCCTTTGATGCATGTAAACCTGTTGTAGGAGACCTCCAAAACAAAATTAGGACACTTTAAAATAGCATAATAGGGGCACTTTAAAGCTTTCTGTGGAAACCTAGCAAAATTAGTAACAGACCTCTGAACATGATGTTCTACATAAAAAAAGGGAAGTTTCAAAAGCCACTGGCTTATTTCTCACGTTTTTAGTAGAATAATCTTTAGCGTAAAACATATACACTCACCTAAAGGATTATTAGGAACACCATACTAATACTGTGTTTGACCCCCTTTCGCCTTCAGAACTGCCTTAATTCTACATGGCATTGATTCAACAAGGTGCTGAAAGCATTCTTTAGAAATGTTGGCCCATATTGATAGGATAGCATCTTGCAGTTGATGGAGATTTGTGGGATGCACATTCAGGGCACGAAGCTCCACCACATCCCAAAGATGCTCTATTGGGTTGAGATCTGGTGACTGTGGGGGCCATTTTAGTACAGTGAACTCATTGTCATGTTCAAGAAACCAATTTGAAATGATTCAAGCTTTTTGACATGGATGCATTATCCTGCTGAACCACCTACATGGTGGTCATAAAGGGATGGACATGGTCAGAAACAATGCTCAGGTAGGCCGTGCCATTTAAACGATGCCCAATTGGCACTAAGGGGCCTAAAGTGTGCCAAGAAAACATCCCCCACACCATTACACCACCACCACCAGCCTGCACAGTGGTAACAAGGCATGATGGATCCATGTTCTCATTCCTTTTACGCCAAATTCTGACTCTACCATCTGAATGTCTCAACAGAAATCGAGACCAGGCAACATTTTTCCAGTCTTCAACTATCCAATTTTGCTGAGCTCGTGCAAATTGTAGCCTCTTTTTCCTATTTGTAGTGGAGATGAGTGGTACCTGGTGGGGTCTTCTGCTGTTGTAGCCCATCCGCCTCAAGGTTGTGCATGTTGTGGCTTCACAAATGCTTTGCTGCATACCTCGGTGGTAACGAGTAGTTATTTCAGTCAAAGTTGCTCTTCTATCAGCTTGAATCAGTCAGCCCATTCTCCTCTGACCTCTAGCATCAACAAGGTATTTTTGCCCACAGGACTGCCGCATACTGAATGTTTTTCCCTTTTCACACCATTCTTTGTAAACCCTAGAAATGGTTGTGCGTGAAAATCCCAGTAACTGAGCAGATTGTGAAATACTCAGACCGGCCCGTCTGGCACCAACAACCATACCACGCTCAAAATTAAATCACCTTTCTTTCCCATTCTGACATTCAGTTTGGAGTTCAGGAGATTGTCTTGACCAGGACCACACCCCTAAATGCATTGAAGCAACGGCCATGTGATTGGTTGATTAGATAATTGCATTAATGAGAAATTGAACAGGTGTTCCTAATACACTCACCTAAAGGATTATATGTATAATGCTATTTCATGCATTCTAAGTTTTTTTACACTGTTAAAGACTTTGATTCCCATGCTAAACATGGCCAAAGTTTCAAATAATATGTTGGACATTTGATGGAGTATTTCTGTGCCGAAAATACTACTTCTGGTTTCTCACAGGTTTCGGAAAGTTTTTTTCCGAGTATGGGCCTATGTGACGTCAATAAGGGCAGAATTTCCTTGTACGGCCGTACAGGCACCAGGTTCTCCTGCCCTTACGAAAATGAACGATGGTTTTACTACAAATAAAACCAAAAAAAACATGGTTATTGTAGTTAGACCATGGTAACCACAAATAGTTTAACCATGCTATTTGTGGTAAAACTGTGGTTATATAAATGGTAATCAATCAGCCAAAAAAACCATGGTTACTACACTTTTACTACAATAAAACCATGGTTATTTTTCATAAGGGTGGAAGGGTGTGCGCGCACACACCGACCAGAGCGAGAGAGCAAAAGCACGCCTGGGAAGTTGTCGGCTGCGCTGCACAGGTCACAGGACATCACAAAATCAATAATGTCACCAATGAAGTGTGTTTTTGGTTGTCAGGGCAAGACAACCCTGTTCAGCTTCCCAAAGAACCCAGCATTAAGGGGACAGTGGATGGAGTTTGTTTCTCCGGTGCAGCAACGGCATTGCATAAGTGTTTTTTCTTGTACATCAAGTAAACAACATGAACATATAGTTAATTTATCAATGGAGCATGCAATGTATGGTGTGTTTAAATACGTTTGTTTAGCTGACCACTATAGGTGTTTGTTTGTTTATTGTAAAAACCACTCAAAACAACAAAACACAAAGAGCGGGAAAATATGCTAAACAAAATTATTTTTTTCATATTAAACCTCCCCTATTTTGTTCACATAAAGCTTCTTCATTGAAATGCGCTACCATTGTTTTTCTATGTAAAACACACTAGTCTGACGTGCAAAACCGTTTGCTTGCTACTGCTAACGTTAAGTCACATACAATAGTCCATAAACCAAATCATGTCCTCATAAACCGTGAGTAAAACTTTTACACGTTGTAAAACTCATGCATCACATGGTGTTCTAAAAACACGGTGCTCAAGTTAAAATCCTTTTTATTTTTAAAAAGCTCATCTCAAGACCTTGCGTTTTTCCCCATTACACAAGCCACAAAGCAAATATATAGTTACAGTACATACCACATAGAGATGTCCTGCTGTAGTCCTTGCTACGCTCTGCTTCAATTTCAGATTCTGGATCTGATTTTGGATCATATATGTATGGCTGAATCTGACAGATAGCCATCGTTTATTTAGGACAACGTTTTTTCCATGTTTTCTAAGGATGTCACGTGACAGCTTTCAGGCGCTCTCAACAATAGGCTTGTTGGCTTGTTCGACAGCGATGCGCAGACCGATCGGCGGCTGACTCGAAGCAGTGAATGACGGTTAGAAATTTTGTCCGACTTGAGGCAGGGCGTGACTGTGACGTATGTCAACAAAGTACCGCGAGAGCGATTCGAGAGCAGCCGGCTAATGCGGCCGGTGCAGTTTCTACAGAGCGGCACGAGCTCTAATGATGACGCAGCTGTTCCACGATTGGCCGGATTCACGCATGACAGCGAGCATGTGCGTTTTGTGTTTATTGTAAAACCTTCCGTTCCACTAATGCTCACAAACCAGTTTTTTTTTTATAATGGTAAAACCTCTTTTCATGTTATATTGTCATGTTCATCAAAATAAAACTGATACAAAACGTAGACCCCACTTCATTGATAGTGTAGAAACACATGCTGTATTAAGAAGTGCATGAAGTATTGAATGAAAATGGCTTCTGAAGCATCTATCTGTGTATTTGACAAATATCGCATTTATTTCACTTCATCTGTGATAAAGTTACAAACACAGCGCAAGCGTCACTGCCGGAAGCAGAAAGTGTCTGACTTCACGTCTCCGGTAAACAATATAACGTTATATAAAGACTTTGAGCTTTATTTCAGATATGTTTTGTTTGGGTTTTTCATTTTTGAGAAGCAATATGAAAATATATTTTTTTTCCTGCAACTTAATTATTTTGCTTGCAAAATATTTTATCCATAAATGTAAAACTATGAAAGTTACCCCCAATTGTTCTCACTTTCAAGATGTTAAAGTATATATTAAATCCTTATCTACCTCCTGTAACAAAAAGGCTACTAAAACTTTGAATGTATGCTCACTTTTTGGCGTTTTTGTATAATTATTTTATGTTTTGTGGGGAGGATTGTGTTTAATTGATACTTACACATTTATTTTTATTTATTTTTATTTCTCCAAACTCAAATGTGAAGTAATACTTAATAGGCCTAGGCCTACAGTGTACAACGGGGCTAAAGGCACACCTTAAGAAAAATGTGCTTTTCACTACTCCTATAATGTATGTGTACAATACAGAGACACGGAGAAAAGGAGATGGTAATAATAACAGTTTATTAAGTGACCCGAGTGCTGAGAGGATCAGGTGAGCAGTCAGAGAGATGAATGGCAGGATAATGCAGATAACTTGATGATAATACTCAATGTCTTTCATAGGAGAACCAGGAGGACAAAACACTGGAGCCAGGGAGACGATGGAGACCAGAGACAAGGAAGCAGGTAAGTAGCACAGGAGAGTCCTTGAGGTAAGCAAACAAGTAAGTGTTGTGCAAACGAGACCGGACAGTGACTGTGTGTGTGTGATGAGGTAATGATGAGCTGCAGGTGTGTGTGATCAGTATTTGGGAGAGGCTGTGCATGGTTTTTGGGAGTGGGTGGAGCCTGGCGTGCTTGTGACAGTATGATATACAGAAAAAATATATAGCCTATGTTTGTATAAAACATTTATGGAGAAACATAAATGTTTCCTTTTTCCCACACATGGGGCAAAAGGCATACAGTACTGATACAAATACTTTCGCTAAAATAATATGTTTTTAATAATGTGTAAGTTAATACTTGTTCAAAACAATCACTTTAGCAAAGTTTGAACTATTTTCTGTTAATTTTGATGAATAAAAGAATTCATTTTGATCAATAAATATGCTGTCATTAAAATATATTAATATAGAAATATATCTGAAAATATAGAAATAAAATCATTTAAAAGAAGTAAAGATTCTGAAAGCATTGAAGGAGATCCATAATAATATAGATTTACAGTAGTAACAATACATTATATTTTATTATATAATATGATTAATATCACATCAGTTAAATTTGATGATTTCATTATAAATAATTGCTAAGGTGGACAGACACCCAACTTACTATATGATACTTACAATCTGAATCTAATCATATCATGTCAACAAATGTTAAAGTCAGCGGCTGTTTATTATCATGTTAAATACTGTACCTTCAGCCTTTTACCCCAAATGCCATACTTCTACATATTATTCCGTTATTGAAAAACTGTTGCTTTACATACCTTGAACAAAACTGACAAACATTAACAAGACCTTTGTTTCAAAATATCTTCAATAATTTTAGCAATTCTTATTCGCTACTTAAATCTTCAACATTTTTAAATCATCAAATAATAGATCAAATGATCAAAATCAACTTTGAGTTGCTGTCCACGATCAAGTCAAAGATCAGACAAATTTCCACGTGCATCTTGAAGAGCGGATGTTTGGGAAAGTGCTGAGGAAAGTTTTTGTGCCATCTAGTGGTTTAGAGGAAAATAAACTACTGTATACCACTAGAGAATACTTCAGATTCATCGTTGTTTGGACAACTTTGGCAGGCTACTGCTTTATAACATGTTTGGAATAAATTGCTGTGATTACACTTGTCTGTTAAATTTTTTTTAATATATATATATCAAGATTCAAGAGATTCAAGAGTTTTATTTGTCACATACACAGTTATATACAGAATATACAACCGGCAGTGAAATGTAAACAGGTCCGCTCCATGGACAGTGCAAATTCACAGTTAAAAACACAAGGAAGAAATTATAATAGAAATAGGATATAAAAAAAGTAGTACTCTCTCTATATATATATATATATATATGTCTATATCTGTAGAATTATAAATAATCAAGTCAAGAGAAAAAAAGGTAACAAATAAGGATAAAGTGGAATAAAATAATTGAAGTAGACTTTGCAGTGAGTAAACTGTAGACTTATAAATATGTGGTTAACAAATGTATAAAGAGTATAATGTGCAAACAGGTTTATGACAGGTTGTTACACAGTAACAACGAGAACAGAAAGTGCAGTGCAATGTCAGTGTATCGATGTTTATCCTGGCGTGAAGTCACGTGATGTTAAGTGACTGAGTTCAGGAGTCTGATGGCCTGGGGAAGAAGCTCCTCCTGAGTCTCTCAGTTTTGGCCATCAGGCTTGAAGCGCTTACCAGATGGTAGCAGCGTGAAATGAGGGTTTGCAGGGTGATTAGAGTCCTTGATGATCTTGGTAGCTCTACCTTTGCAGCGTTTGGTGTAGGCGTCCTGCAGAGGCGGGAGAGCTGACCCTGAGATACGCTCGGATAAGCGCACTACTCTTTGCAGGGCTTTGCGGTCATGACTGGTGCTGTTCCCATACCACGCTGTGATGCACTGAGTTAAAACACTTTCTATCGCCCCTAAATAGAAAGTTTTCAGGATAGCTGGTGAAACCCTGAATTTCCTCAGCTGGCGCAGGTGGTACAGTCTTTGCCTGGCTTTTTTCACCTGTGTCTGAATGTGAGCAGTCCAGGTCAGGTCCTCGGAGATGTTTACTCCCAGGTACTTGAAGCTGCTCACTCTCTCTACTGGTGACCCGCTGATCATGAGGGGGTATGTCCGTTGCTGTCTCTTCCTGAAGTCCACAATCATTTCTTTGGTCTTGCCAACATTCAGAGAGAGACAGTTGTCCTGGCACCATGATGTTAGATGCTCCACCTCGTCCAAGTATGCCGTCTCATTGTTGTTGGAAATGAGGCCCAGGACAACAGTATCATCAGCAAATTTGATGATAGAGGTGGAGCTGTGTGTGGACAAACAGTCATGCGTGTAGAGAGAGTAGAGCAGGGGGCTCAGGACACAGCCCTGTGGAGCTCCCACACTCAGGGTGATGGAGGTGGAGGTGGACTGGCCTATTCTCACCACCTGAGGCCTACCAGTGAGGAAGTCCTCAATCCAGTGGCAGAGAGAAGGATTCAGGCCGAGATCCAGGAGTTTGGAGGTTAGCTTGGTGGGAACTATGGTGTTAAAGGCTGAGCTATAGTCAATAAATAGCAGTCTTACGTAGTTCCCACTTTTGCTGTCGATGTGAGTGAGGAGGAG
The DNA here is from genome assembly GCA_018749465.1 of Paracanthobrama guichenoti. Lineage (NCBI taxonomy): Eukaryota > Metazoa > Chordata > Actinopteri > Cypriniformes > Gobionidae > Paracanthobrama > Paracanthobrama guichenoti. Next base: position 14,661,699 of record CM031957.1, read on the forward strand.
TGGAGGACATGAGAGATGGCATCTTCAGTCGATCTATTGGGACGATAGGCAAACTGAAGAGGTCCAAAGTGTCAGGAATGAAGGCGCAAATGGTGTTTTTAATGAGTCTCTCAAAGACCTTCATGACTATAGACGTGAGAGCCACTGGACGATAGTCATTTAGGCAAGAGGGTTTACTGTTCTTAGGGACAGGGATGATGGTGGATTTTTGAAGGAGGTGGGGACCACAGATGTAGCGAGGACTCATTAAAGATAGATGTAAACAACCCGGCGAGCTGATCAGCACAGGACCGCAGAACACGACCTGAAATACCATCCGGCCCGGCAGCTTTCCTGGCGTCCACACGCTTGAGTGCTCTCCGAACTTCATCCTCCGAGACAGAGATCACGTGATTGTTGCTGCTCTGAGTAATTTCCTCTACTTGGCGCCACTTGGCGGAGTCGCGTTGCCGCGGTTACAGTCAAAGCGAGCATAGAAAGAGTTTAACTTCGTTCACGAGCAACGGATCAGCGTTCACCTCTGCAGAGGATTTAGATCCAAAGGAGCAGATGGACCTCAGACCTTGCCACATGCGCGCGCGAGTCGTTGAGTTGGAAATGAGACTCCACTCGGTCTTTATAACGGAGTTTTGCGGCTTTAACTGCTCGTCTGAGAGCATAGCAGGACGATCTGTATTCATTCATATTCCCTGAATGGAGACCGGCGTTGTAAGCAGCAGTGCGTGCGTTCACTGCCGCAGCGGATTGAATTGTCCACCCACGGTTTCTGATTTGAGAAGGACGTTATTGTTATTGTTTGCGTGGCTTGCTCTGTAAGCGTGTTGATGAAGCAAAGCGCCACGTCTGTGAACTCGCGCCACGTCAGCTGAACTTCGCTCGAACATGTCCCAATCCACATCGCCCAGAGCTGCCTGTAGCGCGGTCTCTGAGTGGGGTGACCAACGCTAACTTCCGCCTCACCGGGGTTCCTGGAGGAGCTTTTGTTTGTATATATATATATATATATATATATATATATATATATATATAGACTGTATATGAAATAGTGTACATTTTAGCACCTACAAAAAGTAAAAAAATAAAAATTGTGCCTGCAAATGTTACACAAGACCAAGCTTGTTTTTATATACAAAAATAAAATGCTTTTAGATATTGTTTTATTGTGTTTTGTGGCTTTTATGGTTGAGTTTTAATTTTGTACTTAATTGTCAAGATTTGTCATCAAGGACTCTAATCACCCTGCAAACCCTCATTTCACGCTGCTGCCATCTGGTAGCGCTTCCAAGCCTGATGGCCAAAACTGAGAGACTCAGGAGGAGCTTCTTCCCCCAGGCCATCAGACTCCTGAACTTAACATCACGTGACTTCACTTCAGGATAAACATCGATACACTGACATTGCACTGCACTTTCTGTTCTCGTTGCTACTGTGTAACAACCTGTTATAAACCTGTTTGCACATTATACTCTTATACATTTGTTAACCACATATTTATAAGTCTACAGTTTACTCACTGCACAGTTTACCTCACTTATTTTATTCCACTTCTTTATTCTTATTTTTTTTTTTTTACTTTTTCTTCTACTTGACTTGATTATTTATAATTCTACAGAAATATATATATATAGTACTTTTTTATCCTATTTCTATTATAATTTCCTCCTTGTGTTTTTAACTGTGAATTTGCACTGTCCATGGAGCGGACCTGTTTACATTTCACTGCCGGTTGTATATTCTGTATATAACTGTATGTGACAAATAAAACTCTTGAATCTTGAATGATTATGTTTACATACATTGCCGAAACATTACACAAAACTAAAAATAGAAAATATACAATGTAACAATACCAAATATTTTGTGTTGGCAACTGCATAGATTAGGCTCAGGTGTGGCTCAGTTTTGGGTTTTCTGGTTAAAGACTGGTGTTGATATGGTTTACTTAATACTTTGAATCAGTATGAATATTAAAACATGTTCTGGCCCAGTTCAGGGCTGGTTATGGGTTATTAATTGGCTTAACTAAAATTAAATACGATTAACTTGGGCCAGTTATGGTCCATGTGTGGCCCTTGTCTTTAATCCAGACCTGGGCCACCCAAGGACCGTAATTCATTGCTGTATGTGGGTTGATGGAAATCTGGTTGTGCGGACCGGAGTTGGGCCAGAGAAAAATTGCTATGTAGATTTGTGGGATGCAGCCAACATTTGTATTATTATTTTCTGAAAAAACAAACCAACAAACAAAAACAAAAAAACTCACATTTACATAGCCTACATTAAAATTTTGTGCCAGGTTCAATGACATCAAACATTATAGACTTAATGTTTTGTGAGAAAGAGTCATCGATGATCTATAGCCTAATGATAAAGATTATAGCTTTAAAAAATTCTACATTTAAAAGAATGGCACACTCCACACCACTACTACAGTAACGGCACAGAGGAAAAAGATCGTTGGAATCACTTTCAATAAGACATTTCTTTTTCTGCTGATAAATTATTAAAACATTAACAGCCAATCAGAATCCATCTTTCTTTAAATTAGCATTTAAAGCAGTAGTCAGTAGACGACAAAACTTCAGCATGTGCTTATAAACAGAACAATCTTGTACGTTGGTGTGGATGCTAATATAGTTATCGTTATAGATAGTTATCCTTTATAGCTATTTTGTTCTTGGTATGAACAGGCCTTTATATGAAATACCTTCATAAAAGATTTTATTAGCAAATAGTTTCTACTCAAGGAAGATGTATAACTGCAGCAGATTTACCTGCCTTACACTGTAAGACATTTCTGTATCCAACAACCACAAGAAATGAAAAAAAAAAAAAAAAAAAAGAAGAAGAAGAAGAAAGAAGACTAAATTATAGTTTACATTGACTCTCTGGCACAGGTGCTTTTTCATTTCATTCCAGCTTTTCCAGAAGCATTTTTCTGCTATTTGGTAATGGTTGACCCAGTGACACCTGTTTCTGGAAGGTTAGAAAAATGGACACATCTGTCTCGAAGACACACAGCATGAGCTCTTGGTAAGAGGGAGTAAACTGTTCCAATCGAACAAATCAGTATCATATGATTTGTGATGAAACGTCACAGAGGCACCATGTATAAAACATGAAGATGCATTTCTTTTTTTGTGCAGAACATAAAAGAAGATGTCCGTCCCAATTTTTTTGAAGACAACTAATTTGGTTGCTATTTTTAATCCAGTAAAATTGGTATTGTTCGTGACAGGCAGTGATTATCGTGTTTTTGTTGTATCAGTATGGAAAAGACAGCTCTTTAAATGTGAGATCTCTGCCACAGCATTTAAAAAAAAGCACAGTTTTACTTGCAAAAATCGTGCAATCTACTGAACAAATATACATATTGTTTACTGCATTGAAAAATTCACTTGGTTCAATCTGAGGAGGCCTGTGCATGACGGATCTGTCTTTATTCACAGTGTATTTGAATGTGAACAAAACGAGATACCAAGACAGAGGGGCGTATGAGCAAGACCTCTATTCATCTCTCCTCCTCAGAGAAGTATTGATTAAGGTTTCTTCTTTTCTTTATTTATTGAGCATACAGAGTACACAGAATACTAAGAGCTCCTGATCGTTTCAAAAATGTCCAGACGGCAAAGCCACATAATCATCTTTCAGATAATTACTTGATAATAATGCAATTTCATATCGCACACCAGGAAAATTAAAGTGGTTCACATTTATAGGCCTACAGCTGTTCGAAGCCTTCATTTTTAAAAGCTATGGATGTCATTCCAGTTTATGCAGTTTTTAAAGGCTGTGCAAATACAGCACGCCTGTATTTCAGTGTCTGGTGCATTTTGTCATTTGTCTCATTCATTGTTATTTCCTCTTCTGAATGGCCTATGCAAATTTATGCAAATCCCTCCATGGTTTACCTTGGGAAATGCAGAGCAAACACTTGAAGTTTCTGTAAAATAAGTGCATCTGTAACTAGCTGACTACCATGATTGCTGTTCGCATCAAGGCTAAGAGGGCTCACAGCACAAATTGAGGTGGCAATGAAACCGATCCCAAATTTTACGTGTGTGTGCGAGGGGTGTTGTGGGTATTTAAAATTAAAGAGGCTTCCATCTTGTGTTTTTTGAGGCCATTGTCATTGCTACATCTCTGTTTGATGTAGTTGTTATCACTGTTGTTATGGCAGCTGCCATTTAGGATTTGTATTTTGTGCAGTTCCCCATAGGAATAATGTGAAAAGGAGAAAGTGATGTACTGCCAAATGGGAACAATCCAAATGAATATTACTTGAGTGGCAACTTAAAAATGGTTGCTATGGTTTCCCTGAAGCACCATTTCACCCCTGCAATGCTCACTTACACTTCAGCTCTTCGAAACATGTTGTCAGTACTGGGCCTGGAGCGTATTTTTCATGGTTAAAAAACAAAAGTTTAAAGTTAAGTGTGATTTTCTTTTGGCTCACAATGGAGATTGAATTTATGAATGAAAGAATCAGTTACTTACTAGCTGGAACTACAGTTATAAATCAAAGCCTGTTGTGCAGCTTTTAGGATTTAATCTGTTTGTCCAAACAATGGAGGATAAAAAAGCATTGTTTGTGCAGTTTCCACCTGAGATTATTACACAATTATATTTTTAATTATTAGATGACATGACAATTAATCAACACAGAACAATCAATCTTTAGCATACAGTGCCTGTAGAGTTGTGTTCAAACCATGTCAGAATAAAAGCGGTCATGACATGGATTTTTTGTATTATTATTTTAATGTTCCTTGACATTCACTTATAATGTTAAATAAAAACACAAATATATATGTGGAAAAACTGTTTTCAACCCTCATTCTGACCCTCTGAAATGATTAGTTTTAAAGGGCTGGCTCAGTTTTATTCTAGCTTCATGCATTCCTTTTTTTTTATCAACACTTGAATGTGGGTAGGTTTCATAAAAAAGCAACATTTTGAAAATCACATTTATGTCAAAGACTACATCCAGATCAGATTCAGAATGATGATCAAACACAGATGGAGTAGATCGAGTCCATCAACACCCCTAATGCTTGCACAGTCCTGTAGCTCATCCTGGGTCCACATTTCATTCAGTAACATTAGATAGATTTGATTTATATTATGTTTAATGTTGATGATCACGTTATTTCCATCTGCATACATATTATCCTTTTTTTATTTTTTTGCATCTTCTTCACCTGTGTTTTGATCTGGAGAGTCTGTACTCATTCAGAAGATGCATAATAGCGCCTCCTAGCATATAAAAGTGAAAACACAGAAACCCGGAAAATTCTGTGTTTGGCGGGGAAGCATTTTTTCACAAATAACGGAAAATTCTGTGCTTGGCGGGGAAAGAGTTAAGGCTTGTCAGTAAATGGCCACTGTTATGATTGGCTAACGTCATTTCATAGGAAACAGTATTAAAGGGGTCATGACCTGGCTTTTTAATTTTTTTTATACTGTTGTCTGAGGTCAACTTATGACAATTGTGTGGTTTTATATTCAAAAACATCATAATGAATAAGTAATAGGTTATTTTCCTCAATGGTTTTGTGCCTAGCTCCTGAAACGCTTGGTTTTTATGGGCGTGCTGCATTAAAGACTTGGAAGTAAATGCCCATTGCTATGATTGGATAACAGGTTTGCGTATTATAATGAGTTTCGACTCTCCCATCAGTACACGTGGAAAATTGTTTTGAAAATGTGTGCAAAAACAGAATGATTCGCCCACAGGGCTCACAAAATGTCTTTATCAAACAAACACAATGATTTATCTCTCATCCACCCGAAAAAAGAAAGAAAAAAAAAACAAGTTTTATTACTTGGCCTGGTGGATATAACCGCGAACCACACATCACTAACACACACACACACACGCACGCACGCACGCATACAGCAAGTATGTGCATCAGCAAAACTTCACTGCAGACAGATCAGCATGATCAAAACTTGTATTTTTCCTTCAAATATCAAGTCAAGAGAGTGAACAACGCACATCAAGAAGGGAATTTTATTTCACTATTTAAGATAGCCCGTTGGGCAGGCCGGTAATACATTTTGGTAGCCCGTCTGGAAAACACATTAGCCCCGGGATGTCGGGCTAGTGATTTTGCGAGCCCTGGCCCATAAATGTTCTAGTCTGATCCTGAATCGCAGGACAATGAACCAACAACACCTCAAATACAAAGGATACTCCAGCCTGTGACTGGAGCAGTTTTTGGCGGTTGATTAAATAAATGCTTTATTTATGATGAAGAGGATGTTTTAAGCTCTAAAACTTGCAGGATGTTTTAATTGTACAAAACCTGTGTCAAAAGATCAAGGTAAATTTATGTCTCACATCATGACCCCTTTAAAGTAATTTCAAGATTTTGACTTGTAAAATGTGTTCACGTAGAATTAATAATTACAATCAGAATTTTTGGAGAGCTGTGACTTATACGACCTGACCGCTGCTTTATTCAGCAATGTTTACACTTTACAGAAATGTATTTTTATATCAGATTGCAGAGGCTTACTTTCATCTGATGTTTTCTGGAGGTGTACAGGAATTTTATTTTTCTATGACATTGCAGAGGTTTATTTTTCATGTTATATCAAGTGTACAGTTGTACAGTTAACTCACAAAAAGAGTTAACTGACAACTACTAAATGTTTTATTACTACCCAAATTAATCATGAATTACAGTAGGAATACATGTTAATAAAGCAAACTATTAACTATTACTATATGTCTAAATAATAAGCTGTAAAAACATACATTTAGATAATAATAATTAATAAAGTATGAAAATACAATTATTAAACACATTATATATATGCTTATATATCAAGAATAACACATTTATAGCCGTATTAATAAACTGCTTATTAATATCTGTTAATGCTTTATAAATGATTAATTGACTTATTATGATTTATTAATGCTTAACCAATGCTTCATAGTTATTCTAAAGTGTTACCAAATGTTGTTGCTCTGTTTTTATTGTGTGACAAATCAAAATTATTTTCTTAAGATACTGCCACAGATACTGATTGAATTACATTTTCAAAAACAAAGACACAATTCATGCCTATAATGCATTTATCGCACCCCTTGTGTCTGATTTCTTTCCAGTTGAATCTTAAACAGCCAGATGTGTTTGACATTGGAACCAATAACAACAGCTGCTCTTTATGAAACCTTCTGGTGCCGGCCTGCAGAATGTGTTTGTTTCCACCGCATCATGATACCTGCAGGAATCTTCAAGTCTGCTTTCTTCTTTTACCTATTCCTCTGCAAAGCTGCTCTAAGCTTAATGACACCATTAGACCTACACTCTCACTTCATTGATTTTCCCAATATGTTCTGCGGGAAAGTAAAATAGTCAAATTTTCTGGATAGAAAGTTTAGTAAATTATGGAGATATAGGCCTATCTCATGGTATATTTAGCAGCTATTGAGATGTCATGTCTGAGCACTGTGATGGAAAGGAAAAATCACAAAGGACTTTAATAACTCAGCTGAGACAATGAGTCAACCACAAGATTAAATGGAGAAATGGAAATTCGTTCAGATCCTCCTCTACAGTTTCAGAAGAAATCTCACCGTCACAAACTGTGCTCAGACTTTCTAAAGATACCCAAGTGTAAAATATTAGCTGTGACTATATGCTTACTCATAATGCTCAACATGGGGTGACAAACTGTTGCTGCCTCTCGCAGTTTCAACAAGGTCCTGGGGTCTATTTGTCATCTATTTTGAATCATGCCTATTAGCATTTTTGCTACTGAGCTCCCTATGCAAAAAGCCCCACTGTATGAAATTAGGTGGTCCGGACATGTTGACTGCAGGGAATACACAAGTTCTTATTAGGGAACCTTTGTATCATCGGCCATAGGTCAATTTTTTCCCCTGTGCACACTGGGCATCTTGCCACTGGTGTCCCTGTGCTAGGCTAGCAATCAGCGTTGGTGGCTAGATGTGATAATTAGCATGCAGATCCATTCGCAGGCATATCTCGTCTGACATAATTGTACCAACTTTTGCTTCATCCTCTACCCACTGTGCCTATGTATGTAATCAAACAATTGTATGTGCCTACATTCATGTGGAAACAGACTGTTTGTTGATTCATGTTACTTGTGTGCAGACCTGTGCACATACTGTACAAGTTGTGAAATATCTGATCATGTAATGTAATCTTTCTAATAAATGACAAGACTCTTTCGAACACTGCTGAAAGTTTTGCATTTTACTCACAGATTTACAAGGTAACTAGTGACAGTAGATGTTATCTATTATGTGATTACATTCACACAGGTTGTAATCAACATTGTCATAGCATATAATCAGCTAGTCAGTGAAAGGTGTGTATGGAGTGAGATAAAAATCTCTCTGTTAAAACTGTTCATCTATATTATACAGGACCTCTTTGTCCAGTGAGGGTTTTTTTTTTTTTTTTTCAGGCAAAACATTTCATTGTAGCTCAAGGAGATTCTTGGGTTTGTGAAGTTTAATTAAAATTTTACACACACATATTAAGATGTAAGAACTGACAAGGACTGAAAATATTTAAAGGCACAGTATGTAAGTTTCACCACTAGAGGTTGCTTATTCAAAACAAAGGTGCCACGAATAAGCGTGGAATCATGGGAATTATAGTTTTGACTCTTCACCTCCACAGCCGATGGAAGTCATGTTCATGAATGAGCGAATGTATTAAAGCTTTATTAATGTGAATGCAAATGAGATACACCGTAAACGTCCTGCGTAAACACCAGTCTCTGAGCTTATTCGGCCACTTCCACTCTTTTTGTTGCATATATGGGGTAACACAGCACTGTTTTACATGGTTAAAACAATCATACTAAATACATTTGAGTGTGTTTAAAGTTATGTTATAACGTTACTCTGTGTGTGTTCGCTCGGTGGCTGGTATGCGGGACTTGTTGCACTTTGCAGTAGATCGATATTAGAATATCATATTAATAAAAACAGGACTAAATGACTCTTGCTAAATGGCATGCAATTATTATTATTATCTGTATGATGGAGAAAGCTCTCTCTGATTATGCTGTTAGCCACTTGACAAAACAGTGTTGTCTATGAGGCACTGTAAAACACCGTTACTTGCGGTGAATCAAGAAAACAAACGATTCAAACAATAAGACTAATTATGTTATGTTGTGCTGTATAACAATGATTTGTTTTCTGTTTATAAATGTATATCCAAACAGTTGCTCGCCTGTCTAACAATTTATATACTATATTAAAGCGTCTTAGGTGTTTCCATGGTTTCTACAGAAATCAAGGGTAGCATGGATATGACGTCAATGACAGGTGATGCAAGCACACGGTCTGCAACACTGGTTAAAACACTGGATTTAAACATTGTTGGAAACTTTTGGAATAAAGTAAGTAGACAGGTCAACAAAATATATAACATGTTTTTGGATATTTTAATCTAAAAACCTTACATATTGTGCCTTTAATATTGCATAGTGTGCTTTGGATTTAACCCAAGATCTCACAGGGGTCACATCATAAAATCTGACAAGCAACTATACAAATGCACATGAAGAATTTGCACAGTGTGCTTAGTTTATAAAAAAAAGAAGAAAAGAAAAAAAGAAGAGAACCATGAACAGCATGGCTTTAGTTCTGTCACACAAACACACACACACAGAGTGACATTCTACCATTAAGTTCCATAAATCTTTTGGGTCAAATACTTTTGTTTATTCATCTGAGAAATGGTTGACTTGATGAGTAGTGTAGTGTGAATGCATTGTAGATCATCTAATTAATCTCACACCTCCAGAGAACTGTCAAAATGAGACATCAATTCTCACAGTTCTCCAAGGGAAATGACAAAATCATATAATAGCAAAACAACGTGCACTTGCTCCTGTGAAATTATCACTTTAGCTCCTGCCACTTACAAAAGGTCAGGCTCACTCATTAGACATTTCATAGAACTATGCCTATCCTCAGACATATAGAAGTGTTCCAGTGCGAGCTATGTGCCTTGTATGTGTCTTAAGGTTAAAGTGTGCTGCAGAGTGTGCAGTCCATTACTGCAGAGTGTGCAGTCCATAGCCTGTCATCTGATTGAACTGCCAGAGCCCTCTTGAAAGTGTCTGGACTTGAGAGTGAGAGGCTCTGGGGGCAAATTTCCAAACAGTGGTCTATATCAATCCTGCAGTGATTCTTAGAGGCTTGTGAGGCTGAGAGGGTTTATAAGATGTTCTGCATCACTTGCTTTCTGACATGGGTCTGAGCTAAAGGAACAGAATTAACTGCTAATCGTATAAATGTCAGAGGGGATGGGAAAGAGGTACCTCAGCCAAAACACCTGATATTTTCTTGGCTACTTGCTATTAGCAGAGAAAAAGAAGGAAAGAAAAAGAAGTGAAAAAGAGCAGTCAACATCTAGTTGTGGTTTGCTGATATTCCCCTTGGCCATGGTGGGTTCAAAGACAGGGTATTCCCAAACAGATTTCCTCCTTAACAAAAAGCTGCACTGTAAATCTTTGTTTAACATCAGGAGTTTTCATTCAAGGTCAAAGAGATGTACTCTATGAGGGAATCTTGAGCCTGTATTACTAATGTCCACAGCAACATGAAAGAACAAAGCTGAAACAAAGCTGAGAGTCTGAGTATTCTTTTTAGTCCTCATGAAAGAAAAGCCCACCAACAACAAAGCCTTCGTTTTCAGATAAGAACATCGAATATTGGCTGGAACACCTCTCCTAGAGCTGCGAAACCTCCTTAATGTCTGAGTGCTTCTTCTGATTAGTCTGTGCTGATGTGCCGCATATCTTCAGAGGCAACTGTCAGGGACAGGGCTTTCAGGTGATTGGTTCTCCTTCGCCGCTACCTCGGAGATGAGCGTAAGGCAGGTGGCAGGGTTGCGGGAGGCACAACGAGAGAGTAGCTCCTGCCCACTACGTCTGCAGGGGCACAGGTAACCCCGCAGGTGCATGCGGACCTTGCTGTGCAACGAGGCATAGATGAAGGGATTGTAGCAGGCTGAGCTCATGGCTATCAGGTGGCAACTGACCTGCAGAACATTGACATAGCGTTTGTCTACAATCTGGAAGTCTGAGTCCAGATCCAGAAGGAGATTGAGGACTTGCAGTGGGAGCCAACAGAGGGCAAAGGCAAGCACAGAGGCCACCAGAAGGGAGAAAGTCTTGCGCCGCTGCTTGCTCCATCGCTGCTGGCTATGGGAGGGCTCTCCAGGCAATGTGTGTTTGCGCAGGTGCACACTGATGGCACAGTAAGAGATGCTTACAGACAGAAGGGGGATCATGTAGGACGCCAACAAGAAGAAGCAGGAGTAGAGTAGGCGCTGTCGTTCGGTACCCAGCCAGAACTCTTCGCATACTACCAGCTCCATGCCACTTGGTCGCAGGTCCACATAGCGTGTGTGGAGGGAAGGGGGAGCGGCAAGGGCCAACGAAACTGCCCAGACACCCAATGCCACTGCGCCACAGCCCCACACAGAGATACGCCTTCGTACCGGGTATGCCACCACCACGTAGCGGTCCATGGCGATGGCAGTGAGGGATAATACAGAGGCGAAGACCGTTGCACCTTGCAGCAGAGGAATAAGGTGGCACATTGGGCGTCCGAATGCCCAACCACGTGCATCAAAAGCATACGACGCAGTCAACGGCACACAGCTCAGGCACATCAGCAAATCCCCAGCCGCCAGGTTGCCAATGAAGAAATTTGTGGCATTGTGGAGCTTCTTGTCTGACAGAATGCAGGCAAGAAGGAAACTGTTCCCGACACCAGCTACAACAACAACTAAGGCGTAGAGCGGAATAAACAGAGGTTTGAAGCGCCACAGCAGCTGTGTTCCTGAGAATTTATCCAGGGGGTCTGTTCGATTCAAAGTTCCGAGGGTTGCGTTAAAGCCAGCCAGAACTTGTTCCAGGAGAGGATCCATTTCTACCTGTAACAAAAACATTAATGAACAACAAAGATGTCCATCACGGACGCACCGTTACACACTCAGTCAACTGTTAGAAATAAACTCAGTGTGAGTTTGGCACATAGAAACGCTGTTGCCATGCTCTTAATGAAACCCTTTTAAAGTCTTTTTCCTTTTGCCTTGATGAGACTTGAGCACCCTCTAAGCGCAAAGCAAAAAGGCTGAGTTCCACAGATCCAATTAATTGTCAAAGCTGTTTTTTTGTGTGTTTTTTTTTCAGGTGAGTCATAAAGTCTAATTACAGTGTTATGATTTAGTATTATCTAGAAGAAATTCCTAAGGTATTTACCTTTATTTAAAGCCACGTTGTCTGGCAGAGGTAATTCATAAGGATCTACTGGATATCAGGCCTTATGAATGGAGAAAAATTGGAGCATGTGATGACTATAATTACTTCCTGAGTACATATCAAACTCCGTTACACAGAATTTCACCATGTGTGATTACATGAATGCATGATTACAGTAGCAATCATATCACAGCAGGTATGAGTGGAAAAGGCCATAAAGTAATAATAATGATAATAAATATCATGTGTTAATCAATTAATAACTAATAAATGCCTTATCTAATTTTGCCTAAATTACAATTTGCACTAGGATACAATGTGTTCCAAATATGCCATCATTTTAAACAGTGATGGAGATTTAGTACAAATAAAAAAACACTGATATTACTGTGTCAAATGATAAATGGTATCTGATGGCGTCATCAAATGCCAGTAAATCTGTCAGGCAGCTGGTGGTCAGAATGAGACAAAACAGATGCAGTGATGTTGCAGACTGATCTAATTTGAATCAGTTTTTAATCATTATTTAGGACTAAAGCAATTGAATACAAACTTAATTACTCAATCAAATTGAATTAAATCCACTCTTTTAATTAACAATGCAATATTGATCTACTACTGTACGTGTGGAAAACAAATGAATAAAAAGTGTTTTAAAAAAGCGATGCCATTTACAGCACAGTTTTGAAAAGGCACATGCAATGTGAATAAAAAAGCAAGTGCGTATTTGTAAGAAAAAATGAAAAAGGCAGAAAGAAAGAGTACCTGCTGCACAAAATCTTGATGTATAGCAAGGTGCGGCTTTGATGTCCCTCAGTGTTGGTCCACAGTTAAGATATTGTTCATCTCCACATTTCCACATCCATAAATGATACTCTGTGTCCAGTTTTCCACGCAGTAGTGTGTATCTGATGTCATTTACCACTGTCTCACAGGAGGAGAGTGGATAGTGAGGTGCAGACCACCAACTCAATGGTCTGTGGTGGAGTGGGTTGCTGGGGGCTGAGAAGGAATGAGAGAGAGAGAGAGAGAGAGAGAGAGAGAGAGAGAGAGAGAGAGAGAGAGAGAGAGAGAGAGAGAGAGAGGGAGAAAAGGGGGGAGTGACAACCGCAATAAGACCAAGACTGAAAAGAGACACGGTTCTCCTGAGACCAACCTCCTTCTTTCACTCACTCTCTCTCTCTAAATGTGAATGCACACAGAGGCGCAACTCAGTCTTTAATTTCTTTTTGAGATCGTTTTTCACTTTCCCAGATTTCTGTCTGTGAGCTGCTGATAATTCTGGAAATATAAGTGTGGCAATGCACGTGGTTGGAACTCTAATGCGCACCACACAGAATAAAAAAAAATATATTATTATTTTTTTTTAAAAACAGGTGGTTGCTGAATTCCCTAGAGCAGTTGGTCGTTTCTTCGTTTCAATTTGTCTATGAACAGTTTCCAACAGTAGCCTATATGGATAGCAGAATTTTGTCATTATGAAATGTCTTTAATATTTTCCACCTCAGTGTAATTTCCATCACATCTCAATAGTATTGTGCATTAGTGATAAAAAATGACATTGGAAATTTGGCCTGGCCTCACAGCCAGCATTGTATAGATCCTTTGTATAGTAAACAATTCCATGCTTTTTTTATGTGTAAATTATTATTTACCTTGATTTATATTTTGTTCAAATATCATGTCTATTTAATCTCAAGTTTTTCACTGACACTTTAGAGTAAAATTGTTGGTTGTAGCTTTTTATTTTTATTTTATATGAAAATTTGTTTTGTTTTTTGAGACCAGTGTTTTTAGTATTACTTCAGTAAATACTATTAGCATTTATTAATATTTTGAATTAAGTTTTTCATTTTGTTCGTTTATTTGTATATTTTTTATAAGATATTTTATATATTTAAAGAAAGATTTTAGATACTATACTACATATTATTACAGAGATATTTAAATTTAGTTTAGATCATCAAAATTGTAAACTTTTAATATTTCACATACACATTTCACATCAGGCATAACATAATGATCACCTTCCTAATATTGCGTTGGTCCCCCATTTGCTGCCAAAACAGCCCTGACCCGTCAGGGCATGGACTCCACTAGACCTCTGAAGGTGTGCTCTGGTATCTGGCACCAAGATGTTAGCAGGAAATCCTTAAAGTCCTGTAAGTTGTGAAGCGTCCATGGATCGGACTTGTTTGTTCAGCACATCCCAGAACACCCTGACTGGCCTGTGGCTATGCAGCCCCATAGGCACCAAACTGCAATGCACTGTGTATTCTGACAACTTTCTATCAGAACCAGCATTAACTTCTTGAGCAATTTGAGCTACAGTAGCTCGTCTGTTTGATCGGACCACATGGCCAGCCTTCACTCCCCACGTGCATCAATGAGCCTTGGCCGCCCATGACACTGTGGCCGGTTCACCACTGTTCCTTCCTTGGAGCACTTTTGATAGATACTGACCACTGCAGACCGGGAACACCCCACAAGAGCTGCAGTTTTGGAGATGCTCTGACCCAGGCGTCTAGTCATCACAATTTGGCCCTTGTCAAACTCGCTCAAATCCTTACCCTTGCCCATTTTTCCTGCTTCTAACACATCAACTTAGAGGACAAAATGTTCACTTGCTGTCTAATATATCACCCACTAACAGGTGCCGTGATGAAGAGATAATCAGTGTTATTCACTTCATAATGTCATAATGTTATGCCTGATCGGTGTATATTTTTTTTAAATAATAGCTTTCATAGTTTAAAATGTTAAGTTGGGTTTTGGACAAGCTGTCTGTATAAAGAAATAGCAAGAATATCTATATAAAAGCAACTGTTATGTAGTTTTAATAAAAATCAACCCCTGAGGAATAAAGGTGCTGAAGTTACACTCAGTTACACAGCAAACTGTCACCCATTATATGATATTTCTCCATTCTGATGTTGACTAGCAGTAAAGTTAAAGTTATAGAGTATACCTCATATATCTGTCGCTTAATTTATTGCTACTGTCATCAGCTTGGGAAAGATCTCTACATCCATTTCTACCTCATATTTCCCAGACAACCACTTCTGATCAACTTTTTTTCACTATTGTAATGTTTTTGAACTCTAGTGTGATTCCCAGCAAGAGTTTTCAAACAAAGACACTAAAAATAAAAAGGAGGTGGGTTTCAGGATAGATCTACGTGCACAGTGTGCAAATGCAATCTGAGCATGAAACAAATGTACTGATTATATGCTGAATTTCACTCAAATGAAAACTGATGTTTCAATGAATTCATGAAAGTTAAGATTCCATAATCAGCAATCATTGTTTGATGACATTTACACATTTAATTGACATGAATTCACGGTAAATGTTTTATCTCCCTAAAGGAGAACTGAAGACTTGAGAGTGTTTTCAATTTGGACAGTCAAACTGACATAGAGTGGATGTGTTTGGGGGTTGGCAGGAGGCTAAACACAATGAATTACCATTTTGTTGATGCCCTGAGAAGGGTGAACTAAAAATGGCCAAAAAAAGAGGGTGAATAGAGTGAATTTTAAAGGTTAATTGCAGTTGTGCCCGTCTAAGTAAATGTCTTGGCATAGCTAGCTTTCTGAATTTGGCCGCTGGCAAAGCCTTTAGTGTAAGACAATCAACACTAATAATTTTATCCCTTGTGTCATGAGGACTTTGATCTCTTCAGTCATCCGACCCTTGTTCGACCCCAGCGACTGCTCTCACACTGTGAAAAGTGGTGTCATATGCACACTGTTGCTTTTTCTTGAAGAGGGGGCAAATAAAGGGATGAAAGAGAGCAAAGGAAAAGTTATAGATTCACTGGACATAGTATTGGCTCTGGTTAAAACTCATTTAGTGGCAATGATTCAGAATCAGAATACCAGACTCAGACGGTGACCTTTTTGAAAAGTGCAAAGCAAAAGGTCTTTGTGACACATTTTTGAATGAAACGGGATATTAAACAAGATAACAATGTGTTTTATCTATTGTGAATTGATTGGGTTACAAAAAGTAATAAGGTATCTTCATGATATTTCTGTGACAAGTATATTTTTCCAGCTACTGCAATGGTCTTGAGGTATCAAATCAAATGTCTGAAGTATAAGTTTGTTTTTTTTGTGGGGTTTTTTTGCATTCAAACAAGGTCCACGGTTCAAGCCTCGGCTGAGCCAGTAGTCCTTTCTATGTTCTGCTGGTGACAGCGCGGGTTTCCTCCGGGTGCTCTGGTTTCCCCCAAAACTATCCAAAGACATTCAGGTTTGGTGGCTTGGCTGTAGGAGTGTGTGTGAGTGTGTTCCGGGTTATGTCAGGATCTGCAGACATCCCATATCTCCCGGAAGTTCTGGGAGTCTCCCGCATATTGATACCAGCTCCCTGAAGCCCGCAAATTATTCACAATATCCCATAAATTGAGTGAGCGAGAGAGAAGCACAGTTTTTTTTATGCCCGTCCCTCGCAAACTTCCCTCAGTCTCATTGACTTGACTGTATGTCATTGATTACGTTGCACAAGTGCCCACTCCTGGCGGAACCCTTGGAATGGTTGAATTGGAACGTCCTAAGCCCTTGATCACAGTAATCCGCTATGGAGTTAATTTATTATTTACTTTTTTTCCCTTACGAATTTGTTTAATGCAGCATTCTAAATGTATATATGTGTTTGGGATGTTTTAAATAAAAAATCGTCAAAATCATGTTGCATTGTGGTATATGGAGCTGCCTGAAGTGTACATATGAAGTAGACTCATTCCTTCTGTCAGAATTGAGGGGTGAGTGTCCGTCCATATACACTTTACGAAGTGGAACACACTTCAAAATGGCAGTAGGGATTCCCCCAAGCTTAGGGATGTTCACGAGTGTGTATCTAAAAGCTAAGAGGAACGCATCTAGTATTAAGATGGGATTTTTAGTGATCAGATCACAAGTGCTCAGCCAAGATGCTTGCATTTACACCTAGTTCTAACATGCGTTTCAAATGTGTCTCCTGTGAACACTTGCATTATAATTTTGTTGAGACGCTGATGGTGTGGGCACACCAAAAGCGAATTTAATTATTTGTATGAGTAGATTACATACAAAGTCAATGCAAAGAAGTTAATAGACGTGAATTCACGCCGGGCGATGCAAATGACAAACTGGGTGACATGATTGCCACATTCAGCCATCTGCACAAGTTGAAAAATATAAACTCAAGCGGGAAATTCGCATGACGGGTTATCGCATAAGCCAATTAGCAAAGAGCTTATTGACACGTCACGTGTCAATAAGCTCTTTGCTAAATGGCTTGTCGTCCTCCATTATTGTAGTCTGCGGGCACCCCGAAATTTATGACACAACTTCTTATTCATACAGAGACCAGACAAAAAAGGAAATAGCTTGGAAAAAAAGTAAGCAAGGAAGTTGGACTACCTGGTAAGTGATGAAAATATGCGTCTGTGTGTGCACCTCTGGATGGTGCTCCGAACCCAGACACATCAGTGTTTGGCTTTCTGGCGTATTTGGGACTTGTTGATGATGTGCATGAAAACACTCCTCATAATGTGAGGGATGCGAAAAACAAGTATTATATTTTTATATTATTAAATTATATATATATATTTTTTTTTTTGCAGAGTAGTATGTAACTGAGCATCATCTTGCAGCAATCATGCCATGTTGTAATTAAAAGATGACAACACGTAATCTTCTACTCTGAGCTGGTCACATAATCTCAAATACTTCAGCAACGCTGTCCTTGTTTCACAGTATAGAGGAAGAACAACAGAAAACTGCAACAAACTACTCAACAACAACACACGGCAACATTGACGAGTGCTTGTGTGAGTGGTTTAATACAGAGAACTCTAGTTTAAACTAGTATGAAGACATTTTAACCTTTGGATAGAAATAGTGCAGACAGTGGACAAGATAGGACTTTCCAGTGAGCATGTGTTGACCGTCTGTGTTCGCACATGCTATTTAAATCGAGAATACTTTGAAAGGCTATGCGTAATGTATACGATGGGCCTTAACGTCTCAAACAGAATATAAATGTCAAAAAGATTCAAAAACTCACAAGTTACTGGTTTGAATACATCTAACAGAATATGTTTATGTATGAGTGTTTCAGTAGCTATTTACAGTATGTGTAGTTGAAGGTGAAGTGTGTAATCTATGCACCACTAGCTAAACCAAACAGAAAGTATTTTAAAAATAACAATTTCACACCCCCGTCAGCAAAAACAGTTCTATTGGGATTTTCCATATGAAACAAACACTGTAACATGGAGATGGGCAAAAATCTCACCTTCACACAAATACCAAAAACTTGTTTTGTCTATTCAGAGGCATTCCAGATACTTCTTCAGTCCTTTTGAGGTTTTACCATGCAGTGCAGTCAGTGTCAGCTGCATAAAACTGGATCTCTGTTTGGCCATCCCCTCAGTGCTAGTAAGGGGAACATGCTTCTTTTCCCACTCTCACATGAAACGTCCTCTGACCCCTCATGCTTTTAGTGTTCAGCGTGTCTCAGTTTATTCTTTTCCACTCACACTGGAGATAAATAACATGGCGAGAACATTGAAGGTGCTGCTCAGCTAGAAGCTCTGCTTCCAGATGAAAAACACACAGAACTGAGACATAGACTACAAGAACTTTAATTACAATAACCCTAAGAAAGAATGGTGTATTCTTGTGCAGTATTCCAGTGCAGTACAGAACTCTTAAGATTAAATTAACGGCACCTAAAAATGACAAACGGACCCTACTTCACATACATCAGATCAATCTATAATGTACATTTTTCCCAGAAACTTAACCGAAGATGGGAAATTATTAGTATGCCATGAAGACCCTAGCTAATTTAGCTCACTTACTGATTTTTATTGGCCACCTGGTGAAATCTCTGGATCCAGATGGAGAACCATGTGAATTAGCTCACTTCAACCAAAGACCAGAATTTAAAAAAGTGGGGGTTGGGGAGGGCTTTAGCTTATGTTTTTTCTACTTAATACACTAGAACATTATTAACAGATAAATAGTTTCAAAGTTTCAAATTAGATCATAAGAAATTTAATGATAAATCTTTCTTAAGATCTAATTTATACACTCACCTAAAGGATTATTAGGAACACCTGTTCAATTTCTCATTAATGCAATTATCTAATCAACCAATCACATGGCAGTTGCTTCAATGCATTTAGGGGTGTGGTCCTGGTCAAGACAGTCTCCAAACTGAACTCCAAACTGAATGTCAGAATGGGAAAGAAAGGTGATTTAAGCAATTTTGAGCATGACATGGTTGTGGGTGCCAGACGGGCCGGTCTGAGTATTTCACAATCTGCTCAGTTACTGGGATTTTCACGCATAACCATTTCTAGGGTTTACAAAGAATGGTGTGAAAAGGGAAAAACATCCAGTATGCGGCAGTCCTGTGGGCGAAAATGCAAGGCAGAGGTCAGAGGAGAATGGGCCGACTGATTCAAGCTGATAGAAGAGCAACTTTGACTTAAATAACCACTCGTTACAACCGAGGTATGCAGCAATGCATTTGTGAAGCCACAACACGCACAACCTTGAGGCGGATGGGCTACAACAGCAGAAGACCCCACCGGGTACCACTCATCTCCACTACAAATAGGAAAAAGAGGCTACAATTTGCACAAGCTCACCAAAATTGGACAGTTGAAGACTGGAAAAATGTTGCCTGGTCTGATGAGTCTCGATTTCTGTTGAGACATTCAGATGGTAGAGTCAGAATTTGGCGTAAACAGAATGAGAACATGGATCCATCATGCCTTGTTACCACTGTGCAGGCTGGTGGTGGTGGTGTAATGGTGTGGGGGATGTTTTCTTGGCACACTTTAGGCCCCTTAGTGCCAATTGGGCATCGTTTAAATGCCACGGCCTACCTGAGCATTGTTTCTGACCATGTCCATCCCTTTATGACCACCATGTACCCATTCTCTGATGGCTACTTCCAGCAGGATAATGCACCATGTCACAAAGCTGGAATCATTTCAAATTGGTTTCTTGAACATGACAATGAGTTCACTGTACTAAAATGGCCCCCACAGTCCCCAGATCTCAACCCAATAGAGCATCTTTGGGATGTGGTGGAATGGGAGCTTCGTGCCCTGGATGTGCATCCCACAAATCTCCATCAACTACAAGATGCTATCCTATCAATATGGGCCAATATTTCTAAAGAATGCTTTCAGCACCTTGTTGAATCAATGCCACGTAGAATTAAGGCAGTTCTGAAGGCGAAAGGGGGTCAAACACAGTATTAGTATGGTGTTCCTAATAATCCTTTAGGTGAGTGTATCTTCTCTTCAGACCTCTGGTTGAAACATTGGGTCTAAAGCAATTAAAAGGGAACTGACTGTAACAAACAATCATTATGTTTATGAACATTACGCTCTGTCATCACATTTTGAGGAATGCTCCTTTTTAGATTTGAGAACTCTGTTGACTTTTATAGCATAAAAATGTAAAAAATGTAGGAACTGGTTCACTGTTGCACAACCTTTGATGTTTGAAATTCTATTACCATCTGAACATTCACAAAAGAGCTGAGAGAGAGAGACAGCAGGGGAGTTATGAAGTGTGGTTCAAAAGGAGCTGGCAGGCTGTGAAGGATAACATGGATTTTTAATGGTTTTGTTCTGTTGTACATTTATTTTGTATGAAATGATAATAAACCAAATGTGAAATTTTCTCATGCACCATTTATTTTAAATGTACAGATTTATGCCTTTGTCTTTTACACAGAGCTTTGTTGCACAGCAGATTTATTATTTTTTGATGCAATCTTTTTTTTTCTTTTTTTTTTTTTTTGATGCAAGGATCTCCTCTGTAAATAAAATATACACACAATACAACAGAAGTGGATAATGTCTTATATGTCATAAACGTTGGTTAGATGGAGAGAAGACGTGGAAGCTGACTAACCTGGACTCTACCACTTGTTGATGCCAAAAAGCCTTGCCCTGTCAGTGCAGAGAGAAAGGTAGCAACATCTCTGGTCTTCCCATGTTGCTTGAGCGCTGCTGGAATGTCATGCATGGATGGTAAAGGGTCTCCAGTGACATTTCCTCTGGTCACAGAATTCACTGAGTTTCCCGTGTCGGGAAATAAAACACATCTTCGCCTCCTCTTCATGTGCCTGGATAGGGGCCTCATGTTAGAGAGTATGGCAGGAATGAATGGAGGTGACTGGTTTAGGGAAGGGATTGCCAGCTTGATTTTTCGGCTTGGGAAACAAGTTGATAAAATGTATTTAGTTGTTTGAAATTAAAAATTGGTAAGGTACACATTTGTTTTCCCAGAAAAAAAAAAAAGAAGAAAAAAATTCGTTTAGCAAATTAGTTTATAAATAAAATGAACAATGTATAGGCTATAGATTCCGTTCACTTAATCTTAGAAAAAATGTTTTACAATGCAATGGTGGTGCGGCTATATGGAACAGATGTCGTAGATTTTCAAATATTTCAGATGTCGTAGAGTTTCAAATAAGCAAGCGATATCCATAAAGATGCAATCGATCTCATCGATGCTGCTGCTTACCTACTCATTGCGATCGAACAGCTTCTCTCAGTTGAACCTCTAAAGGCGCATCTTAACTATGGCGTCATAATGCGGCTCTCTAACGCTGATAATACTGCAGGCGCTCCATGCAAGAATTCAAGCAGCACAACATACAAACGTTGTGTATCTTAAAAAAACAAAAAACAAAAGAGAGTTTAATTTGGCTTTGCATTATTGTGCCACATAGATGAATGCAGTTACCCTTGACAGACAGCGTTATATTATGTCGGACTACTTTGTGCGTGCGTGAGAGAGAACGCGCTATGAATACATGATTATTCTGACCTCTTGTGGTGAATTTACTCAATCGCTGAGAAAGATTTAATAAGTGTTGTTTAATAAAATATTTTCGGGTTTTAATCGTTTCGGTTCAGTTTTCAATTCAATTTCACTTTATTGTTGGAATTTCTTCCAAAAATGGTCTTGCATCTCACAGTGTTTACTGTCTCATATTAATTCACATCACTAGGCTACACATCCACATCAGATAATAAGACACTACAGTAGACTTGGGGAGAAAAAAAAAAAAAAAAAAAAAGTTTCACACACCTAAATTCACACACCTAAAAATTCTCATTTGCCCATGTTCCCTAGATTTGGCTTCTTTTAAAAACAATCAGAATCTATCTTTCCACATTCATTTATTATTCAATTATGCATTCACTGACATACAATTCTAGACATGGGGCCTCATATAGCCTTAAGCGATTTGATTATATTATTATTATTATTATTATTATTATTATTAAATTATTAATAATAATAATATATATTTTTTTAAAGTCTTTGATGTGGAAAAGTGATTATAAGGTCTGAGCAGACGTACACACTTTTCCTTGTCCAAGGGCCTGTACCATGAAGCTGGTTTAGCTGGCTAGCCAGATATGTTTAAGCTTACTTTGTGCCAGTGCTGGGTTTTAGGTACCATTAAAGTGGTTTGGCTTTTAGTAGTGTTCATCTCCGTAGTAACTCCACAGCTAACCTGCTCCAGGGAAGGTTTCAGCTGTGCGCAAAGGGTCACATCTCTGATGCAGTAAAGTCACTCCCCCTGTTTCTACTCCAAATTAAAGGTCACTACATAGCAAATGGTTTTTAAAAGTGTCTGGCTTTTAACAATGCTTATTTATAATAATATTTTTTAATGATTTAGATATCATGTAATTATTATACCCTTAATCAATTACATATGTATCATTTTAGTTCATCATTAATAGGCACTTAGTTAAAATAAGGTCATACAAATAAGCTTTAAAAATCAAATAAAGCTATAAAAATGACTACACGTGAGATTAAATGTTCAATTCTCTCTCTCTATATATATATATATCAACTAAACTAACTTCATAACTTTTACTTGCACTGACGTTTTTCTTTAAGTTGTCCTCTTTCGTAGACAGCTCTTTTCTTCTGTGTAAATTTGTTTAAATTCTTAATATTTTTCAATCATGTAATATTCTGAAGAAGAGAGAAACTAATCTCACTGCTTCTGCGAGAAGTGAATCACAGCATGTGATTGGCTGTTCACTACTGATGTCACAGCTAAACTCCTAAACTCAGGATCAAAGCCTGAGTTGACAGAAAGTTGATGATCAGCATCATGGGACCAACAAAGCCTGGATTTATTGGTTTGGTTTTGTCAACTCTAAACTAATCCTGTAACCCTGAGTTTGTTAAACTACCATCATGGTACAGGCCCCGGGTACAGGCTACCTACTGCAGAGGTTTGGAAATCTAAGCTTTTCTTGCAGCTCGCCATTCTAAAGGTTTTGGATGATGACTGGTGCTCTTTTATATGTAAATGACATTAATTAGGCATCGTTTACAAGGTGGAGAACTGAAAAGTGGGGCCACACTAAGAGATTTTAAACTTTTATAAGATTTTCAAAATGTAAGAACACAAACATGACGATAAGAAATCAGATTGAATAGTTTTGTTCCTGTGTGGAGTGCCGCGATGTGACTAGGAAAGCACACCAGACACCACACACTAACAGATTCCATTCACAAACTACCCGCTATAGTCCCGTCTGTGAACACAGGAAATCACGCAAAATCTCTCGCCTCAAACATGACTTTAAAGTAAACAAACATGGCAGACAACCAGCAAATATAGTGTACGGACTGCTTTTTACAGAAAATTTGCGGGGGGAAAAGAAATTAAGAAGTCATGGAGACTGTGTCACAGATGTTCAGCGTGAGCTGTAACATGTTGAATATTTACAGTTCGAGATCGGGGCGGCTCTGAAGTTCTTCCAAGCAGATTCATTCACTTAACACATAACAAGAAAATCTGAAGATAATTTATAGAACCATCAAGATAATCATAACCCCCAAAAAAAAATAAAAATAAAAAAAATAAAAAATCACCCCGATTATCTTTTTGTACCCAGCTGTGCGCAAGTTCAAGATTTTTCTGTGCATACGTTCAGTCTATGAATCATAAGTAGGCCTATACGCATATTTGAGAAATGATCGTAAAATCAAATTTAGGCCGGTTTCTATGCAACATTTTATAAATGAGGCCTCCGGTTGATGCCTTTTTTCCCCCTTTCCAATGGTGAAGTTCTGGCATCTGCAAGCATGGTGGTTCGGCACAGTCACCTTACAGCAAGAAGGTTCCCGATTTGAGTTCTGGCAAAGCAGGAGGTCTTATGTATCTTGGTTTCCTCCAGATTCTCCAGTTTCCAGAACAACCCAAAGACAAGCAGATTAGGTGGATTGGATACACTAAATTGGTGTGCATGTGTCCCAGCACTGGTTGCATGAACTCAGCATAACAAGTATTCCTTTAACATTCAATAACATAAACACATTTCACCCCCTTTGTCCTCTCAATACCAAACCTATCTCAACTGCCACCCTATACGGTAGAAAGCATCAAATGGAAGGGTTTTTAAGGTCTCTCTGTAATCTGAAACACCTGTCACAATTAATGAGCTCCACCCACATTGACCTACCACGCAAAAGCAGAGAAAAGAAAACTTTTATTGATCATAATTGATCATGATTTGCTGTACAGTTTGTATACATTTTGTATGCATTCAATATACTGCTGATGAAAAATAGGAATACAGTTTGCCAGAAAATACTGCCCATTTAAAAGTTTTATGATGTTTTATGAAAGAAATAATAATAAAACAAAAACATGGATCATCTGTAACCATGTCATTTTACAGACAAAACAAGTTTGTTGTTACATGGCCCTTTTAGAGCTTTTCATTTAAAAATCTGTTTTTGGTATTTCCTTAATATTTTTTTTTTTTTACAAAACATAAAAATCTATTGTTTAAATCCACAACATTTATAAAAATGGGAAATCTACCATACAAATATGAAAGACAGATGAGAATGAGGGGAGAAAACATACTAGATTTTAAAATAGTTTTTAGTTGTAAAATATAAGAGCGACATTTGTAATCAAGAAAGGCATACATCTTATTCATAAAGTATCAGAAGACATTATGCTGATAATGAGTATTGCTGAATTACATTTAGCTTTTTACATTTAACTATAGGCTATTTAAAATGTAAACAATCAGGTCATAACACATTATTACAGGAAAAGGTTCATACATTTTTTCATCAACTGGCATGTAAGTGATGAATCCAAATTTCACCTTATTTTATTAAGAGAAAAGTTCTATAATAGAAAAGTGTTTTATCAGCTGAAGTGAAGTCATCATAAAGGCAGGCATGGATATAATAATGCTGGTAAAGGTCATCATCACTCTGTAATGTGAAAGGCCTCTCTCAGGCTCTGCAGTGCCTCGTCCTGAGTGATTTTCCCCCATGCTTCAGGCAATACAGCAGGTGCACACTGATATTCTTGAGCAAACCTACTGTTGTACCTCATGAACACATACCTCCAGTAGACTGGAGCCCCGTTATTCCTAGGATCCTCTGGGTAAATGTTCCAGTCTGGGTAGATGGACTGATACTCCTTAAAGGGCAGAGACTGGCCCCCTGTATGTCTGTTTTGAAACTGGTTTTGTCCTACAATATCTGCAGAGCAGGTGTTGTGGGACAGAGTGGTGGAGTTGGCATTGGTATAACACACTAGCCCTTTAGGTCGATGCACAACAGCTTCGTGCACTTGATGTTCTTTTTCTTCCAAATCACATGGAGCTTTGCAGAAAGGACAGCGCTTATCACACCCCTTCACTCTGTCATATAGCATGTCCTGAAGTTTATTAGGGAGGTCATCAGGGACTTCAATGACGTCCTCATTCTCCATAAATTCCTGAGACACTGATGAGGACAACTCAGAGACTGATTCCTGTAGCTCTGCAAGGAAGTGCTCACGATGTGTATTTATGTCATACAAAGGTTCTTTCAAGATTTGAGTTGGCATAGTGATTTTTCCCAGACTCTCCAGGTTGATGCAAACTTTCTCCAGTAGTAGTCTAACATTGCTCTGTGCCCCACTAGTAGATTCTGATGCCTGATTAATGCACCTCTTCACCCAATCAAAGATTTGGTGCATTCTCTGTTCCCTGCGGTCTTCGATTATAATAGAACCTGACAGGTGAACTCTGATAAAGTTCTCAATACTCTTCTGGCTGAAGCTCTCATGGGACTGAAGATACTGATGGAAATTCTCAAAGCTGTCCTTTAGCAGCATTTCTTTAAGTAGACCATAGTGGAACTTCTTTGGTGAACTATAAAGCCGTGCATTTTTGTTCTGGAGCATATCATTAAATATCTGTCTCTCCAAACTACTGTAAATGAAGGCTTCAGCTGTTGGCTTAAGGCAGAGGTTGGTGAAAGACCGAGCAGCTTTTTGACACTGGTCTCTTTTTCGGAACTGATATTTGAAATTCAGCATGTGCCTGTCCTTGGTCTCATTTAGAAATCTCTCTTTAGTTTCTCTTTCCCTTATGATCAACTCCTGCACCTCTTGAAAAGACTCCACTGCTTTGCTACAGATGTATTCTTTGATATCCACTTCAAATTTGGGATTCATCATGAATGACTCACTTTTGAAAACTTCTAGACCCTTATCCACAATTGAAAGCAACTCCCTCATGTAGCTGTCTGAATAGCACTCTTTATGCCTCAGTTTTTCTGAGACTCTCTTGTCACAGTCTTCTATCAAATTGTTGGCAAATCTTTGTGCAACATTCTTATTGTACTTCACTGTTTTCTTCATCTTACTACTCAGGGCAAAATGGCTAGTCTTCACTTTAAAGCCATTGAGTTGGTTTGCATTTCGGAGTCTAACGTTTAGATTTTTTATTCCACGATTGTTTAGGTTTTTCTTTAGCTGCTCCATCATCCTTGCACAGATTTCCTGTGTCTCTAGGGGGGGATCCTTCAAGTTTGATGGGATATTTTCCCAAACACTAACAAATTCACGTTCAAGCTCCTTGTCCTCAATCACAGAGTCATTGTTCTTGCAGATCTTCAAGAGTGAACGTAACCTTACCTCCAGGGCTGCTTCAAGTGATGTCAATAAGGCTTTCATCTTTATTGTCATTTCATGGCGAATGGTAGCAGACTCAAGTTTCTGGGCAATATTGGATGTCATTTGCTCTTGAATGAGGTCTGCTTTTTTGAGAAGACTTACTTTGTAATTTTCCACAAGGGCAATGTCAATATCCTCCTGCCTAAGGTAGTCCCAGAGACTTGCCTTCATTTGGTCTCTCTCTGTATTGATTTGGGTATTTGCTTCATTCCTCAAAATTGTGAGTACTCCATCTGAATCCATATCCTGTCCATTTTGTGATGCCGATTCTTTTAACTCTGTTATGTGACTGTCCAACCCTTGAACCCAAAGATCCAGTTGATCATTGAGCTGTTTCTCTCCCTGTGCAAGTTTTGTGCAGAGGCCAATGATGGCATCAGCTGTACCTGTGTCTCCAAACTTTATGGCAAAATTTCCATTTTTCACTTTCTCCCATAGACTGCACATATACTCCATTAATGCACCTAAGCAGGTTGGCTGGCCATTTGTTGCCTTTTCATGGAACATCGTCAACAGGCTTTTCTTTAAACTGAGAACTGCATCACTGCAGATTTGATCATTTTGTGAAGTCACAGAGTTGCTGTTCCATGAGCTGGACAAGTTATGGCTTACATCTCCTGTTTCACTTGTGAGAAGTGTTTCTCTTTGAGATTCATTTGGGAGCTGTCCTGTGGTAAGTACATCAATTACACAACTCATGATTTTTCTATCCATTCCTGCTCTATCTGAAGCAACCTGAAAGGTAGTCTTCCTCTCCAAGTTTCGTGTGCAGAGAAGAACGTTGACAACGATCTGAAGGTTGCTTCTTGTTTCGTCCTGACCCTCAGCTGGTAAATCTACCAAAGTAATGTCACTCAGTCCACTGACAAAGGTAGCCAGTTCAATATCATGCACAAGACTTCCTCCTGCTTGGTGGTTCAAACCTTCTGTGCCAATCAGCATCAGAAATTCACAGTCCATCTCTATTCTGAAGTTGTCAGGCAGGCTGAGGAGAAGCATGTACGCCCCTTTAATATGCCTTCTACCACACTTTGGGAAGTTGGTGCCAAACAATGCAGATAAGATCTCTGCATTCTTGGAGTTGTGGAAACCTAAGATTGTCAAAACTCTCATGCGACTGAACTTTGGTAGCTGCTTGTGTACCTCATAAAGAACACTGTACACCCAATTCATGGGAAATACTGAGGCATCCCCATCATAGAGCTCAAGGGGAACTCCATACAAAAGTAGTTCAGCACCTACATATGGTAAGCGGAACATGTCATACAAGTCACTATTTGGACCACGGAAGTATCGTTCGTAGACCAATCCCATTTCTCGAAGGAAATGTTCAAGTCCAATGCAAGGTTCTTGCATCAGTTCCTTGTTTTTTCCCCTAAGATGGGAAAGTTTATCCAACTGCATAACTTCAAGTTTCACCCTCATCCAAGAGAGGAAAAATGCCCGCTTGGTTGTGTCAAATGAACAGAGAGCTGCAATAAAAGCTCTCATGGCTGTTGTTAATTTATAATCAAGCAGCTGTTTTATAAGATTTTCCTTTTCCCCTCTCAAGCTCTGGGTTGTATGTTGCTGGTTGCGTGCCTCCTCCTTTTCCAGCTGACACAACTGTTTCCATATCATACCCTGCAGGGGCAGCTGGTTCTCCAAATAGCTGGACACTCCATCTTCGATTCCACTGAGGACTTCTTCAACTTCCCTGAATGCCATTCGACAGATCTCATCTTCATCAACATTAATGTCGAGGTCACTGGCCATACCAGCTGTACCTACAAGGTTTGCAGTGTGCAGGTATGGAATAAAGCGATCAAGAACATCTTTTAAGCTTTCAGCAATTTCTTCCTCATTACCTTCACAGCCATTAAGCATTGTTCCATCAGGCATTTCTAAATCCTTCATCAGCCTTTGTTTCATTTTCTCATTATGATTCTCTTGGCCATCCACCACTGGCAATGAGCAGTCGATTATAATCATGTGGCTTGTATTCTCCCTCCATGAGGCAAGCAGTTCTCGTTCCTCTGCACCAAAACTTCCGCAGAACACTATGAGGACTGCAGATGTGTAACACAGCAGACTCATCTGTTTTTTGCAGTTGGCTGCATCTCCACGGAGATTAGCTACTAGCACAGGACGTGGGAAGACGCTGTCATGATGATCTCCTGAAGGCAGGTTCCAACACATCTCCACCAGACCATCTGAGAGAACACGAGGCAGCTGCCCTCCATCCATACCACAGTTTATGAAGCACTCATTCATCTTATGTGGACCCCCAAGAACACAGTTGAGGACTCTGGATTTTGAGGCACTGCAGTGACCTAGCCTCACTGCAGAGAGAAAGGGCATCCTAGAATTGGCCATGTTCTTCATGATAGTTCCCTCTGAAGGTGACTTCCACTGACCTAGAACACCTCTAAATGGATACAGGAGCATGGTCCCCTTCTTTTCTGGGTAAACAGGTGGAAGATACAGAGGTACTGCAAAGTTACACTGCAACATTCGGTGGGTGATCTCTTGCTGTAGGAAACTATTTGTTGTCATGTAGATGACTGCAACCAAGTCTAAAGGATTGATAGCACATTGCGAATCCTCATCCATGTCCAAACCGTAGTCTCCTACAGTTACCTTGCAGCAAGTGCTGCGGGCTTGGGGATTAGATAGCCAGAGTCGCCGGAGGAATGTATTTGAGAGCTCTGTTGGGTCCTGTGGAAAGTTGTCTTCGGTGCTTGGAGTGGTTACATATAGCATTGTTGTAAGATCCATAGGCGACACCTTTTCCCTGTGCAGGTCCAGCATACGCAGTAAAATATGCTTGTCCCTGTCAATTTCAGAAACTAAAGAAGAGATATATTGGATGAAAAAAAAACACTGTGTCAGTGTTATAGTAATATCACATTTTTAAATAATCCTGCAATATGATATTAGCAATTTCTAAAAAGCTTGGACAAAAACATGTTTCTGAATGGGATGTTAAAGTTTGTTGCATAATCCTCACCTATCTCAGTAGTAAGATGCCCCAGACCGGGGACAATCTTCCGATGTAGAGACATTGTTTTAGAGTGTTTATTTGGTTGTCAGTTATATTTTGTAGGATCACATTGACCAGCCAGCCAAAAATGACATGTTAATGAGTGTCCATCTTTTTGCTTCTGAGACTGGGAAAAACAAACAAACAAACAAAGACACAGTTACACAATATATGCACAATGCAAGTTTTAGCATTGACTACATTACATTTTGTCAAATAACAATGCTGATGTTTAACCTGTTTAAAATGTTTGCAGTAAAACCTTGAGAGTTCATCCAGACTAGACCTGATTATAGATTAATTAAGTGCCTACCTGTGCTAAAAAGGTCAAATTAGATGTTCATGTCCTTGATGGAGGATAAATTATATCCAAACTTGTCTAAACTGCATCCATCTGAGGAACACAATTCAACAACATTGTTCACACTTTGCCTTAGGGAAAGGAAACAAAATTAAGGTAATCTGGGCTAATTAATTTCTGACACTGTTGAGGCATTACTGATTAGATATCCAACTGAGCATATATCAGTGTGTACTGTATTAAAAATCACATAGCTGGGCTTTTCTTTTGTCATTTTATTACATAACTGAAAAATGCTATATGTATTTTGCAGCAAATTCATGCAACGACAACCACTATAAGTATACTTATCACAAGGCACACAGATGGAAAACTAATTTCTCATTAAAACCAATGCCTTTGCATTCCTCCCCAAGGATTATCCAGTGAATAATTCATTCACCATATATCCAAAACCACAAATACCAACATCAGTTATAATCTATTCAGTTAAAACCCACTTTATATTAGGTGTCTTCAACTACTAACTGCTCTCATTTAAATTAATATTTTGATACAATGCACGTATTGTACATATATGTTTTTACAATGTACTTATAGTTTTAAAAATATCTGCATGTATTACAGCTGTAATTAATCTATGTAATTACATCTATAATTACACCGTTGACCTTTCCCTTACCACTTAATCTACCCTTAAACCTACCCATACCCGTCTCTAACCTTACCCATAGCCCATCTCAATAGCAGCAAAACCGTTTTGCAATACAACATCAACACAATAACTACACTTTACTTATTATTTTTGATGTAAGTGCATAGTATAAGGACACCTAATATAAAGTGTGACCTGAAAATCAACACATCAGCATATACTATCATAACAAAGCAAAATTAAAGCAATTTCTCCTTTAACAAATCAGTTTTTCTGACCTGATACTTCCATTAGTTGCGTGCTGTGCTGTCATTAGATGGAACTGACATCAACATGACCATAACATTGAGCTCCTATATAGACCTGAGAGCGATAAGGTCTGCTTTTGTGGAATTTCCCCCACCCCGTTCATTACGCACAAACACACATGTGAGTTCTTGAACACATTCACGCTCCCATATCTAAACAACCCCATGTAGAAGAAAATAATCCTACCTTACACACATTAAGCAATGTGTTGTGTGATTGTTTAAAACACTTCTACAAGAAAAAAAAAAAGAAAAAAATCGGCAACAAAATATCACACCAAGTGGCATTCAATTTAAACATAAATGCATTTATTTTTAAGCACAAATAGACTTTTCTTGTATTGCATTTCACAAAAAAAGCGCTATTATATATATATATATATATATATATATATATATATATATATATATATATATATATATATATATATATATATATATATATATATATATATATAAAAGGTTATTCTGCTAGAACACTTAATTCTTAGAAAACATTATTATTTGCAGATGCCACTTGTTTTGATATTCAGACAATAAAACACATACAACAAAAATTATAAAAAAAAATCTTATAGACTTACAGTACATTAAATAAGATTCTCAAGCCACATCCAGGGGTTTGATGGTGTGAACTCAAAATCAGCTTAGCAAAATTGTGAGTCCCAGAATATTGTGGCAAGAGCCAAATGTAAAAATATCATTTGAATTACTACCAATGGATTTATAGTGTATAGATTAGGATGTGCTGTTGTAGTTATGAACATTATTGGCTTATGCAGGAGTGATGACTTCATTATACCACATCATACCTTCACTTATCTTTCCTGTTAGAGATAGAGAAGAGATTCTGAACATTCAGCACTTCAATAACATCTGCTTGACAGATATACTTATTTACAATTGTGATTTCTGATGTAAAAAAGAAGAGTTTTAATGACATGTCCTGATTTAATGAAAAATGTATAGGCCGATTCACACCACACAGATGAACACCAACATGTCGGATCAGTGTGTTACCCCGTCGGCGTCTGTTGGCGTTGGTTGGAATTTTTTTTTTTTTCCTGACTGAATCATGTTCAATTGTTAGTGTCTGTTGGGACAGTATGAACATTAATTATTTTTCATAAAATGCTAAACCCAACGGCCAACTTGTTTGTTGGAGTTTTTCTGTGCGATGTGAATTTGTGAGTCAACGCAAAAGCATTGAACTATAATTTTCAAAGTGAAATATGAAGGAAAACATCTGAGGAAAATGGTCCTTGTCTTTGTTTCTAGCACTTTGCAGTGGTTGCTATGTTCTTAAGTCAAGTTCAAGTAATTTAAGTTAAAGTGTAATGTCTGGCTCAGGATGAGGTTAAAGCTCTACCCAGAGGGATAAACTCTCATGTGCGCATAGGAAAAGATTACACGCCTCCTATTTCTGTAACGCAAAGCTCTTTAAATGACTTAGCCGTGTGAGTGTGTCTGGCTGAACAGAAAGATGCAGCTCTAGATCCTTGACTTCTCAGAGTTTCACCGCGGTTGACGTGCTCTGCCCAGGACTACCTGAAGAAAAGCACAAAGAAAGACAGGCTTTCAAAATGCTGGTGACAATGCTAACAGCCATGTACATGTTGGTGAGAGTGGCTGAACAGGTAAGGCAACTCATTAGATTATATCTCCATGCATTTGTCGCCAATCGTCAACATACCAGCCAAAAGCCATTCACTCGACTGAGATTCTTGTCATTGTTTCATATGCCAGATGAATGAACTATGACAAAAATGTTAGATGGACAAATATGATGAAAAGATATCACAATATCACAGTTAGAATTCAATAGGTTATTTTCTCGTTGACTACGTGGAGATGAGAGAGTACCCATGCTTTATAACATATGGACAAAATGTTTCAACATTAAAAACAAAGAGCTGAAACATTTGTGGACATATACACCATGGTATTATCTGAGTACATTTTTAAGGGTGTTTCTTCAACTATGGGCATTTTTGGTCCCTGTAGACTTTTAGAAAGTAAACTCACTCTCATTAGATGAATGTTATGTAAATGTCCAGAATACTGTACATGCAGGTCAGGAGGATTATCATTATTCCTCCTTGGTGTTGGCCAGGGTGAAAATGATGTCACAACTGAAGGACGGTCATAATCTTTGTAAAATAAAAAAATAAAAGAATGAATGAATGGATGTTTACTTTTAGTTCATGATTGTAATAGCATTTTATGAGGCAGTTTCACATTTCAGATTGGGATAAATAAATTCAAGTATTAAAATAAATGAAATTAAATGAATTATCAAGAATAAATAAAGGCATGGTAAAAGGTACCACCTACCTAAAAATCAACCCCTGGCAGGGACACAAAAGTGCCTGTAGTTGATGAAACACCCTTAAATCATACCATTATTTTAATCATTTAGTTTCATGATATGAAATGGTACAACACTGTACTGCCACAGCACTTTCTTATAAGCATTTAAAAAATAATATTATGGCATGTTTTATATGAAAGTCTTCAAGTTCACACGTCATCTCTGGCTTTTTGAAGATGCAGCATCCTCCAGTCTCAGTAATTAAAGGTATTATGGTGCATGACATTGCAATTCAGGGCCATAATACTCTTGATAAACGATGTGAATGAGACTGCAGGAACTAGATCACTTACGTTTGACACGACTTCTGTTTATTCCACAAAAGTTGATTTAATTCACAGGGGACAAGATGGATGTTTTCTAATGACAGATTACTATGCAGGATCATGACCCATCATGAGTCAAACCAAAAGACATGACATCACCAGGCTAAATGTGGTCTCAAATCATGCAACACACACTGATCCTGCTGTGTCTGTTTCAGCTGGGTGTTCGGTGGGTACGTCAACCGGAGCCTCTTCCGTATGTGGTGTCTCAGCCCCTGCCATGGCAGGTCCACAACGTCTCCCATACTCGGAAAGGAAGTCGTTCAGAGGAGGTGAAATACCTGACTATTTCTTAACTATTACCTACATTACACGACTGT
Organism: Paracanthobrama guichenoti; assembly: GCA_018749465.1. NCBI lineage: Eukaryota > Metazoa > Chordata > Actinopteri > Cypriniformes > Gobionidae > Paracanthobrama > Paracanthobrama guichenoti. Next base: position 14,696,305 of record CM031957.1, read on the forward strand.
GTATTTGCCTGCATAATGAAAATGTATGCTACTTTTTAAAAAGCTGTCTTTATGTCCAGAAAGAACAGTCATGAGAATGCCATTTTTTAGCAACACTTTATTTTAGGGTTCAATTCTCACTATTAATAGTTGCTTATTAGCATACACATCACTAGGATATTAGCTGTTTATTAGTACTTATAATATTCTAAGCCTTATTCTGCATGATCTTATTCTACATCCTTAATCCTACCCAATACCTAAACTTAAACACTGCAAAAACTACCTTACTAACTATTAATAAGAAGTAAATTAGGAGTTTATTGAGGCAAAAGTCACAGTTATTAGTGAATATGTGTTCATCATCATAAAAATAGTGATATAAATTCGGTCACACTTTAATTTAGGGTCCAATTCTCACTATCAACTAACTATAAACTATGACTTTTGCCTCAATAAACTCCTAATGACTGCTTATTAATAGTTAGTAAGGTAGTTGTTAAATTTAGGTATTGGGTAGGATTAAGGGATGTAGAATATTGTCATTCAGAATAAGAAATTAATATATGCTTTATATAAGTACTAATACATAGCCAATATCCTAGTAATATGCAAGTTCTTAAGTTCACAACTAGTTCATAGTGAGAAATGGACTCTAAACTAAAGGGTTTTTGATTTTGAGGTGACTTTTATCTTCATGAGAGTCATCTTAAAAGTTGCACCGTGCTTTGAAAAGATCTGAAGGTGAAAGAGGGCAATGCTGGTGGGTGGACAAAGAGATGAGAATTTTAAAGTGGCCCTTGTTCAATGCTTTGGTCTCATTTTTAGGTTTCTTTCTTACTATACTTTCCATCTGAACTTAAAGGATTAGTTCACTTTAAAATGAAAATTAGCCCATGATTTACTCACCCTCAAGCTATCCAAGGTGTATATGACTTTCTTCTTTCTGATGAACACAGTCAGAGTTATATTAATAAATATCCTGGCTCTTCCAAGCTTTATAATGGCAGTGATGAGGTCCATTGAGTTTGACGCTCAGAAAAGTGCATTCCTAACTGTTGCATCCTGTTATATCTTTCTACTGGTGTTGCGCAATATGACTTAATCTTAATTCCAGTGACTGTCAGACATTACTAGGTGCCGTTCAAGGCCGACACACACACAGATAGTCCACTCTCTGCTAACCTCAGAAAATCTAGGCTTGGGCATCCCTCAGGTGCCTTTAATCCAATGGAGAAGGATTTGTGTCTTAATGCAGTATGGTCTCTACAAATAAAGTCTGTATAGAAGCCCTGAGGTTCTGCTTAAACAACAGCAACCTAATACATTTACAAATCAGTGGTTGATTATCACATACATTAATATGTCACTAATAATGAATTTCTTAACTTTCTCAAATGATATAAAGAGTAGAGAGTATAAAGGTAGTCATTTAGCTGATGTTTTTATCCAAAGCATACCACAGACAGTAATTACGAGGACAACCCCCTGTAAAAGTCTCCTTACTAAAGAGAGCAAAGCCGCTTTCGTTTTGGCATGTCAAAATGGTCAAATCAGGCTGCTAGTGCAATTTAATCAAGTGATGACATCAGTGCACTTTCTTTGCTCTTCAAGCTCTTCAGTCCGCTGGGTCTAGTGTTCATCTGGGTTTTGTTTGCCATAACCAGATACCATCCAGTATGATGTCACTATTTGGTCTCCAGTATGAGATCAGATTTTCAGATTAAATGTAGGGCCACATAGTCCCTAACCAAAAGCTTATTAATGGGACATGCAGTGCCTTTGAAAGGAAATCGGCCAATTAAAGGATTTGTACTGTAGCATGTTGACTGAAATAGATATTAATGTTTGCCATTACCAGATGCCATCCAATATGACTTCAAGTACTTGGTCTCCAGTACGAGATCAAACTTTCGTGTTATGTGAGGGCCACACCAATCCTAAAGGTTACGGGTCATACAGTGCCTTTGAAGGGAAATCGGCTAATTAAAAGCAAACCCAGAAATACTCTCAGACACTGTCATGTACATTTCCTATCATACAGATTTTTTTCTGAAAATAGTCATTTTAGTGAAAATAATTGTGGGTCCACGGAGTAGAGCCACGGCCATAAGGACCGTAACATGACGGCATGAACACAATGAGTCGCACAGTCACCCACTGCAGTGGCATGTGTGGAATGTCAGAGACATCTCACACCTGCGTGATCTGTCTGGGCCACCACGTCTCGCACATTCCAGCAGGAAAGACAGATAGGCGACACGTGATAAGACTGTCATGACTGATGCTTTTGTGCGTACAAGGACATAAGGATGCACTGACACTTCTGAAGACCTCAAAGTAGTGATGTAAAAGCAAAGTATAAAAGCATTTTTCAGATGGTGCAAATTTCTAAATGTTGTTGAAGGGATAGTTCACCCAAAATTAAAATCTTATTATTTACTCACCCTCACATCTTTGCATTTTTGCATAATGCCCTAGCTTCTCTTTTCATATAGTGAAAAAGGTTTATATGGGAAAGGTTGAGAGCCTAAAATTACAAAAAAAGGCAATATACGTTGTCCATATGACACTACACCTATCAGGCATAACATTATGACCACCGACAGGTGACATGAATAACACTGATTATCTCTTCATCACAGCCCCTGTTAGTGGGTGGGATATATTAGGCAGCAAGTGAACATTTTGTCCTCAAAGTTGATGTGTTACAAGCAGGAAAAAAATGTAAGCACGTGAGCATTGGAAGAAGGTGGCCTGGTCTGATGAATCACGTTTTCTTTTACATCACGTGGATGGCCGGGTGCGTGTGCATCGCTTACCTGGTGAACACATGGAGCCAGGATGCACTATGGGAAGAAGGCAAGCCGGCGGAGGCAGTGTGATGCTTTGGGCAACGTTCTGCTGGGAAACCTTTGGTCCTGCCACTTACCTCAGCATTGTTGCAGCCCATGTACACCCTTTCATGGAAACAGTATTCCCTGGTGGCTGTGGCCTCTTTCAGCAGGATAATGTGCCCTGCCACAAAGCAAAAATGGTTCAGGAATGGTTTGAGGAGCACAACAGCGAGTTTGAGGTGTTGACTTGACCTCCAAATTCCCCAGATCTCAATCCTATCGAGCATCTATGGGATGTGCTGAACAAACAAGTCTGATCCATAGAGGCCCCACCTTGCAACTTACAGGACTTAAAGGATCTGCTGCTTACATCTTGATGCCAGATATCACAGCACACCTTCAGAGGTCTAGTGGAGTCCATGTCTCGACGGGTCAGGGCTGTTTTGACAGCAAAAGGAAGACCAACACAATATTAGGAATAATGTTATGACTGACCGGTGTATATCCCCAGTCTTTATAAAGTCATAGAGCACTAATGTGAGCAACAGACTGAAACTTCTTTCCAAAAGTCTTCTTTTGTGTTCCACAAAAGTTATACAGATTTGGAACAATATGAGGATGAGTAAATGATTTTCATTTTGGGGTGAGTCCAGAGGGTGAACATGATTTCACCAAGTACAACATGTTCCTGGATCAATATCTTTGTTCATCCTGGAACAACATTCCAATCAACCAGTCAGATTTGAGGGATACGTTTACAGTTTGTCAAGTTTAGGCTTACAACCAGGGTTAAGTGCTTCTACATCAGTGTTATTCACCTATAATTTCCCTTTGATTTTAGGGATAATTTAGGGGTAGGGATAGGTTTAGGAGTAGGGATAGGATTAGGAATACATTTTCGGACAGAAATTTGTTGATCCAGGAGCATGTCTTACTTGGCAAAATCACGGTGACCAAGTTCAGAGGTTGCTAATTGATGGTATATGCTTTGATTGAAGCCATCTGTTGTTTCAACTTTATTATTTAAAAACAAAAACAAAAAAACAACAGAATTCATGGTGAAAACTACATTACCATGATTAGCCATGATGTTGTACAGAAAATCAGAGTCACAAGGAGAGAATCGCACAAAACGATTTTTACAGGGAATTCCCACTCCCATGAAGCACCACGGATGAAATCAAAGTCTTCCAACTCTCTCAAAATACTTAAATATTGATATATGTTTTATTTAAAAAAATAAACTTTGTTAAATCCCAATGGAAAAACTCTTCTGGAACCAACGCCACTGAAAAATGAGTTGAAAAAACAATTAACCCACAAACTTCCAACAAAACCGTTTGCTATGCCAGGCTGGTCAGGATGCTTAAATAAACAAAACAATGTTTTGATTTTGTTCTAAGTATATTAACAATAAAGATACACACTTCAGCTTTTTTTGTCTATATTATTTGCTTTGCAGTACGAAGGCCATAGAAGGAACAGCATAGGAGTTTACAGAAAGCGTAAGCATTACCTTAAGTATTATATTTGTATTCTAAAATAAAAAATAAATCATTTGAATTTTAGCCATTCTCTTCCATGTTTTTTTAGACTCTTCATCCAGTAATGGACACACCGGAACCTCGGCCGACAAGGCGGCGTCTACAATTCAGAACCAGTACAGGAAGTACCAGCAGAAGAAGCAGAAAGATCACAAATGAAAGGTCAACCAGGCTAAACTGCCAGCAGTGTCCATTCCACACTGATCAAGACCCAGTATTCTCCTCTCTGAACTTTATAACCCCAGCAACACACAAAACTGGCCTCCATTAATGTTAAAGGACAACTTCTGAGAGCGACGCAGTCACGTATTCTGATTTACAGATAGCTGACACCTGCACAAACACAAACATTCAGAAAATTACAAACATTTCAGACCATTGCTGATAAAAGATACCACAAACTTCAGAAACAAACACCCACAGATCAGAAGATCTTTAAGACAAATGCAAACAATTTGTTCAAAAAAACATGCAGATGCACAATATCACAGGAATCTACACGTTTACTTATCCATCTAAACGAGGACAAACCATAGACTTTTGTATATAAGATTAATATTTTAAGATTAAAGAATTGCAGATGCCCTTGAATACAGAGTTGGGAGGGTTATTTTAAAAATGTATTCTGTTACAGTTACAAATTACGGTCCCACTTTATATTAGGTGGCCTTAACTACTATGTACTTAACAATATGTATGTACTTATTGTGTTAATATTGTATTGCAAAACATGTGCTGATATTGAGGTGGATATGGGTAAAGTTAGGCACAGGTGCGGTGGCGTGGGTAAGTTTAAGGGTAAAGTTAGGGACAGGTGCGGTGGTGTGGGTAAGTTTAAGGGTAAAGTTAGGGACAGGTGCGGTGGCGTGGGTAAGTTTAAGGGTAAAGTTAGGGACAGGTGCGGTGGTGTGGGTAAGTTTAAGGGTAAAGTTAGGGACAGGTGCGGTGGCGTGGGTGAGTTTAAGGGTAAAGTTAGGGACAGGTGTCGTAGTATGGGTAAGTTTAAGGGTAAAGTTAGGGACAGGTGCGGTGGCGTGGGTGAGTTTAAGGGTAAAGTTAGGGACAGGTGCGGTGGCGTGGGTAAGTTTAAGGGTAAAGTTAGGGACAGGTGCGGTGGTGTGGGTAAGTTTAAGGGTAAAGTTAGGGACAGGTGCGGTGGCGTGGGTGAGTTTAAGGGTAAAGTTAGGGACAGGTGCGGTGGCGTGGGTAAGTTTAAGGGTAAAGTTAGGGACAGGTGCGGTGGTGTGGGTAAGTTTAAGGGTAAAGTTAGGGACAGGTCGTAGTATGGGTAAGTTTAAGGGTAAAGTTAGGGACAGGTGCGGTGGCGTGGGTAAGTTTAAGGGTAAAGTTAGGGACAGGTGCGGTGGCGTGGGTAAGTTTAAGGGTAAAGTTAGGGACAGGTGCGGTGGCGTGGGTGAGTTTAAGGGTAAGGTTAGGGACGGGTGCGGTGGCGTGGGTGAGTTTAAGGGTAAAGTTAGGGACAGGTGCGGTGGTGTGGGTGAGTTTAAGGGTAAAGTTAGGGACAGGTGTGGTGGTGTGGGTAAGTTTAAGGGTAAAGTTAGGGACAGGTGCGGTGGTGTGGGTAAGTTTAAGGGTAAAGTTAGGGACAGGTGCGGTGGCGTGGGTGAGTTTAAGGGTAAAGTTAGGGACAGGTGCGGTGGTGTGGGTGAGTTTAAGGGTAAAGTTAGGGACAGGTGTCGTAGTATGGGTAAGTTTAAGGGTAAAGTTAGGGACAGGTGCGTGTGGTGTGGGTAAGTTTAAGGGTAAAGTTAGGGACACAGTGGTGGCGTGGGTGAGTTTGAGGGTAAGGTTAGGGACAGGTGCGGTGGCGTGGGTGAGTTTAAGGGTAAAGTTAGGGACAGGTGTCGTAGTATGGGTAAGTTTAAGGGTAAAGTTAGGGACAGGTGTCGTAGTATGGGTAAGTTTAAGGGTAAAGTTAGGGACAGGTGTCGTAGTATGGGTAAGTTTAAGGGTAAAGTTAGGGACAGGTGTCGTAGTATGGGTAAGTTTAAGGGAAAGTTAGGGACAGGTGCGGTGGCGTGGGTAAGTTTAAGGGTAAAGTTAGGGACAGGTGCGGTGGCGTGGGTAAGTTTAAGGGTAAAGTTAGGGACAGGTGCGGTGGCGTGGGTAAGTTTAAGGGTAAAGTTAGGGACAGGTGCGGTGGTGTGGGTAAGTTTAAGGGTAAAGTTAGGGACAGGTGTGGTGGTGTGGGTAAGTTTAAGGGTAAAGTTAGGGACAGGTGTGGTGGTGTGGGTAAGTTTAAGGGTAAAGTTAGGGACCGGTGCGGTGGCGTGGGTAAGTTTAAGGGTAAGGTTAGGGACAGGTGCAGTGGTGTGGGTAAGTTTAAGGGTAAAGTTAGGGACAGGTGTCGTAGTATGGGTAAGTTTAAGGGTAAAGTTAGGGACAGGTGCGGTGGTATGGGTAAGTTTAAGGGTAAGGTTAGGGACAGGTGCGGTGGTGTGGGTAAGTTTAAGGGTAAAGTTAGGGACAGGTGTGGTGGTGTGGGTAAGTTTAAGGGTAAAGTTAGGGACCGGGTGCGGTGGCGTGGGTAAGTTTAAGGGTAAGGTTAGGGACAGGTGCAGTGGTGTGGGTAAGTTTAAGGGTAAAGTTAGGGACAGGTGCAGTGGTGTGGGTAAGTTTAAGGCTAGGGTTATGTGTAAGGGAAGGGTCAGCAGTGTAATTATAAATGTAACTACAGAAATTAATTACAGATGTAATTACATGCAGGTAATTTTTTAAATGTTAGTACAATGTAAAAACATGTACGTACACAATAAGTGCATTGTATCAAATGATTAATTTAAATGTTAGTACATAGTAGTGAAGGCCACCTAATATAAAGTGGGTCCCTAATTACTTCATAAAAAAAGTATTCAGTAACGTAATCCAAGCACCACAATATGAAAGCAATGTAATCTGATTATTTTTGGATTCCTTCAAGGTCACATATGTAAATAAAGTCAAGTAAAAAACAAGTCATCAAAAATAATTTCATTTATTATGGATTTGATGCAAAATATTAAATGTTAGATATAAAATATTTAAGAAAATGCCATTGTAACTATGCTGTAACTAAATGCTCTGCTAATATGAAACCAGAATTTGTACACAAATGTTTCTGCTACAGAAAAATACAGAATACAAATGTGCATTTCTTTCTCAAGCAAATATAATAAGAACAGATGCACTGAATTATGTTAACATTAAACAAAGCTAAAAAAATATTGTATGATTCAAAATTACTGCAAAGTGTAATTCTATCAATCATTCTGTCGAGGTGTGTTTGCGCATGCACCAATAGGTGGCTCACGTGAGTCATGATTGGCAACAGAACCAGAACTATAACGCCGATGTCCCCAACAGGAGTTTTTGTCAAATTTAGCTCAATTCTGGGGACAATTGTGCCCCCAGAGTACAGCTAAATAAACCAACGCAAACATGTATGTTTTTTTCATTATCATTTTAGGGTAATCTACATTGTGTAACATTTCTGTGTTACATTATGTGCCGAGGTGAGCGAATGAAGTGTTCCTAGGTGGGAAGCGATGTGAAAATCTGTCATTTGACAGTCTGCAGAGAGCAATGTGTACTTTTCAACTGTGAAATAACAGATAATGTTCCAGCGATTTTTATAAACTGCCATGGCAACGTACAATCACATTCAATAAACCCAAATTCTCTCCAAGATGTAGTCATTGTTCCCTCTGCTGGTGAGCTAGTGCTAGTGGAAAACATAATAAAATAAATGAGTAGTAATAGCATAATTCTAGCACCACATTATAGAGAAAGCAAACCAAGCAAGAAATAGTGCCATGAATCTGAATACAAACAATGAATTAAACATAAGTTCTGAAAATATAGTATGTAACTATATCCCTCTTCAAGGAACAATCTTTAATCTTTACTCTTCCTTGAAAGTATATATATATATATATATATATATATATATATATATATATATATATATATATATATATATATATATATATATATATATATATATATAAAACCTCACCCCCTCATTTGTTTCTCCACTAGAAGAAATGTATGCAAAATACCATCCAGATAATTTGTCATTTAGGGTATGCTCAAATATATCTTTTTATCAACAGGTACTTTAATATCTGATGTGATATTAGCTAAGGTTTCGTTCACTGATAAACTTTTGACTGTTTCTGATATCAGATGGCCACTTTGCGTAATCAGGATGAAGTATGCTTGCTTGAAAGCAAGGAGGAATCTTTATCTGATTCCAGTACTGCTCTGGGTGTGTGTGTCCACGGTTTGCTGTCTGTGTGTGTGTGTTCACTATTCACTACTCTGCTCCTAATGTGTGTGCACTAACTCGGATGGGTTAAATGCAGATGTCAGATGTCTGAGTGTGGGTTACCATACTTGGCCTTCACATGTCACTTTCACTGGCAAGATTATTTGAGTATATCTGCACCGAATGGGGAAAAAAGGATACAGTGAAGCATGAAGCAGCAGCGTAGGCCATGAAGGAGCTCTACTAACAGCACTGTTCTGTGTTCTCGTTTTTAAACTAATTCACCATTTACTAATGGTCTTGTATAATTATTAAATACGTGCTGTTATGGTAATTAAGACAAAAGTTCAATTTTGTTGAGCACACCCCGAATCTAGTGCAATCTCAGCAAAATATGGTTTGTTTCCATTTCTCATGAAGGGGAGTTTACTGGGTGGGTGAGAGCACAAGATTTCAAAAGTCCAAAAATAAGGAAAAAATATCAAAAATATTTAAAGAAAAAAATACACCTAATAAGTACTTTTTTAATGCACTTACCTGTTATGTTTTATGTAACACAAAATATTAAAGTCCCAGTGAACCGGAAGTAGCAAGTGAGTTTTCTTCAGTGCTGTGACGTATAGGATTGAATAGAGGGCAGGGTTTCACTTCAGCGCTCCTCCTCTCCATCTCTCGCTCATAGCAGACTAACGGTTGGAGGGGAGTGGTTATGCATTTTCAAAGCTAAGCCGTCAAACTGACATCATCTGAGAAGGAACGCCGTTTCCAGACCGGAAGTTACTTTTCAGATTTTGATTAAAGATTACTGCGACAAACTATTTTTTTCTGTGTATTAACTTGCACGGGTTAATTGTACACCCTAAGACCTTTAATATGTGCTAACAAAGTAAATGGGGTCAATTTTGATTCGAATCAAAGACGGTGCTGCTGTGAATAAGGTCTATACAGACTGACTGTCGACGGTGACTGTAATGCTGATGTGTGTACACTTTGGGGGGTGACCAAACAGTTATACACAGCACTATTTGAGACGGGGGATAGCTGTAGGTTGGAGAAATGGGCGTGCCGAAATGTTTCTCATTGGTGAACGGAACTTCGTGTTGACAACTGCGTTGGTCAATCAGTATTAACCATTTATAGGCTACATCATTCCTTTAGACTGGAAGAAGATGGTAAGATGTGGTGTGATGCTCTGTCATACATATTTATATTACAATTAGGGCTGTCGATTTCATTTGGTGAGATATCGTAATCACATCATGTTCATTCCAGAGGAGAACTGGCCCCCCGACTAAGCCTGGTTTCTTGTTTTTTCTTCATTCTGTCACCTGATGGAGCTTTGGTTCCTTCCTGGAGAAAAAAAAAAAAAAAAAAAAAAAAAATAATATATATATATATATATATATATATATATATATATATATATATATATATATATATGCTAAGTAGCCTATACTTGCAGCCAGACTAATTACAAATATTCCAATTGTGTTAATTATTAGTTAACTTGAAGCGTGTTATTTTCTAAGAACATTTTGTACTAAGTATATTTTAGTTGTAATTAAATTGTAGTAAAGTGCTAAATTGGAACAACTATGCCCATGTAGGGACTAATTACATGCTTGATTAGTGATATTAAAGTGTACTTTATTTGTGCTATAAGTACATTACAAATTTATTGTGAGTGCCTTTGTTACATGTTGCTCCTGTCCCGTACTCCATTTCCCATCATCTTCCCTGGCCCACACCTGAAATCACTTCCTTCATCTCTCCCGCTCCTTGGATTCCCTGCACCTGGTTGTCAACGTCAGCTCTCCCTTTATATTGTCTCACTTCCCTGCACCCCCCGTCTGTTCTGATGTTTAGTATGATGTCTGTTTGTCTATGACCTTGTGGATATCTATGATTATGTTTATGCTACTTGGTTGTTTGGTTATGTCCTGTTCACTGTATTCATCTACTGTTTGAATAAACTCATCTACTATTGGAAGTCCGCATCCTGTTTTCCCTGCTGCATAACCAGACTGTGACAGAATAACGGACCAAAGAACTGCGAAGGACTTCTCTCTCTAAGATGGTTATCTTCCTGTTCCCGCTCTCTCCCGTGCCCCCTAAGACCGATGTTTCGGCGGAGGATCGCTTATGCGGTACTCGGCAGGACGGTCGCCCACTGGAGAGCTATGTGGAGGAATTTGCTGAACTCTCTAGTTTGGTGAACTGGTCAGATGCTTCTTTGAACACTGTCTTTCTGACACTATCCGATACTCTGAACCTGCCTGTTCCTTTTCCCTTGTCGAAGCAATTAATCTGATTCTGTTTCTAAACGGTTACGAGTTTGTAATCGAAGAGGTTCAAGAAAGAAAGTGTTGTCCTCGTTCAGTCCCCTCAGCAAGACATGTGGTCTGGTCAGTTCACCCACAGCCAGTTTCCTCCACCTATCCCTCCAGTGGGTCCTCCCGTGTGGACCTACCCGTACCAAAGCCCGAACCACATAACGTGATGGCCACCGTGAAGTCCAAGCTGCCAAGAAGGTTGGTTGCCGCTAAGCCCTTATCTCCGGCCAAAATGGCCGCCGCCACGCCGCCGGAGTTCTCACTGCAGAAGGAGCAGTGACTCATAGACTTCTGGAGTGAACCGGTCACCCCAACTCCCCTCAAACCCGCTCCAAGCCTCCTTGAGTCCTTTCCGGCCCGATTCAACCCACAAGGCAGCTCCAGCCCACGAGATGGTACCATTTTCTGAGCCCTTCACCACCCCTGAGTTCGCCAAATAATTTTTTTTTTTTTGTGGGTTACACCTGTGGGTGGGGAATATGTGGGTGGGGTTCCTAATCCACCATGGACTCCCAAGGACCCTGATCCGCCATGGACTCCCGAAGACCCTGATCCGCCATGGACTCCAGAGGAGCCTGATCCGCCATGGACTCCAGAGGAGCCTGATCCACCATGGACGCCCGAGGATCCCGACCCGCCATGGCTGTCCAAGGCTCCTGAGAGACCTACCGCCCTGGAGACCTCCGTACCTGTCCGCACCTCCCAGCACCTACGTGTGCAGGTCTCCAGGGCACCAGGATTCCCTGCACCTGGTTGTCATCGTCAGCTCTCCCTTTATATTGTCTCACTTCCCTGCACCCCCCGTCTGTTCTGATGTTTAGTATGATGTCTGTTTGTCTATGACCTTGTGGATATCTATGATTATGTTTATGCTACTTGGTTGTTTGGTTATGTCCTGTTCACTGTATTCATCTACTGTTTGAATAAACTCATCTACTATTGGAAGTCCGCATCCTGTTTTCCCTGCTGCATAACCAGACTGTGACAGAATAACGGACCAAAGAACTGCGAAGGACTTCTCTCTCTAAGATGGTTATCTTCCTGTTCCCGCTCTCTCCCGTGCCCCCTAAGACCGATGTTTCGGCGGAGGATCGCTTATGCGGTACTCGGCAGGACGGTCGCCCACTGGAGAGCTATGTGGAGGAATTTGCTGAACTCTCTAGTTTGGTGAACTGGTCAGATGCTTCTTTGAACACTGTCTTTCTGACACTATCCGATACTCTGAACCTGCCTGTTCCTTTTCCCTTGTCGAAGCAATTAATCTGATTCTGTTTCTAAACGGTTACGAGTTTGTAATCGAAGAGGTTCAAGAAAGAAAGTGTTGTCCTCGTTCAGTCCCCTCAGCAAGACATGTGGTCTGGTCAGTTCACCCACAGCCAGTTTCCTCCACCTATCCCTCCAGTGGGTCCTCCCGTGTGGACCTACCCGTACCAAAGCCCGAACCACATAACGTGATGGCCACCGTGAAGTCCAAGCTGCCAAGAAGGTTGGTTGCCGCTAAGCCCTTATCTCCGGCCAAAATGGCCGCCGCCACGCCGGAGTTCTCACTGCAGAAGGAGCAGTGACTCATAGACTTCTGGAGTGAACCGGTCACCCCAACTCCCCTCAAACCCGCTCCAAGCCTCCTTGAGTCCTTTCCGGCCCGATTCAACCCACAAGGCAGCTCCAGCCCACGAGATGGTACCATTTTCTGAGCCCTTCACCACCCCTGAGTTCGCCAAATAATTTTTTTTTTTTTGTGGGTTACACCTGTGGGTGGGGAATATGTGGGTGGGGTTCCTAATCCACCATGGACTCCCAAGGACCCTGATCCGCCATGGACTCCCGAAGACCCTGATCCGCCATGGACTCCAGAGGAGCCTGATCCGCCATGGACTCCAGAGGAGCCTGATCCACCATGGACGCCCGAGGATCCCGACCCGCCATGGCTGTCCAAGGCTCCTGAGAGACCTACCGCCCTGGAGACCTCCGTACCTGTCCGCACCTCCCCAGCACCTACGTGTAGGTCTCCAGGGCACCAGGATTCCCTGCACCTGGTTGTCATCGTCAGCTCTCCCTTTATATTGTCTCACTTCCCTGCACTCCCCGTCTGTTCTGATGTTTAGTATGATGTCTGTAGCCCTAAAGATACAAACTGCTCTACAGAGCGATAGCTACTCTCTGCTGTCATCTTTGTCAGCCACCGTAGCTTCTCTATGTGACTCGAAAGGGAGGGGTGAGTAAATTTTAGCCACTAGATGCCGCTACAATTTACACAGTGCACCTTCAGGGCAATTACTACATTAACGCAATTCTAAAATGGGATTCAATGCGTTTGTTGTGTGTCCCAAAGTGTCAATCATCATTAGAGCGCCACCCTCTGAATAACACAATGACATTAGAATTCTGTCAAAAGTGTGTCTGATGTGTTCAGCGATTAGGATATAAAGCTTGTACAATGTTTATAAACTAGACCTAAGACCCAGAATCTGCCTTACCTAAATTTACGGCCAGGAGCCGCTACTGCTGTCATTATTCTTATTGTATTATGTTAAGATAAATTTGTTTTTGGACAAATTATTAAGGCCAAAGTAGAGGCAAGAAGTCAGTTAGTTTACCAATTTAATTTGATCTAGGACTAATTTTATCAAGATAATTTTATTATGATTTGATTTACTGGAACACCACTGCACTGCACCACTTAAATTAACATGAGGTCACTTGACAAAAAAAGCATACAATCATGTTCATTTGACATACATAAATTAGGCAACAACAATGTAGATAAATAATGTTGAAAAACATAAAATAAACGTGCAACCGATGTACATATATATATATTTTTTCAGTGCAGACAGACAGACAAATAGACAGACATACATACAGATAGAAAATATTTATTCTACACACACACACACACACACACACACACACACATATAAATAAAATAAAATAAAATAAAAAAAAAAAAATCACACAAGGGTCAAGGCACCATTCATAGAAAGATAGCTTTATTGCACAAGGTGTTGGAGTACTCTTTTTCTGTTTTTGTATTGTTTTCATAGAAAAAAAAACTGTATATTTAAACACAAGCAATTTGCAAATTGAAGCAACTTTTCCATAAAAGTTTAGGAATCCCCTCCGCGTTTTTTAAACTTTTTTTTCCCCTTTTAGTTATTTGTCTCCTTTCCCTTTTTCTTTTAATAACCAGCAAAATATTCAGAGCATGCAATGCCATTTTTCGTCAAGTTAACCAAACGGTAGAAACAAAACAAAAGTAAAAACAAACAAAACAACCAACAACATAAATTAATAAAAACATAAGACAAATTATAAAAAGGAAAAGATAAATCAAACACCAGACGTCTGGTCTGGGTTTTTGTGCCCCATTCAAAACTCAAGGTGTAAAGTATTTTTTGTTAGATTTTATGCTTTTTAATCCCCTCACATTTAAAGTTATACCTTTAACCAGACTTACAATTGTGCCCTGGTTGCTAATGGAGATGTCGAAAATAGTAATTATTTATACAAAACAGTTTCATATATACAAGAGTCTTTATTTGTAGATTAGAAATTATGCTGACAGGGAGGTCTTGGGTATAGCAGGATTTTTTTATTGGTTGATGAAAAGGGGCTAATCGGATCATTTGGGCGGGGAAACAGGCGTGTGGGGATGGAGTTCTATTCCTGACTCCGCCCAATATTCACACAGCTTCTCCTGTGATTGGTTGGAGCTTGGGAGTCCCTGATTCGACTGGCTAAACAGGCCTGCCCCATTGCGCAACACAACTGCATTTTCTTTCAACATAAATCATCATAGAATCAAACAAAGAACTAAGTTGGATACATATATTTTTTTTATAAATAAAGAAAAGAAAAAGAAAAGAAAAAAATATATAATTAATTTTAAGTCAGCAACTGTGGTTGTGGTTTTACATGTGAAAAACCATGGGACGTGAGGGCTTTCTGGGGTGGTCAAGGGAATATTTTCACAAAATGTTTCACCTGAACAGGCATGAATACTGATATAGATATTGGTCTAATCCTAATGAAACGTTCATGGCAAAATGCACTGGGCGCGTCCGCCATCAAGCAGACAGATAAAACCCAGTCAGTGGGCATTTGAGCAGCAATAAGAGGAACATATTCTTTCATTGTTTTTAAAACAAGTCCACATTCTTCGCAACTCTACCTCAAGATTGGTTTAGATCTGGGCGTTCAAATGTATTTAACTTACACAGCTTTGGATACACTGTAACAATCCTAATTTATCAAGCCACCAATAAAACATCTCCTGGTAAATCGAACAGATTTTTTTTTTCCTTTTCATATGCCACAAACAGATATATTATCTTTCAATCAGCTCAATTTTAAACCCAACACGACATGTTCCTATTCTGTCCCTTAGGATTTGTTGCGTCAAGTCTTCCTAACATGAGATATGCTGAATCCTGCTGAACAAACTATAAATGTGTGCTATTTCCTGTGCTGAAGTCTGCAGGGGTTGCGTGTTTTAAGTCACCAAGAAATATAAATGTAGCGATCTTTCCCCTGATATATAAGATCTGACCTTTCAGACATGCCGAAAGCTTGAATTTTTTTAATCACAGGAGCGATCTCACCTTAAACAGACGGTTCACCCAGAAATTTGAATTTGTAGTAATTTATTTTCCCAGGTCATTCTAAACCTTTATGGCTTTCTTTTCTTCTTTGAAGCATGAAAGAAGGCCTTTTTTGGGGGGCTATTCAATGAAAGTAGATGGGGGTCATATCAGATTTTAACTATGCAATTACCGTTGCACATTAACAATATTATTCCAATATTCAATCAAGTTATCAATCAAATTCATCTTGAACTTTATTTTGTGTCTCATCAGTTCTGTCTAATGAATCACACTCAGACCCACAGACTGGGCTGTCTATTTAATGAAAACTCCCACAATGGTGAGCTAAATTTGTTGGTAGTTGGTCATCTCCTCCAACATGTGTGTGTTCCACTCCGCTTTTAGACACACTCGCAAACTTCCCTAAACACTTCCCCTCGGGGGAATCCCTGCCACCATTTTGAAGTGAGTTCCACTCAAGTGGGCGAGGGAAGTTTATATGGATATGTCCTCGTCCCCTCGATTTTGACAGAGGGAGCGAGTCTACTCCGATGTATACTTCAAGCAGCTCTATATCCCACAATTCAACTTGATTGTGACGTCATAGCCGATCGTGCTTAAGTGTAGTGTATGATATATAAATTATTCTGAAAATTAATCAGTGTATAATATATTAATCAGTGTATAATATATTAATTATGTTGAGATTTAATCGCATAATACTTGTAGCTACCTTATGTTCATAGTAAAAGTTTATACTATTGATATTTTCTTTCGTTTGTGTAATTTTAGTTTTCTCCAACAGCTCATATACCTATAGGATTTTATACATAAAACAAATTCATAAGTAAAAAAGGGGTTTCAATAATAAATCAGCTCCGTAGTGAATTCCAAGCGATCAAGGGCTTAGTGCGTTCCATTGAAACCCTATATACAAGTTCCGCCAGTAGTGGGCACTCATGCAACTTAAGCAATGAGGCACATCATGAGACGGAGGGAATTTGGTGAGTAAAAATTTGGAGTGGAATGCAGCCATGGTGTGGCAACAGTAGCTGCACACTGCACTTTCTTCTTTTTTACATTTTATTACGGGTGGCAACCAGCGTTACGGTCCAATACCGCCACCTACTAAGTTTGAGTGTCAACCAGGCATCGATTATTTAAGATATTATGTGGTGTTAACATGATATCAATATTTTGGTTATCGTCAATATCAGTATATTGCATCACCCCTTCAATATGGAATTGGAAAAAAAAAAAAAAACCTTCAAAATATCTTCTTTTGTGCTCCACAGAAGAAATAAAATCATACCGATTTGGAACGACACGAGGGTGAGTAAATGCTGACCGAATTTTCATTTTTGGGTGAACTGTCCCTTTAAGGGCCTGACGGAAAGCTCTCAAAGCACTGTGGGTATTTTATACTATTCGTTGGGCTGTAGAGATGGTGCATGGATTCAGATGGCGCTCACAGATGTCGTGGGTCCATCTACAAACTGGAGTTGCAGTGGCAAATTTCCATTGTTTCCAAGCAACTGTAGAGAGTGTGTTGGGAAATGTTCATAAATATCTCCTTCATACCATACAGGCATGTTGCACTATGCAGCCCGGCTGATTATAACGATGACAGGAAGTCAGTTTGGGAATCTCAAAGGTCTTTTCCCAGAATTCCCAACACGGCGACTGCTGCAGCATGTCGAAACACACCCTCTGCCGTTCTTTTTCGATCTCTCTTAGTTATGTTACCCGTTTGTCTCAGCGTTTCGTGATCGACACCTCCTCTCGCTTACTGCTGCACCTCCCACTGAGCGATTGTCTTCAAATCTTTTTTTAAAATAAAATTTTTCTTTTTCAATTAGATATGGCATTAAATCTCTGCTCTCACCACGTATATATTTACTATATCTTTAGATAGAAATATATATGTATATATTTTGACAACAAACATTGCAATATATTTTCTTTTTTTTTTCTTTTGTATTGCAGGAGCCCTGATGTAGTACTTTTTTCCATTTAAATCATTGGGAGAGTTTGTCGATTTTTGGAAGTTTCTCTGTGATGGGGCTTTGCTTTGGAAACTGAGCGAACGAAGGAGGATTGAGAGGATATTCGATCCATTTAGGGGCTGAATGAAACCTTCCCCTCCAACTTTTCACTCATTCCCTCCTTTATCCACCCCTGCGCTACCTAAAGCTAGAGTCTCTAAGACCTTCAAATAGGAGTGACCGCTAGAGTCTTCGTGTGGGGGAGGAAAGCAAAGAATAAAGAGAAACGATGAACAAACGCAGAAAAGCTACACAGCGATGGCAGATATCTCTCCCTCTCTGTTCACGGGCCCGTCTGCCTCAACTTCCTCCCTACCTCTCTGCCCTCTTCCCACCTTTCTGCCTGCGCTCGGTCCATCCAGGAGAGGCTGTTAGGCGTTCACAGTGAGACAGAGGAAGTGGTGACGTTTTTGGGGGAGGTCTGGGTGGGGAAGGAGGGGTAATAAGTATATGGCATCGAACACAAACAATCGAACAAACAAACCAACCAACCAACCAACCAACCAACCAACCAACCAACCAACAAACAAACAGCAAAACAAGAGCCTTTCATATCGAAGGCAGCCAAGAGAGACGAGAAGGGAGATGCGTCTACCCTTTACATACTCCCTACATCCTGTCCCCCTTTCAGATGAACTCTAGACCGTGTAGCTCAATGGGTGGCACTTGGCGTCTTCAAGCCGATCCCTTTCCGAAGCACGTAGGCCTGGTTGAGAGGTCCCTTAAAGGTGTGTGCTTGCCACATGTATACATATATATTTACACATATACATACACATGCACACACACCACACATACACAAGCTTGAGAAAGCTCAGTGGATCCACCCGGCCCTCCTTAGTGCTAAAGTTCAACATTTCTAAAATAGAAAACCGAACAAAAAAAATAAAAGTACAGTAACCATACATCCGCTGTGAAAATGGCTCCAGACATTTTTTTTCTTGATTTTTTTTCTTGTTTGTTTACAAAATAGTCAATAACACTCTATACTGTGTCATCAATTGCATGAAAAAAATCCCAAAGACTCGATTCAGGCGGTTGAGACTTTCGTCTTCAAGCTGTTTTTCCAGACCGATGTGGATCAGGAGGGGCGGAAGGTGAACACCGTGGTGGATTTGTTTATGCATAAGCTTTCCGAGGCAATGCGTTGTAGTATGAAGCTATGCGAGAGACATAAAAAAGAGACACTTTTTCAACAGCCTAAAAACATCTAGACGGGTCAATGCGAAACAATATATCTCTTAAAACCGCTTTTTCCTATTTTCTGAATTCGAGAAATCAAATGAACAAGTGCACATGGAAAGCATTTCGTGCATAAGGTCCAAGGTGTCTTTGACAGAGAGAAGGAGTGGGGTTGGGGGGGTAGAGAAGGATACAACTCAAGACAAAAAGAAGGCAAAATTAGGGAAAAGGGTCCGGGGGTTTGGCATATTTAATCCTGGAGAAGGCCAGATAAAAAGCTTGAGCAGAAGAATAAAAAAAGGAAAGCAAATAAAGGTAAAAGAGAGGAAAAGAGAGAGACCCCTGTCCCGCCATTGTTTGTTTCCGCCCCTGCCCAGACTCCAGGTGTGTGTGTGAACGTACTGTATGAGTATACATGTGAGCTACACCAGAGTGTAGGATTTGGAGTACGCCCCAGCATTCTGCTTTTGCAGTCTGCCCAGGCCGGATGAGCTGCTCTCTAGCAGAGAGTCTCTGGATCCCCCGACCTTGGAGCTGCCGGGCGTCGGGCCGCTGCCTCCCGTGGAGCTTGCACTGGCTCCCGCTCCAGCGGCGACCGCCCCGCTTGGGGCCGAGGAGGTGGAGGAGGTGCTGGGCATGGTGAGAGTCCTCTGGGGCAGGGTGGCCGTGCCTGAGCTGATGCTGGAGCTCCCAGCGGCCCCGCTTGAGGCTGGGCCCGACGTACCAGAGGCCCCTGAGCTGGTCAGGCTACTCAGGCCGCCGTGGCCCAGTGTCAGAGCCTGCTGCTTGGAGGGGTCTAATGTCATGTGGCGGCCCTGTGTGTGGTAGGCCCGGGCGGCAAGGCTCCGGATGGAGGCCTCACGGGGTGGGACCACAGGGCAGGGGTCGTGCAGCTCTGCCTGTTTCCGGAAGAAAGGGTCCGTCTTCATGTAGAGGGGGAGGTTACAGTACTCACCTGCAGGACAGAAGGAAGTACCAGTTAAACAATGTTCAATTGCGGCATCTGTAGTCAGATGCTGTTCTATAGATATTGTTTTTAAAATGAATATATATTAGCATGCAGAGATTTTGTTGCAACAATACATAAAACACAGGCCTGCTGCAGAAATATTTATTCTATATTATACATTATAGTTATTATTTATTTGTTTTTATAGTATTTATTTTTATAATATCAAATTAGAAATTATATAAAAATAGAAAATAATAAAATTATGTAAATATTTATTTTAAACTTTTTTAAACAAACACTATAATATTAAACAGAGTTAAAAAGACGTTTTATATTTATATTTATATTTATTAATAATAAAGAATACAAAACATTATAATTATTATTTATTTGTTTTACAAACATTGTTTTGAATGTATTAGAAATTATCTCTCTCTCTCTCCTCTCTCTCTCTCTCTCTCTCTCTCTCTCTCTCTCTCTCTCTCTCTCTCTCTCTCTCTATATATATATATATAAAAATGTAAACATTATTAAAAATGTTTATATATATATATATATATATATATATATATATATATATATATATAAAGTATTTTCTAGTATAAATAGTATAAAGTATAAATAGTTATTCAATTAAAATGTATATCTATTACACAAGCTGGACTTCACAGCTCCAACACTAAATTCTTAAAATATCCTAGATGTGTCGTCAACTCACTCTTGTTGGCACGGTGGGGAATGGGCACTGCCACGTTTTTGCCGCGGTCGTAGTCCTGTGGTTTTGGTGGGGAGGCAGTGAAGCGACAGATGCCCGGTTCGGATGGTGTGCTCATAGAGGTCATGCTGTCTGCGTTGTCATTGGTTCCGGTGGTCATCTGATCGGAGGAGCTGTCTGAGATGAAGCACTCTGTGATCTCAAACTTGGCGTGCTGCAGGTGCTCCTCCAGCTTAGCGTGTTCGTACGCTCGGGCCAGCTCCTCGTACGTGGAAGACGCACTCTCGGTGGACACCATACTGTTACGCCCCTTATCTGAGGACAGGAGAGAACAGAGTTAGTGTGAACACACTGTTAAACTGTGGTCGATCACTTCATATGTTGGTGAAACAGCCCCTTTCTTTCAAAGTGGGCATTTTTTACCAGAATAAGAAAAGGTCTGGCTATTGAGACCATAAATATTTTTAAAACCTGAAATTTGTGTGTGTCTGTGAGTGTGTGGACCTGTGTCCTGGGACAGGCTGGCACTGTAGCTGTCACTCTCGGTGACCGTGATGCCGTGCTGGGAGCCCACTGTCCGCCAGTCTGAGGTGAGAGTGCGAGCAGGTGTGGACGCCTGGCATTTAGTCAGAGTCCACTGGCTAGAATAGCGGTTCCTCGTGCTGTGTGCAGACTTCACACTCTTCCTTGATACTGGATCTGAGAAAGGTCAAATAAATAAGAGAGTGTATGAAACATTCACAAATTATACCATCTATAATGGAATGAGTGTGTGAGCTGTGACATACTGGTGCCAGGCCTGATGTCCGACATGTCAATCAAAGGGCCTGTGTTCTGGATGAGGGCGGGGTGATGCACAGACACGCCTGTACAGAAGCTCTGAGGGTTCACTGATTGGCTGAACTCAGTGTCCGTCACAGGGATGGTGGCCTTGTCTTCACCTATCGCACACAACAGAGAAATACACACATACCTTGAAAAGTGAAGCCAAAGCATCTCGATTGCCCCCAGGTCACTAGATGCAGTATAGCTCATAAACCCCGCCCTCTCCATGAAATTTAATGGGACATAGACAAACTAAACAATCAAATTACACTTCAAATAATTTTTTTCCAAAGATGGTTTCTGTCATTTTAGGCTGTTATTTTATTACGCTGATGTTAGTTCAGGTGTTCGTTTTCTAAAAAAGTTTGGTTTTAGTTAGTTATTTGAGAATATATAAAATGGGAGTGTGACGTTATGATTGACAGCTGAGAATGACTGCTTCTATGAGCGAAGTAGTCACTGAGGCACCAACGGACATTTTTCTGGAACTTTGGGAGAAGATTGGAGCTGTAACTTTAATCTATATATTACCATAACTGTTTACTTCACAAAAAGTTGTTGATTAGGAGGGAGTGTGGCTGTCTTGATATCGCAGCTCAACTTTGCGCTCACTTTTGTGCCGACTCGGGCTCCAAGTTGCTACTGCGCAGACTCGAGACCCAAGATGTCAGCGCCATATTTCAACACTGACGTCAATGGAAGAAAGTGAAGATGCGTGTCCATCTTTTTTTACAGTCTATTGCTGCATCCCAATTCGCATACTATCCGTACTAAATAGTATTCGAAAATAGAATTAGTATGTCCCAAATTGTAGTATGTTGAAAAGAGTATTCCAAAGATACCCGGATGGTCTACTATTTCCGGTCAGAATTCAAAGTGCAAAACCATGCACACTCTAACGGCTGATGCCCACAACCCTTGCGAGTTGAACGAGGATTCGATAAGAACTAGAAACGTGGATAAAAAGTGTTAAAAAACTACAAACATGATGGATGTGCAAGTCCGGCGGTTAAGTAGAGAGGTTTAGATAAAGGGGTTTGAGTGATCCATTATCAGTATTTAACCTGACGAAAAGATATGTATTCAATGTTATCCACATTATATTTCACCTGCAGCAGCATTATGAACTTTTGTAATGATACGTTTGGCCATTAACTTTTAAATGCATCATTATATTTAAACTTCAAACACATGAGGAATCTCTGCATTAAAGACCCACGAATGGCAGATCAATGTGCTACTACATTTCTCTTCAATAGGGTAGGAAATTAAACTGAATGCAGAGGATTTTAACTCTGACGATGATTGACAGGGCAGTTTAAACAGTGACGGGATGCACGTAACTAAGCAACAGAGTCCGTTACAGATGACGAAGTAGTATGTCCCAAAGCTTGCATACTCTTCTGCTACACACTCAAAAGTATGTACTTTTTTTCCACAAAAAGAGTACATACTTTTAGGTCGTAGTATAAGTAGGCGAATTAGGACACAGCATATGGTATAAACCGATATCGATTCTTAAATCCCAAGAATTGATTAGTCATCCTGTTTTCAGTTGATGAATGAACGGAAGCTTTGTAGAGCATGCAGCGCGGAGCCCACGTGAACTGATCATCTCCGCTTTAATACCAGTTACAGCGCGAAATAAACATTAAATCTGAGGGTATGTTAAAAGATACATTACAACGTACCAAAATCCATATCACGTCTCATGTAATCGCTCAATCAGTGTTTCAAACGCGGAAAGACGTCAATAAAACAGCTTGTAAACTATATGTCAGGATTGTGTACATGTCACATTTACCTCAGAAAAACCATTCAGTAACCATAAACTCGTTAGTCAGCTAGAAAAATTAAGTCTAGAGATGAGCATTTTGATAAATATATTCACCACATTACATATTGATTATAATTTTTAATGTTCTTCAATATTAATGCATGTTTGAATAAATCTGTTAAGTTTTTATGACTACCACCATGTTTATATTTCAAAACAAAACAAATTTGAGTAGAAATGATTATGTAATTGTAAAGTTAGTATTATAACATTATTATAAAAACATCCTTAAGTGTAATATATGTTTGTATTTAAATCAGTTCATTTTAACCTTCAATATTATAGTAATGTATTACCAACTGACTACCATGTATAGTTTACAGCATTAGTTGAGAGATTTTGCATTTCTCAAGAAAATTTGCCATGTACTGTATCTGGTATATATCCACAATAATCGATATAGAATCGAATCAAAATCTGAATTGAATCATAAGCTTCCCTAGAAAAAACCCAATACAATTATTCTATTTTGTTCAATATAACAATAAATCATATATATATATATATATATATATATATATATATATATATATATATATATATATATATATATATATATATATATATATATATATATATATATATATATACATACATATTTCCCCATCAAGTGCATTTTAAGCATTTTTAAATGTATTACAAAATAAGAAAATAGCAACAAAATTCAGATTACATCTATATAATATAATATTTCTTACAGGTATTGTTGCTATGACTTACATATGACTCAACTGCACATGCATAAACACACACACACACACACACACACACACACACACACACACACACACACACACACACACACACACACACACACACACACACACACACACACACACACACACACACACTCACACACACACACACTGACCTATCTGTTTGATTCCCTCTTTATCCTCGATGAGCAGCTGCACGCGGGGGATGTCTATGTGCAGTCGGGGTCCCTGAGGTGGGCCTTTAACTGGAGTGTCAAAACTTCGATTGTTCTTACTGCTCCAGGTGCAAAACAACCACAGACAGACAAACACAAAAAAAGTATTGCCACTGCCACTTCCTTTAACACACAAATTCCATAAGGAATGAACAAGATTAATGTTTTAATGTTGGAGGTTAATCTTTACACAGACTATTAACTATATCCTTACCTGATAAGCATCTCAGCTAAGCTCTTAGCATCTACAGAGGCAAACAGAGTTATTTTATTCAAACACTCCTGTAAAATTATACATACACACACACACATATATGTAACATGTGACACATACACTTACATAAATAAAATATTTAAACGTTTCTTTTTTTCTGTACAGTTTCCTGCCTCTTTGACTCTCTTGCTCACCTCTGAGTCTCTTGAGTCTCTTTTCTTTGCGTTTCTTGCGGATAATGAAGAGTAGCGCCATGCCCAACGTAACCAGGATGACAGGGCAGCCGATAGAGAAAAGCTTTTTAACATCGTCCCCTTCCCCTCGTGCTGACTTAATAGGCGGAATAGTGCCTGCGGAGGAGAGGAAATAGAGATAAGTGAAGAGATTGAGATAAAGCTCATGTCAAGGCTCTTATCGCTAAAATTCAGGCCTAAAACAGATTAATTAATTGATTTAGCCGCTAATTGTACATGTTCTTTTGTGTCGTCCTGTATTACATGCCCTGGCCCTGGAGGAAATATATTTGTACATCCGTACAAGTATTGAATGACAATTGAGTGACTTATAGCCGATGCTTTTGTGTACTGGGACTTACTGCCATCATAATCCAGCGTGGCAAACTGGGAACTTTGGTTTCCACATCCAGCGCTGTTGCACGCCTTCATCTTCAGCTCATACCAGGTGGCCTCACGTAACTCGGCGAGGAAGATGTCAGCTGAGGCGTTGGTGCGGACGCTCTGCCAGGCCCAGGTGCCTTTGGGGCGGAACTCTAGAAGGACAGCAGTGATGGGGCAGCCACCGCTCGTCCAGCCCTGCAGGTTGAGGCGGGCGTGGGTGGAGTTGATGTGAGTGAAGAGGGGCTGGTCCTTATTGAACTGCGGCTCTACAAAACAAGAAAAAAATACTAATGATTGGCTCATACATATAAACTACATTAGTTCATACTACAATATACTAATGTGTTATATTGATGCAATAGACTGATTCTCATATAATCCATATAATCTATAACAATGACTGGCTGAGTTCAAACTACAATACACTAATGTGCTGTATTGATGCAAGAGACTGGTTACCATATGATCTATGAAAGTCTACTTTCTCACATAGTTGTTTCAGATTTATCCTTGAATATCACATAAATCTTCCTTAAAATAGATATACTGTACACTACTGTTCAAAAGCTTTTTTTTTTTAAGAAATTACTTTTATCCCGCAAGGACACATTAAATTGATCAGAAGTGACTGTAATGATATTTATAACGTTACAAAAGATTTCTATTTCAAATAAATGCTGTTTGAACTTTCTATTAATCAAAGAATGCTGCAAAAAGGTTATGAGTTGGTCAAGCAGCACAACCGTTTTCAACACTGATAATAATCAGAAATGTTTCTTGAGCAGCAAATTAGAAAAATGTCTGAAGGATCATGTGACACTGAATAGTGGAGTAATGATGCTGAACATTTTAAAATATATTAAAATAGAAAGCAATTATTTTAAATTGTAATAATATTTCTGTTTTTACTGTATTTAAGCAGCCTTAATAAATGCAGCCTTGGTGAGCACAAGTGACTTAAAGTGACCAAGTAACATATAAACATGACTGATCCCAGAATTTTGAATGGTAGTGTAAAAAATGGATCTTCCAGGATGAAAAATGCCAAATATCCAATCATAATTTTTTCATACGTCTTAAAAGTACAGTAGCAAAACGAGCCTATTTAATTCTAAGGGTTAGTAAGGAGGAGGAAAATGGTCATAAGGAACTAAATAATTACTATTTTTGGTGCAAGAACCTTGATAAAAGGTACAGATGAACTTCAGAGAAGAAATTAAGCTAGAACCTCTCACCTCTGCCATGAGTCTTGGCCTCAATGATCTCGCTGATGCGCCCGGCTCCCACACTGTTTTTTGCTGCCAATTTAACTTTGTACCAGGTTCCACAGCGCAAGTTGTCCAACTTGAAAGAACGTTCACTGGAGCTAATGAAGACATCCTTCCACTCCTCAGTGTTATCTACTGAATACTGCAGCACGAAACCTGAACAAACACACATGCAATATGGGACAGCTGCTTTTCATTGAATTCTAGGATTCTGTTCTAAATAGTACTGTACTAAAATAATGTGTTTTGGAGTCTAACAATATGTTCGATAACAGAGCATACTGCATTGGATACTGTATCCCACAATGCAATGTGCTCCACTGGACTTATCATTTCTATAACTAGAAGCATTATTTGAGTGGACTGACAAAATGCCATCAAATAAATGCAATGTATATAATTAAAATGTATATAATTAATTAAAAAAAATATTGTTTATTTTGCAAATTCATGCAATTCCTGGGAATCAAACTCATGATTTTGGCATTGCAAGCATAACTCAGGACACTGTAATAAAGACTTCCTAACGTCACCACTAGATGGTGCATTGACCTTACAGACTAATCACGGAGTAACAATCTCAGATGAAGGGCTGATCAGATGGCTGTAAACCTCCATTAGTTACCCAGAGAAAGAGAGAAAAAATGCTGACTGCACAGTTATGCAAATAGATGCACAATATGGCGTCGCCCATCATTAGGAACGGGCCGGATTTGGTGTCTCACTACAGCTTTGGCAGATGGCAAAATAAAGGGCGCCACACCAAAAGGATTTACCCACTGACAGCCTGGTGTGCTCCTTATTCTCCTCCCACCGTTCCACACACAAAAACCACAGACATCTATGTTTTTACCTAATTTACTGTGAGGTGCAAGCAGTTTGACAGTAACATGTTACACAGTGACAGATTAAACAGTCGGAGAGAAAGACAGATAGACAGAGACAGAAAAAAGAGAGAATATGCTAAACAAAATAAAACAAACCTTAGAGATAGATAAAAGAAAAAGGGAGAGAGATAAAGAAAGAGACTTCTTGTTTGAGGCGACCAGAAAGAGGTAGGAAAAAACGTACCTCTGATGGAGCTTCCTCCATTGTCTCCAGGGATCCAAGCTAGAGTGATAGAAGAAGTGGATGTGGTGGAAACTGTCAAACGTGGTTGATCTGGAGGCACTGTAACACAGAACACACAAAGATTGATGGGAAATCTTCTTCTTAATATTCAAACACCAGAAGCCAATAACGTGGATCAACTTTTGCTCGTCCTGGAACATGACACATAATCTTATCTCTACCCCCATCCTAAAGGTGTGGTCACATTTTCCGTAGATTGGCAAATTTTCATGGTCCAAATCGAGTCATCAATAGGAATCAGCACAATTGGGAATTTTGCTTGAGAATGAAAGATTTACGCTCAAAGACTTCGCAACGGGTTGAAGTTGGTCAAGCAAATTTGCCACGAGCAACAGAAAGTGGCTTGCTTTAAAAGCGACTTCTGTGTGAGCTGTGAAATTTTGCTAATGTGACCACACCTCAACTCTAAATTCCGACTGGTCGATAGGAACTGTTGACTAGGAAGCTAGTTGACCCAGGACCATTTTATAGGACTGTGTGGAAATACACTCTTCCTTACCTTGTACCAGCAGGTTGACGATGATTGTGTCAAACCCCAGCGTGTTGGTGGCTGTGCAGGTGTAGTACCCAGAATCCTCGGCTTTCACAGAGCGTAGCACCAGTGTACCATTTGAAAGAATGTTCCGGTGACCATCTTGAGTGACCGGGATGGCGGTGTCCTCACTGTGAGGATCAAATCACAATCATATCTTTTAATAAACTAGAGGTGAATATTTAGGACAAAAAAAGGAAAAAAAGAAAGAGGAATCTGGGGTTGTACAACTAAACTTTTGAACACTTTTCATATTTCAAAAACTCATGGGAAAGTGTTATTAGGAAAGTTCCCAAGCCCAGACCTGTCTTTGGTCCATTTGATGGTGGGTGTCGGCTCTCCCACCGAGCTGCACGGCAGCCGGACTTCCTTCATCCATGGAGTGGTCACCGTTCCACCAAAAGATAGGATTTTAGCAGGAGCTGAGTAGGACAAACAAAGAGTCATATACTGGTGCATAAATTATGCTGTTTATGGTGACCCTCCTAATTAAGTTTTGAACCCCTCAAAGGAAGTAAAAAAAGGTTGGAATGGGGTTTTAGGGGCCATTCATACAGAATGCATTCCACTGCATTCCTTTTCCATTGTTTTCATATGTAAAAACGCCCTAGATGGACATCTTTGTTGAGTCAAAACGATGGACATCTCGCATGGACATCTTGTGCATGACAGTGTTCTAAAAATGGGGCACTTAAAGTAAAATAACTTTGTAAAAAACCTTGTGGTTTTTGCCCATTCCACTGCCCTCCACATCATGTTTTTAAACTCAAAAACACGTTCTGTGTGAACCGGCCCTTAAAAAGTATATATTGCACAGTTTGAATTCTACATGTTATTTAATGACTATTTAGTGTATTCAAACAATGTTTCTGTGACCAAAACAGTCACACAATGGAAACTGTACATACATTGAAAAAATCTGCCATCAAGGGACTTCTGCTCTTTAAACTAGCTGTGAACCAGTTGTTAAATAATAAAGAACACACACACACACACATTCATAGATTCTCTCCCTCGTTTTCTGACCCTGGAAATATTGATTGAACTGCCCCCTTCATTGTCTGGCATATTGGCCGGGTCATTGTCTGCCATCTCTTTCTCATTTAGTTGCTTTTACTCCTCTCCACATAATAAATGACAGGCTATAGCTTCATCCATCAGGAGAGAATGAAAGAAAGGAAGAGAAGAGAGCATCAGTGACAGAATAAACCTGTGCTCACTCGGTTCCTCTGCCTTATCAGGCAATTGCACAATTTCGACATAATCGCTGAGTAAATAAAGTAAAATTACAGACAGGAAGCCTAAAACATTGATTACTGCTTGGAAACTATCAAACTGTCTGATCTGAGATCAGATATTGAGTGATATTTATAGTGCATGTGGTTACACAGCTGATTGGAGATGAATAAGACCAGCCTTCATAAAGACTCACCTTTCCCAGCAGGCTCCACAGTCACCTTCTCGCTGATGTTGCCCCGACCAGCAGTGGTGACAGCGGCTGCCCAGATCAGATACTGCTGACCCCGGGTCAGGTGGGTGATTCTATATATCAGCAGCTCAGGGTTGGCTTCGTATTCGCTGGGTGCCTGGAATCATCGCAAGAACACAATGTTACGAACAAACACGCTAGAGCTGATAAAAGACAGGTGATGTTATTCTGTTAGAAAAACAATTCACAATAGCTGTTTTTAGACTCAATTAAGGTCGATTTTATGCATTGTTGGAGTTCGAAATGTCCAAACGAGATTCATAATGAAACTCTAGTATGTCACACTCTCAGCACTGCCACAAGGGACGCTATAGCAGGTATTAACCATAGACTGTATAAAACAATGGACATAATTATGTCCGTGACGTCACCCGCAGGTTTCTGAAGATCAGTTTTGAAGCCCAAAGTGGGCGGAGCGGGCCGTTGCCATCTTGGCAGCGCGTCACCGTGCATCACTCCTGGATAACCGAAAATGTGCAAAGAGGTGGGACGTGGGTGGACTAACAGACAGACAAATGGCTAGTAGTAACAGCAGTGGCATTTTAACATGGGGGGGGGTTGACTCCCTTTTGGAGCCTGTCTCTAGCGGCCAGTCGATGAATTGCAGTTTAAGTCACTTCCGTGTTTGATTCAAGAGAGACACCAGAAGGTTGCCGCTTTGTATTAGCATAAATTATTGTCTTCTACAGTCAATTTTCTCTTTTAGCTAGTAAAATTTTAAAGGACTATACTCTTCAGGAAAC